>OX291663.1:1200000-1800000 GCA_946409495.1 Blastobotrys aristatus | reverse complement strand
AATGATGGAAGCGCCAAGCCGGCCAACTGACCAAGACCCCACGGCGCTCCTGGTAGTAGACGACGAGCCTGACGTGCTACGGGTGTGTACAAAGTTTCTGGAGGAGTTTGGGTTTAAAGTAGAGTCTACAAACAACGGGTTGGATGCGGTTAACCAAGCTAAACAGGTTTATTTCGATTTGATACTGATGGACGGGATCATCCGGTCGTTGGACGGGGTGTCTGCGGCAAAGGTGATTCGTAACTATGGAGTGACAAGCCCAATAGTGATTATGACCGAGTCGGATTCTATTGACCAGGAACATTACGTGAGCCAAGGCGTGTCCAACGCTATAGCCAAGCCGTTCAGCAAGGCGATGTTGTTTAAAGTACTGGAGGGGGTTGTGGACCCTAGTATTTTTTAAGGGTGGGTTTCGGAAAGTTACCGATATGGAAATGTGATGGATCGGGGAAAGGGGGGTGCGTTATTTTTTTTTGACGTGCAGCCGCTTAGTCAGCCAAAGCCCTGTCTTTTTATTCCTTTTTCTTTTTCTTTTTTTCTTTATTTGCAAACAAACAAATATTCCTTCCCAGTTTTGTTATTGCTGCTTTCTTCTTCTTTTTTTTTTTTTATTTTTTTTTTCCAACTCACTCGATAATCAATCGACAAAGTAGACAAAAAGTTTTCAAGAAACGAGGATGAGCAACAACGCTTATCCGTATCCACCTCAGCAACCTCCGGGTTATGAAGGCAAACACGACTATTCGCAACAACCACAACAAGGCGGCCAGCCAGAGTACGATTATGGGCAGCAACAAGGGTACGCGCCACAAAACGCCGACCCACCTCCTCCAATAAACTTTTCTAGCAAACCAAATGAATCGGGAGAAACGTTTGAACAACGGTTCAATGTTGAAAAGCCCAAGATCAACGACCCGATCTTTATTGTAATCTTTTTGGCAACCCTGGCTGGGTTTTGCGCGGTGGCCGGGATCACCTTGAAAAGCTACACTGGTAGTAAAGGGTTCCAAGGCGGGTCAATTTACGGCGGTGAAAACAGCTTTTCGCTAAACACCAACACAATGATTCTGATGGGGTTTGTCGCGGTAGTGGCGGTGGTGTTGTCCGTGTTATACTACTGTCTCGCACGGATGTTTACGCGGCAATTCATCATCATCACCATGATCCTCAACTTGGTCCTGGCGTTTGGCACCGCAATCTTTTATCTGGTTGAGGGCTACTACTCTGCCGGGGTTGTGTTTTTGGTGTTTGCTTGTATCACTACCTGGTGCTACTGGACAATGCGGCACCGGATCCCGTTTGCTACAGTGGTGCTACAGACGATTATTGATGTGACTCGCCAGCATCCGTCCGTGCTAATGATCTCGGCATTGGGCGCTGTAGTGTCTGGCGCGTTTTCCGTGTTCTTTTCCATGGTACTGGTGGCGATCTACGTCAAGTATGACCCTGATGAGGATAATCCGAATTGTGCGGCTGGTGGGTGTTCCCAGGGCAAACTGGTTGGGTTAATCATCTTCATCACGTTTGCCTCGTTTTACATTTCCGAGGTTATCAAGAACGTTATCCACACTACAATCTCTGGTGTGTATGGTGTTTGGTATTACTGCTCGCGGTCAGACCAAGGCATGCCAAAATGGCCGGCATTGGGCGCTTTTAAACGGTCCATGACTTATTCTTTCGGGTCAATTTGTTTTGGGTCTTTAATTGTGGCGTTTATCAACCTGATTCGATACATTCTAAGCTCGTTGCGATCTGCCAATGCTCAAAATGGCGGTAATGCGATTGTAGGGCTGGTACTATGCTGTGCAGAGTGTCTAGTCGGGATCTTGGACTGGGCCGTGCAGTATTTCAACCACTATGCTTATACCTATATTGCGCTATACGGCAAGGCGTACTTGCCAGCAGCAAAGGATACCTGGCAGATTATCAAATCTCGGGGTATCGATGCTTTGGTCAACGACTCGCTTATCGGCAACGTGCTCAAATTTGGCTCGCTGTTTGTGGCCTACACCACCGCACTCATGGCCTACCTCTACCTCAAGTTTACCAAACCAGAGTATAATTCGAGCGGAGGGTTCTACCCGGTGGTTGTGGCGTTTGCGTTTATGATTGGGTTGCAGATTGGCAACATTACTACTGTATCAATCAAATCTGGCGTGTCCACCTTTTTTGTGGCGCTGGCCAAGGACCCAGAGGTTTTCCACGCCTCGTACCCACAAATTTATGAAAACATGGTGGCTACCTACCCGGCTATTCGGGAAAAACTTAATTTATAATTCTTTCTTTCTTTATTAATAAAAATACACGCAGGGGCGGGATCTTACGCAACTAGTTTGATTTGGTCGTCAAATCGCACAGACTTTCTGCGAGGACGCAGCTTGGCCTGGATATCAACGTACATGGCTAGAACGTCCTTGCCGGAATCCAGTGTGGCCTGAGCAGCATCATTCAACTGCTTTTCCTCCTCCTTGCAGCTGGCGCAGTTGCACCAAAATCCGTATTTCGTCTTGAGGAAGTGACGGCGATGGCTGAGATCATCATGTGCAGTACTATCAACATATGTGAATAACAACTCGTCACCAGCCTGGACGTCCTTCAACGCTGTAACCTTGATATCGTTAGACTTGTGGTCGCAATTCTCAATCATCATGTTTGGGTCGCAAGAATGGTTAACATGCGACGCAATTGCGTACAACTGCCCTTTGTAATTGTTTAGATTGTACAACCCCAACACCCGCATAAACTCCTCATACTCCAGATCCAAGGACGGTTTGAACGCATTAACAAGCAGTTCATACGGCGCTTGGTACTCGCCCTCCTCATCGTCGTTAAACTTGTCAGCCTCGTCCTGTCGTATACTAGCCATTGACTCGACACGTTTGCGTAGGTCGTGCTGTTTGGACGGGTCTTTAATCATGGATATTAGAATCACCCCCGTGGCGTACATTGCCTGCCAATCGTGTTCAAAACAATACTGCTCAAACCCAACCCAAGCGTCCTCATCAATCTTTGAACGAGGGTTATGGTGCCACAATGCCGCGTGAATCACATCCGCATTGTGGCACTTGACCGAGCACCACCGTGCTTCACAGTGGTTACAATCAGCGCCACCCTGGGGCGACCCTTCTTTATCCCGCATTTGAAAAGTCCGCGCACACAACGCACAGGCAAGAGATTTGCGAACCAGCTGGACCTTATCTAGCGGCGCCACCGGCACCATCACGTCCTCAGTCCACAGCTCATCGCCCCTTGTGATATCGACCCCAGCGTACAAGGCCTTGCCGCGACCGCGAGTGTGGTGAACCGACAATCCAGGCGGAAGTTCCAGCCCTTCCATTGTATCGCTGTCCACTTTGGACCCAAAAGTTTGTTGCTGAGTAGACGCTTGCAACCCGTGTTGTTTAAGAATCGACTTTAACCGCTTCTCACTTAGTGCCCATGTCGGATTCCGAAGCTTCACTAGCGCCAGTAGTTTTGCACAGCCAAGAGCTTCAGTGGCTGGATTTTCCTGTCGAATGTGCGATATAGCATCGACAACTTGGGTTTCTTTGGGTGATATTTCGCTCATTCTTTGTTACGATATAGTACTGTATGTGTGATATGGTCAAGTCTGGGGGGTAAGTAAGCTGCAGGGCGGCGAAACCTCTTATGCGGTCTTTCGATGATGACTGATAGAACAATGCCGAAAGATTTTTGCCCGCCGACCCGATCCGCGCCGTTGATTATGTCATTGATGACACACACTTTCTCCTCACCATATCCACGACCTGTTGAGATTAGCAGTAAATTAGGGCACGAGGATAGCCACCGGAGATGCCGTGTTTAGCCTTGAAATGTACAGTAGACAATATGAATGAATACACGAGTCATCAGTGTGGGGGAGAGATAATCCGGCGTAAAAATAAAATAGCCGCCGAAAAAAGCACTAGTGGTTTAGCCGCGCCCGCCCATCCCCACTAGTTTGCATTCATGAATGAGTTTATATAAACAGCTCATTCCACACTTTTCTTAACTAAAAGGCTAATAAACAAAAAGAATGTCAGTACGAAATATTTTGCAAAAAGACAAGGCGCAGTTTTTCAAGCTGTTTAAAGATTATATTGAGTTTTACAAATCCACCATCACCGACGAAGCGCTGGAATCTACCTGGGGGCGGATTTTTGACGAGCAGGAAAAGGTGTATGCGGCTGTTGCGACTTCCGAGTCCAACAGCGACGAGATTATTGGGTTTGTAACCTGGGTTTACCACCGACACACTTGGCAGATTCCAAATGTGATTTACCTACATGATTTGTACGTTGACCCCTCGGTGCGATGTAAAGGCACTGGGCGGGCGCTGATCAATCACGTCTATGACGACGCACAGACCAATGGTGTCAAGACAGTGTACTGGCACACGCAGCAGTTCAACCACCGGGCCCAATTGCTCTACACCAAGGTCGCCACCAAGGACGACTTTGTCAAGTATGTCAAAAAGTTCTAGACTTGACTCGATACGTATTATAATAAAAATATAAAAGACTCAAAAATACTCAGGAGAGGGCGAGGCTGCCCAGGCAACAGTGCTTGCACACGATAAAATTTTTTTTTTTTTCTTCTTCTTCTCAAAAAAGAAAGAAACACACACATTCTTGGAACTCACTCCCTTCACACTTTACTTTACAGTACAGTACACAGCATGATATGGAACCTAGCATAGAGAAAACAAAATTGTACGAAAAAGTAGGCAGGAGTACGTTTGAGTGTACTGCCGAGGGGATCAGCTACAAGGGATGGCATTTTGATCCAGAATGCGGGATCCGGAGCGGAGGGGGTGAGGTGAAAAAGGACGGGGCAAGAAAGAGTTTTAAACCGGTGAATTACTGGAAGGCGCAGGCCTTGCTTCGGGGACTGAGTGTGAGCGGGAGAGCGGTGGACGTAAAACGGCGAGTGGTTGAGGGATCAAACGAGCTGAGTTATACCTTGAAAGTGGTGGAACAACGGCTGTGTACCAAATGCATTGAATTAGACGACGGGGAAACGGTACGGGTGGCTAATACGCTCAAGGAAAAGTTAAAAACAAACCCATACGGAGCATTAATCGCGTGGGCGGACGAGACCTATCTCCAGGCTGCGAAAATGGCCCGGTTGGAGACTCGCCAGTTTGGTAACAAATTGTACATTGCGCTGACTAGCATAGCTGCTGATGAGGAGTATAACCGTGATATGATACGTGAAAAGACCAAGCGCAAGACGGCGGCACCAGCAGCAACAACCACCACCACCAAGGAGAGTGAACAAGAGCAAGCAGTGGTGACGAAAAGTGAGACGGATCAGCGCTACTTGCAACTCCGGCGGAACCGCATCATCACGCTATTCAACAGCGAGTTTGAAGCCGGGAGGTTGAACGATTTGCACCGCTCGCACTCGTGGAACGTGCTGGGTAACTGGGTACTGGAGTGTACCAATGTTAATATTATTAGAGATGAGAACAACGATCTTGGCACGATGATTTTGTACTCTATGGGTAACAATCTGCACATGCAGTTATGGGCGGACTTTTGGATCGGGTCGTACCGCGGGGTGATGCGGTTCGTGGACCACCGCAATAACAACACTACCTCTAACCATGTGCTCCCTCCAGAAATGACCCCATCCCCGGCCCATTACCAATACAACGTCAGGTGCCGGGTTGTGAATACCCATACCAAGCTGTCTGACGAAACTACCGAGATGCAGATTGGCCGGGTGATATTTGGCGGGGCCAGCGGGTCCTTACTCCAGGCCTGTTTGTACCTTCAGGGTGACGAGATAAAACTGCTGGGGTGGCGCAAACAGTGTTTGGAAAGAGAGTATTATTCAAAGATTGATGAGACCCAGTTGCATGAAAAGTTTGCCCAGCTGGCTAGTTTAAAATGTCGCCCCGATGTTGCGTGGATGGGTTACGAGCAGTGGGTTACCTAAACCTTCCTTGGACAATAATGACGAAAAGAGAAAGAGAAGAAGAATAAGAAGGAAGCATACAAAAAAGCAAGCATAAAGATAGACTATTGATAGAATGTAACCTTTGAATGTACAAAATTCTGTATATCTGGATACTTTTTTTAATACGCGCGGCGGAGGGATCTCAGATCTCGGCCGTCAGTCCTTAAGGTTGAAGCTAGGCGGGTACATTTGCATTAGGCAGGGCCGTGACTCAGAGAGGGAGCGCAGCAATCTTGGTATTTACCAAGATATTGAAACCGCGTTTTTTTTATTTGGTTTTTTGAGTAGTCGTAGTGTAGTGTACAGGGCAAGAGACCCTGAACAGTGGGTACCCTTTTGTATTAAAAGATCGGCCATGTTTTTTTCCCAGGAAACATAAACAACAAATTTAGCGAGTATATACTCGAGGGTCTCATGGTCCGCGCCAATTAGCGCTCAGGAAAGAAAAAAAAAAAAAAAAAAGCAAACGTGGGTGACAAGAAGTTTCCTATTTATTTATATATAGAGAGATCCCCTAGAAGGTACCCTTATACCCGACAGCTCAAGGATCATGTCAACCCCATCTGGTAAATTTCACACTGGAGACATTGTGTTTATCCACAAGGCTGCGTGCCGACGGCTTCCATGGCACGAATTCGGGTCCGACAAAATCGACGACTCGTTGTTTATCGGCCCGTTCCGCATTATCGCACGAATAAGTCAGCAGCACTACAAACTAGAACTGCCCCGTCAGTGCAGGGTCAAAAACTGTTTTGAAGAACGCATGTTGAAACGCGCCGAGGGATACGTCAAACAACCGGTTAGTTATAGTCATCGCCCGCAAGCAGCGTATAAACAGGCGCCGGTCGGACAGGCGTATCAGATGGACCGCGCGCATGAGATTGTCCGGTTAGTGGAGGCGCGCAAAGCATTGATTCGGCCAAGGTACCGCGCTCAGTGGAAGGGCTGCGACCCTAAAGATACAACGTTTATCACGGAAAACGTGCTGCTGCAGCTCCCACGGGACCGCCGCGAGTGGCTGCTACGGGATTTGGAAATGCGGTCCTAGGGTTAGTTCTTCTTTTTTTTTCTTTACTAAGCAAATATTATTTATCGTGTTGTTTCTTTTATAAATGTCGAGCAGTGGGGGCGCCGCATGCGGCCCCCGTAGTTTGAAATCGGGAGTTGACGGAGGCGGGACAAATTGTTCACCACACCATCCTTAATCACCAACCATCACCACTAGAAAAAATGTTTCGACGCATGGCGCTGACGTTGGGTTTGGCTGGTGGAGGGGTAGCCACCGGGTATGTGATACCGCCGTTTGATTTAATACAGTTCACGCAGCAACCGCTTCCGGCTAGGCATACACAACAGGCGGAAGAGTATAGCCGGAAAATAGACGCCGAGATGATGCGCCTGCCGCTGGTACAGAAACTTGTCAACGACCCGCGATACGAGATGCACCGCGCGTGGTCCACTGACCGCGAAACGACCAACCTGTTCACCGCAGGCACGCTACGGAACGAGCCGGGCGGGTTTAACATCACGCCGTTGGTGTTTGTCGACCGCACTGACAAATCGACGGTTAGTATCGCGCACTGCGGGCGCAGGCTGACTGGGTTCCCGATGATCGTCCACGGCGGGATTCTGGGGACTTTGCTGGATGAAGCACTAGGCCGCACTGCATTTCTGAGCTTTGACTCGTCCACAGGGGTGACGGCGAACCTGAGCCTGAGTTATAAATCGCCAACTCTGGCGCACCAGTTTTTGGTGGTCCGCACGTTCACCAATGTTGACCAGTCTACAGGCACCAAGGCCAAAGTGTATGGGACTATATCCACGCTAGGCGATAAAACTTTGGTCAAGGCTCAAGGCACCTTCGTGGTCCCCAAGTCGTATACTCTGGCCAGCATGAAGGGGTTTTAATATGGCTAGTACAATACGAGATGGCTTCTTATATATAGATATATAATACACTAATACGCGTAGGTAAACTTTGCCGCGGTGGTGGCCGAGGACACGCCTCGAGACCGAGGGGTAACGTTTCGCCGGGAATACAACGAGGTGAAATCCCGCAACAAAGTTTTGACCCGCTTCATATCCCCAGACTGCAACGCGGTGGAGATTTTTTGCAGCAGATTTTGCTTCTCGGTCGGTGCTACGGACCCCTCGGGCAGCAAATCAATCGTCTGTGACAGCCATTGCACTGCTTGTTCCAACGGCACCAGCTGGATCAACGCCATGATCAACGCCGACGCGTCATGGATACAATCCCGTGGGAACGAGTAAATCAACCCAAACACTACGCGCTGGCACAGTAAGTGTCCCTGGTCCGTGGCCAGCCGCACTACATTATCACGGATATTCTGCGGCGTTTTCCCATCATCGCCACCAGCATCTGGCAACGACAAGGGCGGGGTTTCGTGGCCAAACCCAAACAAATCCTGCAAAAAGTGCAGGGTTGAGGATACAGGCTCGACTTGTTCCAGGGATAGACCTGCCAACGCGGCTTCAAACGCCGGTTGGTAGAGCTCTTGGGTGGACAGCAGTTTGTACGGCATGTACATTAGCACATCGCCCATTAACCGGAAAAAGTCGTCCACCAAATCAGGCACGTCCGATGGAGTTGAATTGTTGAGATGGCGGAAAAAGGCCTGGGCCTGTCGGCACGCAAACTGCCACACTGCATCACGGACCTGAGTCGAAGACACGGCTCGCAAATCATCCCCAAACTCTCGAACCAATGAGCCAGACACCCATAAATAGCAGCCGAATTGGGTCTGTTCAAACTGGGTCACCAAAACCTCGGCAACCTGGCCCAAAATCGGCTCCAACCCGGTGCCGCACGAGTGGAAACTGGTCTTGACAAACTTGCAGCTTCGTTCCGATACAAACGAATTTTTCCCGTGGTGGTTGAGCAGTGGGACGATTAAATTGACAAAAATGTTCTTGGCAAACTCGGCCGCGGGTGACTCGTCAGACTCACCAGATGGCTTGACAATCCCCACAAAAATGGTCAGCAGCTCAATCTCATCGGCGATTTTTTTGTACAACTCGTCAGTGCCTTGCTGCGACACTTTGCTCATGAGGTTGGCCACGATTGGCTCGGCAAAGTGGTGCAGAGCCGGCAAAATCTTGTCAACCGACAGCGCCACAATCACGTGGGCAATCCCATCAGTAACCTCATACAACGCGTCCAAATCAAGCTCCGACGCGACTTTTTCATAAAACGGGTGTAGTTGGTCCAAATACCCGGTCAAGAGCGCCGAGCAGTCCTGGCAAAAATGCATCAGGGCCTGGGCCGCCGCGCTCATCACGCTGGTACTATTGCTCCCAAATCCATTGGTAATGTACTGAAGCTGAAAGTCCAAATATTGCGGGTGTTTGGCGGTCCATTCCGTGTACCGACCAAGCACCAACGTTGCCGCGTACCGAATTTTTTCATGCTCTGGGAGTTGCACCAGCATTTTCATAATACTTGGCAAAATCTCGTCCTCAGTTAGCTCAACCTCCCGAGCCATGGCGCGCATGCTAAACAGCGGTGCTTCAATCTCCTGCCAGGTTGCATTGTGTTGTACAGCGGCATAAACCTTGTTGTAGGCGCTCTTCAAGGCCAGCTCGGACCCTACTACCGAGCAGCAGTCCTTGAGCGTGTCGCCCATCTCGTGCCGAAACGAGCGAAACTTTTCCTCCTCTTCTTTATCCCCATCAAACACGTCATCGCCATCACCCCCATTATCGCCAGTTGGGTAACGCAAATGATGGATAATCACCTCAATCAGCTTGGCATACACATCAGCCAAAACATTCCTCGCCTCAACGTATTTCGGCATCACCAGCATTTGTTTCAGCGAGTACCAAAAATAAAAAGTGTACTGAACAACGTCCAGATCCTCGTCAAACGCGGTACACTCTGCAATCGCCTCGACCAGTTCTCGAAACTCGTTTGGTTGTTGGGCCATTAGTACGTGCCACGCCTCGCCGGCCCCGGCAAAAATCTTGGTATACCCTCTAAACGCTTCAGAGTCGTCCTTGCATTGACCAATTCGAGGCCGGAGCGCCACCACTCTGGGATAAAGTATCTGGATCGTATCAATAGTGTCCACCGTGTCTTTTGTTTCTCGAACCACCGAGCATATGCACTCCACCGCCGCTTCAAACGTGCTGTCTGATTGCAACCCATCAAAGATTAGCGACAGGATTGGCGAGTTGGCAACCTCGGCGATCCCAACCTCATTGATCCATGAGTTGAGGCATTCAAAAATAAGTGTTTCGTTGCCCTTGGCGTGGGAACCATGCGCGTACCCTACCAGCAATTCAAGCACCCGCTTGGCATTGTCCTCAACCAGCACTCTAGTCCGATCGCGGAAATCGTCATCGCTCAGTGGCGTTTTTTTGGAATCTTGGAGCTCCTCGGGCAATACGCGAAGAAACTCCAACAAACATGCTAGCTCGCTGTCGCTCTTGTCGCCAAACAACTGCACCATTTCGGGAACCACGTTCTGCCACTCAATCAACTGTAGCGCCAGATTCGCCAGCGCCACGCTCAAATGTCGCGACACTACCCGTTGCGATGCATGCTGTTGGAGAAGCTTTTGCAATGAACATTTCAGCTCGAGTCGTGCCTCCTGAGGCACCTGGTAGAAATCCCAGGTGATTTTCTGCCGGAGGGATTGGGCGCTAAACAACTTTGCCTCGAGCGGCGTGGATTCATCCGCTAGCAACTCATGGCACGTTGTCCATGCATCTCTGCCCCGTTGGAAATTTTCCAAAAACTGCGATGCTTGTTTTTTTTCCTGGCTTGTATGAAGCACTTGTAGCGCTTGTAGAACCTGTTGTGTAGACGACATGTTCTTTCCAGCGCCTAATGCTTTATGTGTTTTGTGTTGTTGTCAGGTTTTTATTTTTTCCCTTCTCTCTTCTCTCTTCCCCCTTCTCTCTTCTCCCACCTCCCAATCCTCTTTTTTCGCTCTTTTTCTTTTTTTTTTCTTCAGTACTGTAGACTAGACAAAAAGTGATAATGATGACAGGCCGGAGAC
Organism: Blastobotrys aristatus; assembly: GCA_946409495.1. Taxonomy (NCBI): domain Eukaryota; kingdom Fungi; phylum Ascomycota; class Dipodascomycetes; order Dipodascales; family Trichomonascaceae; genus Blastobotrys; species Blastobotrys aristatus. The sequence continues at coordinate 1,789,015 of OX291663.1, read as the reverse complement.
AACAGAAAGTGATGGTCCCGCCCATCAACGTCATGTTCAAATTCCTTCAGCAGCAAAATAAGGTCCAGATCTGGCTGTTTGAGCAGGTTGATTCCCGGCTCGAAGGGACCATTCGGGTATGGAAACATTTCTAACTTCCAACTGTGAGCAAACTAACCAAAAAAAACTAGGGATTCGACGAGTTTATGAACGTTGTGGTGGACGACGCGGTAGAGGTCAACACAAAAAAGGATACCAAACGGGCGTTGGGACGGATAATGCTCAAGGGGGATAACATCACACAAGTATCCACACTGGACAAGTAAGCTACGAACCCAGTCTATATATTTATTTTGTATAAAAGTCAGAGTCGATAATCACCGCGTCGAGCTGGCGGTCGTGAGGCTCGGTAGGGATGGACTCTACCAATTGCTGCCGAGCCCCCACTGCGACCAAGAACGGAGCTGGTTGGTGATGATTAGCACTATAGACATCATGTTTTATAATAAAACTGTCATAAAACCCTCTACCATGGCCGATCCGGGCACATTGCTTTGTAAACCCCATTCCCGGCAGTACAATCATGTCCAACCCGCCTGCTTCAAAACAATCAGTGCCAGACTCTGGCTCGCGGATCTGGTATTTGCCTTGTGGTTGCAGCTGATCAATTGACTCCATCGACTCCATCTCCAGCATTTCCAGCTCCATGGTTTGTTTATCAAACAGCTTGGTCACCATTGGCACCATCTTGGGGATAAACACCCGCTTGTTATCGGCAAATGCATTTCGGATCATCCCGTCAGTCTCAATCTCGCTCTGATGGTCCATATGCAGATAATAAGCAATTTTGCGCGATTTCTGATACTCTGGCAGAGTTCGCAATACACTGGCAATGTGGGTGGACTGCTGGTGCAGCGACTCCTTGCTCACCGTTTCCAGACTCTGCTTAATTGACTTTCTCAACGCTCGTTTCATTTTGTTGAAGTGAGGAGGAGAAGAAGAGGAGATTCAAACGGCAAAGCGCACGCGACGGCGGGCACGGCTTTTTTCCACACCGCCACTGTTGCCATTCCCCCCATCAGGTTTAGGACTGTTCGTGCCACTACTGCTAATCCGCTGCTGCTCACGTCCAGCCCGCCGCTTAGACCGAGCATCCTTAGACTCGCGGTGTTTATAACTCCGGATTTGCGATTTGCGCTTCTCGCTCAATACCTCCCTTTCGTATGCAGACCTGCGCTGGATCAGCGTCTCACCCTCCTCTGCAGTCATTTCCACGTCCCTCTCCTCGTCACTCTCATGCTGCTCAGACGGAGTTTTGGCCTCTTCTGTAGTTGGTACATCATAAAGCGAGAGGGTGCCAATTTGACTGGCTGTGGCAGAAGTACGCGGCGAATCAGGCGCCGGCAGCTCATCCTTGTCTGTACCTTCATTTGTACCCCTTGATGGTTCTCCCATGATTTTCGTATCAAGCGTGTTATTCGCCGTGGTATCAATCAGCGAAGGAAATAAAGGACCCGCCGCCTGCATCGCAACTACAAGGCAACAACACAAGACAACAAAAAGAGTAAAAATATGTTGCAGACCTGGTATTTAAACACTGGTAGTGAAGGGAAGCGTAAATAACAAAAAAAGGGTTAGGTACGGTAAAGTTATAAAGAATGAGGGGCTAATGAATAACGCGATGATGGTTGCACTGCAGCTTTGACAGAGGGATTTTTGGGCCAGGGAAAAATAGGCCACTTTATCATCGTGAGGCGTGACTTTGTGGCACGTGATTTATTAAGGCCGATCTCGCTCCGATCAGCCCGATTTCTTTACAGCGCATAAAAATCCCCCACTTTCCTTTTTCCCTTTCATAACCGAAATCAGTCATTGTCATTGGCAGGGTGATTAGTTTGACCTGCTCCCGACGTATTTAAACCCCGAAGCATATCCTGATCTTCAAAAACTTTTTTTTTTTTTCAACCTCATATTTTCCATCTTTTTGATATTCCGAGCAGGCAAAAAAAAAAAAAAGTACAAAAGAGCTATAGTTTTGCCGGTTTTTTTTTCACAATGATTTCTCAACAACAAGCAATGGCATTTTCAAAACTACTGCGGACCACAAAGTCCGCTCGACGGTTGTTTTCCTCCACCAAACTGGCTCTTTCTGCCGAGCTGCAAGGATTGGATTCGTCCAAGCTGGATATCAAAAAGACAAAGCAGCCAAAAAAGTATCCTCCACCAGAAGAGTTGGTATTTGGCAAAACGTTCACCGACCACATGCTGTCGATTGACTGGAGCGAGGAGCACGGGTGGTCGAGCCCCAAGATTGAGCCATACGGGCCATTGAGTCTTGACCCAGCCGCATCTGTGCTTCACTATGCATTCGAGTCGTTTGAAGGCATGAAAGCGTTCAAGGACACTCAGGGAACGGTGCGGTTGTTCCGGCCAGACAAGAACATGAAGCGGATGAACACTTCTGTCAAGCGAATTGCCCTACCAGAATTTGACGGGCAGGAAATGATCAAGCTGATCAATGAGTTTGTGAATCTGGAACGAGATGCGATCCCAAACAAGCCAGGGTACTCTCTATACCTCCGGCCATCAATGATTGGTACCAACGCGGAACTAGGGGTTCGTCACCCAACAGAGGCCAAGCTTTTCGTGATTGCGTCTCCAGTGGGGCCATACTATGCATCAGGGTTCAAGGCGGTTCGGCTTGAAGCTACTGACCATGCGGTGCGAGCCTGGCCAGGTGGTGTGGGCGACAAGAAGCTGGGTGCCAACTACGCGCCAACCATTGTCCCGCAAAAGGAGGCCGCGTCGCGAGGGTTTCAGCAAATTCTGTGGTTGTTTGGCGAAGAAAAGAACGTTACTGAAGCCGGTACCATGAATGCGTTTTTTGTGTTCAAAAACGACCAAGGCAAGAAGGAGTTGGTCACTGCCCCATTGGATGGGACCATTCTGGAAGGTGTGGTGCGGGATTCGATTCTGGCGCTGGCTCGGGAACGGCTGGACCCGGCCGAGTGGACCGTTTCGGAACGGTACTGTACTATTAACGAGGTGCAAGAAAAGAGCAAGAATGGTCAATTGGTTGAGGCGTTTGGCTCGGGCACTGCCGCTTTGGTCTCGCCCATTAAGGAGATTGGTTATCATGACAAGCTCATCAACGTGCCTTTGCAAGACAACAAGGAAGCTGGCGTGCTGACTGAACAGGTTGCGAAATGGATCGGCGATATCCAATACGGCGCTGACCCTCATGAATGGGCTCCTGTTGTTGAAAACAAGTAATCTTTGTGTTATCTTTTTATGATGTTGATAATTATATGTGGAAATCTAACTATGCTTGTTTCGATCCTGAATCGCGCGTTCAAGCGTCGTTACATATGTATTGTACTTGATAATCTCCTTCAACAAGTACCCCGAGCGCTTTTCCCAGTTTTGATGGGCACGCGTGGCCACCAAGCACTGAGGTTTGAACAGCTGGATCATGCTAGACCGCAGGTCTGAATGCAATTGCAGTGCTTTTTCAACATGCTGAATGTACTGCTCCAGCGCGAGAAGCTGGTCCTGCTCGTCAAGGTGGGTCTGCTGCACAGTCGACAACAATGGCGGTTTCCACTGTTTTATAATAATCCGCTCGTTGTCAACAACCAACAGTTCGGAAGAATTGGCCGCCGCCCCGTGTGACGATACAACACACTGCGGGTTCTTGGCCAGAATCTCCAGCGGGCGGTCCCACCCATACTCCATACTCGACACTGCCTCTTCCAGCGGTTCTTTGGACACCCGCGCCGACCAGTAATTACACGCGTAAACGTATTCTTGTGCGATTTCGTTTGTACCGGCCAAAAACAACAGGGTCCCGTCGTTTGGAAGGTTAATAGACCATTGGATGGAGTCCTTGTCCACCGAGCTGAGCCCGGATGCGCGCTTACCCCGCGAATCCTTGTCAATCGGGTTCACCTGCGCTACACAGTGGCACAGCGAGATGTTATCGGTCATTGTCGCGTTGTCTAGCCAGTTGCCGGCCCCGACTTGCGGCAGGACTGCTGGCGGGGCGGTGCGCGCCGAAGACGCGTAAGACGCGTAGGACGCGTGAGACATGGCCGGCGCCAAAGAGTTTGACGAAGGTGCGAGGCTGTTGTTCCCGTATAACGAGTTTGTATTCAGCTGAGCCCGGCTTTTGCGATGCGCCAGGTTTGTACTCCCTTGATTAGGCTGCGTGTCGAACCGAAACATTTTAAGGTACCCATTCTGAACCACCACAAACACCTGCATCCAGTCCTTTTTTTTAAACTTTTTGCCAACGCTGGCGTTTGCGTCGAAATAGGCCTGGAATTTTAGCAGCCCTTCCTTAGCCCACGGCGCGCCGAATAACGACAACTCGCTGTCTTTTATCGCCACGGATTCGCCCGCAGTGGTGGTGGAATTTGCATCGGTAGCGGTCGCCACATCCTCGCTATCGTTGGTATATCGAGTCAAATCCGACGCTGACCGATCCACGTCAAACCCGTCCGTTTCTTCGCGGATCATGGTGTTTCGAAGCGCCCCGGCAAACCCAACCGCCCCGTCCGTACCTCCAATCCCGCCAACCCCGCCAATTCCGCCAATTCCTAGCCCGTGGTCTGAGTACATTGACCGGCGTTTGGACACGCTTTTTGTCGATCCATCGCGGGAAATGACCCCCTGTAGCTCATAATCCGACGCTATATCGCTGGTAGCGCTATTAGTAGTCATCCAACTGGATCGCCGGTGGTTCATGGAGAACCGAGATAGCAAGGATTGGGTGTCTCTAGACGCCCGTCGAGGCAAAGAGCCATACGAGGTTTGTGATTGTAAACGAGGTGGCGCTAGATTTTCAGCATCCCCTCTAGCCAAACTCAGCGGCAACATTTCAATTGACGTGTAGACGCTCTTCAACAACCCAGTCACAATCGTTTCCCATTCCTTTTTGTTATGCAATGCCGTGTCGCAAACCAGCACCTGATTATCGATCCGCGTGTTTAAACTCCATCGTTTTTTACTCCCACTACCTCCTCCGATCGAGGGTCTGTGGCTGAGATTCGAGTCGATCGAGTCGCGCCGTCGATCCATCTCGTTCTCCTCCAACACCGCCACGTCCTCCGCCTTTAATAAATTCCGCATCGTCTCCAGCGTTTGGTTAGTGTACTGGCCACGGTTCATTTTCTTACTCCCTTGGTAGTCCTCGCTGTGATGGTCGGTGTTTAGTAGCAGAATAGAGTAGGCCAGCGTGTAAACCACTCCGGGGCTTTTGAACCCGTGTTGAGGGTTGCACTCGCACCATCGGTCGGCAAACGCGTCAATCAGTCGGTCTAGCTGTTGGCTCTCGGCCTTCATGTACAACCGGTCGCATAGCATCCGCAAACACGCCAGCACGCTTTTATCCTGCCAGTCGAATAGAGTCATGTAGCAAGTTCGAATCTGCCCACGCTCCTGCCCCGACGAGCCAAGCCACGACGCAGATTGGTCATGAGTCACAAACGTGGCTTGGTTCTCAAACAACCTTGTTGCCATGTCCATAAACGTTTCCGGTTCCAATTGCGACGCCAATTGCGACGGCGGATGATTATGATGCTGGGTTTCCGGCTCCGGTGACGACACGGTTACTATATCCGGGCTCCGATCAAGATTTGGTGAGCGTTTTAAAGGTAATCTGGGGGTTGGTGGTGTACGTGGAGGGGTGGTTGTATTTGTACCCTCGCTCTGGTTCAGGGGTGGTACACTCGACTCTTGTGAGGCCGACGATCGCAACGTGCTAGTCGATTGTTTCTTGTGCTTATCCTCTTGCTCCTCTTGTTGTTCCTCGCCGAGATCCGGCGAGCGGCGTAAAGTCGCATAATGCACTGCTGAGTGGTGAATTGGTGCCTCTTGGTTCTGATCAAGCTGTTGCTCCTTTGCGGGCTGTTCGTCGGGGGGTGTCAGCAGCCCGTTTTGCACCAAGGTGTTAGTTTGAACCTTTTGTCTCAGAGATGAGTGAGACGCACTAAATAGTCTCCGAAACAGTCCTCTCTTTTTTGGCTTTTCCGACATGTTATGCTAGCCCTTCAATTGATTTTGTCTGTACTGTAAATGTCAAGGAGAAAGGAAAAAAAAGGAGAGGAAAAGGGAGAGGGAGAGGGAGAGCAAAGGAAAGGAAAGGGAAAGACAGAAGAAAAGAAAAAACCGTTGCAGTGCACTGCATCTTAATTCATGTTTTATTATTATTTCACGCATCTCCAATCGGAGCAGCAGCTAACAAAAGCTCCACAGCGCAGAAGAAGAGAAGAAAATAATTTTTTAAGGGGGTTTTTGTGTTGTTGTGGCGACGGGAACGGGAACGGCAAGACGGATACGGCGTTCCCCCCATTGGCCCATCCATGCCCACAACATCTGATCAGGTACAACCCATATTTACTGTATTACTGTATTATACTGTATTATATACCATTGATACCGAAATGTTATAAGCTAACAGACCAGGGTTGGCTCTTGGAACAATGCAAAAGTTACCAACATGCTGGCAAATACCCGTTGAGTTGGACCCCTAATCACGGGGCGAGAGGGGGTTGAGGGAAGCGAATGAACAGGGATGTTTGAAAAAATTCTAGACCCGGTAATGGTATCCACGGCAACTCACACATATTATCTAACTAGTAGTGCGGGCGCTTATTTTTCTGTCTTAGCAGTAATAAACCCTGCGGATGTTTACGCCTCAGGGCTTCAAGCTTGGGAGTAACAAAAATTTCGCGCCCACCAAAAAGAAAGAAAAAAAAAAAAAAAGATTAATCTCTCGTGTCAACAACTTGCTTCCTCAGCTTGAAAAAAAAAAAAAATCTAAACCAACATGTCGTTTTTGTTCTCACGGTCATCACGACAAAAGTCACCGTCCGAGTTGGTCCGTTTGCTGTGCGAGGTGCTCAACAGGATCGAGACGAGCGGAAGTGACCGAAGAAAGACGGTGGAAGAACTGGGCCGGTTGTTGGTGCAAATGAAGGTGACTTTGTATGGGGATCAGGAAACTGATCCGGTGCCAGATCAGATTGCATTACTAGCGCAGGAAGTGTACGCCTCGGATGTGTTAGTTCCACTAGTAGCCAATTTGCATATTCTGGACTTTGATTCGCGAAAAGACGTGGTGGTGATATTCACCACTTTACTGCGCCGCCAGATTGGCAACCGATCGCCAACTGTGGATTATCTCACCACCCGGGCCACGATATTTGACACGCTGATAACCTGGAGTGCCAGTGCGGATCTAGGCATTACTGCGAATACGATTCTACGGGATTGCATCAAGTATGACGATTTGGCCCGGATTATTATCAACAGCCCCTTGTTTTGGAACTACCTGGATTATGTCGACTCTGATCATTTCGAAACCGCTAGCGATGCGTTTACTACAGTCCACGAGCTGTTTTCCACCCACTCCCAGATTGTGTCTGACTTTTTAGAAAAGAATGCGGGTCCGTTTTCAATCAAGATGAACGCGTTGATGTGCTCGCAGAATTACGTGACCAAGCGACAGAGCGTCAAGATCATGAGCTCGGTGGTGCGCGAACGAACCAACTTTAACTTTATGCAGCAGTATATTGTGGTTCCGGAGCATTTGAAGCAGGTGATGATTTTGCTGCGGGATAAGAGCAAGAATGTGCAGTACGAGGCGTTTCAAATATTCAAGGTGTTTGTGGCCAACCCCAAAAAACCAAAGCAGATTGTGGATATTCTGACTAAAAATAAGTACAAGCTGGTTCAGTTTTTGAGCAATTTCCAGACGGAAAAGAAGGAGGATGATAATTTCAAGGATGAAAAGATGTTTATTGTGCGGCAGATCCAGGCATTGCCTGATCCGTCAAAACCGTCTAGTCCGTCAAAACCAGAAGTGGCCAGCTCCCCTCTTTCAGGTGGCGGCCCCAGTGTGTTGTCGCCTGCTCCTTCTACAATGCCTCCACCAGTAGTGCACGCAGATCCGGTGCATCGACAACAGCAGGACTATTTCAACAACAAGTCGCATTCGCATTCCCAGCAGTTCCAGAGCCCGTCGCCAAACTCGTCGACCAACGTGTCGCCAAACTTTCACCATCCATTGCCAAAAGTTCCATCGCAGCATTAGCCTTTTTTCTCTCTCTCTTTTTTTTCTATTTATTTTTGCAATGCATTATTTATATTTCTCTTTACACTCCTTTTTCGGTTAATTGATAACGTACTGGACGATTGTGTTTTCAAAAAACCTGACCCCGGAAATCTGCTCATCGCGGCACAGTGCTCCATGCTGTTCGGCCATTTCCAGCTCCTCCACTGCCACAGTAACCGACCAGCCAAATTTGGCGCTAACATCCTGTGGACTAACTCCATCCTCGTCCCGGCCCTGCTTTCTCATCCACTCTAGCAAGTTGCGGATGATAACCTGGATAGTCTTGTAAGATTCCTGAACAACCAGCAGCCCAGATTTGAATTTGCGGAGCGTGATGGGTAGACGCAGCCGCTCAAACTGGGAACATGCGGCGTGGAAATCACGTGGCGAGATCAACGAGATGCCCCGGGCTCGGTTGTAAATAGCAAACAAATCCACCACGCTCACCACCCCTCCCTCGCGGTCCAAAACCCCATTCTGCAAAAACTCGGCAATCTCTCTTGCCAACTCTTGGTGGAATGTAGAGTCGTTACTACTACTACCTTCTTTTGTCACCACGCTGGATTTGAGGCCCAACGCGTCGGAGCTCAACCGGAGTGCTTTACGCGCCGCCAACGACTCATCCTGTTGTTCCTCTTTTTCCAAATGCAACGCGTAGGATTCGGCGAGTTGGATCACTTCTTTTGCTCTATTCATTAGGGATTGGAGGTCCTCCAGCGCTCCACCTAATACTTGTTCGTTGGACTGGCGCGTTTGTTCGTTGACCAGATCCAGTCCATGCAGCCCGGTTGTGATGCGTTTAACCGCTGGCGACGGTTTATTATCCAATTTCTTTTGAATTTCACCCTGGTGGCGCCGCCAACGCCTCTCTTTTAGTACAGTTTGGAGTTGCTCGTAGAACCGTTTATCTGTAGAGTTCCCGCGGAAACTGAGCTTGGTTACCAGTCCATCCGCACCGGCGATTAGCGGGATTGATGGGGCTGGGGAATCGGCGCGTGTAGTTTGCAGCGCCGGAGGCAGCCTCGGCGACATTAGCACCTCGCCGCACATTTCACACTGTGTCAGCAACGGGTGGTTCTCAAATGTACATCTAGGGCATGGGAACCCGTCACCATTATTCCTTGTCCTAACCGTATTAATGGTGGACTTTGGTCCCGCGTTTAACGCCGCCTCGTCAATCTGGGATCGTTCTGCTTGGATACCACACGTCAAACACTTTGGCAGAGTTGACACGTTGTGAGGGTCGGCCAGGCTGTTGCTGAAATAGCAAATCTGGCAAACCCAGGTTATACTCTGCGATGCCGGTTGTGATTGGGGCGCTGGAGTAGACGGTTTGGGGGTGCCATTCCCATTGCTGTCGATCCCGTTTAAAAAAAGGGTGATTTTGGGGGAGGACTTGAAAAACCCGGCGTAATAATCGGTGGACTTTACGCTGCTCAGATCCAACGCTACAGAATGGGTCTGTGGCTGGGCATCGTCAACGTAGCATATCCGGTGTGAAGTGAGATATACCCGTCCAATTTGGTGGTCCGTGGCTTTGTATTTGCCTTGGTAGATGCCCACGTTACTCTCCACCGCAACATCTTTCTCATTAGGTTGTAGAATCGGCCTGCTCACCCCGCTGACCTCGATCCTTTCCCACATTTCTATTTGTGATTGTTTGTGGTGGAGATTTTGGGACGGCCCATAGTGTGTGTGTCGTCGGGTCTCGGGGCTCCGACTCCACCCCGTATATTCATCTTCGGCTTTAGCGCCAAAAGCCCCCGGTTCTCTGTATTACTGTACAGTAGGCAGATCAAAGTGGGATGATTACCAAACTTGTCAGTCAAACTTCCATCCCATCAAACAGCCACATCATCCCATCACTTAAAAAACCAGCTGGGTTTAGTCACCTAGACACTTACACACTACATTTCTAGACACAAAAAATCTTTTGAAAAAAAATAATGGTTACAATCACAACACAAGGGATTTTATTCGACCTTGACGGTACGTTGATCGAATCCAAAGAAGGCGTGGAAAAGTTTTGGCACGAATGGGCCAAAGAGCACGGGCTTTCCGGCGAGGAGGTGCTGAATATTAGTCACGGTACCCGGACTATTGAAGTGTTGAAACATTTCACTCCCGAGCTTGCCACCGAGGAGCAGGTTACCAAGCTGGAATCATCGATTCCTGATGATTGGGGTCAGCACTCGGTGCCAATCCCCGGTGGGAAACAATTGATTGAGTCATTGCCCAAATCACAATGGGGCATTGTAACGTCCGGGACCAACGCGGTGGCTTCAAAGTGGCTTAAAGATTTTCTCAAGTTTGACATTCCAGACGTGTTTATCACTGCAGAGACTGTGGCCAACGGCAAACCCGACCCGTCCGGTTACAAACTTGGCGCTAAAAAACTCAACATTGACAACTTTTTGGTGTTTGAGGATGCACCGGCTGGTATCAAAGCCGGGAAAGCTGCAGGTGGGACTGTAATCGGCCTGGCTACTACCTATGATGCTGAACGGGTCAAGAGCTCCGGTGCGGACATTGTGATTGAGGATCTAAACTCAGTCAAGGTGGTGTCTTACAACGACGCGACCAAGGAATTAATCTTAGAGTTTGACCCTGTTCTATAACTAGTATTGTTATTATTGTTGTACTGTGGATCTATTGTCTATGGCCCGGTTCGGCTGTCGATCGATCGGTCGATCGGGGGAAGAACCGCATGCAGGAACCTCCACGCGGGCGCGCTCGCTTCCAACCCTTTATAATATTCATGCAAAAGCCTCACATGTGATGCCAGGAATATAGAAGGTTCTTTTTTTAATATGATTCGTAACAGGGCTGTGGCTAAGTGATATGATCCAGCATCTCCTCGACTTTGATGATTGCCGGGTGGTCGTTCAATAGCCGGGTGACTTTACGGGTTTGGTCCACCACAAAAAGCACCTCGTACGATCCAGTGCCGGTATTCAAGGCTGGGTGGCCAAACATCCGCCCGCCTTGATTCAGCACCATATCGTGAACCTCGTCTACTACCGTGTCACCAACTGACGGATCAAACACAATGTTCAATAAGCAAACGTTTTTTGACGACATTTTTTGAGTCAAAAAAATCTAATGCCCAATTTTCAGCTGTGTTTTGTGATTGTTGAGAAACCAAGTTGTTTTTTATCTTGAGGATTCACCCTCCCGCCCAAAACGCGCCGTGGGGCTAATGGTGGTCTTCACAGCCTCGCTCTTACCTATCGAGAGGGTTCTAGTGGGGTTTTTGTCGGAACGGCTGGTGGTCCGCTCCGGGCCGGGCAGATTAGATAAGCAAGATGTGAGGGTTTTTCGTGCGTTAAATGAAGGCAGAGGCCCTCAACTTTTTTTTCGAATTTTTCTGTACTGTAAAAAAACGGTTTTAGTTTTTTGCGGCTCAGATCAAATAACAAAGCGTTGACCACAAAAGAAAGAAAATATTAAAGCAATATATGAGCCCTTTTTTTCTGCTCCTTTTCTTTTCACCGTTTTTTTTTTTTTTTTTTTAATAACTTGATACTTAGCTTAGTAGAAATAGAAAGAAGAAAAAGAAGAAAAGACAAGGGAGAGAAAAACGAGCGATTTTTAAGCACACCCCTCACTCTCACCCTCACGCCCCCAAAGTGTACTGTACAGTCCAGGGTCAAAACGCTTGCTTTTTTCCTGTCTTTTCTCTCTTTTTTCCTCTAATGTTATTCATAGTTTATTGTAGGAATACGGCAATCGCTATGACTGAAATCGATCGGCGTTGATAGACCAATCCGAGTTAAAAAGTTTGGGCGCAAATCAATGTCAAAACCTTATTGCCCTACAGTACTAGTTAATCGCCACGGCGGCTTCAAGAAGAAGCGAGGGATATAGAAAAATCCATTTGTGAGTTGTTTCACAGCTATTTTTGATCATGCGTGTTGAATTCGGCGGCATCAGGGTTGCGCGCCCTGTGACTTGGTCGGTTGCAGATTTGTGCATGCCAGTTATGCGCCTCGGAAATATCGGGGTTTCTGTACTGCACCGTATACACAATACATGGTCTGCATGCGATCGTTGAATAATAATCCTCTGTACAGTACATAGTGACTATAGAAGCTTGTTTGGATATTGATCATAGAATCTACGTCTGACATCGCCCAATAAAGCAACGAGCCAGTTGTTGCACACCTCGCGTTGTTCTGGCGTATCCCCCATCAACTCCAGCATGACCCCGACCCGACCCATTATGCTCTTCACGGCGGCCTTGTCGTATTCATACATACTCAGAACCTCCTCATATTCGTCAATAGCCATGTCCAGCGCGCTCTTGTTCGCCTCATTGCGTTTCTCCCTTTCCGCAATATACGCCTCAACACTACTCCCGTCAAAAAACTGGTAAGCGCCAAAATGCTCATCCATATCATAATCACCCAGCCCCGGTGGCGCTCCATAACCAATCTTATCACAAAGCCCCAAGTTTACCCCAGCTAAAAACCGACAATGGTTCTTTTGGTAATTTGCAACTGGTTGGCGTTTAAAAGGAAGCAAGTATCGTTTCTTTCCCGTGACCCGGATCGGCATTAAATCCCCTGGCTGTCGACCATTCATCATCCGCTCGTACTGCGTTTCATAATGTATAACCGCCTCCTCAACTCTTTGATCCTTTGGCGTGATGCTAACCTGAGCATTCCACTGCTCGCTTGGTGACGCGTTCCGTTTAATCTCTAGCATGAATTATAGCCAACGTTGAGTATGTTATGTTACAAGGGATAATAATAATACGTATTAATTATATACTAGCTAAAATTGTTAATTATCACATTTTTTTCAAATTACAATATCATCAAATGAGATAAACCAGGTCCAGTGCGGCGTGGTGGGGCTGACACCGAGCGCGGCTACCCGTACTTTAAATAGATAGATGTAGATGGCTCCACAAGTTAGGGCTTTGTGGGTTGAGTCGTTACCGGATTTGGTCCCAATATCTGTCACATCATAGGCGTATATCTCAGTCTGGATGGGGAGGTGAAAATTTGCGCGCGCGAAGGATAGTTACTCAAGGTGGGACTCTGGCATCGGTGGGGCGGGCAGGGCCGGTTGGGAGCACTGAATCTCTCAGGCTTTTGCGTGGGTGGGCCCTCGCTCAGTCACGAGAAAAAAAATTTGGCAGAAAACCTTCCATTCCCGACATCTTAAGGAACACAACCAACCATGCCTGTAAGTCGAAAGCCCACCTGCCACTGGGTAGTATAGTATCATGAGGTTATTGCGATCACTGCACTGCGAGTTTAATGCGACTGGAGGGTTGAGAAACGAAAGAGACTTTGTCATGTTGACGACTGACCTTATTGACGATTCGACGTTACCTTGAACAGATCCACCGCAGTTGAAGCACAAACCCACGAACTATTACACAGACAAGAATCAAGACAGAAAATGCTAACTGATCTAGTCCCAAAAGACCTTTAACACCAAAGTCAAGCTAGCCAAGGCTTCCAAGCAGAACCGACCATTGCCACAATGGTTCCGATTCAAGACTAACACCAACATTCGATACAACGCCAAGCGACGACACTGGCGACGAACCAAGTTGAACCTCTAAGCAGTTTATTCACAACAGACATTTTGTTGCAAAGATTGTTATATCGGCTCTGTGTATATTCTGTCGGTACTATTAATTTAAACGTAATGTATTAGATGTAATTGTTAATCATTTTTTTTGACGGTTCAACTTTTTTTTCTTATTATAATCCCACTTTTTATCGACAATGGAGGAGGAACTTGTGGAACGGTATGGGGCCAAGTCGGACCAAGCATTGGCCTTCCACCTTGACGTGTATGAAACGGTTCGCACCATTCCACCAGGGCATGTAACCTCATATGGTATGCTAATTCCCTCTACGAAATTTCTTACTAACTGTTTTAGGGCACATTGCGTTGTTGGTTGGCGCGCCGGAAAACTCGAGGCAAGTCGGGTTCGCGCTGAAAAAGCTCCCGAGGCGTAGCTCGGCGGAGGAGCGGTTCCAACGGGCTTTACCGCCAATGAACACGGACACGGTGCCGTGGTGGCGAGTCATCAACAGCTCTGGTAAAATCTCCCTAATCGCCGAAAACAAGGCCCGCCAGGCGGAATTGCTTACTGGCGAGGGAGTTGAAGTAGCCGATGATGGCAAGGTTTTGTTTTCAACTTATGGCTGGTTCCCAGACTCTATCGAGTGATTATTTACCCGGCCGATCATTATATATATATATTACGAATACATTTTTTTCCCTTCTTTTCCTTTTTTGACAAGTCAAATAAATAGACCAAATAGCAACGTTCGCTGGCAAAAATGGCTTTTTAAATACCAAGATGGCTCCGGCGGGTAAGAAGAATGGAGCTATCAACAACGATCTGGACAGCCTGACCCGGCTGGGCAGGGATCGAATAAATAAGAGTGATATTTTTGGCCGGGCGCTGATCCACCTGGCAGCGTCGATTGGCAACGTTGGCATTGTAAATGCGTTGCTAGACAACATTCATCTAGACTTGTCGGTATGCGACTCGGAGAATCATTGGACAGCGCTACATCGCGCGCTGGAGGAAGGGAACATTGCAGTTGCGCAGTTGATTTGGCAGCGGGAACAGGCGATGGCGGGTGACCGGACCAAACAACTGCCTATTGAGCTGTTGAACCAGATCATTGGGCTGGACATTGCAGAATATAAAGGTGCTACAGAGCTGTTTACGTTTGGATCAAACGCGAATCATTCCCTGGGGTTTGCTGATTCTGATGATCGGGCAAACCCCGCCAGAGTCAAACTGAGTAGAAATATTCGAGACGGAATGACACTACGCCAGCGGATCCAGCTGCTGGTGATTGACGACGCGGCAATCTCCAAGCTCCATTCTGCGGTGGTTGCGGATGGGCGTTTGTACGTTTGCGGCGTGGCTAGAGGGGGTAGACTAGGCCTGGGTTCATCAACCAGCACCCAATTCAGCTTTACACCGGTATCTATTGACGAGAAAGTAGTGGCGGTGGCGCTCGGTATGGACCATACTGTGGCGGTAACCTCCAATGGCAGTGTATACACTTGGGGGTTGAACCAATCGGCTCAGCTAGGGTATATTACGGATGAGGTGCAAACAGTGCCCAGACGGGTGTTTGGCAGCAATGATTTGAGAAAAGCACACATTACGCATTGCTCGGCTAGTCGGATCCACACTGTAGTGTACAATTCCAAGGAAATGTACTGCTGGGGGGTGAATATCGGCCAGTTGGGGTACACATCCACCCCTGACCCAAAAGTCGGCGCAAATGTGGTACAAGGCGGGGGTATTACAGAGATCCACCCTCGTAAAGTCGTAATCAGCCATGGTATTATCCAAGCCATTGCTACTGACGTGGCTACTATTGTGTTGTTTGATAACGATGAGGTTCGGGTGTTTATGAATGGCGGTAATTTCCGCGTGGGGCTGCCCAACCCTGCCACCGACCGGTTTAGAGAGTTTGACCGGTTCCGAGCTAGGAATTTGAATGTTAGTCCTCGTGTAGTGCAGATTGCCGCGAGTAGTAACGGCACGTGCTGCATGCTGACCAATTCTGGCACGGTGCTCCAGTTTTATCTTGAAAAACTGGTCGGATCGGAGGAGCTCAGCATGACCCAGCTTTCGAAACAAATCAAGGTTCATACAGTGTGGCGAGGCCAAACAGACCAAATGCGGGCTCGTCATGTAGACTGTGGCGATGACGGGTCAATTATTATTTGTGTTGAGAATGGTAGCGTTTGGAAACGCCGCAAGACTAAACGAGGCACTGTGGTTGAACGGGTGCCGTTGGTTAACCGGATCCATCGAGTCCGGTGCGACTCCAACTTTGGCTCGTTTATGGCGCTTCGACAGGATTTGGAGCTGGAACCGGTTGGGGTCCCTCGCCCTGAGCTGGCCAGTGATTTGGAAACCTGCATGTCGTTTGCCTGGGACCTAACTTCATTGAGAAAGGCTAAACAGTTGTTGCGAGCCCCTTTACCAATTATGGAGCCTCATCGATTCGAGTTTCTTAGCAGAGCCGCTGAACATTATGAGAATGATGATGATGAGGAGGAGGAAGAAGAAGAGGAGGAGGATAGAGGTGAAGGGGATGACGACACTGGAGAGTATATCCTGGCTAGTCTGTCACAAAAGGTCAAGGAGCAAATAACAGAGAGGGATGATTATGATACCACGTTTGAAGGCGAAAAGTTCAAGTTTGGTGTGCACTCTAGTATTATCAACGCGCGTGTGCCAAACTTCACCTCCAACAACCTTGCTCAGGTAGAAAAGGAAAAGGGCCGAGTCAAGTTTGAAAAAGAGGTGCATGTGGAGAGCGCGATTGTGGTGTGCTACTACCTGTACACTGACAAGTTGATACCAATTTGGACGTCAATCGGGTATACAAACAAGGAAGTGATGGCGATTCGCGATCAGGCAGTGGAGTTGGCGGGCAGGTGGCATTTGGACGCGCTGAGAAACGCGTTGGTTAGACGCCAGCCCAAACCCCACCCTACTCTCCACACTTCAAACCTGGCAACCTACTCTCCGGATATCAAAGTCAAGCTGTTGGATGGGAGCTTGAAAGCGCATCGGTTTGTACTCGCCACTAGGTGCAGCTACTTTGAAGCGTTGTTTTCTGATCGGTGGACCCAATCAGCCCAGTCAGCCCAATCAGTGTTGTCGTTTGGCCACGTTACCAAACAGACCTTTGCGATTATACTAGAGTTTTTGTATACCGACAAGGACAGCACGTTGTTTGATTCGGACTTGTCAATCAGCTCGTCAAAACAGTTTATCAATCTGGTGATGGAGGTGCTGGCGGTTGCCGATGAGCTGTCGATCATGCGGCTCAAGGCGGTTTGCGAGTCGGCGCTTTGCTCGTTTGTATCGGTGAAAAACTGCGGCATGCTGCTTGCACAGGGTGTCAAGTACCGAGCCACCCAACTATGCGACCGAGTGCTGTACTATATCTGCTACAATATGGACTGTCTGTTGGAAAACAACTTTTTGTACGATTTGGATCACGATTTGTTTGAAATGGTTGATTTGTATATGAAAATGATTATGCAAAAGGCGTGGCGAATGCCCGAGTCGGTGTTTTGGCGAGCGTTTTATGACCCAGTATGGCATGACGAACTGACTACGCGCCGGGTTCCAAAGGTGGGGGTAGGCATTGGGTTGCAGCTAAAGAAGCGCCGACAGAGCAGTTTTAACGCAGAAAAGCCTGTTTTGGCTTCTTCATCGTCGTCGCCGCCGCCGCCAATCCCTCAACCCCAACCCCAACCTGAACCTGTGGTAATAACCCCCACTCGGCCTGCCAAACCGGTCGTCTCTACGCCGGAAGCGGTCAAAATCGGGGACTTGTTCAAGGGGCAAACCACGCCGGAAAAACAAAGCGTGGAAAAGCCAAAGGTTATTGAAGCGCCAAAGCTATCGCAAAAAGAGCGGAGAAGGCAGCAAAAGGAAAAGGAAAAAGAAAAAGCAGAGCCGGTAGTGTTAAGCTCATCTTCCTCACCGTGGGCTGGTTCAACAACTCCAGCAGCAGCAGTCACCTCCTCGCCATTTGACGAGCTCAAGGAGATGAAAAAGCGCGGCAAGCAGAGACAAAACTCGGACTACACGCTGCAGGAAATTATCCAACAGGAGAAACGAACCGTGCAGAAACGCCAAGAAGAGAAATCACGTTCATTAAAGGAGATTCAGCAGCAGGAGGAGTTTGAAAAGTGGTTTGAAGAGGAGGCCAAGCGTGTTCAGAACCAAGCACCGGAGTTTAACCCTCAAGCGGCGTCGTTTACACCCAAACCCCAACGCACGACGGGTGTTGGTGGGAAACGCGGTAAAAAGCACAACTAATTAGTATAAAATCTGTATATATATATATATATTGTTTACAAAATAACTTAGCTGGCAATAGCGCTGCAATTTGTACAGGCCAAGGACATTTTACCGTCGACGCGTTTACCCCGAAAACTGGTTGAGCCGCACTGCTGGCAAGTCAGCTCCTCCTCCTCTTCTGTTTCCTTGTTGACCGCCTCGCTGCTACTCAACGGGCTTTTCTTGCTACTCGCACTCATGACCCTGTTCCGATTCGGCTGAGACGGGGGCGGCGGCGGGGGCGATTGGATTGGCCGGATAAACCCTTCAGTTAGCGACCCCCTTCTGGACCCGCTTGGCGAGGAATTCGGGCTAATCGTAGACTGCCGCGGCCTGCTCACACGATCATGCAACGGAGAAGGGTTGTTGCGGTGTTGGTTTGAACGAGGGATTCGCATACTAACCGGCGAAACTCCTCTAGTAGTGCGCGCCGGCGACCCATTTCGTAACGATCGCGATCGGTGCACCGACGACATTGATTCGCGCCATGAATGTGTGGGCGACAAGGTGCTGATCCGTCTCGAACTCCCGCCCTGTAATAAAGACGAGCTTGGATACAGTCCATTACTAGCCAACGATTTGCGAACCTCATTGGCACAGTCCTGTCTGAATACCTTGATTGACCCACGACTATCGGCGCAGATAAAAATATTCCCCGTGGGATGGTTCGACTTGCGGGTGGTTTGCTGAGGAGGGAATGACGATGACGCGATCGACTCGTCATCTCCACGTGGCATTAACCGGATAGGCGGCGGGTCGCAAAGATCATAGACCGGGTCCTCGCTAAGCGCCAGAATTTTTTTGGTACTAGTAGGCGCAAACATTGCCACCGTCACCATCTCCTTGTTGGAATGGAAATACTCGTACTCCTGCACGTCGCGTTTGCGATGGGCTTGGTTAGCACCTTGCTGGCTGGACGACGACGACGACGCGCGCTGAGGGATGACCCGCCAGATATACGTCCGGTTATCCTCACTACCGGTAATAATGTAATCACCCCCATCGCTAAATGTCGCCTTGATCTGCGACTGCTCGTTTTCATGGCCCTTGAACTTGACCTCCATCGACTTGTCGTGTAAATTGTACAACCGCACGCGCGAATCATTGGTCGAAATCAGCAGCTTAATCTCCGAGTCAAACGAGCCTTGATACCGCAAATTGGACGGCAGCAGAAACGCCTGGATCCCGGTGATTTTGGACCCCTTTGAGTTTCTACCCCGCGAGCTTCGAACATGCATTTGGCTTTGAAACTTTAACCCGTCAGTCTCGTAAAACAAACACTGACCGCCAAAACACCCGGCAATTGCCGTCAACCCGTCTGGGGTGAAACCAACCGCGGTGATCAAATCAGGCACATCCTTCATGTATGCAATCTCTTTATCCGGAATGCTCCACAACCGGAGCTTACAATCCAACGACCCGCTTAGAAAAAACCGGTCATCGGTAGGGTGAAATTGGATCGACGTGACAAAATCCGAATGCGAAAAGGAGCATAGACACTCGGTGCGGTCAATATGCCACAGCCGCACCGTCTTGTCCATTGACGAGCTTAGCAAAAAACTATTCTTGCTCCAGCTTAGATCCAGCACGTCCGAAGTATGCCCGTAATACTCTCGAACCGGATCGGGTTTGAAAACCGGCGCGTACATTTGTTTTTGCTCGTCGCGGTGTCTCCGCCGACCCCGATACGAGCTTTGATCGTCCATCTCGCTTTCTTCATCATCCTGGTTGCCAAAATCATCCCGGTCAGTGCTAGTGCCCAACACCTCCCACACCCGGACAACCTTATCCTCACCAGCAGTGGCCAAGTATTTCCCGTCTTGGCTGAATTTGGCGCACCACACCGCTCCAGACTCTTCCTCCTCATTCTTCTCCTCATTGATCGACTTTGCTCCAATATTATTTAAAGAAACCTTGCTGCTGTTATCATGCACCCCGAGCTGGCCACTATTATTATTATTATGATGATGATTATTGTTCGCCCTTCTGCGACTGTTTTGCCTGCGGTGGTTCAACTCTTGTGCCAAAAACACTCGGTTAAACTCCCGTTTCTGCTTGCGATGAGCCCGAACGTGGATATACTTTGGCGGGGTGGGGTAGCTTGGCACGTATCCAAACACATCCGCATTCCACCCTTCTTCCCGTTTATCCAGCGTGGTCGAGTCCATCTCATCGTCACTAGTCGGCCGCGCCGAGCTCTTTAGCAGCTTGCTAAAGAACCCTCGCTCCGACTTTGACTGCTGCTTTTTCGGTTGTTGTGCTGGTGGTGGAGCACTAACTTCCTCTTTTACCTGTTGGCCAGTACCAGCAGAGTTGAGAAACAGATTGGCGCTGGTGGAGTTGGCTCGGTTCAATGAAGATCCTATCGATTGTTGCGGTTGAGGTTGCTGATGCTGCTGATGATGCTGCTGCTGCTGTTGTTGTTGTTGTTGTTGTTGCTGTGTAGATTCATCCGCTTTCCCAGTGCTCACAGATGGTAGCATTGGGCTCTGGCCGGCTGAGAGCGTCGGTGAGTTGTGCAGGCTGGTCGATTGCGAGTCTGTCCCCACTCGTTTCAAAATCATGTGCGATAATGGGTCGCTTTTTGGTTTGTTCTCGCCGCCTTCTTGATTACCCTGGTCTTCTGACGACACTGCTGAATGTTTCGACGTGTGCAGTCGTAACGACTCGAACGATTCTGTTTTTTTGTTAGCACGCCAAGTTTTATCCAAATATATATATGTAGACATACTCTGGGCATCAGCAAGACTGCTTTTCCGATTGCTGTTGCTGTCGTCGTTGACATCGTCAACTGGTGTTCCCGGAACCTCCGGCTCATCAGCCGATGCCGAGCTATCCCCAAACACCCTGATGGACGGTATAGGAATCCCAAAGATGGCCATATCGTGCTCCCCAAAATATATTCGCAAGAGTGGTGCGATTACTGGTTAAAATGCTGGTTGGGGGAAGACTGTAACAGGTGGAATTTTTTGTTGTGTGTGTTTTTGTTCTTTTTTAATTTTTTTAATTTTTATTTGCCCGCCGTCGGGATCCACAACGCGGCGCCAAAAATATCCCGATATCGTTCACATTCTCTACTCGCAATCCTCGGTCGTCATGTCATGTCATATACTGGATTCAGTACCGTTTCAAACGGTCCAAATTGGTAGTGTATGTACCGTTCTAATTCGTTTTTAGATAACCCCTCCCAAGCAGCCGGTTGAATATACGGGCATTGGCCAACCTGCAGATTGTAGTTGCCATGGTACCTGAAACTTTTCAGACCCTGGTCACTACAACAACGCGTTTCTGTTCTAATAATGTACTCTATTCTCTCACTGGCTATGTAGGAAGAAGGGTAAAAGGGCGCGAGCGAGCGCTAACAGTTTGTTTAGTGATCCCGCGCGCCCAATTTTTCACACCTATAAAAACCCATTCATTTCTCGCCATTCGAAAATTTTTCTCTTCCTTTTTTCCCACATTCAATTTTTTATAAAAAGTGTAAGCGCTAAAACACCCCCAAAGATGATCGGGTCAATATGATGAACCAACCAAAAATATTCAAACTAGAGTTTGTGATATCTCAAGTGATCGGAAAGCGGTTACTGAAATTAATTGGCCCATCAGTCATTTACCAGGACTAGTTGCTAACAATTGTTTACAGAGAAGGTATGGAACTTATTAATGATTCAACGAGTTTAAGGTGATGACTAAACAAAAACAAAGCTGGAATTACTGGCAGAACGAATACTTGTTGAAAAGTTTTTGCATACGCTTACTGATTTATTCTCTTGAATTTTTGACTCTTTGTCGATTGACAAGACTTGCTAACAATTCTAGGTATGCAATCGCCATAAAAAAAAACACGAGTCGTGTGATTGAGCCATATGATGACGTATAGCACTGGGCACTGACGTTAAATGAGCCGATATGCTTTTCAAGTGGACTTAGAAAACCCACGTTACAGATGGTTTCGATCAAAAAACGATGTTTATTGATTTTCTGTTACTAACCCACCAGTATTTCCTAATACATTATTTATTACAACCCTGATTACTATTGGTATGTGAAAACACTCTTTTTTTCTTTTCTCCGCTTTTGATGTGATGATACCATTTAGATGACGAGTCGTATACGAGCTTCTCGATGCCGACAACCTTTTTTTTATAACCATTCATGCAATTCTGACTCAAAAGCATTGAGCATGACATTGAAAAAGGCTAACCAAATCTAGATCTTAATTGATCAGTAGTCGTTTTTGACTATTTATTTTTTCATGTTGCGATGATGAAACGAATTAAACAAGACAAGCATATGTCTGATTAGTGATTACACAAATTCGCGTCTGAGCTTCTTTGAATTGAATACAAAGGTATGTTCCAACCCCGAGATGCCAAGATGCAATATCAAGTGATGATTCTCTCAACTCACGACGGTCGTCTGCAGCCCAATATACGTGGCCATGCTGAGACTTCGCCTCTGACAGGGCGTGTAATTCTGATCTGTATTGCTAAACTGCAAGGTTGTCTTTTTAACAACTCAGTTACTAACAAAAGTCCAGCTTATTATTTCCAGTTTTTTGTATTCTATTATATAAATTAAAAAGAAAATTCGGTTCTTACACTTGTTCCTCAGCAAATGCGCTCTCGATTGGTTTTTCCATGATTGCCGCGTGGCCTAGGACGGACACACCCGAGGCACCAATCAGCCAAAGAATAGTAGACAGCGGGCTAGCGTAGATACCCAGTGGAACCGCAATAATGAACAAACCAGTGTATAGAGACGAGGCAGGGATGGTAGTGAATCGCAGGTCCAGGTCCTCGCCGCCCAAGTAGCTGATACCCAGCATGCCAACCACCACAAACATAATCACAAACAACAACAGCAGGTTGGTTAGCAGCGAGTAGACAGATAACAGAGCAAACACAATTGCATAGTTGGCGGAAAAGTACGACACGTTAAAGTAGATTCGAGTCTGCGCGTCGCCCCACCCAGCCGGCTTGGACATTCGCTTCACGTCAAAAAAGTCAGTTAGCGACTTTACATTTGCAAATCGGCTTCGAAAGTTACCAGTTTCGTTCTATCAATTAGGTGTTAGCAGGTTGTGGTTTTTTTTTCAAAGGTCTCACGTACACGAAGCTGTTCAAATCCGAATCGGTCAGAGTTGAGAAGCTGCAGAGGGGTTAGTTTTTTGTTATCGATACTTCGGCTTTTTCAACTTACTGGCAAACTCGATAGTCTGGAGGTGATGGCGTTCATTTTTTGGAATAGTAAGTAAGGTACGTGTCGTTGATGTGAAAAAAAAAAAGTTGGTGCGTTGTCAAATTTTTCCCACTTGAAAATAATTTTTGTGTGGCAAAAGCCAGCCTTGGGGCCTTGGGAGCACGCGTTACAGTAACTTAGATTGAGATGTTAACCCCCTGACCTCATCTGGTGATACGGGACCAATCCAATCTACCCCCCAATTTTTCATCGCGCAGGACAAAATCAAAACCTGATATGTTGTTTATTGATAGAGAGGGTTGAAGGCCAGCCGCACGTCGCGTTTTAAATCGCATACAGACAGTACAGCAAAAGTGGATTCTTTTTTGTGAGTTATAAAAATTATATACCAAAAAATCCCAGGCGCTCTAGAAAAGCATGATGCTATATAAGAGATAAGAGATAATCCTCCGTTCTAACCTCTAGAGGAGAAGGGTAAAAGGCGCATGGTACTGTAGTGTGAAAATAAATAAAAGCAGCCTGATCGGAAGGACCTACACCTCACCTGTCTTTTTACTGTTACAAGCCACAATCTTGATCTTCTCGGCCACCACCTGCTCGCCATTATCCAGCTTAAAGTTGACATCCTTGACAATAAAAGTCCAGACATCGTCGCAACATCGGTAAGTATGCAAATGGCCCTTGAGCATCAGCCGGCTTCTCACTGTATCCCGCAAATTGTCAGTAACCACCTTGTCAAAATGCGACAGAATTTTCATGGCCAATTGTGGTTGGATATGCGAATCACTATTTAGTGTGTTAGCAGTCCACAGCGGGGGGAAACAACACCACTTACGAGATGAGCTGATCCAAAGCGTCCGTCAACGCAGCGCCGATACTACCCTGTGTGTTAGTTCATGTCATTAAACAAGAGAGGACAACATACCTGCTTCGACGATAGAGCTCGTAATACGGAGTAGAGTTCATCGTCTATTAGTATTACTATTACTGTCGAGAGGTGATGAAGCTTGCTTTGAAATGCAGTTGGGAACAAGAAACAAGAGGAGTGAAAGGGAGAGAAAAAAATTTGTGCTGAGATTTACCCGCACTGACGTAATCCTCCCAACCCTCAGTATAAAAGGTATCGAATCCGCTCCAAATTTTCTTCCTTCCTTTTCGACATTTACCTACAATTGATTTGATCAGAAACCTAATACTACTATTTTATTTTTAATCGTTTAACCCCTACTAACCTAGCCCCTTTTCATCCCCCCGTTTTTCTTTATCCTTCACCCTTTTTTTTAGTGCATTTGCACAGTTTTGCCCTATCCAACGTGCAAAAAAGAGACTTGAAGAGAAACTGACACAAGAGTGGCGTATAGACAGCAACGCAACGCTCAAAGAAAGAAAGAAAGAAAGAAGGAAAAAAAACAAATTTATAGTAAATTGCCAAATAAAAAAAGAAAATGAGTTCTGTTGTTTACTACAAGTTCAAATCGCAGAAGGAGGATTCCCGCGTAACGTTTGATGGCACGGGGATTTCTGTGTTTGATTTGAAGCGGGAGATATTGATTGCCAACAAGCTAACCACCACGGCCGAGTCGTTTGACTTGCAAGTGACCAACCCGGATACCAAGGAGGGTATGTCCCCACGAGTAGAACGAAAGAAAAAGGAGGCTAACTAGATTTTAAGAATACAAGGATGATACGGAGGTGATTCCACGGAGTTCGCGGGTTTTGGCACGACGAATGCCGTCAGCGTACCCTGGGGCATCGCGGTATGTGACTGGGGCCGCGGCGGTGAACAAGCGACGGCAAAACAAGCCAATGAAGAGCACCACGGCGGATGTAGCGCCGGTGGCTGGCCAGGCTCCAGCGGGGAGTGAAGAGGAGCAGATCCAGGCCATGTTCATGTCGCAAAACGAGCAGTGGAACCAAACTCAACAACACATGTCGCAGCAACAGTTTATTGTTAACCGTAACAACCAGGGCCAGGCAGCAAATGTTCCGGACCACCCGCCACCAGACAGCTATGTGTGTTATCGATGCGGGCAAAAGGGCCATTGGATTCAGGCCTGTCCAACGAATAACGACCCGAATTGGGAGGGTAAGCGGGTGAAGCGGACCACTGGTATCCCCAAGTCAATGCTGCAAAAAGTGTCCAAACCGGCTGACGACGATTCGAATACGTATTTGGTTAATGAGGATGGCGAGTACGTGCGGGCCATGGCCGATGACAAATCTTGGCAAAACTATCAAAACAAGACAAATGCGGCAAGGGTGACTGAATCAGAGGTTGTGAGTAATCCGGAGCTGATTTGTCCGCTGTCTCACAAGCTGTTTGTGGACCCGGTCAAAACGCCGTGCTGTAAAAAGACGTATTCACGGGATGCGATTGAGAACAGTTTGTTGGAGTCGGATTTCAAGTGTCCAAACTGTAGCGAGGAGGAGGTTTTGCTGGATCAATTGACGTTTGACGAGGAGACGCAGGCCAAACTCGACGCGCTGTCATCTTCTGACAGTGGCAAACGAAAACGACATGATGGAGAGGAGGAGGAAGGTGATGTTAAAAAGTCCAAAACTGGTGAGGCTGACAATGAGGCAAAGAACGATGACGATAGTGATGGGTATGAACCACAGGAGCCGCAACAATCACAACAATCACAACAGCCACAAGATGCATCGGCACAAATGCCAATGGTGCCGCCGTTTATGATGCCTCCGCCGCCAATGATGCCACCGTTCATGATGCCGCCATTTATGCCTCAGTTTATGAATAGCCAAGGTGGCAACAACAACAATGGCAAGTATAATAACGGTAATAAGCGGAGATAGCTTTTTGTAATTAATGCATGCGAAAACGCACCCTACATTGTAAAAGAATAACCTATCAATTAAGATACAAGAGACTAGTTGGCTTGACCATCCGAGAACTGGACCAAAGCGTACTTGCCACTCCAAGCCCACGAATTCTGTTCTTTACCCGCCGCAGTCCATTCAGCCTCGAGCTCTTTTTCCTTCTCGACGCTAATACCAGACACGGTATCGGCCTTGGCGGTACGTAGCGCCAGCACCCGGATCCCAGTGTTGGCCAAATCGCCAATTGCAGTGAGGAACGGAGTATCACGTGGCCAGGCCAGGTCCCACATTAGTTTCCGGTAGTTGAGATCGCCCTTGAAAATGACCAGGTTGGAGTTTTTGAGATCGTCCCACACCAAATCACCCCCAGCGGCGCCTTTTGGTTTAATCTCGGAAAATCCGTGGCAGGTGGTCCAGAACGACGAGGTTCGCACTATAATCTTGCCCTCAGTGTGGTACTCGGCCAATTTCTCAACAAAATTGTCCAGCTCGGCTCGGTTACCCTCTGGGAAAAACTCTGGGTCCTGCATTTGGTTGATCAAGTGCAGGAAATCAGCCGGAAGCACGTCGGAAACAAACCACGGAATGTTCTTTGGGTGCAACACAACCGTGTCGGCCAGTTTAGAGTCCAACAAAAACATGGCCAGCACCACATCGGTGTAAAGCTCAAACCCAGAGTTGTCCAGCACGATATCAACTCGGCCGCCTCGCTCTGCGGATAGCATCTCCCACACCGTGGTTAGATCATTGGCCAACACGTTCTTTTCATTCTTTTTTCGAGCTTCAGCGCCTTGCAGGGCCTTGATATCCTCTAGGGAAATGTTGGTGAGCAGCGACAGGTCAGTAGCGTTGCCCCACAGCGAAATGTCAATAAACTCTCGGAACAACACTTCCAACGCCTCATTGCTGGTGTTTTCGCCCAATTGATCGGCTAGTTGATGGTACCGAGTAGCCAGCTCGCTAACCCCGGCCTGAGAGTTTTTGAACGTTTCTCGTTTCTGTGAGAAAAACACATCATACTGCTTCCAGTGCTTAGTGGCTGCCACAAAAGTGGCAATCTTTCGGTACAAATAACACTCAGAGTATAGCCACGGCGCAGTCATCCAGGTAGAGTGCTCCTCAGAAATCTTGGCCAACTGCTCGTTGTAATCGGCAATATCCTTGGCAGTACCTTCCAATGGGGTGAGCTTGCGGTTGTGCTCCAGCTCGTGCTTCAACCCAACCAGCTTGGACACTAGTTCCTTACCCTCGGCCAGCTTTTCCTCCTCAGATTCCGGGACTTGGCCAATTGCTCGGGAAACGTCGTCAACTACTCCAGTGATGATCACCGGCCATCGTTGACGGGCTGATTTCCACGCAAAGCTTGCCTTGTCGTTGTTATAGTACGGTGGCGGTGACATTTTTTCTTCTTTTCCTTCCTTGATGCGTCGGTGCCAGTCAAGAGAAAGAAATGTCGGAAGCCTTCTCCCCGACTAAATTTTCCTCCTAAGACAGAAAGAATATGACTACACTAAAAGAAGAGTATAGAAAATCAGTCAAGCTGCAGGAAAATCTGGCCGGGTTGACAGTCAGGCAGGATTCGGACGAGTACCAGGCCGAGGTGAAACGAGCCTTGGCTGGGTATGAGGCCTGCGAACGGCTAGTGGCACAGCTCTCCCTGTTTAGTGATAATGAAACGATGGACGATCTCAGCACCAACGATATCGAGTATATGGACGTGGACTACCGCCAGGCCTGCATGTTTGAAAAAGTGATGGGCGCAAACCGCCGTCAAGCTTTGGGAAAATCCGCTGATTGTTATCTTGCATTTCTACAACGATTGGATACGTACCGGATTCTCACCAACCACATGTCGCGACGGTTGAAAGACGTGCTGGGCAACAACAAACAGCTGAAATACCTCCAATCCTCAGACGCCACGACTAGGCGGCAGGACAAGATTGACCAGTTCAAGCTGGAACGGGCCTTGGAGGAGAAGCTAAAGCTAAGCACATCGCTGACTGATGAGGACGAACTACGCAAGATCCGGTTTGCCGATTTGGGGTTAAAGGCGATTCGAGCGTTTTCCGCTTTGGAGGCGATGGCGATGGAGCTGGAGCTGCTGGCGTCCGCCCCAGATATGGAGCAGTTGACGGATGAACGTGAACGCCAACGCAATCAAGCTCCAGAGCAACAGCGAGATGGGTACCAATCGGGCAAGTTGGATAAAATGCCTGGAGCAGCTGGCCAGGGCCCATTGCTGGATAAATACGGCAAAGTGAACCGACCGTTTACAATTGTAAAGTCTCGAGACCAGATCAAAAAGTCTGCGTTTGGCACGGGGCAAACCCTGCCTACCATGACTGTTGAGGAGTATATTGACGAGGAGATCCGGCAGGGCAATTTCCTCCAGGGTGGTGAGGATTCAGCCAAGAAGGAGGAACCAGACGAGGATAACTACTCCAAGGCTGATGAAGAAACTTACAAGGCTAGAGAATGGGATGAGTTTGCCGAAGCCAACCCAAAGGGGTCAGGGAATACCATGAATTTAGGCTAGATCTTTAGTAGTGGTGGTAGTAGTGTTAGTGGCGCGCGCGCGAGGTATTGTTCAACCCGAAATTTTTTAAGTATTTTCTTCACCACCACACTAATAAGACGATCATAACAAAATGTTTCGGTACAAAGAAACAGTGCTCAACAAACCTAGCAACGAGCTTGGGGTGCGGGCGTTGGAATTGGCGGTTCCTCAACCCGATCTGACCCCGTTGGGCAGGTATACTGACCAAAATGAGGACGATGTGGAGGACAGACACTATTTCGAGCACGTCGCGACAAGTGGGGGGTTAGTTTCCCTGAATAACAACGGCACAGTCTCGTGGAAGTCACTCAAGCGGAATCGAGTTTTGGAATTGGAACTGGTTGATCTCAATGGGACCAAGAAACTGACGCGTAAGGTACGGATCGAGTCCCCGCTGACTTTCCGGGACAATTGCGTGACGGTAGTGTATGACGAGATGGCCAGCGCGGTTGTTGTCGACTTTATCACCACAAACGGGTTTCTATACACTATCCAGGTGCCCAAGGATGAGTTTGACGATAAGATTGGCACCAAGTTAACCAACCAAACCGCTGCGGATTGGCGGAGCATCAAGATGCCGTATTCGTTTGATATGAAACCGCCTCACTTGATGCACGCGGTCAGCGCAAACCTGCTTGTAGTGGGCACTACAGACGGCAATGTGGTGCGGTTCGACAGAAACTCCGCGCTAGACGTGGTCACTCACACCATTTTCCAAGACTCTCAATCATTGTCATTTAGCAGGTTGCTTCCTTGGAACCACGCTGATAAAGTTCCCGGGAAACCAAACTTGTCGCTACGGACCACCGTCACAATGGGGTCCACACACAACCTACTGTTCACATTATCAATTAACCGGATGCTGCGATGCTGGGACTTGACTTCGAGCCAGCTGGTGTGCGAGAAGGATGTGGTGGGAAAGACTGAAGAACAATGGCTGGACCCGACCCCTGCCAAACTGATCGCGACCAATGGCGATTATATCATCACGTTTGTTCCGTTGGAAGATGACGGAGTGTTTAAAGTCTGGAGCAAAGAGCTGGATATGCTGCAGGAGGTTGAGGCCCAAATGCCGGATAAAAGCGCGGTGTGGGTTGCCGCGGATATCCAAGTAGAGTTGGAACCAGAGGCACTAGTGCTATGGGTGGCCTGGAAATCCGATACCAGCTCTTGTATTCAATCCCTGCGGATTGGGTATAACGGAGAGGTGCACCCGTGGCTGGCCACTCAACCATGGGGCGCCGAGGACGAATCGGTGGGTAGTGGTAGCGAACACCGGTTTGTCAAGGTGGACTCTAAAGATGAGAGCGAGTATTTTATTGAACGATTGTTTGGGCCCGGGGGTTTTTCGCTGCAAACCCTCAAAACGGCCCTACCAATCTACGCGCAACACTTTTCGCTCCCGTTTGAACCTCAATCGCGACGGTTCAGCCAGAGTTTGAAGGGGTTGAAACGCTCGGTGTGTGAGACTGTAGGTGCCGCGGTGTCAATGAACACTGACGCGTTTGGGAATAACGACTACAAGGGGTATCAACAGGATCTAATGCTGCAGTGGACCCGGTTCGAACGGTTGTGTAGCGAGCTGGAAAAACAGGGTCATGAAGCGCTGGCCTTGAAATCGGGGGCTAGTGGGGAAGTGGTGCTTCTCAAAGCATCTTTTGTGGGGATTATCCGCCCCATGAGCCCGATGGAGGTTTATTGGCATAACCGGAGTACCGACCCCAGCGCTAATCTTATTCATCAGGTTAGCGAGCAAACTGGTACCGACCTGGATTGCAGTGAAAGCCTGCTCAAGATTTTGGAGTTTATGGCCGCTTTTCGACAGGGCGTTTCGCACGCGGTAATGGCCCATTTGCACAATTCGCTGCGGGAAGACTACATGAAGGTGCAGCACCACTTTACCACCAAGGAGCGGATCATTGAGTTTTATGACGAGCATTTTGGCCCGCATCTAACCGATTACGCGATTGGGGTGCTGGCCACTCAAATGGCAGAGATTGGCAACCTTGATGCTGTGGTCGCCAAAGTTGGCGAGCTAACCGCCGAGATGGATAAGGATAAAAGCGGGTTTCACGAGTCGTCGAAATGTGGAATCACCGAGTATGGCAGCCAGTTTGTATGCAAGGCAGTGTACGAACACGCCGTGGTGTGCAAAAAGGCTGTTTTGGATATGCTATCCCTGGTGGTGATTTCCTCGTTCCACGACGATTTTGTCCAGGAAGGTGATACTGCGTTTGCCAAGCTGGTCGTCAAGCTTCGTGAGCTATCCTGCTTGACGTTTGCGCTGACAAACTCCAATTGTAATGATACTGTTTCCACGTTTATGGAAAACTTGGTTAGCGTGTCGTACCTCAACTCGTACGAATCCGCGCTAACCCTAACCGCGGATGTGTGGCAGCAGTTTATGGGCACAGACTACGCGGCGTCCCAACTAGCAGTCCACATGCCCAAATTCGAGCTGGAGGAGATTACCATGAGCGAGTTTGTAAACGAGTTTGTCCCGCCATGCGATTTTTTTGGCGCCTTTATCAAGGGTATTCTGGTGAATGACGAGCGCTGGATCTGCAAGGCTGCGGTTGGTGCTGGGTCTGAAACCCACACGTTCAGCGCCACGAAGCAAGGGATTGTGTTTGATTTGGTTTCTCCGGATATCAAGCTTGGCCAGGGCTTGGCTCTTTACTACCAATCCGTGGCAAAGTACATGTCGGAACAAAAGGGGGACAACGCGTTGGCGCTCAAACTCGCCAAATACGCGGTTCAAACCTGTCCTGATGATACTGACGAGCCGGTACAACAAGCGGTGTTTAGTACCTGGTTTGATGAGGCCATCAAAGCGCGAAGTTTTGACGACGCGTATGCAGCGCTTATGGAGTTGGTGCCGCTCCAACCCGTTAATTCCCAGGTATCCACGCTGGTCATGTCCATGCTTGAACACGGCCAGTCAGCGCGCATGGTGCGGTATCCGTTTATTGGGTTGGCCAATCAAGTGACTAGCGTGCTGGAAACGGAGCAATTAGGTGGCGGTAGCGGTGGCGCGCAATCACGCGTGTTGTACGCGTGGAAACTGACGCGTTGCGACTACCGAGGCGCTGCCGCCGCACTGTACAATGAAATCCAGCGCGTCCGTGCAGCCAGCACCCAGAACTTTGACCAGGTTCGTGACTTGTACGAAACAGTGCTAAACAGCTTGGCGGTTATCCAGCCCCAGGAGGACCAGTGGATTGTGGTTGACTCGGTCGAGGACAATGAGCTGGCAGAGCAGGAAACCAGCAAACGAACCAGGATTGCCGACTCGCATTTTGGTTATAGACAGGAGAAACGGGCATTAAAGTATAAGGATGTAAAGGAGGAGTATGCCGCGTTTGTGCGCGGGCTGGAGCAACAGCTCACCCAGCTGATTTTGTAACTTATTAATCTTATTTTATTTTTTTTCCTCCTTTATTAGGTAAACACTAAAACTGGGGTGCCGGCCACGACCGATTGATGCAGCCCTCCGGCAAACTGCAAAGGAGGTAGGGTAGATGGTTTGCCCTGGATATCCGCCCATCCTCGTAATACCGGTTCCATACTCTTTGCGCCATTCTCTACGCATTGCTCGGCTCGGTCAGCGGCGTCCATCATCCATCGTTCTTGTAGTAGCGACTTGCGCAATGGGCCCTGGACTTGGGAGTGGACCAGGCACAGCGCACACATGATGGCTTGGTTCTGCGCGTGGTTTAACGAACCTTCTGATACTGCGTCCATATACGCTTGGGCCAGGTCCAACGGCCGGAAATTCACCTGCTGGCTCAACGCAAACGAGGCGATGGCTGGTACGTGGACCGCCAGTTTGGTCGCAAAATGGCCCTGGGTGAAGAACACGTACCCATCAATCACCCGATGTGCTTGGGCGGACGAGACGCTGCTGCTAAGAGTGGTGCAGAAATTGATCAACGACACCATCAACTTGCACAAATGCTGCTCCTCCCGGGTATCCGGCGCGGCCAAGTCGCCAATCTGCTCTATAGTGTTTATTACCAACTCCATATCAAACCCCTCGGGTCGATACCCCGATTTTACAACCAGTAAGAATTCGGCAGGGAGGGTCTGGTCAGTGTGGTAGTTTACCAGCCGGTCAACTAGAGAACCCAAATAAGAGGCTAGCTGGTGGTCGGTAGAGCCTGCCGTGCGGTTAGCGTATTCGGCAGGCATTGTGGTGAGAAACTTTTCCACACACGCCACGTCCTTTGATAGCCACGAATACGGCTTCATTGCCGAGGTGGTCAGCTCCTCAAGCATTGGGCTGAACCATACCGGGTTGAACAATTCGCCTAGCTTTGTCAATGTCTCAAACACTGTCAGCAGCATCATTTTCAGCGCGGGTTCGTTAGCAAGGTCGTCAAAGGTGGCACGTGAGTTTGCGTGGTTGGAAAACACGCGTAGTGCCACGCATCGCAGCCCATACGCAAATGATTCATGCGCGCTGCACAACTCGGCAATATCGCCATCACTCTTGGTATTAATACACAATTGCACCAAGGCCCGTTCAAACTCCACGCTCGACGCAGTGTCCTGATCAAACAACGCCGTGCACACCTCGCTCGGATGCGCATCAATCAGCTCCGCCAATTGGTCAGTGTTTTGCTGAACCTCAGATAACAACCCCCGAAGCATGGTTTGGACGCGTTTGGCCACGCCTTTATCCACCTCACACCCTCTATTAACCAGCTTGGCTAGGAAAAGTGTGATTAGAATAGATTCCCGTTTGGACTGGATCTGACAACCCTTGATGACGATATTGACAATCTCTGGAGAAGAGTGGGTTTTTTGCAGCCACTCTAACCCGTCAGTCATCCCGCTCACCACAAACAAATTCTGGATAAACCCTGGGTTGCTAGGGGAAAGCTTGGTTGGCAAACACTCTCCACAAGTCGGGTCAAACCCCCAAGGGAGGTTGTTGTTAAATTCGGACCCCCATCGCGACACGCAGATAGTCTCGCATACTGACTTGCAAATATCCATAAACTGGTCGTTGCTAGGCAAATTCGCAAAGATTTCCGAGCTACACCATTGAGCAGTTCGAAGTGACAATGAGTGGCTGGAGGGTTGCTGGGCTGCCATCCGCGACTGGTACGTGAACAGTTTGGCTGTCATTGATTCGTGCCAAGAGGCATATGGCAGGCAGAAACTGGTCAGCGCCTTGTGAATCCCTTCTCTCATATCAGACACGGTCATGTCGTTAGCGCAGTACAATCCATCAATCATAAACGACAGCCAAAAATAAGCGCCCTGGTTGTGTGGCGAAAAGTTTAGCGCCCGAATCGCTCCAGACTCGATTAGCCGCAACAACGTGCCAATCCGTTTTCGCACCGTGACTTTGCTAATAACTTCACGGAATAACCCTAGTACTGGAGTCACGTACTTGCTGCAGTTGGTCTGTTCCGTCACACGCGCCTCGCCCTGCTCGCTAAACGCCCTAAAAATCTGGTACATGATCAAATAATCCCGCTCTATACTAGACCCACACGGGCTGTCAATCACCTTTTGAAGCTCGAGGCAGGTGGGCGGCCATCGACCAGAGCGAATAATACATCTAGCGGCGTCTAGTAAATTTGTCATAGCTGTTGTTATATTGAGTAAAAGTATTTATTTATTATTTTTTAGGCATTCAAATTGTTATTACACGTTTAATGTGATGCGTGCCGACCGACGGCTTCCGATGACGCGTTTTAAAAATTGGTCACTGTTATCTTAAACACCCGGATCAACTGCTCCGTTTGACGTATTCCGGGCGCGTAAAAGTCCAATCGCCCCACCAGGATGCGACCGCATAAACGCCTGGTTCCGTTTGTCCAAATCCGGCTCCAACAGCTCGGCTAGACAGATGCTTAGTGCGTCACTAACCGCCAAACAACAAGTGGTTGTGGTGGTAGGCGCCTTGAAACCTAATGTGGTTTCCTCGGTTAACGACTCGGGCACTGGAGCTTGTATCACAACCTTGGCCAACTGGGTTAGAGGCGTGGGGGTGGGTGAACAGACTATAATAATAATCGGTATGCTCAGGCAGTGGCGAAACATTTGTTCAAGCTCGGGTGAGTTGCCCGAAGCAGATATCGCCACCAAAACGTCCATCGCCCGTAACATTCCCATATCACCATGTATCGCCTCTCCAGGGTGTAGATCCGTCGCGTACACTCCCAGACTGTTCATCGTTGCGCTTACCTTTTGGCAGATTTTGTACGATTTGCCCATTCCGGTTAATACGACTTTGCCCCCGCGGTTCTGCGAATCGTGTAGAATGGTCAGTGACTTGGAAAACGCTTGCTGGACTTGCTCATCCTGCTCGTACAAATCCGCCAGGAAAGTTAACGCTTGGGCCTGGGTGCGAAGGACCTTGTTGGCGCTGGCCAAAATCCCGGAGCTCGGTTCATGCGGGGGAGTGATCATTTTGCCCATGTTAATCTCTAATAAGAGAAAAAAAAAAAAAAAGTTTGCAAAAATATATATATCGGATATACCTTAAGCGAGCTCACAACCTATGACTATCGAAAGAAATTATAAATTAAAAATGCAGAATAATATATGAAAAGAGGTTTGCTACCCCCATATTCTATCTATAAAGAAACACCCCCATCCTCGCCAGGTAAACAATCTAAACACATACTGCAAGAACAAGGGGTGGATATTGTCCATAATTCGGAGGCAGTTGCCACCCTCTGCTTCAATACCCTCGCCTTGATCAACATGGTATCTGATCCGGCAGGAATGCAAAATGTTCCACCATTTGGACCGCTGGCAGACTTGATACCGGTTGAGGTTCTTATCCACCGGACCAGTCGGGCCGTCGATAAATCGCCACTCAAACGGGTGGCGGCGTTGTCTAGGATCGGTAACCGATAACCGTTCATCTCCCCAATGTCCTGTAAAGCTTAGCCAGTTACCCAACCGTTCCTCACGGCCTGCTATCGACCCATTTGCGATGGATAGCTTGTCATTGGTCTTGTCAAACCCATATGCCAGGTAGTTTTTGGCCGGGTCCCACATTGGACCTCGGTCGGTGAAATCACTCAGAATGTAAAATGGCAGGTCATGCGAGTGTTGACCCACCGATGCATAATTCGCATGAGTGCCTCTAGCCGAGAAAATCACCGGGCGGTCTGGATCGCCTTCCAATTTCTCCATGGCTCGGTATTTATAAGCGGACCCGCCACCATGTGCGCTCATCCACACAATCTGCGGAACTCCGTCCTTGAACCGCACCAACGAGTGCTCCCAGTCGCCAATATGATTCCCATATGGGCCAGTGCCCATTATATACGGTCCCTCGTTAAACGAGTAAAAATAAAACCAAAATGCGTCAACGTTACCGGCGTGATCATCCGCAATTATTAGAGTGGCCGGTGCACCTTCAATTTTCCCAGACTCAATATCCGGCTGGTAGTTTTTGCCAGTGATCCAATCCGGATTGTCAATAAACTCATCGTGCGAGGTCATGTAAATATCCCGATTATACGGGTAATGCGACAGGTCCTGGATCCGAACCTCGTCCATTATTGTCTGTTTATCGGACGTTTTGAGGTCAAAATGCGTCACGTACTGCTCGATATCGTAGGGATAGTACCGCTCCTCCGAGTATAACCTCACTACTGGTGCGTGACGGAGCACAAACTCGGGGATGGTGACATTTCCCATTTCAAGCGGGTCCTGGCGTTTTGGAATCGGCTGCCTAAACGGCGGAGGAAGCGGCATGCTGTCCTCACTGCTCTCATCATTGTTCTCATCATTGTTCAATGGGGTTTTCAGCGTGGCCACTGGACTCCCATTGTGAGCAATCTCGTCACTCCCTCGATCAACTTGATGCGCTGGAATTTTGTCTAAAATCTCCACACCGATATCTGAATCAGATGCTTCAACAATCCATGCTAGTGATAACGCAACTGTGGCTGCGTTTACCAACCGCATTTTTTTTTTTTTCTATCTGCTTGTTTATAATATTTGTGCAGTGTATTTTTTTTTTTTTTTTATATATCTTTTAAGCGTGTGGTTATCGGGAGCTGGGAACGTCAAGAGGTTTTATAGGTGCATTGAATGTACGGGGATCATCGGAGCTTTCGGAACTCGCTTGCGCCCGGAAACTACATTACTAGCACAACTGAGGCTAGTCACAATCTTCCGATCGGTATGTGTAACTCATTCCAAATTCCGCAACCTAGTCAATCAATTGGAATGGGTTGGGTTGGTTAAAAATCTCACTCAGGCACCGATCTGGTCGCCCCCAGAATTTTTATTATTATCGCTCTATAAAAACCCGCAGTTTAGCCACGTTAGTACAATAGAATAATAGGATAAAAAAAACTAGCCGTTGTGCTGGTGCGGGTGGTGGCGCGCACTCACACACTCACTACTTGGCACTCACTCATTACTAAGCTACAGTAATCTCAGTTTGTTTCCAATTATAAACTTTTTTTTTTTCCCACCTGTGTCCCACTTCGAATCTTTTTTTACCTTTCATCTTGAGATCAATTCAAAATTCAACAAACCCGACAGCACAAGGGAAAACCAAAAAAAAAAACCAAATCTGCTAGATCCCGTACTTACGATCTGGAAACAGTGGAGAGATTATATTGAAGTTTGTCTTTTTTTCTCTTCAGTTATCTTTTTTGTTGGATTTGTGGGATTTTAAGAGAGATTGCTTTACTTTTTCGCCCTCACACATATTTTGAGGCTTAGTCAAGACATTCTACCTAGCCTTAGCTTGGTCCACCCGGTGAGGCACACGCACAACGATTGCTCGGCGCCGCTCCTTCCTTATAAAGACCTCACCCGCTCCTCACTTGCATTGTTCTTATTTTTCTCCCCTCTAACGGAAAAAAATGATCAAAATGTTATGGGTATTAGTACTACTCGGGTTTTGCGCGGTCCAAGTGTCGACAACAAGTTTTGGCCGGACAAAGCCCTTGTCCTTTATTTCGCAGGTGGAGGACGTTAAGATCAACACACCCGGTGGTAAGTTACCCACCGCGGACGACGAAAAATTTAGCATAAGCGTATGGATTCCGTCAAGTCGCAGGTACGATAACCTCAAACGGCGGTGGTGGGCAGTGACGGATCCAAACAACTACCACCGGCTTGATAACTGGGGCAAGCTTTCAGATCAGAGCGAAGGAATGTACGATTATTTGCGCAGAAACGCCACCTCGCTTGAACAGCCTCAAGCACTGCAGGAATACCGGTTTGTGGTTGAACCGGGTTATAACCAACAAGCACCGGTATACACCAGCCACAATGGACAGATGGTGCTGCATCCGGATTTTGTCAATAAACAACCTAGTAAAGCGTACAAGGGTATGGCGTACCGACGAGTTGCGGATTATCACGTGGCGGATGGGTCTGTCAAGCTACGATTCCGTCCGGTGGGTTGGGCGAGACTGACTGTGCATCAAGACGGAGAGGAACCCCGGATCCAGGGTGCCTGGAGGGTTGATGATCCGTCAATGGGGGTTCGCCCGGCGGTGTATCACTTGGACGGACTGCGTAATCTACAACACACGCTACGTGATGACGAGCTGGACTTGGTCAAGGGCGTGACATCGGCTAGTGTAGTGTGGCGGGATGTGGACATGCGCCAACACCAAGACTCTACCTACCAAATCCCCGACGATGACTATAGCTTTTTGCAGAAACGGAGCAATGCAGCCGCGCTTAACAATGCGAGCGATGTGATGATGATTAAGCGATCTGGGGGTGAGGACGATACCGGTGATTCCGGGTTCTCGTCCGGGGTGAGCTTGTCCGATTATGTCGGCAATTCACAGGGGTGCCCTACCCAGCGGCAAATCGCGTTGATTGGGATTGCCGCTGATTGCAACTATGTTAGCCAGTTTAACGATACTGGTGAGGCGCGTGAACACATCATCTCCCTGGTCAACACTGCCAGCGAGCAGTATGAAAAGTCGTTTAACATTACCCTCGGGTTGAGCTCGATTGTGATGGTTAATGACACGAAATGTCCAGATAAACCAGGCGATGATGATGATTTTGAGTGGAACTACTCGTGCAAGGGCTCTCAGGACGCGATGGGCGATCGATTGTCCTCGTTTAGCAAGTGGCGAGGCGGGAAGGGCCGCGCGGATGACGGGCTGGCGACTTGGTCGCTAATGACGTCGTGCAGCGAGGGGTCAGTAGTAGGTTTGTCGTGGCTAGGGATGGTGTGCAATGCTGAAGCGTCCAAATCAGGCAATGATACCTATGTCGCGGGCGCTAATGTCATTTCCAAAACCTCGCTGGACTGGCGGGTAGTGGCGCATGAAATTGGCCACACGTTTGGCGCAGTTCACGACTGCACCGAGGATACATGCGCCAAGGACGCGGATAAACAGAGCGATTGTTGTCCGCTGAGTAAAAACAGCTGCAGCGCGGGTGGTCAATATATCATGAACCCGGCATCTACCGATAGCCAGGACGGGTTTAGCGGCTGCTCTCAGGGTAATGTTTGCCAGGCCATGCATCGAAACTCCATCAATAGCACGTGTCTAACTTCCAATACTGGTGTTCATTTGGTCACCAAGAATGAGTGCGGGAATGGGATTGTTGAAGAAGGCGAGGATTGTGATTGTGGTGGTGAGGAAGGGTGCAAGGACAATAAATGTTGCGACCCCAAAACGTGCAAGTTTACGGAAGACTCCAAATGCGACGACTCTAACGAAGTGTGTTGCCACAATTGTCAATACGCGTCGAAGGATACTGTATGTCGGTCTTCGCAAGGTCCCTGTGACCCCGAGGAAAAGTGTACTGGTGACTCTGCCAAGTGCCCCAAGGATAAGCGCAAACCAGATGGCGACAAGTGCAAGGATCCGGACCACAAGGACATGAAGGATTTGGTGTGTATATCCGGGCACTGCTCGTCGCGAGACTTGCAATGTGTAACGTTGCTGGCGAACCAGACGGTCAAGATGGACGGTGACACGCTAAATATTACTGGCGCGTGTTCTGACGACTCTTCTTGCCAATTATCGTGCTCGGATCCTAATGTATCGCGCATGTGCATTCGTACTTCGCAAAACTTTTTGGACGGTACTCCGTGCGAGGGCAAGGGTCATTGCGTGCGAGGGTCATGTGTCGATGGGTCGCGAACCAACCCATTCAACTCGGGTGATGATGGCGTGTTTGGTGCCAATTGGTTTGACCGACACAAGAATATTATTATTGGGGTTTGTGCTGGTGTTGGTGGGTTGATTTTGCTGGCCATTTTGTACAATGTGGTGCGAAAGATGATGGTGCGGCGGGGTATCATCAACGCGTACAAGAAGAATCCAAACGCGCGGCCGCCTCCTCCCCAGCACCCGCCAATGCAGCAACCCATGAACCCGTTCCGGTCAAACCAAACGCAATATACCGGCCACTCTGGCTATTCGCCGTATGGCCAGCCGCCACCGCCGCCCTCGGCGCAGCCAATGCAGCAGCCGTTTAACAATATTCCTCAGCCGCCGCCTCCAAGTTATGAAATGCATACAATGAACAGATACTAGGCGATTGATTGTGTATATATTATAAAGTAGAGTATGATTTTCTCAAGTTTTTTTTTGCATTATATACTCATTCGCGTTGGCTTCGCAGCACACATGTACATTATTTTCATATGGTATGCGGCCGGGACCCCTTTACTGTAATTATAAAACTATAATTTTGTATTGAAAGACATGCGTTAAACGGACAATGATAAGCGCAATCCGAATAAAAGTTGCAAATTCCGTAAAGTACCGACTGTTAACGCTTGGCGGCGAGTTTCACGTACTGTATAAACATAATGAGCATATGAAACTGCACCTATAAACCAATTGGCTACAATAAAGAGGGGCAAAAAATATATAGAGGGGCAGGGAACTCTCGCAGCAGCGCACCATGTGCAGAGCCGCCAGATTCCAACGGCCAGACTCTATACTCTGCATTGATCGGGGGAAGGGGAGGGGAGGGGATGGGCGCCCGCGGGTCAATCTTTTTCCCAAAACTGAGCGCATTTTCCAATTAATAAGAGGCTGTAGTGTGCTGTACCGCCAAACGCATAGTCATGTCATGCACCCTGCACACGCAAGCTGCTGGTGTTGCACTGCTGTAGCGTACAGTATACACCACTTGTGCTTCCTCTGTACAGTACAGTACAGTATCCAAACCGTTAAACGTTTCGGTATCCGACCCTGCCAGCTTTTCTCTCATTGGCTGTTCCGGTGTTAAGCTAACCTCCGGATTCTATCAAATATGGCAAGCAACCATTGTGCTCTGAAACTTTACATTTAGTGTCGATACCCCTTGACAACATAAGGCGTCGAAAATTAAACGCTGGAATATAATTATATTCTCAGGGAAGGCTGGAACCGTGCCCATCTTATTTTTTTTTTTTTTTTTTTCATCCCTTAAATTTAGCTTATTTTGCGCCTGACCCTGGGACCTGAGGATGGGACGGATTTGGAGATGGGGTGAAGGCTTCTAGTACAGTGTAATTCAAACATCCTAGTCAATGCCAAATAATCTCAAGTGGGTCATTCGCCAGGAACACAACAAGAACAGCAAACAAATAACAAATAACAAGCGCGGTCGTGGGTTTGTTGCCTGGCGCTAGCTGGCGTCTTTTTTTACAGCCAATAATATTTTTTCCTGGCCTGCAGCGAGAGATCTGGCGTGATGCACGCGCGGCCGCGACAAGGAAGTTTTTTTTTTTTTCTTATTCACAGCTGAGTTACTTTTCCTGTCTGTGGGTACCAACTTTGCGAGACAGATTGAAGATCAAAACACGCACCCTGGAATTGTAATCCTTGGTGGTGGTAGCCGGACCGTTTCGCGAACCCATGAACGCAGATATTATCATCACCACCACTCGTGCTGATCTCGGGTAGGGATTGCGATGGCGAAGGCATGGAACCTAGAAGTTAGGCTAGTACTACAATTGGCTAATTGGCGATTATGCGTGCCACTTATACAACCCAACTCCGGAATGTTCTACAGTAGCGTTTCGCTCGTCTACCGCACCACACAACACAACTTTTAGACACAAAGGGGGTCCTGAACTGTCTCCTTTTTTTTTTTTTGGCTATCACACCCCCGGTAAGGTTGATTAAGTTGGCGACATAGGTTGAAAATATTTTTTATCTACGTGTATACATGATGTATTGCTGGGTAAATAATAAAATCGCATCCGAATCTCATCAGGGTATATCGAGGGTTCTCCTCGATTCATTCTGTGGGTTACTAGATTAAACAATAAACAGCAAAAACACAAAGGCGTTGTGTACTGTATCAACTGCTCGGTCTGTATTGTTTTTTTGCAAAGGTTATTGGGGGATTACAGTACAATACAGTAGCAGGAGTGGGTGAAATATTGCCGCATGTCTTGAACTCCCAAGTTTAGTTTCTTTTGCGGCCCTGTTTTTTGTAGTTTTATTGAGTACACTGTAACGCATTCAGCGCCCAACCACACCATGCTATTGCATGATATGCACTACGCCTGTCCACTACTGTACAATATACAGTAGGTTGGCAATTGATTGGCCGGCCGAGGGAGGCCTACAGTAGTGTGAAATTTTCAATTCCAATTTTTCAAAAAGAAAACAAGTTGTTTACGCTGAGAAGGAGCGCGAGAGAGTGGAGGTGCACCCCAACGGTGCACGCAGATCACTTCTCTTTTTGTCCACAACCACACAAGGGCTGGCAAAAGCAACCATGTTTGGTCTATGCACACACACATACACATTCTACTGTACGTACAGTACACACGCCGGCCTCCTTACTGTACGCTACGCTACAGCAGGAAGGTTAGAAGGACGGTCGCCTGTGAAAAAAAAAAATTATATATATATATATATATATTAGATATAAAATTCTCGATCGACCAAAAATCCTTCCCTCTTTTTGCCTGTTTATTATTATTATTTTTCTCTTGTTTTCTCCTGATTGATCGTGGGTTGTGATTGTCGATTAGTATATATATAGTCTCGACGCTCTTTATTTTACGGGATACACTTTTTCCACCTCTAACCAACAGTACCTTTTTTTTCCGACTACACCACTACTACACACTACTACAGGATGCAAAAAGTTCCGTTTCTACGACGAAAGCAAGCTCAACCGCCAGTGTCTGCAGCACACGAGGAGGTGTTGTCGAGGGTGGCCACTAACACCACTACCAATGCTGTTGAGCCGGCAACTAGTACTAACAGTGGTGGGAGATGGCGACGGTTGCGACGACCCTTATCCATTATCAGCACCTCGTCGTTGAGTTCTTCCTCTCACACCCCGACATTTTCCTCCTCATCGTCATCAACAACGATTACGACTAGTACCGAAAAGTCGTCGACACCAAAGAGCTCACCGCAACGACGGGCGGTATCGCACTCGCACACACAGTCCTTTTCGCATTTCAACTTTCCTCCAAGTGGCGCCGCCTTTAACAATTCTGCGTTTAACCGATCGCCATCGCGATCCGCATCGCACTCGCATTCCTCGTCAGTGTCATCGACCCGATCATTGATTGTTCCACGACGGAGCTCGTCGCGAAATTACCTCACTGGCCAGTGCAGTTCGAGCAGTATCGGGAGCAACAGCATTACACCGCGGCCGGACCCGCCTTCGCGCCAACCCAGCATTTACGGCAAGGGTACGATCAACGATTTGGCGTCGTTTATCGACTTGAAGGAGGAAGAGCAAGAGTTTGATACGTCATTTGACCACTGGATGGTTGACAAGAAGGAGGATTATTTCAGCACGGTGTACCAGGACTACCTTACCGACGACTCGTTTAGCTCTCCCGCCACTCCATCGCTGGAAAGCTTCAAGGAACCAACCTATTTTAGCTCGATGGGGGTGGTGTGGGTTGGCGAGAGCGAGCCAAAACAAATTGTGGACAATGTGCCGCGATCCTGCATAACTTCTTCCGCTGCTGCCATGAACCACGATCAGAATTTGCAGATTTTTATTGACGATGAGGATGACGAGATCTCACCTTGCACTGCGATCCGATCCGAGTGGTGAACACTTTTACTTTTTAACTTATTTCTTCCCTATTTAACCTTTTTACCTGTACGATTTGATGAATAAAAAAAATATATATATATTATTGAATGATTTAAAGAGATGCAAATAAATAGCGGAAAAGAGTGGGGCGGGATCGGATCACCCCCCGCCGTTCACGCCTTGATAGGAAAATCCTACGAAAGATAGTCGTGTGACTCCTCGCCGTCACTAGCCTTCCCATCCAAAGTCATTGGGGTCACTGGCGGGTTGTCTTTTGGCGTGGCAACTGGGTTTAGCGTTGGCTGCTGAAGCCCACGGTCAGGGAGCGAAATATGCATGGCCGGTTTCTTTATTACCGGTGTGGTGATGGCAGTGGTTGGGCTCCTCACCGGGTTGTAATACCCCTTATCTTTTCGTGGAGTTGTTGTGGTTGTTGTGGATGGGGTGGTGTCTTGTGTGGAATGAAGCGCCGCATTGCCCTCATTAGACGCTGGGGCCGGCGCGGGTTTGTCGGTTAACGATAGCGACAGCAGCGAAATATTTGAGGTACTGGGCACAATCACATCAACCGGCTTGTCAAGGTTCGGACTGGCTGTGGTTTGGAGTGTCGATGGAGATATTGGTGCCAACACTGGAGAATCTGGGATCATTGTTGCGGACCTAAAAAAAATGAGTGTACTGTAAAGGGCAGGGTTTAGTTAAAATTACATCACCTTTATAAGCCTCTATACCAGTCTGTGGGAGGAGAAGAGCGGCCCAGACTGAGATTTACGCCTAGAAAGAGGGGGGAGAGGGGTCCCGATCCCAAACGCGTTTTTTTCCATCCTCAACGAAAAATACTGCAACAACTAGAAAGGATGGACCAGGAAACAGGCAAGGTTTTGGACCGGTATATCGGGACGCTTCACAAACGGGAAGGGTCCAACGACGAGAACGGCGATCTGGACGATGACGAGATTATGGACATGCTGGATGATGCGCCGGATAGCTACCGAGAACAACGGATGCAACAACTAGCGACGGAGATGGACCAAGCTCGAAGGAATATGGAGCTT
Organism: Blastobotrys aristatus; assembly: GCA_946409495.1. Classification (NCBI taxonomy): domain Eukaryota; kingdom Fungi; phylum Ascomycota; class Dipodascomycetes; order Dipodascales; family Trichomonascaceae; genus Blastobotrys; species Blastobotrys aristatus. Next base: position 1,744,424 of record OX291663.1, on the reverse strand, counting down.
GCTAATAAAGGGTACGGCAAGCTGACGAACGTGACGGAAAAAGAGGTGTTTGAGATTAGCACGGGTGATGACAAGTCGGCATCTCACGTGGTGGTGCATTTTTACCACCCAGAGTTTAAGCGCTGTAAATTAATGTCAAGAAAACTCGAGGCAATGGCCCAAAAGCATGTCAAGACGAGGTTTATCGAGGTAGAAGGCGCAGAGGCCCCGTTTTTAGTGACTAAACTGGGAATCAAGGTTCTCCCTTGTGTTATTGGGTATATCAACGGCCATCAAGTGATGCGATTGGTAGGGTTTGAACAACTAGGCAACTCGGACACTTTTACCGACCAGGCTTTGCAATTCCAGCTTTATAAAGCAGGTTTAGTGGACCGAACTGATGGGTCTGGGTTTGAAAAGTCTAGCATCTTGGGGTTTGGCAAAAAGGGTATCCGCGACAATTCGGATAGCGATAGTGGGGATGATGATTATTAGTGCAAGATGTAGCTGCTTATGATTCAAAACATGTCATGATTTGTAATCCCGCCCCCGATCACGAAAGAAGGGTGCGGCTGTGCCAGAGAACAAAAAGTTGGGATAAAAAAAATATATAGAGGAAAAGTTTTAATTTTCATTACAAATCCTAATTCCTCTAATAAGATTATGAGCCATAACGAACAAGAAGAACGATTAGGTGCCGATGATTTTATCGAGCAGGATCAGATTGACGAGGTGCTTCCCGATGAAGTTGCCGCCGCCGCTGAGCCAGCAGATGATGAAGATAAAGATGAGATGGTGGTGAATCTGGAAAACAACTCGCATTCATACTTTGACCAACACAAGGACTCGATCTTTCTAGTGGCGAGCCATCCAACGTTGCCAATGGTTGTAACTGGTGGTGGTGACGATACCGGGTTTCTATGGGCCACGCACCAAATCGGCGAGGCCACAAGGGTGTTTGAACTAACTGGCCATTCCGAATCAGTTGCGTGCGGTGGGTTCACCTACGACGGGGAGTATCTAGTAACCGGCGATATGACGGGCCAACTTCGCGTGTGGAAGATGCGTCAACACGGCGAAAAGTGGGAGTTTGTTGACTCTGTGCAGGAAGTTGAGGAAATCGCGTGGATCTCGTTCCACCCAAGCCAGCATACGTTTGCACTGGGTGCGTCTGACGGTACTGTATGGTGCTACACGTTGGACCCTAAGCTGTCCAATGTGGCGGTTTTATCCGGTGCGCATACCGAGCCAGTCAGTGCGGGCCAATTCGTCGACACGCAAACCCCAGAGCTAATGTCGTTGGTGACAATCAGCGATGATTGTACCGTGGCCAAATGGAACGTGTTTACCGGCACTGCAGAGTATATCCTGGGGCCTCACCAACTGCATGGTGAGCACCCGTGGACGGCGTTGGCAGTATCGCCAACCGAACGAACGTTTGCGATTGGGTCGTATGACGGGTCCTTGCAAATCATCAACACATCCAACGGCAATCTCCTCCACTCTATCCAAGTGTCGCAGCATGGTGAGGATGAAGGTACCGATTCTATCGAGTCAATCAGCTGGGGTCCTGGCGCTAACGTGTTGGCGGTGGGTAACGTGGCCGGTGAGATTACTCTATACGACTTGGGGTCGTGGCAAAAGCGCCGAACCATTCAGTGCAATGGGGCAATCACCAAACTGAAATTTGTCGGCAACACCCCACACCTCTTTTCCAGCTGTTTTGGCACGGAGGATGAGGACGCCACTGCTACCAAATGGGACGCGAGAAGCGGGTCCAATTTGTGGACCAGCCAGGGCCACGAGGCGGCGATTCTAGACTTTGACGTGCAGGATAACGGCCGGCGGTTAATCACTGGTGGTGATGACAAGGTTGGGCTGGTATTTTCTACGGAAAGTTCGCAATCCCTAACCACTACTTCTACTACTTCTACTACTGGTTAGATAGTTTCTGGTCGATAATCTTGGCAATCATTGGTTCGAGCACCGAGCTGGCCTGTTTTTGTAGTATATTTGTAACCTGCTTTTCAATCAACTTGCCGCTAAAATCAACCTCAATGTTGACTGACGCGCCGACTTGTTTTGCCGCAAGAACAATCTTTTCCTGGGTATACGCCACCAACATGACCGAAAAGGTTGTATCGTCAACCGCAGTGACAGTGAGGCTGGCCCCGTCCAGCGCGATAAACCCCTTTTCAACGATATAATTTAGCACGGATAAATCTCGAGGTTTAAACGTAAGCGCCAAAGCATTGCCATCGTCGGTTCTATGCACAATCTGGGCAATAGTGTCAACGTGGCCCTGGACCATGTGGCCGCCAAATCGGGTGTGTGATGACATGGCGCGTTCCAGATCGACCGAGGAGCCCGGTTCGAGTTCGCCAAGATTGCTTCGGCGAAGTGTCTCTGGGGCAATCCCAACCTTGAACTCGGTGGCGGTGAATTCCGTCACCGTTAAACAAACCCCATTCACGGCAATCGAATCGCCCAAATGAACGTCGTCGAGGATTGGCCCAACGTTGCTGATAGTCATTGACACACCACCCCCGCCTGACGACGTTTCATCCTGCTTCGTGTACTCGCTTACTGTCCCAATATGTTCCACAATCCCTGTAAACATTGTTATCTTATACTTATAAAGAGAAGGAGGGGAGTTGGGAAATTGCAATGGTGAGATTTTTTTGGGAAAAAAATTCCCACACACCCGACTAAAACATATAATAATAAAAAAAATATGACAAACTTTAAACCAATGCAAAATGATCTGATCCTGCGGGCTGCTCGTGGTGAGGAGGTTGAACGGCCACCGGTATGGATCATGCGACAGGCCGGCCGGTATTTACCAGAATACCACCAGGTCAAGGGCAATTCGGACTTTTTTGGGGTCTGCCGGGATGCGGAAAAGGCGTCGGAGATTACGATCCAACCAGTGGACCGATACGACGGGTTGATTGACGCCGCCATCATGTTTAGCGACATTCTCGTGATTCCACAAGCAATGGGCATGACGGTGGAGATGAAAGAAGGGGTGGGCCCCCATTTCCCAGACCCATTGCGGGACGTGGCGGATTTGGCTCCGTTGCTGGACCGAAAAGTGGACGTGGCCAAGGAACTTGATTGGGCGTTCAAGGCCATGACCCTGACTCGAAAAAAGCTCGAGGGCCGTGTGCCATTGCTAGGGTTTTGCGGTGCCCCGTGGACTCTAATGGTGTACATGATTGAAGGCGCGGGGTCTCGATTGTACCGGTTTGTCAAGACGTGGATCTACAAGCACCCACAAGAGTCCAAGCAGTTGCTGCAAAAGATTACTGACGTGGCGGTGGAGTTTTTGGCCCTGCAGGTACAAGCCGGGGCGCAAATGCTGCAGGTGTTTGACTCGTGGGCTTCGGAATTGGGCCCAGACGAGTTTCGCGAGTTTTCGCTGCCATACCTCAAGCAAATTGTGGAAAAGCTGCCAATCCGGCTGCAGGAGCTTGGGTTGGACCCAGTTCCGGTGACCGTGTTTGCCAAGGGTGCTTGGTACGCGCTGGACGAATTGTGCAATCTGGGGTATAATACAGTGTCTTTGGACTGGTTGTATGACCCAGAAGATGCGCGAAAGGTTGCTAATGGGCGAGTCACTTTGCAAGGTAACATGGACCCGGGTGCGATGTACGGTACCAACGAGGTGATTACCAAAAAAGTTGAAAAGATGCTCAAGGGGTTTGGCAAGAAGCAGTATATTATCAACTTGGGCCATGGCACCCACCCGTCTTTTGACCCTGAGCAGGTGCGGTTCTTTTTGGAGGAGTGCCACCGAATTGGAAAAGAATTGTAATATTTAACTAAGTATAAGTTGGTATAAGGGAAGAATTACGACAAGTTGATTGTAAATGTTGGCCGTTTGGAATCAGTCCTTTCACCGCCCTGGACAGTTCGGGTGTCGTTCCCCGGCAGAATGATATCCACCTTGTCACCCCACATTGGTTTGTAATCGCCAGAAATGTGGCTGACCTTGACTGTGATTGTATCCCGAGTGGAGGAGTAGGTGATTCGGAAGGTGGATGGGCTAGGGTCCAAACTCTCACCGTCATCCTCTCGCCACTCGTACACATGGGTTTCATTGCAACCGTGTCGGTGTGGATAAATCTCCACCCCTCGCCAGTCATCATACTCCACGTGTTTGGTGCCTAGTAACCGCTCCCCTTCTTTAGTCACCGTGACCCGGTTCTTGCCAACTGGAATCGCACTGCCAACCTTGGCAAACACGGCAATGTTATCCTCAACATTGACGTTTGCAGAGCTCCCACAATCATGGATGCTAAAATCATTTAGATAATAATACCCATCGTCGTGTTTGCCGTTGGTTGGTAGGTATACAACTCGCTCTTTGGTGTTTGGCTCAAACACCCCGGCAACTAGCAACGCGTCGCCGAGCCAGAAATCAGCCCCGTCGACATGCTTGTACACGTTCTCGTCAGTTTCATACTCGCCGTACCCAATCCATTTGTTTGGTGGCTCGGCGCTTAGATGGGACCGCCAGCTGAGCTCGTACAAATACGGGATCAACTCGTACCGACGCTTGATGAGTTTTCGGATAGACGGGAGAATCTCCGGGTACATCCACGGTTCAGTGGCTTGGTCCCAGTCCTTACCATCCATACTCGCCGAGTGGATGCAGAACCGCGGGTTGTAAATCCCCACTTGGACCCACCGCAAAAACTGCTCCGGGTTTGGAACGGGACCGGAGAACCCACCCACGTCATGTCCATACGACTGGAGCAGAGCCAACCCGGCGTTCAACCCCATTATGGTGTTTCCCTTCATGTTTTTCCATGAAGTGTAGTTGTCGCCGGACCAACAAGTGGCAACGTAGCGCAGGGTCCCAACGTTGGCGGATCGCGACAAAATCATGGGTCGGCGCTTGGGGAACACCACACGCGACGCGTCAAAACTAGCCTTGGCCATTTGCTGCGTGTTTGCCATCCGACCTGCCAGCCCAATCTCAGTGGGTTGGCCGTGATTATGCAACCGAAACTTGTCGTGATGTAGAGAGTACTCGTTGTTGTCGTTCCACGCGGAATCGATCCCCTTTCGCATCAACTGCTCCACATTCTTTTGCCACCACTTGAACCCTTCTGGGTGGGTCATGTCAACCCAGCTGCCTTGCGACTTGTCAAACGGGAGCACCGTGCACCAAACCTTGGTGATCACAGACCCGTTGGTTCGGTGGTCGGTGAACAAGGCGCCTGCTTTGTTGAGCATGTCAAAATCCGGGTGTTCAGTCGATACGTACGGTTTGATATTGGCCGAGAGGAGCATCCCTTGTTGATGGTACTCGTCGCACATGCCTTCAAAATCCGGGTATCGATGCGTGTTGAGGTTGAACACGTTTCGACGCGGAGGGTCAGCCTGGGTTACAGTATACCCACTAGACAGGTGCATCACCGAGCATGGGATATCATGCTTGGCGCATTTTTGAGGAAAATCAAGCATCACCTGCTGGGCCGGAGGGTCGTCCGACTCGGCATACGCCATGGAGCTGGCCAGGTAACCTAACCAGTGCCGAGACACTAGCATTGGTTTGCCAACCAGCGTCGAGTATTTCTGCACAATCTCGTTCAACCCGGATCGCGTACCGCTAATGATAAAGTACTTTTCCAGCCCGCCTTGGTCCAAGTACATGTGCTTCATGTGGCCCCAGTACCCGTCAAACTCCCGGCCAATGTTCCACCCGCCGCCTTGGTTGGACGGGTTAAACTCGGCAAACGCCCAGTTTTCCTGGTGATTTTTAGGGGTGACAATCAGCAACGGGTTTATCTTGTACAATGGGTCAGCCTCGTAACTGTCGTACTCGATCGCGTCTCGCCCGCCAAACACAAAATCCCGGCCGGATAGATCCATTGGCGCGGCCTTTTCGCCAAGACCTAAATGCAGCGCTGATTTGTTCATCCGCGTGTAGTGGACAAACCCCCGCCCGTCAACCCCGTAGGATCGAGATGGCAGGTCCTCGTGAACTAGTTGACCCGCTGAGTTGTAAATAGCAAACGCAATCGGGCCGTCTTCATGTGTGGCGACAATCTTGATCCCGCCAGGAGCAATAAAAGTCCAGCCTTCGCTGTCGACAGACGATAGAGTCAGCGGTTTTTCCGCGCTGGTGATGATGTTATCGTGCGGAGCGACGGGATGCGACTCGCTGGAGATGGTCAAGTGGAGAATCCCATCGTCAACGCAGCTCAGCGCAATAGCAAACCCGCCGTCGGCACTGAAATTGGCCACGCCGTTATCCACTCCAGTGAATTTTACATTAGTCAACGGTTCTTGTCTCATCTTTATCTATTATAATAAAAAATAATAATAAAAATAAAGAGTAGTTAAGAAGTTACGTCTCATTTTTTATAGTTTTTGGTAGAAAAATGCTGGCCCGTATATACCCCGCATTAAAGTGTGGGGGTTTGGTACCCGCTGCTCCAAATAATCGCCAGATCCAATCCAATCCAGATTGGTCCGCCGTGATGCAAAAAAATAAATATTGTCCCGCGGGGTACATGGGATCCCCCTCACTACAGCACAAACCGATATTAGGAACCAGGCTCGCAAACAGCGTGTGCGGCTGTAAACTTAAGCCGCAGTCATGGCCGCTGATTTCGAAATTCTTGTGACCCTGGTCTACTGAAATTGGTTTCCCACGGACTTGTACATAATCTATGGGAGCATAAAAAAGCCTAACTAAATATAGTCGCCGATCCAAGACACTGTCTGACCTTGTTAATTGTCAGCATCAAGAAGCTTATAAATCCAACCTGCATACGAAAATGGCATTGGATGTTGTCTCGGGCCTGCCGGGGATTGCGCTGGGCCGAAAAGAAAGGATTTTACCCGCAAACTTTGTTGTGTTGTGTGACGCGCGGCCGCCGCGGCGTTAAGAAAAGAGGTTGCTACTGGGGCTTCGGCTTTGTTTTTTTTTTATTATAAATATCGGTGGGTCCTCCCTATATAGTAATAATCAACTAAAACAAGAAAGAGAAAGAAAAAAAATGAAGTCAAGAGCAATTGTATTTAGCGAGAATGGTGAAGCGTCTGAAAAACTGTACTGCACCGAGTACGAACTGCCACCACTTGGTGATAATGACGTTTTGATGAAGCTGATGGTGGCGCCAATCAACCCAGCAGACCAATTGATGGTGTCTGGGTGGTACCGAACCCAACCCACCATGAGCAACGACTTGAACACTGACAAGCCAGCCGCGGTGCTAGGTTTGGAAGGTGTGTTTGAGATTGAGCAAGTTGGCGCCAAGGTGACTCGAGTGGAGGTTGGCGACTGGGCCTTGGGGTCGTCTGCGATTGGCTCGTGGCAAACCCGGCGAGTGATGAGCGAGGGTTCCATCCTGCCAATCAAATCTGATTTGGCCAAGAATTTGACTCCGGTGCAGGCCGGGACAGTGTGCGTGAACCCGACTACTGCTGAGAAAATGCTGCTTGACGAGCGAGTTGGCATGAAGACTGGTGATTACTTTGTTCAAAACGGCGCCAACTCTCATCTCGGGCGACTGGCGATCCAGCTCGGGAAAAAGTTTGGCTTCAAGAGCATTAATGTTGTTCGAAACCGGTCCAATTTGGACGAGCTGGTTAAGGAACTGAAGGGATTGGGCGCCGATCACGTGGTGACCGATGAACAGCTACGTGATCAGTCATTTGTCGACCAGTTTAAAAGTGAGCAGTTGGGTGGGCAGGCTAATGTCAAACTTGCGTTAAACTGCGTCGGTGGAGCGGCCAGCTTGGGGCTGTCTGCTTTGCTAAGCGATAAGGGGGTTTTGACGACCTATGGCGCCATGACAAGCGACCCAATGCTGGTCGACCCGGGTGATTTTGTCATGCGTGGTATCACTTTCCAAGGCTACTGGCTGTCTGAGTATATCAAGGACAAACCAATGGAGTTTGTAAAGCTGGTTTACGAGCTGTTGGAGCGATACGCCAAGAAGGAGCTGATTGACAGCCCGGTTACTTGTCACGAATTGTCCGAGGAGCAGTCCAAAGAGGAGTTTTTGGCCACTTTTTTCAAGGCCTATAATGGATCTGGAAAGAACGTGCTGCACTTTGGCAAAAAGTGTTGTTAAATTAATTAATAAATAAAAGATTCAAAAGGTATTAGATTAGTGAAGGGCCTTTTTGGCCAGAGCCACTTGGCTCTCGAATTCTAGCAATGCACGGGTCTCGTTGCGGCCAAACAAGAACCCAATTAGTCCGTCCAACAAGCCGGTGGCAGTGATGACAATTGCCGCGATGATAAATATAAACCCGTTATAGGCCCGGCCGTCGTCCGCGGCCCAAAAGACCCCCACCAGCAACCCAACCAGCACAACAATTGATGCCCAAAAATGCAAAGACCGCCAGTACTTTTGCGCAAACGCAGTGGGGCGGTACTCGTCAATTAAAAGTAGAATATCCCGGTACAGCTCGTGCAGGTCGCTCTCGTTATTTACCGGTCCCTTTTCCATATTTGACTTGTCGTCAATCACAAACTCACTCTCCACCGCAAAATGGTCCGAATACGATCCAATATTTGGGATCTTTTCGGTAAATGTGACTTTGGAGTTGACCACAGTGGCCCGCGTCGCGTCGTAAAAGATATAATCAAGCCGTTTGGCCTCATCCGGCCGTCGGTTCTCCCGGTACGTATTAAGCAGCGAATCGCACGTGCACCCGGCCACAAATATCTGATCCTCCAGGGTCAATTGTTCCACTGATTGCTGGCACACCCCGTGTTTATCCAACCAGCTGTCTGATAACCCGCCTACTTGTTCAAATAACCGGAAAGTAAGCGACTGCGGGATTGAGTTTAGATCCCCCATTGCTAGCACAATATGGCCGCATTGTTTGGCCCGTTTAGCAATCCGGGCCATATCCCATGCCTGTGCGGTGCGATGGCATGTATACGCCGCATCCCCTGGTCCATACGGCGCGTGCAAATGCGCATTCAGCAGCTCAATTTTTTGTCCCGATGATGGGTGCTCAACCACCGCGCTTGCTACACTCTTGCCGACAAACCAATCGCCGCGGAAAAACGCACTGGGCCGGCCGTTGATCGGAAACCGGTGCAGGTTGGCGTCTATTATAGGCCACCGGCTAAAGTATACTAAACCGGGCCCGCTGATCATCCCACTATGGTAGCATTTGTAATAAGGAAGATGTTGTTGTAGCGAGTCGCGGATATATGCAAAGTCGCTTTCCACCCACACCTCTTGTAACGCGACGATATCAAACTCATCACCCCGGTCCGCGAGTTTATGCGCAATCTCGGCCAGCCGCTCCTGGCGGTTGGAGGACACTAATTTTAGCCCCCAGCAATTGAAGCTAAGCACCCGGAAGCTATTTTTGTCCATCCTTGGGTTAGTATAGAAAAAAAAGGGTTATAGGAAAATAAAAAAAAAGAGCATGGGTTGGGACCTAACAAAGGAGGCCGGCGCACAGGCCGTCGGGTGGAACGGCTCTTTTTTTTTTCTTCCACCGGACCTATAAAACCCTTTTCTATCCCCCCTCTCTTTCCTCCTCTCCATCTCTTAGTACTATAAGTTATATAAACGATAGATGTATTGATGGACACAACAACGCTGCAGTCATTTCAGTCGCATAGCACGATGGGGTTCAGGCTGAGGCCGCAGAGGAGGACGCACGGGTTGGGACTGGGGCTGAGGCAAATCCAGGGCGAGACGGTGATGGAGTTTGGGGAACGGTTCAAGCGGCGGTGTCAACGTTTGAACGGGTATGACGCGGAGTTGGAGCGGTTCCACGCTCAGGACGTTTGCGTGTCGGCAAACCCTAAACTCTGGGAGCAAATGGCAGAGTATATCGCCGCCAAGGGGTTCCCAGAGACTATCAACGAGGCATTGGTAGTGTTGTCGCGTTTTGAACAATGTATAACTAGTTTGGAGGGTGATAACGCTCTGGACCCGAGTGACGATTTTGGCCAGGTTAGCTTCCCGATTGTTGCGCCAGTTGAGCAATGTTTAGAGGATGATGAATGTGAGGAACATGGGGACGATTATGGCGCGATTAGCAGCTGCTACAAGGTCCAAGAGATGCCGCCTGGTGCGGACGTGGATATTAAGGAGGAACTAAAGTCTGAATCGGATAGTGACCAGGAGGAGGAGCCACTGGACGATTATGGCGCGATTAGCGGGTCTTTTTGCGATATTAGCAGAAAACGACGGGCATCATCAGAGGATTCACGGCCCGAAAATACAAAGGCCACCAAAGTTTGGTACGATATGGAGGATGAAAACCGGAAAAAGTGCCTGAGGCAACGGTTATGCTTGAACTGCCATCAACCAGGGCATTTGGCCAGGGACTGCGTTTCTTAAGAACCACGTTTTTTTTCTTTCCCCCTCCTCCCCCTCCTCTCCCTACGCGCGCATGATTGGAATTAACATTACTGTACTATACAGTTCTTGAATGTTCCGGGCGCTTAATGCACCACGCGTCTAAGGGTCCAAAAAAGTTATGATCTCATTAAGCGCCCGGATTTCCTAAATAAGGAATCGCATTTCGTTTAATCCGTGTGGCGTATAGCCCTCTGACTATAAATAATCGCCTCAATCCGGCCTATTCTTTTTTGGAAATTTATTATTATTCTTCTTTCTACCTGTCCCTACCCTTTTGAATTCTAATTTAGCATTTAATTTTTAACACTTTTCTTCTATCGGCCCCGTCTTTGCAACATTCCACAGTGCGGTTTTTTTAATGAACAATCTGGCCTGATCTATTATACTGTACTGTATAGTAATACCCACATGATATGATACCCCTACTTGTGACTATCCAAGGGACACGCACAAACCTTATTTCAAGTCCGCTTACTAACCTAACAGCATGGTAATTAATGCGCATTTGTCAGTGACCTGTAGTAATTACTGTAACGCACCACTGACATCATTGATATATCATTCTGTATTGTACTGTGCTGTACTGTACAATGACGGCGATGATCGACCGCCATCGTCAGAAATGCAGCCCCACGGGTTTTTCGGCATTCCTACGGTACAGTACATTACAGCACAGCGCGTCAATTCGCCAAAATAATTAATATCGGGAATCCCGGTTTTTGTCCCTGCAATACGGATCGGACCGGGCCAGTCCGGTCCGATCGTGTCCGGATGCGTTGAAAAAAAAAAAATTTTTTTTACTGTGCCACGCCACACAACGGGCCATCCGGTTTTAGGGCTCTTTGTTTCAAAAGATAAAAAAAAACAGTGGGCTGTATGTAATATTCAAAAAAAAAATTATCATCCCTTCTCTGGCTTGAAAAATTTTTTAATAAACTTTCCATAAGATGGATAAGCTACCAACCGAATTGCTGGATCAGATTTTCCTGCAGCTATCTGGGCACGATCTATCGGCGGCTGCACAGGCATGCACCCGATGGCATGACCTCATAGGTTACAATCAAGAGCGGTACTATGAAAGGATATGCAGGAGTGGTAGCAATCAGGGTAGTGGCAGTAACTGTGCGCCCTATGACACGTTTCTGGCCAAATACCAGCATCTGCATCGGCACTTGTGGCTTGTACAGGACGGGTCGCTGTGGATTGGCGATAAGCACATGGTCGGGTCGTTGATTGAGACCCGGTACAATTCGACTAGTGGCACGATGGAGCTGTTTGAATATAGAGCGGTTTATGACCCGGATGTCAAACTCAAAGCGTTCCATCTTATGACAATCAACCCAGAGTGCCGATACAATAGCCATGCCGACGAGTCGTCGCATCACGATGCGAAACGAGCACTGTATATGCGAATGTTGCGGACTCGGCGCGTAGTGGCTTCTCGGACGACTCGAGTGGGGTTCGGGAAACTTTGGCCCCCAGCGACGATCCCTGCAGATACCGATAGCTTAACTGATCCTGGTAAAGGCTTGAAAAGAGGGAGGAGAAACAACAACGTCATGGCCAATGCAGAAGAAGAAGAAGGTCGCTATTGTTTCCAAACGGTGTCACCCGAGTCAGCCTTGCGTCGAAGCTTTTTCCATGCTGCGAACGCCTCTACCGATCATTTCAGACTGCATTCGTGGATTTCTTTTTCTCGAGATTATCAGTTTACTTGCCCTATTGCGTCAACCGTGCAGACTTTTTGGAGGCTGGACCCTGAGTTGCTGAAATTTAGGACTGGTAGTAGTGAATTGGCTGGGATTTGGGTCGACTCATTTAACCAGATAATACTCATTTGCCATGACAGTGAGAGTTTAATCCGAGGTGTCAAGCTTACCAGCACCAACGACCGGATTCCAAGAGGAGAATTGGCGTTTTATGCGGATACTCTTACTGGTCATTGCAGGGTCCAATCCGCCGAGCCCAACTACACCAACCCCGAGTGGGTTTCCCGCCAACTCGAGATTGACGCCGGTCGGATGTTTATCGTGGATGATGAACCCCAGCGTCAATACTGGCTGGCCCGTCCTGTGGGTCTATCCTGATTGATGGGTGTGGCCCGAAAATATGAATATGACGTAGTTATTTATGCATATTGTTTGGGGGCCCTGGGCAAAAAAGATTCCAAACCCTAATGCCTAATGCCTAATGCGTGCGCGCTGCACACTCTCACACCTTATGAGGCCCCCTCTCAGTTTAGTACTGGGTAAAGAATAATGACATCACTTGTTGCCGCCGTTGGGAAAATGTGTGTTCAGCGCTCAACCTGACAGGGTTACCCGGCCTTTCCCACAGCAAAATGATTACATCACTATAGAAAGTTACAGCACAGCACAGCACAGTAGGGAGAGAAGTCGATGCATACCCAACCTTTTTTTCGTCATAGTTTTTAATAATTGTTTTTTGGGGGGAGGGCAAAAACTCATATTATTTCTTTTTTTTCTACCACAACTTGTTTTTTTCGGCGACCCCATACAGTTAGCTTCATCACAAAAAAAAATTAATATAAATATGATTTGATTCCCCGTGGACTTTTGCCTTCAATCAATCTTATCCACAACAACGCAGACAGATTATTGTGAACGAGAGCGAAAATTTTCTCAATCCCCCTTCTTTCTTATATTCCCAAACGACTCCGCCTCTCTACTCTCTCCCTTATTAATAATAATGATCTTTATTGACGGTGTAAAGTATGCTTGCGAGCGGTGTATCCGGGGACATCGGGTGACAACCTGTCAGCACACTGACCAGCCGCTGACCATGATCAAGCCAAAGGGTCGGCCGTCTTCGCAGTGTGTGCACTGCCGCGAGCGCCGAAAGTCACAAAAATTGCATACAAAGTGTTCGTGCGGGAGCGCGTCGGTTAACAAAAGCGGCAAGAAATCTCCGGTCCATTCGTCGGCCTGTCCATGTCATTTTGATCCCGAGTTGTGCACGTGCGCTAAAAAGAGTAGCTCTAGTCGGCGAGCTAGCTCCAACCCTCCTGCAACGAACCGAATCGTCTCGACGACGACGACTAGTGGTGGTGGTACTGCAAGTGCGGCTGGCTCGCCACTTGACCGGTCACCATCCAACGCTTCCGCATCGAGCAGTGCGGCGTCTACTACGGCCCGACAGCGTCTACAGCAACAGCACCGAGCGAATAAGCAGAACCAAGCGGTCAATTCGTTGAGCTCTGCTAGCACTACTCCGGAAGAGATGCCGCCGCCGACTAGTTTGCTAGACTTTGACATGAGCAGTTTGGCTAGCCATGAGAGTTTGCAGGTTCCGCAGAACCCGCTTGCTGCTCATCAACACTCGCCAATGCATTTCCACTCACCCACGACTACTACGGCTACAACGGCTACAACAACGGCTACAACTACGAGCAACGAGAACAATATGTATTATTCAGGCCAGATGCAATCGGTTCCTCAGTACTATTACGACCCCAAGCATTTTGCGCACCAACATCATCATCATCAAGTACCAACGGCGGAGGGTGCACCACCATTGCTGGAAACCACTAATTTTACTAACCAACCACCAACCACCAACCCAATTTTCGACGAGATTCCAATCACCCTTGATGGGTATGCTCTCGAGCAGGATTTTGTCATGCCGTCGTCCGCACCCGCGCCAATGAATAACATTCACAACAATAATGGCCAGTTTTTTGAGTGGCAAAACTGACTAGCACCGGAGACTGCCCTATTCGAGTGGCAGTCTGCCTTTTGAATCCCAAGCTCCTCTTCCCCGCCTCCGGAGGAAAAGGGCCCATTTTAATCTTTGCATTTTACGTACACTGTCTGTACATATTAAATTATTCTTCTACTACTACTACCACTACTACTACTATTGTTAGCCTACTCTAACGAGGAAGATGCATATTTTTTGGCCGATTGGAGCAATTGACGACGCAACGGTTTTTTGGACAGCCGATCCTTCTCCCACGGCGTTAATGCTACTGGCGATCCGGTCGATGCGCCAGGTTTGGATGGCGTGCGTGGCGCTGGCGATGCTGGGGTTGATGAGGTGGATGATGATGACGTTTGCTGTTTCATTGCGAGTGATGACGCTGGTGACGCGCCGGCCCCACCCTTTCTGCCCAACCGCTCGTGGCGCCGGTTGCTACTGCTGCTGTGGTGGCCGTGCGGCGTGGAATTTTTGTACAACAATGACGGCGAGTTTGGGTTTGTGGCTGGGTTTTTATTCCCCGCGTCATCCGCAGTTTCATCGCGCAGATAAAGCGAAATCCGTTCGTCACTGATTGTGTACATGCTTTCTTGGTCGTTTGCTTGTAATGCACAAAGCCGGACAATGTATTCTAGCAGCGATAGGCTGGCGGGGTTCGTTGGTTCGGCGCTTAGCGACAACCCATTTAGCCGGTTAATCAGCATTGAACTATCTCCCTCGCTTTCACTCCCGCTCTCCGTGCTATCACTATCCCCTTCTTCCTCCTCATTATCGTCCTCCTCTTCATCATCATTATCATGCAAATTGTCAGTATAATCCACCGTGTTGTAATCCTCAAACGCTAACCATTCAATCCTCCCGTCGTCCTCATCTAACGGATTTAGTTTAAGCACCAATACTGGTGTTTTGCTCTCCTCAATTTCCAGCAACCGACCAGACGCACTGAAAAACAACCGGGTGACGATGGACAGGTCAATAACCCGAACTCTGGGCTCGTCATCATCATCGTGGTACCGCTCGTCGTTCAAATCCTCCTCAATCTTCATTTGATACTCGTACGCGTCGGCGGATTCGTATTCAGCGGGCACGCGCCACACTGTCACTTTACACTTGGCGTGCTCTTCTTTCCAGGTTATATCGCCCGAGATTGTGGCGTGCGGGTTACGCGCCGTGCCGTAGAAAATGGTATACAACTTTAGCACAAACGGTGGGCCAACCTGAACCGGACTGCTCCCAGTGAATAAAGTATCAGCGTTGGTGACGTGATTTGCGGCTTGCAATAGCCGCCCGGGAGATACCGAGTCTGGCATACGCGCCGACAGGTTTGCTCCCGACGTGGTCAGCGCTAAGGATATCAGCGGGATACTCTCCTCTATACGCGACAACAAATCTTTACTATACTCCTCCACTTGTTTGACCATCCGCAGCGTTTCCTTGTCCAAACTTGCGGAGGATGACGATGCCATCCGGTCGTTGATCTTGTTGATCCGCGTTTCAAACTCGTCAATATCCGCTTTTAAAGTTTGGGTCAGTTCGAGTGTGGACCCGAGGGAGGTGTTGCCGCGTGCGGAAACCAGCTCAATCAGGTCGATAGCTGGGGTGATTATAGTGATCTTTGTCTGTAGCCGTGATTTGGTCATTTCCAAACTGCTCCGTTCTCCTTCTGGTATTTTTTCCATAAACCGGCTCAACGTTTTGATGGCATAGCCGGATGCGATAGATATACCTGAGCGGATGGCAAACGTTACTGCTTGGGACCCAGCCCGTTGCAATATATCCTCCATTACTTTGTATTATAAGTACTAGCAGCAGCAGCAAGTTTTTTGTGGGTAAAAAAAAAGAAGGGTTCGGGAGTCCCAAGTTGATTAGTAATCTACTGGATACAATCGCGAGACTGAAAAAAAAAAAAATTTTTTTTTTATTCACTCTTAAAGACAACGAAGCATCAAAATGTCAGATCAAGACAAATTGGCTGAGGACTACCAGCGTCACAACCTGGGCAGCAACAACCAGCAGCAGGGCCAGCAGCAGTACGGTCAGTACGGACAGCAAGGACAATACGGACAATACGGTGGACAGTACGGGTTTAACCCAGCCGCGGCGGGTGGGTTTCAACCTGGCGCCTCTTCGTTCACCCCGGGCCAATACTTCAACAGCTACAACCAGTACAATCAATACGGTGGCGGCGGGTACCAACAGCAGTACGGCGGGTACAACAACTACCAACAACCAGAGGAGGACAAGACCATGACGCTGGAGGATTATCAGAAACAAAAGGCGTTTAACCCTCCAAAGCCTGGGCAAGCCTCTTCAAGTACAAGTGGTGGGGCGGCAAAGCCAAAGACTGAAATTCGAATTGGGGGTGGGGCGGCCAAGCCAAAGACGGAAATTCGCATTGGTGGTGGGGCAGCCAAGCCAAAGACTGAGATTCGAATTGGTGGCGGTCCAAAAAAGACCGAGCCTGCCCCTGTTAGTGCTGTTAGCGAGGAGTCAAAGCCAGAGGAGGTAAAGCAAGAGGATGCCCCTGCTGTTGAGGAACCAAAGAAAGAGGAACCAAAGAAGGAGGAACCAAAGAAGGAGGAACCAAAGAAGCAGGAAAAGAAGCAGGAAAAGAAGGAGGAGAAAAAACCGGCTCAGGATCCGGACGCGGTGGTCAAGGAGCAAGAGGCGTTGGACCAGGAAATCACCAAGGAGCTGTTTGGCGCGGACGAGGTCAAGCAACACATGTCCATCATCTTTATGGGCCATGTCGACGCGGGCAAGAGCACAATTGGCGGGCACATTTTGTACCTGACTGGGGCAATTGACGAGCGAATCTACCAAAAGACACAAAAAGAAGCAGAGGCGGCGTCCAAATCGACCTGGTTTTTGTCGTGGCTGATGGACGAGGCGGAAGAGCGAGACTCTGGTCAAACTCGAGAGTGTGCCAAAAAGTACATTGAGACTGAGCACAAGCGGATCAGCATTGTTGATGCACCAGGCCACAAGACCTTTATGAGCGCGTTCATCACTGGTGTTACTCAGGTTGACTTGGCGGTGCTAGTCTTGTCAGCGCGAAAGGGTGAATTTGAAGCTGGGTTTGATGGTGGCTCCACTACCGAGCACTCGCTGATTTCCAAGTCCAACGGGGTCAACAAGCTTATTGTAGTAGTCAACAAGATGGACGACCCAACGGTGGAATGGTCCAAGGAACGATACGACTTTTGCACCGGCAAGCTCTCCAAATACCTCAAGACTATTGGGTTTGGCAAGAACGATGTGGTGTTTATGCCGGTTTCGGGTCTATCCGGGGCTGGGCTCAAGGAACGAATCGACTCCAAGATTTGCCCGTGGTATGACGGCCCAGCGTTGCTGGAATATCTAGACCAAATGAAGGTTGAAGACCGACGAATCAACGCGCCGTTTATGATGCCGGTTGCGTCCAAGGGTAAAGATTTGGGCACGGTTGTGGAGGGCAAGATTGAGGCTGGGTACGTGGCCAAAAACAACAAGTTTTTGCTCATGCCAAACCGGGCCAATGTGGAGATTTCCGCCGTGTTTAGCGAGACTGAGCAGGAGGTTAACGGCGCGGTGTGCGGTGAGCAAGTGCGGCTACGAATCAAGGGGGTGGAAGAGGAGGAGGTTCAACCAGGTGCAGTGTTGACCTCGATCAAAAACCCGGTGCGAATCACCAAGAAGATTATTGCCCAGGTGGTGTTTATCGACTTGCCGTCGGTGGTCACTACCGGCTACTCGTGCATTATGCATATCCACACTGCGGTCGTGGAGGTGACCATGTCTAATTTGCTAGCGTGGGTGGAAAAGTCTACTGGTAAAAAGCACAAGAAGCCGTCGTTTGCCAAGAAGGGTATGAACGTTATTGCCCAATTTGACATTGCCTCGCCTATTGCGTGTGAATTGTACTCTGACCTGCCACGACTAGGCCGGTTCACGCTTCGAGATTCTGGTGTGACCATTGCCATTGGCAAGATTACCAAGATTCAAGATCATAGTTAGTTCTTTAACTCTTTACTTTTTACATTTTAATAGGCCAAATATTTGTTTACCTTTATAAATTCCAGCTGACCAAAAAAAAAGAAGTCCCAATACAGGTCACCGCCTCTTCCTTCACTCAAGAGAAAAATAAGGCAGTGCACGAGGCACAAATTTTTTTTACAGCAACAAAAAATCACGCTAAAAAAGACTTTTGCAAGCAGAGATTAAAATCATTCAATAAAAATACGTAAAAGTAAAAAGGTAAAAGCACATAAAAACAATAAAAAGAGCCAAAAATTATCAACGCGCTAAACAATAACACACTTCTTCTTTCGCTCCTTATCCTTGACCATCAAAGCAGCACGGGTAGCATTTTCAAACACCTCGCCAACCCCTTCCTGGGTCTTTGCCGAACACTCCAAGTACTTGATGGCACCAATCTTTTGCGCCACAGCCTGGGCCTCTTCAGGAGTAACCGGCCGTTGACTAGTCTTTCGCAAGTCCTCAATGGTCTTTGGATCGTACCGCAAATCGTATTTACACCCAACCAGGATGATTGGAATGCCCTGGCAAAAATGCAACACTTCAGAAATCCACTTTTCTTGCACATTGTCCAAAGAATCTGGCGAGTCAATGGAAAAACAAATGAGAATAACATTCGAGTCTGGGTATGATAGCGGACGCAACCGATCGTAATCCTCTTGCCCAGCAGTATCCCACAATGCTAGCTCCACTCGGCGGCCGTCGACCTCAACATCACTGACATAGTTTTCAAACACAGTTGGCACGTAGACTTCTGGGAAAGTGCCTTTGGAAAACACGATTAACAGGGAAGTTTTACCAGTGGCACCGTCGCCGACAATGACAAGCTTTCTTCTAATAGCCTGGCTCATTCTTTTTTTTTTTTTCTTTAGTAGAGTAGTGTAGAAAAGAGAAAGAGTAGTGTAGAAGAGAGGAGAGAAAGAAAGGGAGGGAAAGAAAAAAATGTGAAAAGGGAGGAAAAAAGTGTGTGTGTATGTGGGTGTGTGTGTAGGTAAAACTGAGAAGCGCTAAACTCAAGCGGTTGTATGCGCTGCGCTATAGTTGGTAGCGAAGTGGGTGCGTTTTGTGTTGTTTGGAATCTGAGCTGGCCACCTGGGAATTAAATTACCCTGCTCCGCAACTCCCGCAAGGGTCAAAAATAGACTGTTTTTTTCGCTCTCCTCCTTCCCACTTGATACTTGATACTGTACTGTACTTTACTTTACTTTACTTTACTGCAAGTCAGTTGTTGGAAAAAAATCTCTGGAATTCACATATTTATTTTTCGCATATTGCGTTTGCACACGCACGCTTCCAAGGGGTCTTGTCTATTATTATTTCAACCTCAGCTCGATCTATTGTAAATTGTAAATCGTAATTATTCGTATTTAGCTTTAATCCTACAGAGTATATGCGAAAATCATAAATAAACAACCCCCTATTTGGGAAGGCCATGTGCTGGGTTATCAAATCAACGCTATGATGGTACGCCACCTGGATAGAGGAAACGCTGGGCTGGGCTGGGAGAGAGAGAGAAAGAGAGGGGGGACCCCCTTTTTTGTTGTTTGTGGCCGGTTGGTTTGAGATCTTGTTTGGTTTGCCGCGCTCCCCCGATTTTCCTTCCTTTTCTTCTTAATATATATTTTTTTTGCCACCCCCCGGCTGGCTGCTTACCTCCCTGCTGACTCATCATCTGTCTCTTTTTGCCTTGTCTTGCCTCGCCTCGCCTTGCCGCCGCCGCCGCATTTGTCTAGAACCGCGCGATTTTACTTCACTCACCAAGTAGCAAACGCAATCAAAAATGTCGTCGCGCCCAGCAAAGAAGGCAGGTAGAAACGTGATTTAACATTGCTACGGTGGAGTACTTCGGCAGTTTCGGGTTATCGAGGGTTTATCCGCCTATCTTATCACCGGCATTTGGTTTAGTTTGATTAAAAGAAGTAGAGCTTAAGAGTCTGCTGTACAGAAACCTGCGCTATGCTGTGAGTGGGCTGCGGGTTTTTTTTCTTTCTAGAAACTAAAAGCTAAAAAAAATCGCTCTTTTGTTTTTTGGAATATAAAATACCGCGTGGTTCCGATTTCCCTCCTCATTCCCTCCTCATTCCTTCCTCATTCCTTTCTTGCTTTTCTTCCTTCCCTTCCCCATTGTCACTAACCACACAAGGACCATTTAAAGAATAAAAATGAGCGGACAAAAAGAAGACGTATTGGCTCAACCAACGCCAGACCCAACAACGCTACTAGTCCAGCGATTGGATAATTGGAAGCATGCAACAGGGTTGCTACAGGATTACCTCGATACTCAACTAACCCTGCAAAAGAACATTACAAACTCGCTAGAAAAGACCAAAAAAAGTCTTTCCGACACGCCACGGTTTGATTTCAGCTCGGGGGATGAGAACGCGGCGGTTGTGGGCATTGCCGAGTCGTTTCAAACGCTGCGGACTAGAAACGATCAGCTGTTGAACAAGAGTAGCGAGGTGGAGCAATCGCTCAAGGGATCGGTGGGACCACAATTGGAGACGCTAAAAACAGAAATCGAAAAGCACTACAAGGGACTCAAGGGGTCCAACGTTAAAGGACTGAAGGATGTTGACGAGGCAAAAAAGTATACGCAAAAGTGTATTGAAAAGCTGGGGTCGTACACTTCTAGCTTTGGCACTGGAGCCAAGGTGGAGGCCAAGAATGACCCCTATGTGCTGCATCGGTTGTGCAGAAACGCGGCTGCTGATCAATTATACAAGGAAAACAACCAGACGGACGCGGTGCTTTCCTCCCAAGAGAGTTTCCAATCGTTGGAAAACCACATTGTGAATGTGTTTCAACAAGCGAATATCAGTATTAGCCAGATTCAGTCGGATTGGGCGAGAAACTTTGAAGAAGCGCATGCTGCGGTGTCAAAGACATTTAGCGCGATTCCGCCAGACCACGAATGGCAGTTGTTTGTAAAGCACAATGAAGGGGCGATTTTGGCACCGGATGTGCGGAAACGGGACCTCAAGGCGGTGACGTTTAGCAATGACGATCACTCGGCGGCACAGCCGGTTCAGGAAGGGATTATGCAGCGAAAGGGCAAGTTGAGCAAGTCGTACAACTCGCATTATTACGTGTTGACGCAGTCCAATTGGCTGCATGCGTTCAAATCCGAAGACTTTGTACAGGACCCGGTTCCTGAATGGTCAATGTACCTGCCAGAGTCCCAATTGGGCAAGGCGGAGCAGCAAAAGATGAAGTTTACTTTGCAGGGGAAAAGCAAGACTCAAGGCCCATCGCTTGGTCAAAAACATACCTATCAATTCAAATGCTCGGCATTTGATGATTTCAACAAGTGGTATGATACGTTGAAACAAGCGTGTGGTGCCAATTATCTGGCCAATGTTGATGCCGCGTCGCCGCCATCCTCACGACCAGGGTCCGCGGCAATTGCCGATGATTCGGACGTTTCGTCGCCAATGTCGCCCACCTCGCCAGTGTCTCGAAGCAACAGCCGGGTCGCTAGTGGTGCTAACCCTCCAACAGTTGGGGGTGAGGGGCCAACCTCGCCAACTCCAGCTGCCGCTGCTGCCACTCAAGCACATGCAGAGGCGGTTACCGCCAACGAGACGACTGCTCCTGCTGCCACTAGTGTGGAGCGAAGTGGGACAGTGTCTAGCATGGGTACTGATGGCGGGATTCAACCTACTGGCGAATTCAAATAGCCTCTCTCTCTCTTTGATAGTTACGTTACATAATTTAATAATAATCTAATCAGTTTGCAATGCCATCCCACAGCACGTAATCAATGTTGACTTGTCTAAGGTTGGGATGCTTTTTCAGCATTGCGCCCATTTGTTTGGAGCTTGGGGTGCGAAAGTTGAGTGCGTTGAGTGTAAGTTGTTCAAGACTCGGCGCGGTCATCTCGGGTAGGTATATCAGCGGCATGTTGAAAAACAAGCTTTCGATACTGTCCCGGTTCACCGCCATTTTTAACCGTTTCCGGACCAATGCCGCAAGCTCGGTGGTTCGGTAGTCTAGGCAATGCAGCTCAACATGCTTGGCGTTTGGGAAATGGTACTGACCAATATCGTAGGCGTGTTGAGTGCGCAGTACCAAATGCTCCACGCTCTTCACCTCCACCTGCTGCGTAAACGCCATCATACTTGGGCAAGTCGCGTCGTCGGTCCAATGCAGCCGTTTCACTGTAATCGGTATCCAATTCAGAGCTATTGGGTTGGCCAGGCGAGTTGTATGCAGCTTCAAACTGGTTAGCTGGTGCATTGGGGCCAGGTTTTGTAGCAGTGCTGACGAGTGGAGGGTCAACTTAACCCCGCACATAAAGTCAAGCCGGTTAATAAATGGTCGCAACCATCCAGGCGGGTAGTCTGACTGTGTCGTGGTATACTCCACCTGCGCGTGGGGGAAATCCTCAAACAGCTGGTCAAAGCAGGGCTTACGGGCCACACCAGTGATTGACACCTTTACATGCTCAGCGTTTGGGATCATGCTCCAAGTAGGGAGCATATCGGCCGGCCATTGTTGAGCATGTACAATCACTAGCTTTGTGATAAACGGTAGCAAAAAATCAACTTCCCCTTTGGTCAATGCTTGCTGGAAGGTGGCCGCGTTGGACGCTGTAACGTCCAGCCCGCCTTGTACAGTACTAAGCAAACGGGACCCGTAATGCGGCGGGCTAAACTTGAGCTTGTCTAGTCCACGGCGGGGCATCAAGTACTCCCGGATCGCCTGGTTCGACTGGCTCAGCCGGACCTTGGCCTGGCAGTCTAAATACCCCACCACTTTGTCAAACAGCTCCAGCGGCAGTGTTTCCAATTTATTCATGTTTTGTTTGTGGTTTATAACAGGAAACTACAATAATAATAATAATAATAAATTTGGCAGGGTAGTTTTTTTTTCCCTTGTCCACTTGCCTTAATGAGACAAAGCCTCGCGCGGCGTGCGCGCGCGCGCACCCTCTACTTTAAAAAATCAAAGTCTTCAAACGATACAGTTGGCTCGGTATCCTGGGAGCTTTGGCTGGAGAATAGCGAGGAGGTTGAAGGGGATGGGGTGATTTCGCTGCGGTACACCTTGGCGTGATCCTCTGCGCCAAGTGTAGACTGGGAGAGCCTTCCCAGGACTACGCACCGCCCATCGTGGGTAATCTTACACGAGCGCTCAAAACACGCGTCAAAGTCGTAGTGTAACCCACACTCGGCCATCCAATGCACGGCAGAGTTGGCAGCGCGGATATGCGTGATATCGCCAAAATCAGCGTTGATGCCGGGCACGTACTCCATCACCACATACCACTTTTTACTGGCTGAAGCCCGGTTTTGTATTTTGCCAGATTCCAAAACCCTCGGCACGTGCATCGCTCCTCCAGGGGTACACAACTTGTTGTACGCGACTAGTTCCTCAAAAAACAGTTCTTGGTGCCCCTCGGGGCGTACTTTTAGCACCGCAACGGTGTTTTGAGTAGGATGGGCGATTAGATACACCCCGGCTCTTCCAACCCGCTGGTTCTGCAGCACCTTGAGGAATATAAACTCTGACATTTTCCTAACCGTCAGCAAGTTAATTGACCAAGGTTTGGTCAGGGAGAAACTAACCGGCGCGGAGCTTGCGCTGAGAAAGTTGTCTAGGATATAAAACACGCGCTTGCCCCGTTTGTTCTCCTCCGAGGCTGTATCAACCCCTCTGCTATAACCCGGGATCTGACAAGTGGCGATGATCCGGCGCGCTGGGCTCTGCATCATTCGGTTCTTGTTGAAATTGTTGCGACGTTTGGTGATTTCGTTGACCAGCAGGCACAGCAGCTGCCACAGCCCGCCCTCGCTAGACTCGTTCACACACTGCCAAGTCCGTTTATACATTACTTGAGGGAGGTTGTCAACCGACTGCTGCGACCATTCATTCGCCGGAGCAACTCCAACCAGCTTATCCTCGAGCCCGATTCCGCGATACCACAGATTCTTGTCATCCCCCACCCCGCGGAGCACCAAATCGTTCTCCCGCGTAGCCGACGGGGCTTCTAGCATTTCCGAGACTGTCAGCCCGGTCCCGTCAAACAGTGCGTGGAGGTAGCACTTGTGCCGGATACCAAACTTGCAAGCCTTTTCCATTGCATACGCTGCGTTGTGCTGGGCAAACCTGGCCCGTTTCTTGAGCACGTCTTGATCATTGCACCCAGCCTCGTGGGCTTGGTACTCGATCGAGGTGAGCATATCCGCATGAGCAAACTGACCGTACGTGACTGCAGAATTAGGGCTTTCACACGACACAAACAGCAACGGCTCGGCTTTGGAGGTGGAGGTGGTCCCGGGGCATCTCGCCTTGACGAGCAAAAACTCGCCGCCGTGTACGCGCTCAACAACCACTTTAATCTCGGTAAGTGTTTCGATAACCGGGCAGATAATTGTCTCAAACACGTGCTCGGCAATACTCGCCACCTCGCTTCGTAATATCGGCTTGTCCTGGCTCCACTTTACCGTTCGGATTGAGGAGAACTGGGGCGCACACCCAAGATTTTCCATAACATCGCCAATCACATTAACAACCGTACTTTGCGAGTGGATAATCAGCTGCTCGGTGATTCTCGGGTCGACGAGCTGGTAATCCGGGATGGGCACTTGCGATACCAACTGCGGTTCCGACTGCATCACCACCAAATCATCGTCTTTGAGTTCGTTGACCGGGCCAAGCATTGGTGCGAACCACGGATTGGCCTTTACCGCCTTGCGAAACAGCTTATTATCTCTGTGAGTTGCGGTAAAGTTGACGAGCTGTACACATTCCAGTTGTTGGCGCACCCTGGCCGGGTAGTTGGGCGGGCTCGGCACTTTTTTGTGCTTTTTGCCAAACAGCGGCATTTATTCTTTTGTGTCTTGAATAATAATGATAATAATAATAAAGAGAGAAAAGAGTAAAAGGGTGTATATAGAAATTTAGATGGGGAAGGTGGAGCGCAACGCGCGCGAGGCAACTCCAAACCAATCATGCGGCTTATTTTATATTATACTTGCTCACAGCAAAGCACGGCAAACTGTTTCCAGGATACAAGCTGCGTGGTAAAGTTTACTGAAAGCTGGAACCCAGTGCCCTGGAGGATATGCATGGAGTGGATACACGCTTGGATCTGGGCAAACACCTGGATCAGCTCGTTGCGTAGCCGAGCCGCCGTTGATGATGATGATAAAACAGGCGATTTGATTACAGTCTCGTAGTACCGCCGGACAAGCGGTTCATGGGAAGAAGCCGGCTCGTTTTCGCACGTCAGCCGGACCAGCTCGTCAATCACCCCATCCAATGTATCCACACACGGGTCAATCTCCTCCTCATAATCGTAGACCTGCTTATCAAACACCGGTAGCGAATGTGGGGAGTACCGCCGATTCTCCCGATAACGCTCAATCACGTGTATCTGGCGGTTACTGCTGCCAAATAACCGCCAGTAGGCATAAGATCGGTACAACTTGCCAGTGTCCCACGCCGGTTCAAACGAATAATCTTCTTTAAGCCCTGGGAAGAACATTTCCGGGTTTGCCCCGTTGATCATCTCGTGCAACCTCAGCAAATTAGACTTGATTGTTGAAACAGGGACTGAATTTGGCACCGGTTTCATCAGCTTGGGTTCCACTGCCTGGCGTGTGGCGCGTATATTTGTGCACACCAGCTGCGTGTTTAAAATATCACAAAACTGAAGGCTCATTAACAAGGTATCAGGGTTGGCGAATTTATACGTGAAAAAATCCGAGTCGCTGCTTAGCACTACTGGGTAATCGTAACTGTCGACTACCGCAGCAATGGCATTGTCGGCCTCGTCGGGCACAATATTGACTGTGCACTCGCCGTCCGCCACCGCCACTTCATACAGCATTTGCGAGCTAAACACTGGTACACAGTGGTTGTTCTGCACTGCCTTGATTGCGCGTTCCATCCTTACCACCCGTTTTTCATCCGGCAACGCGCCGTCAAAATAAAACACCACCTCGCGTGATAGTGACCGCAGTATGCTAATCACCTGTTTCGCGTCCTCTGCAAACTCATCGTACGACACTCCTTGGTTAATTAACCGATTCGCGTGTACATTCTGCCCGCAAATGTGATATCCAAGCGAGGGTCCGTCTACCAACAGTGTAGATTTTGATAACCCTCTAGGGTCGGTCCGTTTTTGGTACTTTTGCAGCCGGGTTGTGAGGCCGGGGATGCCCATTGCTGTTTTATTGATTTTTTTTTTCAAATGAAATTTTTGTCAGGTGATCATAAAGAAAGGGCGAGCGAGAGAAGGATTTTTTCATAGCACTCCAAAAAACTTCCAACCTCACTTTGCTCAACCAATGGACAACTTGCCAAAGCTTATTGTGTTTGATCTGGACTTTACGCTGTGGCCGTGTTGGTGCGCCAACCACGTCACTCCACCGTTCAGCAAATCTCCAGATGGGAATTACATTCTAGACGCCGAGTCCAAAACGATGGGGTTTTACCCGGAGGTTGAACAAATTCTTCACCACATTACGACCGAGATGAAGATTTCGTTCTGCTCGGCGTCGCGTACCCCAGCCCCGGAGAACGGCAAGTCCATGCTCAGGCTGCTCCAGCTCGACGGCAACCCCGCCGAGGAATCGTTTGCCCATAACATTTGGGGCCGGGGCAGTAAAATCGCCCATTTCAAACAGATCCACGAACTAACCAAGGTTGACTATAAGGATATGCTGTTTTTTGACGACGAGCCTAGAAATAGAGATGTGGAGGAGGAGTTTGGGGTCACGTTCCAGCTGGTCAGCGAGGAGGAAGGAGTATGCTGGGAGTCGTTCAAACAAGGTTTAGAGCTATTTTCACAGAATAAAAAAAAGTACATTTGAATAGTATTAAGATATATAAATTAAAGCTTTTCAATAAAGCTGGATCGGTTGTTGGCGTTTAACCGCCGGTGCTGCTTCATCTTCATCATCTCCCCGTCCTCTTTTTGCTTTTTGAGAACCAAATCGATCCACGACTGGGCCGGTTTTTCGCTGGCCAACCCCAAATGTTGCTGAAGCTTGACGTACCACCGCTCCTTGTCACCCACATTATCCGCCAAAAAGCTGATATACTCGCCATTGTCAAACGTCAGTTTAAACCCGCGCGATTCAAACACACTCGGATCGTTCTTGGAGTCGCTCACTTTGCAAGCCTTCCCCGCCAAATCAATCTTCTTTTTCACCTCCTTGGTCTCATCATGGCATGCAAAGAGCTGGCAGTCGCGCAGCTCGAACCATCTTCGGCGCCAATAGGTACAATCCGCGCCCTGTTGCGACAAGACTCCAGATACAACCTCCCGCCGTGATTTTTCCGCCTGTTTCAGCTCCTTGACTGCCTGCTCCAGAGACAGCGGCAGTTCTTCATTATTAGTGGCCTTTGGCAGGTACATCATGGTGACCTGCAAGCCGCACGTCACCGCCGCAGATCGGTCCCGTGACCACTCGTTGCGGCACGGCAGCGTAAACACGTGCGGCGTGCCATACACTTTATGCTCCACCTGCGACTCTACAATCACCGTCCGCCCAAACTCCCCCTTGCTGCCGACCAAATCCCGCCAAATATCCCGTCGTTCTGTTAAATCCAGCAACACTGGCTGCGGTTGGACGGTTGTCTTGTTTTTGTGCTTTTTCTGGCTAGACGAGAAGAGCTCTTTTAGTTTTTTCTTTTTTTTTTTGGGGCTGCTGTCCAGCAGCGGCGGGCTCGCCTCCTCTATAACCTCTGGTTGTTGTTCCAGCGCTTTCAACGCTTGTTCATCCTTGATAGTCCGCGTCCCAACAAGCGTCACATCCAAGCGTAGGTCGTCCCCGACTACCAGCTCAAACTCTTGATCAATCTCATTTTTCCCATCAAACTTTATCGGGTAGGTGGTCACGCACTGCGTCCCATTGTCCAGCACCAGCTGGAACATTGGCTTTTCCTCCTGGTCCAGCGGCAACTCCACATCCCGAAGCTCGGTAAATTTGAGAAACAACCGGCCTCGATCGCCTGGATCCAACCCGGTCGTGTTGCTATCTAGCTTGTCATCCTTTGGCGGCACTGTAGGAGCAACAATCGGCGACTGCACCGAGTCTTGATCAGTAGTATACGCAGTGCAGCTGGACCCTTGCGATGATGAGTTGTATGAGGACGATCCGGATCGCGACGTATCCACGCTTTGGTTACTGGGTTTGTTGTTACTAATATTTCCGCGTTTGGGTACCTTTTGAATCGTGCCCTGCCGCGTCAACCCCCGGCTTGTATTATAGCTCTTCATAACCGAACTGGTTAGATCTGGGGTGCCCAATGCCACGCTTAGTTGGTAGTTGGCCGATCGTTCCTCCTCCCCTTCCTCCGCTTGCTCCGCAAATTCTACTACTGGCGTGTCACCGGATTTGATCAGCCCACGCGCATGGGCGGGGAGCAAATCATCGTCGTGCAAGGCGTGGTTACCGGTGCTTTCTCGCAACGGGGTGCTGGTCAATACGGCGCTTTCAGGCCGACGCAATGCAGGGCTGTTGGCGCTCCGCGGAGTTGCATGGCCCGATCGCACCACCCCATGTTTTTCCATCAAGTCTTTTTCCACATCAACCACCAAATCCGTCCCGTCCATGTTGCGAATGTTTAGCGGGTTTTTGCGAATGTTGAACGTGCTGTCATCAGCACTTTTGGAATGTTTGTGCAGCGACATCCCTTAATATAGAAAGCAAAATCGTCTCGCTTATTACGTTTGGCAAAATGGCAAAATGTAAATGTCAAAAAGGATAGAATGAACTGGAGTAGAAGAAAAATTTTTATTAAAAAAGAGAGAGCGGAGGTGCAGCAATATTTGTTTATATTATATGGATGCGATCGAGATTTTTTGTTGTTTTTGGGCAAAAACAAGCAAAAAAAAATAATACAGGCTAATGGGCCTCGCTTGAGGTGTGTTTGACAAGCGGCCTGTTGGAGACATCGGATCTGGTGTTTACCCATTTCCGCATTAGGCATTGCGCAGCTTTTTCTCACTCTCTCACTTCTAAAATCTCTATACTAAGCACAATAACGTAACTGTAATTGACAGTTGGGACCGTATCCGACCCCCGGTTTTTAATACCTTGGACAATCTTGCATTTGCATTTTGAGACGGTCTTGCTGCTTTGTTCGTCCGTCACAGGATTTACTGTTTTAAAAAAAAAATAACAATAATAATACGAAATGGCTGAGGGAGGGGTCCCAGCCACTTTGATTTTTTTTGGCAGTGCTGTGCTGGTGGTTGGGTTGCGTAAAAAAGGCGCACCGACCTGCCGACGACAACCCCATCCACTATAAATAACAACACACGTTTTTTTTTCACCACAAAAAAAAGATTTTCTTGCCAACCACCTGAAATATTTAAAAAAAAAAAGATGGATAATAGTCTAGGCAAGCTCATTGTCGTGTTCATCAAGGGACGTAACCTGCCCAACAAACGAACGTTGGGCAAGCAGAATCCGTATTGTATTGCACGAGTGGGCACCGAGGCCAAGCGATCTCCAGCAGACATTCGGGGTGGCCAAACCCCCGGGTGGGATCATGAGGTGAGGTTTGACGTGACTGATATCCCAGAGCATCGGACGTTGAAGCTGAGCGTGCTGGATGAGAACGATTCGAAGCCTGAGCTGGTTGGGGATACAGTGATCAAGTTGGACGATGCGTTCCAGAGCAAGCCGTCTGAGGGGTATGATCACTGGCATGAGTTGCAGCTCAAGGGGAAATACGCAGGCGAGGTGTATGTAGAAATGACGTTTTACCCGTCCAAACCACAGATACCCAAGAAAAAGAAGCGGGTGAAGAAACCAAAGAGTATGATGGCGCTGTCAAACTCGCAACAATCGCATACGTCATCAGCGTGTTCAATGTATTCGAGCAATAACAGCAGCAGGCCGCTACCAGCGCAACCAGGTGGATCGGTGAGTGCGTCTAATTCGTTCAACAATGGCACGGGGTTGCCGTTGGAAACCCCGGAGCTGACGATGCCAGAATTGCCAGCAGAGTTTGAAAACATGTCGGTGAATGATCGACCGCCGTTTACTCAGCAGCCTAGAGCACCAAAGCATCGACGGTCGTTACCATTACCTCAGCATCAACAGCATCAACCACATATAACAAGATCGTCACGTTCGCCATCGCCGTTGCCTAACCCCCCGCCTCCTCAGCAACCACCACATATAATGCATCAAGTTCCAGGACACCCGGCGTCTGCGCCTCCGGATGCTAAACCGCGGCGCAAACCTCTACCCACTCCACAACAGGGGATCCCTCGTAAACCAGTGCGGTCGGGGCTACCCCCTAAACCCGAGTTTGACGGCGGGATGGATGAGATTCCCTTTTCACCCGAGGATTATAACCACCCCTCGTTGTCGTATCGTAACCTTCCTCAACCACCATTGGAAGAGGAGCAAATGTCGAATGAAGTGCTGGACACGGCAACGTTTGCTCCCGAGCCGGTTATCCCACAGCAGCCTAAACGTTTACCGTCGATTCCTGTGCCAGTTGAACCGGGCGCGGGTGGGTATTCGGGCGAAGGGCAGTGGAACGTGGATCAGATTAATGCCGGGTTCAATGATTCCATCTTTAACCGCGTGATTAAGGGAAATATGGCTGCTGACCAGGACGATCCGTATTACTACCATGAGAATAGCCATGAGATGGATGGCCAGGGGGATGCAAAGCCCCAGCTGCCGCCCAAGATCCCAATGGGTATGACGCGACAGGAATACTACGCAGTGGAGCCTCACCAGGACGATGACGACCCGTATCATTATAGAGTATATGCATAGCAAAAAATCAGCATTCTTTTTTTCTTAACCAAGCTACGGAAATAAATAATTTTTTTTGGACGCGCGCTAAACGCTGGGGGGCGCGTCGAGACGCTGATTTTTTGGAACTAGAAAATCTGCACGTTGATTTCCAGAAACAAGATGCAAAATTTACTTATCATTACTATATAACGGTTTAAAAGGCAGCCTCGCCGTCATTTCCATCGTCGGACCCGGCAACATCATCACCGTCGTCAAAGTACCGCTCGGCGTTATAATCATCATCGCCAAACTCGTCCTCCTCGAAATCATCATCCACATCCTCCGAGACCTCGCCATCCTCATTTTCATCGTCTGACGCGCCTTCCTGCTCGGCTTGATTAATCCGGTCAAGCACACTCTGCTGGCGCTTACCGTCCTTACCCTCGCCCGTCTGTTTATCCGCGTTAATAAGATCCTTGGTAAACCGGGAAAGTTGCATCTTTTTCTTCTTTTTCCCTTCCTTCTTGTGAATCCCCATCGTGGCGTGTAATTCGTCGGGGAAAAACCTCACCACGTATGGATGTTCGTCAACCGACCGGCCAATCTTTCTCGTTTTAATGTACCGATCGCTGTACCGCTTAATCCCGTCATTCAACCCCTCAGTCTCGAGCACAACCTTGCCCTTGTCTGTCGAGTTACCGGTATGAAGTGGGCCGTCTTTGATCGCCTCGCGGAGTGCCAGAAACTGGCCAACCATTTGTCGTTCAAACGGGGTGATTGCGGCTTGTTCCGGCACCGCCATGCGTGGGTATGATTCTGATGGTTTGTCGTTGGTTTCCAGTGGCGGGCCGCCAAACTGCGACCCGAACCCACCTCGTCCACCGCCAAATCCGCCTCGACCGCCTCTACTCATTTGTTTATTCTGTCCTGTCTAATGTAATGTAAAGATGGGTTAGTGATGGAGAAGGGAGAAGGAAAGGAAAAAAAAAATTTCCAGCCACGCGCGCGCGCAACCTACAATCGCTCGTCATATTCAACTAATACACAAAAAGACTACATTAGTACTGAGTAAAGAAAAAAGGGCTAATCCAGCTCCTCAACCTTTGGCTTTGCTCCGACTGCTGTGTCCGGGTTGTTGTCAAACTGGGTCTGCAGCAGATCAGCAACATCCTCGTCATCACTTCCCAACTCTGCCTCCATCTGCTGCTTCCGATCATTCTCTTTCTTGGCTTTTTCCTGGCGCTTTTTGGCACTCTTGCCCCATCCCCAGCCCGAGCTGGATGCCTGCTCCTCCTCTTTTTCCTTTTCCTTTTCCTTTTCCGCATTTTCCGGTGTATCCTCTAGCGCACTCTCAGCAGCTTTGTCCTTGTCCTTTTGAAGCTGCTGCTCAAGCTGGTTGCGTTGGATCCGCTCACCAATCTTGACCAAATGGGGCCGGAGCACGAGGTACCCACCCACGATCATCACGATCCGGAGCCAGTCCTTTAAACTCCAGTCGCGAAGGTGTTCTGGAAATCCGTACATTTTGTGTTTGTAATGAAGAGAGAGAGAGTTTTAGTGGTCGGGAAGAATACAGTTAGTTTAGCGAGGGAAAAAAAAAAAAAAAGAGCGGGCGCGCGCGCCGCCGTTCGCTAAAAGAAATCGGAAGGAGAAAAAAAAGCTTCCACGCTTTGTTTCTCTCCACTGATATAGTAACCGACAACTTACTCTTGAACTGAACCTGGCGGCGGATTTAACATCACATTTTTTTCGACAAAAGGTTTAGGATGGATGACCTTGCAGCGCAATATCCCTACTTAGATACTGCGCTTTTGGCGGCGTTTTGTGGTGATGGTCAGGAAGTGGATCATGAAATGCTTAGCGGGTTGAACCTCGAGGCGATGATTGACCAGCAGGATCACAGCATTACGGAGAATTGTGATCCTGAAAACGAGGAGAAACTAGAATTTTTACAGCATAGTTTCCCCAAGATTGACCGATCACAATTGAAGAAAACGCTGGAGAGATGTGGGAATGATTCGGAGCGAGCGATTGACGAGCTGCTCAACAATCAACTGATTAAAGAATGGGATATAGAGCCGATTGAACAGATGCAGAGGGCCAAACCGACAGCCAAGCAGCAACGCAAAAAAAGAAGTGAGACAAAGGCAGCGCGCCGCAGACGGGAGAGTATTGAGTTTGTGGCCGAGCAATTGCAATGTTCGTTTGCCCAGGCCGAGGCTACCTACGATGCAAACGAGCAGTCGGTGGGGAAGTGTTTGGTGTGCGTAAATCTCACCACCATCGTCAAGCGCAACAACTTGTTGGATGGGCCTTCATCTCTCCCGTCTGCTACTAATACTACTAATACTACTAATACTACTAATGCTGGCAGCGTTTCAGGAAATGGAGGATGGAGGTACCAGAACCACGTGCTGGAGGAATCGCGTCAGGTTTTACAATCGCAGCGGGAACATGCTGTAGAGCAGCTTGATAAAATGGCGCGCAAAGCCCGATCAGACCCGCTATACCGCAACGCGATGGGAGTATACGGATCCAAAGCGTCGGAGCTTTCAAAGCAGCTTCACACCAACTCGGATGACATGTATTTTAACGAGATTGAGCGGCAGAGCAATGAGTACCGGGTTGATTGCCACGGGATCCCTGCCCATGTCGCGGTGCGGTTTGTGGAGCAGACTCTGCAGAGATGGGAGTCGAGAGGCTGCAAGGCGCCGCTGATTATCGTCACTGGGTCGGGGATCCACTCCTCGGGCGGCGTGCCAAAGATTAAAAACATGATTCGACGACGGGTGAATACTGGCAATTACAAGTATGAAGAGCAATCCGCAGGGTTCAAGATCATCAAGTGTCTCTAGATTATCTCTACTAGTAACCTAGTAATAGGAAATGTCCGCGCGCCCGATTGGGAGCCCCCAACAACCAAAACACGCGTTGAGTGTTGAGAGTGAGAATTGAAGAATTGAGAATTGGGAGGCGCGCCCCACCCACTGTTACTTTTTTTTCGACCATTCACATCAGACGCACTATCCCCAAGTTGGCAAAGACCAAAAAGAGGTGGCTCACGATCGTCGTATGATCGATGCAAGCAAAAAGAATGCGCCAGCCCGGAGTCGAACCGGGGGCTCGTCGATGGCAACGACGAATTTTACCGCTAAACCACTGGCGCTGGAATCGGATGAAATTTGAAATTTGGTTGCCTAGCCACTGTAACGACTATCGCGTTTTTCGGCTTTTTTTTTTTGCGATTTGCCAGCCCCCTGAGCACCGGCACGGCAGCGTCGAAATCGAGACGATTAGGTGATGGCAGTGGATTAACCAGACAAGAACAACCAACCAAAGATCAGACTAGTTTAAGAAATGGGTCGCTGGCCATCGAGCTCAAAAAGACCCCATATGTAATACTTTATTATGTACCAAAATAAACAGATTTCAATTCAATTCAATTCCAGCCCCCTGAGAGTTTTAGTTAAAAACATGTTATATAAACAGATAATAAAGGATCAAGAGCTTTTACTTTTACTAAAAAAAAAAGCAGAAAAGGTAACTGGTTTATTCTCTTTAATCATAATCGTTGTTACAAAGGTCCGTTAAAAGTTTTATTCTTTTTAGTGTTTATTGGTTATTGGTTATCGGTTATTGGTTATTGGTTATCGCCCCCGCTCGGCGGTCTTTGCCATGCGAGCGGCCTTGACCAACGGAGCCAGGTTTCGCGTCGAGTCGGCCTTTTGGATAAACTCGTGTTCAATCATTTCGCGAGCGTCAGCACGCATCTCCACATCAACCACGAGCCCGCGGTCCAAAAAGTTTTGAAAGCACGGGCTCATTGAGTCCCACTCTTTAATCTCTGGTTTGCCATTGGTCACAATCAAGTACAAGGCCCGAAGTGGCGATTCGTTGAGATATGGCGGTTCACCACAAATCATTTCAATCACCAAAATGCACAGACTCCAAATATCAATCTTTGGACCGTATTCCTTCCGCGACACTACCTCTGGCGCCATCCAGTATGGAGTACCAACCATGGTGGTGCGTTTGGAATTAACCTCGTTGATTTGGGCACAGTACCCAAAATCAGTCAGCTTGATATCCCCCTTCATGCTCAACAAGACATTGTCACTCTTGATATCCCGGTGAATGACCCCTTTGGTGTGCAAAAACTCAATGCCCCGTAACACCTCGCGACTCACCGCGCCAATCTGACCTTCCGTCATCATGTTATACGTTACCACATCAGTCAGCGACCCGCCTTCCATATACTCCATCACCACCCACAAATCCCCTCGCAGCAGATACGAGTCAATAAAGTTGACAATGTTCTTGTGCCTGCTCTCCTTCATGACTAGAATCTCATTGATAATCAGCTCTTTTTTGGGCTGCTGCTCCAGGTTCATTTGCTTGATGGCAACTGCTTGGTGCGTCGCCATTTCATATGCAGTATACACCCCGCCAGACGCGCCCTGGCCAATCTTTTGCAGATTCTTGTACAGCTTGGCAGGGTCGCCCGGCGTGCAAATCGTCTGCAGCCGGTTGATCACCTCCTGGTCCATCTTTCGCCGCATCTCGCGTCGCCGCGCCGCCGCCGCCGGATCCCGTTCTTTACCCGCCGAGCTCGACGGTTGGCCCCCGACTGCGCCGTTGGTTTCTTTTTGCAGCTTTTGCAAGTCTGTAGCATTAAGCGACTGGTCATTTTCCTGCTTTTGTTTCTGCTGCTTTTGCTGCTGCTGCTGCTGCTGCTGTTGTTGTTGTTGAACCCGCTGCTGTTCCTGTTCTCGTTGCAACCGCTGCTGCTCCTTTCGCTTCTCCGCAATTCGAGCCAATTGCTGTTGCTGCAATTGCATTTGTTGCTGCTGAAGCTGCTGCCGTTGCTGAACCTGCATTTGCTGAATCTTCTTTTGCTGCTGACGCTGTTGCTCCTGGTGCTGCATCATCCGTTGCTGCTCCTGCTGTCTTAGCGCATTCGACATTTGATGCTGTGGATGCCGCTCACTATACTCGTACATTTCCCGTTCTCGTGCCGCCTGTCGTTGCAACTCGTTTACCTTTTCTTGATAGTTTGCGTGAACAGACTGAACCCCTAGAGGTGGAGCAGGTGGAGGGCGCGGTGGCGGGCTAACCGGCATGCTATTCTCTACACCACCACCACTGCCACGAGCAGAAGAAGTCGTTGGCTGGTGATCAGGAATTGACGGCATGGGAGGCGGCGCCGTAGTACTAACAGCAACTGCAGTCCCATTATTAACCGGGGCAGACGGCTGGGCTTCTCGGGTTCGTAACGAAAGTTTTCGCCCAATCGGGGAAGACGTCGATGAATTCGATGATGACATCGACGATGCATGTTTGAGCGATTCGCCTCGTTTCACCTGCGCCGCATGTTGATGATCGGCAGATCGAGGAGGCGGCGGCTGCGATTTGGTATGTGACGAGCCTGGTGGTTTGGGCGCCGGTCGACTAGGCACAAACTGATGCTCTGGAATCGGCTGCTGCGCAATCGAACTCTGCCCACTGCTAGTCATTGCACTACCATTCACTGCTGCTGATTCTTTGGTAGAATTAGCCCGACTAACCCCTCCACTTCCGCCCCCACCCCCACTACTCGCAGTGGCAGTCGCAGTGACTGTCGGAAAATAATCATCATTTTGCGATTGGCCCAGTGCCGGAGATCGCGGCGACATGAGCGGAGTCTTTGACAAATTCGCCTTTTCCTTAAACGAGTTGCCAAACTTTTTCCACACCGATTCCTCGCCTTTACTGCTATTGTCCTGGTAAAAGTTCATCACGTCAATAACCGCCTGTGGGTGCTGCTGCGCTTCCGTCTCGGTGATGCCGCTGTTCTGCAGCATAATCTCCCACTCCTTGGGGATCCCCGTAAACTGACCAGTATCAAAGTTGAACCCCACATGGGTCAAGTGTTTTGCATCGTACGGATCCGAGATTTTGAGATTGGCCGAGGTGGAGGTCAAGTTTTCGATAGAATTATTGTTGCTCAACCCGCTCTGGCTCTTTCGATGCAGCCGCGAGTCCTCGCCCCGTAGGTTATTCACCAAGTTGCTAATCACGCCCTTGACCGATTTGCTTCCGTTTAACGTACCCCGACGTTTCCGCCCGCTATGACTGCCCTCCGAATCAGCTCGATCCCGAGGACTGGATGTCCCTGGAGTCACGGATGGTTGTGATGACGACACACCAGAGTGCGGAGTCACCGGTGGCTGTGGACCTTGCTGCTGCTGCTGCTGCTGCTGCTGCCCAGCTCGGCTCGTAGCTCTACTGCGATTGGCACTCGACGTGCCATATGATCCAGACGATCTAGCAGACGATGATGGCGGCGACCCGCCATTGGTATTTGAAGACGCCCGGTTGTTGGAATGAGACTGCCGTTGAGACGACTGATGCGAATGCGGTTCACTGCTGCTCATAAACTCTTTGGAATCTTTCTGTTCTAGATTTGGTGTCTTTGGCGCTGTTTCCAATTGTTGAGTGTCCAGAGCTGCTTTTTGCCCAAACGCACTAATCACCGCTTCCGCATCGTCCGTACTTATGCTATCGTAGTCACGATTCGACGCGTCACTACCTTCATTGCCCTTATCCTTGTCGTTGTCATTGTCATTGTCATTGTCATTGTTGCTGCTGCTATGGCTGCTATTGCTGCCGTCGTCATTACCAACAACCTTGTCGACATATTCGCTACTACTGCTCAAAGTCGTACCATTTGCATTATCATGGCTCTCCGGCCTACTCATATCGTCATTTTCAACCCCACTGTCTTCGTTTTCATCACTGGTATCAATAATCGTAACCTGCGACTGGCGCTTGCTGTTTTCTGTCGTGGTCTCGCCACCACCAGGCTTTTCCTCCTCATTCTCCTTGTCGTGCTCATTATTCAGCTTTTCAAGTGTCGACACGGTTGCTTCCTTGTCCTTTTGAAACACAAAAGGGTCATCCAACTGATGGGGGCTAGAGTCTGGTTTAGTTAGTTTATCTTTTGATTTTAAGCGCCCTTCATTAGCGCCTTATTTTTTTTTTTCATACCATGCGCGTCTAAACTCATTGCGGGTTGGATGTCGTGGTTTGATTGAATAATATAATACTCCTTGCAATGCGTTTTTATTCGGTCAGTACTGATTGTTTAGCCCCGTTTCGTTATATCAATCATGAACGTTGCCAGGTGATGGATGCAAAAGAAAAAAAAAAAAAAGAAAAAGAAAAAGAAAAAGGTCAAAAGGTCAGGGGCGTGGTAATGGTAAAAAAGTCTCTTGATTAAAATTCGGGGTTTTTTTTCTTTTCCTTCAATCTTGTTAATCCGTACACTACCTTTGTGACTTGAAAAAAATCTTTACAAAAAACTTAGTAAAGACTCGGAAATCAGTGTAGTCTATCTGGGTTTAAGATTGTGAAGCTTAAGGATGGTGTTGAATAGTAAAGGATAATAGTGGAGATGGGGGAAAGTAAAAAAAAAAAAAAAAAAAAAAAAGAGCGAGAAAAAGAGGAAAAAATTAAAAAAATTTAGTTGGGATTTGGTTTTTTTTTTTTTTTCGGTCGCTTTTTTTGGGTGTGCGAAATTTTATACAGTACAAGAAACGTGGTGCGCAATGTGAGAGACGGGCTAAAAGCATCTGCACTGCACTGCAAAGTCTACTGTAACAGTGCCTATTCCATTGCATAGATTGATTCATTAGGTTTTGGACAAGTACATGATTTATTCCCGTGCTGTTTCTCGACGGGGTTTGCATTGGCTTGCTCATTCTACTCTAGCAACACAAGCTCGCCATATAGCACATTTTGGGAAATCACCCGATTAAAATAAAACACAATTCAGCCATCCCAGGGCACAGGGCACAGGGCACAGGATGGGCAGAAAAACCGCAGATTGCAAAAATAATTTATTTTCTAGAGTTCGCTTTTTTTTTTCTTTCTCCAGATCCAGATCCAATTCCAGTTGAATTAGTACCAAGTGGTTGGGTCTGCTGATTGATTGTCCCGCACTGCGGGTTTGTAAATCCTCAAGGCCCAATACTGTTACCTACCTACCTACAGTTGTACAGCACTGTAAATTTCAGGGCTGCGTTTTCTTTCTGCTGCTGGGTTAACGGTCGAACAATGCTGGGTCGACAATGAATGGTAGTGCGCGAATAACATTTCACAATACTGTGAACAAAAAAGCAAGCCGGTAAAAAGGGGGTTATCCAAGTTATTGCAGTAGCGCGGTCTGGGCTCTTCTGTAGGCTTCTTTTTTTAGAAAAGAAAAAAAGGGTCTTGGACTGGACTGGACTGGACTGTAAGAGATTGGGTTTTTCGGAAGTTTAAAAGATCAGCATGTTGTCTTTTTTTTTTGACTGATTATTAGCCACATGGTCCCTAAACTTTAGTCAGTACAAAGAGTTTGGTTTTTTTTTCCCCTCGAGACTGAGTTTTTAGATCGACAAGTTGTCAAGGTTTGGCGGTGGGCCAAACTTATTACTGTACGTACTGCCCTGCCACCACAAAAGTTTGTTTTTTCCTTTTCCTTTTCCTTTTCTTTTTCTTTTCCTTTTCTTTTGCTTTTGCTTTTTTCTTAGCTTTCGCGCGCGCACGCCCGGCTCACCCCGTTCAAAGGGGGTGTGTGTGTTAAGACATTTTCCCATACAGAAGCTGAGATCGCGCCCCGAAAATAACCGTTTGCTGAGAGGTGGGAAAGAAAAGAAAAAAAGGTTTCAAGTTGCAAAGGCGCTTGCCATGCATGACAAGACTATCGATCGCGATAGAAGACTGGCTTTGAAACGGTTTTGGGACAACTTTTGACAAGACGTGCATGCATAGGCCACCTGTAACCACAGTAACTTATAGGGTTGGCAAAAAGAACCAAACAGGCAGGCAAATGAAATCGTGTTTCAAATCTCAACTACCCGCCAGAGTTCTCCACACTCACACACACTACGGTACACGGTACAACTAATCAATTGTTTCAAAAAAATACATAAAATAAATAAAAAAATAATCAAAAAAAAAAAGGGAGCAAGGGCTAATAAAAAATAATAAAAAAACCAGAGGATTGAGGTTACATTGTTCGTCGTTGAACCTCGCTTATCAACATCTGGACATTATTGGCAGCACCCGGCGTGTCTCGTAAAATCTGCTGCAGCACGCCGATATGCTCAGAAGAAAACCCAAGCTGGGCAATCTCAGCCGGAAGCTGTGGCATTTCAGAAACTGATGATGGCGCTACTTGGTGGTGGTGGACTGGGACCGGTAGTGGCGGTTGGCGCATAACGCCGGTTGGTTTCAGACCCGCAGAACTTGCAGGTTTCACAAACTGATTCACCACCATAATGCCGACTACTACGCGGGATTTTTCCGCGAGTCTAGCCTTGAGCCACTCGTGCTTGTCGTTTGTGAGCTGCAAAAAATCCGGAATTGGCTCGTCGGCGCGTAATGTACACAAATATGCATCTTTAATATTAGCCTGGCGGTTGGCGATCACCGAAAACTTGGACCGGGTATGGAAATACTCAAAAAACTTGCCAAACCCTTCCTGTTGAGTAAGCGGGTCGAGTACGAACGTGACAATTGGCTTGCTCGCTGATACATTGTTGACATACTGCCCAGCCTTGTACTTGTCCAGCCGGCCATCAATCGTCATTTGGCCTAGGCTCAGCACCGCGGACCAATTGCGCTCAGTCTCAAACTTGTCATTTGTGCTGTGCAGGTGAATCGCCTGCGCGACAAACTCACTGGTCCCGACAAACGACACGCTGCCTTTCCAAATAATCGACTCATTGAACTTGGGCTTGACGACTGGATCCTCGTCATCCCGTAGCACATCCAATACATCATCCTCATTATTATCATTATTAGCATCGTCATTGTTGTCGTCGTCATCAAAGTGTGGATCGGGTGATCCAGCGGGTGAATAAGAGAAATCCATATCCACGTGATCTCCATGATACCCCACGTTGTTGTTGTTATTATTATTATCAGTTTTTTCCGGATTCGCCTCCTCTGCCTTGCCAACTTCCGGCTCGGCCGATTTCTCCCCTTCGTCGCTAACATGAGTAGTAACAGACCGGTCGTTATACCCGCCATCATTCTCGTTATCATCGATATCCTCCTCAATCACTTCATCGCCCTTGTGAGTTTTGCGGATCCGCCGCGTCGTGGTTTCCTCGCTTTCGCTCTTTAGCGTTGAATCGCGGATAGACTCCAGCCGCACCTCCTCCGCAAGCTTTTGCAGCTCCGGGTTCATCATCTCCTCGCTCGTCATCTGGACCAGTTCTTGAGGGGTAACTTTTCCAGTGATAACCTGGTCGCCAAATTGCGCATTCTTGTTGTCTTTAAAGTTGAACAAGAGCGACCGAGACTTGTCTCGGTACTTTGTGCCCGGTTCTATAGGCACCTCGCCAAGCGCCTTGAACAACGCGTCTTCCACCTCCAAGCTCAGCTTTTCCGCGTACTGCTCGTTTGTATCATCACCCAACGCCAGCTCCCCTTCCTTTTTGGCGCTAATCAGTTTTAGCAACACCCCGTTCAGCGCCTTGGCCACTGAATGCCGCACCTTGTAGCTTGCCAGCTCGTCTATACTCTCTTTTTTACGCTCAACAATTTTGCTCCGCTTGCGCTGCTTCTTTGGTCGTTCCTCTTCTTCCTCCTCCCCCTTTTCGCCTTCCGTCTGGTCGCGGTGCTCTTCATCTTCATCTTCGCTGTCGTCGTCATCGTCTTGGGCTTTTGGGGAGTTTTGAGAGTGATCTTGAGCATTACAGTCTTGACAAGTATATACAGAGTCTTGATTCAAGTTACAAGAATGAAACTGGGCAGAACATTCGTTACATTGAACCGAGTGGGTGCTAGAAGAAGGGTCCGAGCAGGTGCACTCACCATCAGGGCTGGAGAGTTGGCTACTCTTGCGCTTCTTGCTAGACTTTGTGTGGGGTTTACTACTCTTTTGCAACTCTTGGTTTTCAGCGCCGCCGGTCGCCCCCAGCTCGTACGAAAAATCACGGTCTGGGTTGCTATGCTGGCCGCGTGTCGACCGAGTCGATCTTCTCAATGTCATGGGCATGGTTTATTAATACCTTGGAATGGACCGTTGTCGTTTTCAAGTTAAAAAGTGGTGCGAAAGAAAAAGAAGAGAAGAAAAAAAATTGGGCGGTTAATTAAAGAGTGTAAGGGCTACAAGTAAAAAGGGAGGAAATTTTGCCTTATTTTGAGACAATGAAAATTTTGGGCGCTGAGTGGCGGCCACTTTTTTCTTGTGTTTTTTTTTCTTCATGTTGGGAGTTCTTTTGTCTCCCAATTGGAAGTTGGTGCGCCAATTCCGTGTTGTTCGTTTACGCGGTTAACGCTTAATCCTTTGGTCGTCTAAAGATCAATTTGGATATATATAAATATAAATATATATGGTATACTAAAAAAAAAAAAAGCGCTTCCTTCATACTCATTCTAATAAATACACTAACGGGTTATTACTACTGTGGAGGCATGAATGGGTTTTCAATAACCTCAGACCCATCACAGGGCGAGATGCTCAGCAGCAAAGGCCCTCGCACCACTATCATGCCCAAATCTCGAGTCTGGTCCAACAGCACATTCTCATCATCCGGATCACGCAGCGTCTCCTTAACCTGGTCAAGCACCAAGTTCATTAACTGATCCCATCCCTTCAAATGACCAACCACTTCACGTCCACCTTGAAACTTTACCCGGATTTTCTGGTCCTTGTACTTGGACAGGTCCAGAATGGCCTCTTTTTTTGGTCGTTCCTCACCTGGGCGTGGGGTGTGTCTCCGACTATTGTCACGGTTATTGTCGCGGTTATTGTTATTACCGTCTCGATCCCGGTTGTTATGATAATGGCCTCTTCCGCCACCACTCCCACCGCCACGGTTGTTATACCCTCCTCCACCACCACCTCGTCGTCGGTCGCCACTGTTGTTGTGCCCTCCACGGTTATCCCGATTGTTATCCATTTTGTGCTAACGATGCGATGTTCAAGAAACAAGACCCAATTGGATTTTTTTTTTTTCTGTGTGGTAAAAGGGGCGAAAAAAATTGTTGGTGAGGAAAAAAAAAAAAAAGTAGTAAAACTCCCAAGAAGCTTTCATGCTTTCATACAAAAGACGAAATGGATGTTCCGGTGTTTATAACTAGCGAGC
This sequence comes from Blastobotrys aristatus, assembly GCA_946409495.1. NCBI lineage: Eukaryota > Fungi > Ascomycota > Dipodascomycetes > Dipodascales > Trichomonascaceae > Blastobotrys > Blastobotrys aristatus. The sequence continues at coordinate 1,701,512 of OX291663.1, read as the reverse complement.
AGACAAGCTCAGAACGGCGCATCTCGCCAGGCTGGTCAATCCCAGAGCTCAAGGGGAAATTGGAGCTGATTACAGGTATCCCGCCAGACTGCCAATCGCTGCTGGTGTATGGGTCGGCAACTAGTGACGCGCCAGTCGCGGTCGCCAATCTGGACACCACCACGACGATTGGCGCTTACAATTTGGTTCCGTACGGGCGGATCCACGTTGAGGACTCGCGGCCTCCAGGTATGGCCCTCAACGTTAACGACACGTCCCAAGTGGAAAAGTACGTGATGCCGGAGGAGGAGTATAGTGCCAGGCGGGATACAGTGCTACAGTGGAAAAAGCAAAACAAACTGGGCCGATTTGACCCTAATGAACAGCAGCTCAAGGAGGATGATACCGACGAGCAAGGCGCCGAAATTGTTGCAAATAGAGGGATTGTGGTAGGGCCAAGGTGCCAAGTGTCTGGTACCCGAAATGGCACGGTAAAATACGTGGGGCTTGTGCCAGAGATTAACAACAAGATTTGGGTTGGAGTAGAGTTTGACGAGCCACTCGGCAAAAATAACGGGTCAATCAAGGGCGTGGAGTATTTCCAGGCCAAACACAATCACGGCTCGTTTGTCAAACCCGAGCTGGTTGAGATTGGCGAGTTTGACGAGGAGGATTTTGACGAGTTGTAGTTTAGTTTAGTTTAGCGCCCCAAGATCTGATCTTTGGGTGAAAAAAAAAATTAATATTAAAACGTTTTTTTATGTATAATAGTTAGATTAGGTTACTCGCTCTCCTCTTCCTCCTCCTCGTCGTCTCCTATTTCCTCCATTTCCTCCAACTCTTGGTTATACAACGTGTCCGTGCACTGCACAAAAAACAGCTTGGCGGGTTTGGACCCAATGTTGGTGATAGAATAAGCGTTGCCCCTCGGCACTTCAAACGTGCCGCCCTTTTTCAGCTGAATCTCCTTTTGCGCTATCACCACTCGCACGTACCCTTCAATGATATAAAAAATATACGTGTTCATGCGGGAAGGTTTGGTTGGTTTTTCCCCACCCACATCCACATCAATCACTCCTCCTGCCGTGAAATGCGCATCAGTATCGTACAGCACTGCTAACCGATACGACGAGTTTTTCACGTCTTGGTATTCTGACCTCGCCGGTGGGGCGCGTGACACTATCCTTTCGTACCGCGCCGACTCGTCCTCAACCGACGGGTACTTGTACACCTTGGCATACACCTTTGGCTCCATCGTTAATTCCGCATCGTCGCCAGTCTCCTCATCCTCTTCTTCCCTAGCCGCTTCACGCCGCAGTCTCTGTCGTTTACGCGACTTGGAGCTACTACTAGTGGTTCTTGATCTCAACGGTTTAACTGGTGAGTCCGGTTTGGTCTCCACATCCACGCTGATATTCCCCTCGGTATCCGCCAAATGGTAGTGCAGCTGCTCGCCTTTCCAGTATTTTAACGGCTCGCGGCGTGACCGCTTTGACCTTCGCACCCCGTTTGTATCGTACTCTACTCCTGAGCCAGTTTTCGTCGTTGGAGCTGGCTTCTTTTTCGTCGTGGGAGCTTTTTTGGGAGGCACATTTTTCACAGAAGCCGGTTTTCTTCTCCCTGGCTTTGGTTTCTCTTCCTCTTCAGGCTCCTCCTCCAACTCTTCTACACGCGTCTCCGTAGCCAACTCCATATCGCTACCATCCTCTTGCTCACTCCCAAACGGGTCCGGCTCAACCTGCATCTCCATCTCTTCTTCCTCCACTTCAACTTCCTCCTCGCCACTACTACCATCCAAAACGCGTTTCGAAGCAGCCCTTGAAACGCTCTTCAACATACTTCCATTGCCCCTTGCGCTGCTGTTCGACTTGAGGCTCGTGTTTTGCTGGCGCATTGCCGGTGACCCTAGTCGTGTTTGTGCCGGCATGCGCACGCTTGACGACCGTCTTTGCGCCTTGGCCGCCTTGACAGGGCTGTCGTGCGACTGACCAGATTTGCCAAAACTATCCCGCCGCGTCTCCTCGTCTCGGAAAAAATCGTTTATATCTTCCATGCCGTGCTCGTCACGCGCTATATTATTCGAAAGCTGGGTCCCGGTCCGACTGTTTACATTTACATTAGCTTTGTTTTTTCTCTTCATACCCAGGACAAAAATAATCCTGAAAAAAGTAAAACTTACCGTCCCTTGACGCCTAGACTCCCCGGGTCAAATATTGAGCTTGCTCGGCCAGCCTTTTTTGACATTCTTTCAGCTGTTGCAATAGGTAAGTTGTCGACTTGTAGTTGGTGAAGGGAGAAGACGCGAAAATTATTATTGTATATATATTTTTTTCCTCTTATTGGGGCTTATTGGGAGGAAGGAAAAAACGCGGGTGGTGGGGTTTTTAGAATCCGGGAATGTGGGTTTAGTGGGTAGCCTAACAAAAACCGCAAAGAATGCAACCTCTCGCATTCTTGAAAGAAAGAGAGAGCCTAGTTTGGTCAACAGCGAAGGCTATACTTTGCTTGATAAAAAAAACCAGATAATAAGCGCCTCATAAATAACACTTTAGAGAATCAGACAAGCAGACAAGCGCGCGCGAACAACATGGACGTGATACTGTTATATTTAACGCCCTGAAGAGCTGCGGCTGGCACAATTACCCGATAAGAATTATAGTTATTAGATTATTTGAAAGAAAGAATTAAATGTTTAGCTGCTGATAAGCCGCGTTTTGGATCATTTGTTGTTGGCTAGACCCTTCACTCATCCCATGGTCGTTATTACCGGTAGTTTCCGCTTGGACTTCTGGGTTGTTGCCATTGCGCACGGCCAGGTTTTCCAACGCCCCCTGTGACGGCATAAAGATCACCTTGGATCCAGAGTTCTTTGCCATGTTCTGCATCGCTTCCAAATATCGAATTTGTAGTGCAGCCGGACTAGCCAAGATATCAGCGGCTCGTCGCATCAACTTGGCAGACTTGATCTCAGCCTCGGCGGTGATTACCTTGGACTCACCAGCTCGTCGAGCCTTGGCGGCCTGGGCAAACGAATCCTGCAGCTCGTCGCTCAACAACACGTCCTTGATTAGAATACTCTCCACCTTGACACCCCACGACGTTGCCGTGTCGTTGATAATCTCCTCAATCGCGCCGGCCACTTCTTCCCGCCGCTCGATAATCTCCTGCAACACTCGCGCACCCACCACGTGTCGCAGAGTGGTTTGAGTCCGCTCTTGCAAAGCCTGGAACACGTTGCTCACCCCGAACCGCGCCTTGTGTGGGGACTGGATATGGTAGTACATGACCGACGACAATTTTACATTCACATTATCCTTTGTCATGCAGGTTTGCTGTGGGATATCCAAAACCTGGATCCGCACCTCGACCTGGTGCATTTTTTCAGAAAACAAGTTCACCTTGACCAACCCCGGGTCAACGCTCTTGTAAAACTGGCCGAATCGAGTCACCAACCCTACTGAACCTTGGTCAACGTGCTGGAACGGATTCGGAACGCAAATACAACAAGGAATCGCGCCCAATAGCCCAAAACATTCACCCAATCCGGTGATAAAACTGCCGTACAGCCCGTTGGACGGGGCCTCCAGCTCGTTGGCATAGCTCGGCTGCAAATCGTTGCGGTTGATGGGCTCGACAGTGATTGGCATGTCAGTCGGTGGCGGGCCTTTTTGTTTCATTTTCATTGGCGTCGTGCTCTCAGCGGCACTAGCCTGGCTCATTCCATACTCTTCTTCGTAATTCTCGCTCATATTGCCAATTCTGATATGTCAAGTTACAGCGGGGGAAAAAAATTGATACAAAAATATAAAAAATACAAAAAAGAAGGGGGGAAATGTCCATATATTTATACCCTTTTTTTTTTTCTCGATATAATTTATTATACAATAATTCAGCCGGGCACTGTTATGACTTGTTTTTTGTCGATCCTTCAGCAACTGAACCCCAGCAATCAGATGACGCCAAGTCGGCGGCGCCGGAGCCCGGCTTCCCAACATACACCCACACATTTCAAAATACACAAGGGGTAAGTGTACAGCCGCTTGGATAAATAATTAATGCAGGTTAACGTTTGTGGGGGATCCATATTCATATTCTACATGCGACTAAAAACCCACATTTCATATGCGCAATACAATATCGGTGTTTGTACGGCCCGCGCCATCCAGCCTTGCTCCGGCGTGATTTATACTGCCGCCATTTTTTTTTGGCCCCCGAAAAGTTGGCCCCCGAAAAGTTGGCACTAAAACCAAACATTTTCCGAACCTGCTCAATTTCGTCCATTTTGCGATGCAGGGCACCGCTAACCTGGCACTTGTGCAGCCCTGCCACCATCACCGATTGGTCAGTCTCATTTACATAAAAACTGCTCGGGCGGATATTCAAATGCACGATATTATTCGCGTGCAAAATCTTGACCAAACTCATGACCTTGTATCGAGCATTCCGAATTGTACCAAGATCAAACTGCGTCATTGGGCGTCCCGGCCGCTGCAGAACCAGGATGGAATACGCATCCCAAATCTGCCCGTAATTGTACAGCTCGGGGACAATCTCTCCCTGAAGTGGTTCCAGCCGCTTGTAAACCTCGGCTTCCCACTGCAACCGGTCAAACTGCTGTTTAGACACATCCTGGTACTTGACCATGCATTGTGACTCAAACGTGCACCGTTTGTACCCGCCACATGCGTAGTAAAACTGCTCGCGATGGTTATATTTCCCATCCTTGAACCGGATTCGCCCACACTTGTACTCCCGGTTATACGAAACAATATCAAACTCCAAATCCCGGTCCAACACACTCGACGCTGGAGTGGTCATTTTATAGTCACTAGCCTGGAGGATCATGGCAGTTAGCGCGCCAATCATGGTATGCTTGGTTTGCTCGTTGAACGCAAACGAAGGCGAGATCTGCAGGTTATTGTCGATCATGCTGACAAATCGGGTTTGTCGGTAATTGGTCACCGCCGCGTATTCCACCTGGTTCATTACCATGTATGCGTACAGTCGCTCGTAATGCCGCCGCGACACATCATCCATCAAATGGTTAACCGTACCCAGCTCGGGCCATTCGTGCCAACACTCGGCCTCCACCACCATCAACACCCGATCGTGTTGCTTTTTAAATTCAAAGTCATACGACTCGCGAGGGTTGTACACAAAATTGTATTTTTCAAACCGCGAGTCAATCCGGGCCAGTATATGTTTGGTCAGCGCAAACACATAGTCCTGGAGCACCACGTGCAGATCGTGTTTATCTTCAACTGTAAAGCAGTACCCCGCGTCCGACCCGCTAAAATCGGGAAATCGAATGTTGGCCCACTGGTATTCATTAATAAGGGACAGTTTGTGCCCGACCCACTCGTCAAACCCGTCCCAATCCCGCAATGAGTCCAGATCGGTTGTCAACACTCGTGGGTACTGCTCACTGCCGTCACACTCTTGGTTATTGTTGTTATTATTATTATAACAAAGACCTACCTCAACCGGTAGCTCAAAATTCAATGCTTGTACTCTGTTTCGTAGCTGCATTTTTTTGGGGTTGTTCCACTCTCGATTTCCGCTTTCATCTTTTATTTTTTGTTCGTTCTGTCATTTCGTTTGGCAAAAGAGTCCATTTTTTTTTTCTCTCATCTGGTCAAAAAATTCACGGGGCGCGAGCTTGAAAAGACTCGATTTAGTGACTCATTCTTTCTTCCTCTCGCGGGGCGGCACACAATAATGATAAAAGACTGATAAATAATAAAAGTGGAAAAAAATCAGACTGGTGATTAATAAGTTGAGTCTAAAAGGTGTTGATAAGTTTTTTTTAAGAAGGTTGAAATGAAAAATGAGGTGTTGAGGAAAGAAAAGAAAAATTCCTTCTGTTGGTGTTCCATTGTTCGTTAATTGCGGTAAAGTTGGTGGTTTGTCTTCCCGGGCCGGGAACCTCTTTTTTTTTGGCAAAATTTCCAACAGTGAAAAATTTCTCACCAAACCTTACAATACAATACTCGAATCGAAAAAATATCAATGTATCGGTCATTATTGGCTTCCACGACAAGGCAGGCTCAGCGATTGAGCAGACGGGGGTTTGCCACGGAGGTAAAAGAGACGCAACAAGAACAAGAACAAGAACAAGAACAAGTGGTTGACGAACAAGTCGGGGTTCAACAGATGTTGAACACGATGCGCACCCGACCAGTCGGCGAAAACTACGACCATGTTGATTTGTCGCCGGAAATGGAACAAAAACTGAACCAAGAGTTTGAACAGACTATCAAGGATTTTGCATTAGAAGCGGATCTGTCCAAGGATATCATCAAACTGGTGGAGCGGACATCGGCGCAGGGGCCAAAATCCACCACCACGATTGAGTCTCGGTCCTCCACTACATCCAACAAGGATAACATTCGAGGGTTGAACCAGTTCCCTAATGTGCGACGGTCGCAACCCCAGGAACCATACTCAACGCAGGAATTGTACATGCGGCGGTTGTTTCACGCCAAAAACACCACCAAGCTGGGCTCTGAAATGTCCAACATTTATAGACCACACCGGGACGTCCTGACCCCACCAAGCATGCAACAAACCTCAATCAGCACCTTGCTAGCCGCTGGTTGCCATTTGGGCCACTCTACTTCCCTGTTCCGACCATCAACCCAGCCGTATATCTATGGCGTGCGAGACGGGATCAGTATCATTGATCTGGATCAGACTCTGGTGCATCTACGTCGAGCCGCCAAAGTTGTCCAGGGGGTTAGCGAGAAGGGCGGGGTGATTGTGTTTGTGGGCACTCGGTCTGGTCAGCAGCGGTGTTTGCAAAAAGCTGCGGACCGTGCCGGTGGGTATTATGTCCACTCGCGGTGGGTGCCTGGTACACTGACCAATTCTACCCAGATTTCCGCGTCGTGGGACCGAATTGAAGTCGACATGAGCGGGAAACCAACTAACCGCGAACTGTCGCCAAATGTCCGGCAAACCGTGCTAAAACCGGATTTGATGGTGCTGCTAAACCCGGTAGAAAACCGAAACGCGATTCGAGAGTGTGTTGCCGCAAAGGTGCCGACTATTGGTATCATTGACACGGACTCGGAGCCTTCGTTGGTTACCTATCCTATTCCTGCTAACGACGACTCGCTGCGGTCTACCGATCTGATCACTGGCGTTTTGTCCCGTGCCGCTGAAAAGGGCAGAGCCGCTCGGTTGGAAAAGTTTCAGGGCTACAAGCAGCAACAAGCATCTCAAAAGTCTGAGGTAGAAACGTTTAATGCTCATTAGATTTTTGTGAAATAATGTATATATATTTTTTTTAATCCTAATTTGCTGCGTGATGTATAAAACAATCTTCCCACTCCATTACAATTGATTTTCAACTTTTAACAAATTCGGCCATACTTTTAGTTTGGAACTGGTTCTGAGCCGCATGCGTGCTGAGACAGGGTTTCCAGGACACAACGACAGGCATTAAATATTATTATATGTTGTACAGTTTATAAAAAAAAGAATTAAAAAAACGCGCCTATCTTTGTTTCTTGTTATCCTCTTTTTCAATCGGCGACTCAATCGGACTGGCATAGCTATCATCCTCTTCCTCGTAATCATCCTCATCATCATCATCCTCATCATCAGATCGGTCATCCTTGGCAATGTTTTGAAACACTAATCGGTACGCGATTCGCAAAATCAAAAACAACCAGTACGAGTTGACCAGCTGCAACGCGAGTAACAAGCTAAAAGAAATGTACTGTGAGAGCCGGCACTTGTACTGCTCCGTCTCCCAATTCAAAGTGAAATCACCAATAGTTTGAAACTCAGTGGCGATGGAGATTAGCACCTTGATGTTGAGATAATGGCGGAGATAGATCCACACCGCCATAAACACAATAAAAAACGGACCCACCACCCACGAGTCTAGATAGTTTAGAGTTTTGGACACGGCCAGAAACCAATCGCTAATATCCATGGTAATATAAATGGCGAGCCCGACCCAGGTAAAGTGGAACCAATACGACAAGAAAATCAGCGCCATGGTAACAACGTGGTGAAACACTAGCTCTTGAAAATCCTTTCGGGGTTTTTCCAGCTGCAGCATCAGCACCACTGATTGTTGTGCCCAAAAAGACGCCTGCAACAGGTAAAACAACTTGAACAACGCTTCATGAGTCTTGTGTGGGTAGTTTTCGTAAAACGAAGCGGTATTAAAATACCAGATTGGGGTCTGTGACATGATATACAACCCAAACGGACCCGACAGCCCATAGTAAATGATTGAATAAGTCTGCTCCATAAACCGGCTAATCTTGCCCTTCTTTGTCACACCCAGTTTCTTTGCAATCGGCCGTAGAATCACCTGCATGCAGAATTCCCGGAAAAACGTAAAAAACAGCATATAAAACACCACAAACGCTAAATCCTTATTACCCTTGCCATATGTCGGAGGCACGGTTGGCTCTCGGTATGATAAAAATAGTAATGGGTGCAGTGGGTTGGCTTCGCCCTGGACTGGGTACACCAGGTAGCATGCATAAAACGCCGCAAGCAGCACTAACGGGCTGATCCAGGTGTTTTTGTACGATAGCTCCCGACACCACAACCACGCTCTGTACACGCCCTTGGCTTCTGGCGAGCTCACTACTCTGCGTTGGCCAGACTTTGTCTGCACCATCTTGGACCCACTAAGCGCTCGTTGTCGGTTCCGGCTCGCTCGTAACGATTGTTCACTGTGATGCATCGTAGACAGCGATGGCGCAGTGTTGTCCCCAAACCCAATATTGCCCACACTCGAGCTTGTTCGACGCCGATTCCCTGGCACTTCTAACGAATCGCTCATTGTACTTGCCTTTTTTTTTTTTTTTTTTTTTTTTGTCCAACAAAGTTAGGGAAGTTTTAAGTGAATTAAGGAGTGGTGGAAGGATGAAGGAGAAGAAGAAGGGGGGAGGATAGAATAAAGGGAAGGAAAAAAATTTGTGTTGTTTTTTTTTCTTCTCTGTTTTGTGTCTGTGCTGTGTTGTGAGCGAGCGAGTGAGTGAGTACGTGCCTACGCGGATTTCTCTCAAACCTTCTATCTGCAATACGCAAAACTAGATCAGTTGACCAACTGTATTATTGCATGAAATGTGTATGCATCCTGGCCGGTGCCACTTGGACCAACCCATCCAACCCTAAAGATTTTTTTTAGACCAGTCGGGTCTCCTTTAGTCAGCCGCATTTTCCGATTGTCGAATTTGCTAGAGACAATTTTTTTTTTTCCGGCCGAACCGAGACACGAGCTTAACTCATGCATCTGTAGTTACTGTAATTTTGTAATCCACACTGGGTTATAGTTTTACAGTATTCTATCTAGCGCTCTGGAGTAGTTGGTGAAGACCGGGTGACCTTTTTTGACCTCTCTACCCAGTCAGCGGGGGTCATAAATTCCCGTCCCGGTCCAATTGTACTTGAGTTGAGAGCGGTTCACTTCACAGCCTCTCAAGTACGGGCCACGCACGGCCACGGGGACGGGAGTTTGGAAAGGGGAGAAAAAAAAAAAGAGAACAGGTTGCTTTCTTCACTCCACGTAAATAAAATGTTTCGTTCATCCGAGAAACCAAATCCACTCGAGCCTGAGATTACCAAAGCTACAGACTCGGAGCTGACGTCTGAGAACTGGGAGTATATTCTGGATGTGTGTGATAAAGTGAACGAAGATCCTGAGGAAGGGGCTAGCAATGCAGTAAAGTCGGTTTCGAAACGACTCGAAACCAAGAGCGCCAATATCCAGCTCTACTCCATCACCTTGATCAGCTCTTTGGCGCAAAACTGCGGGACAAAGATGCAAAGAGAGCTCGCGTCCAAGGGGTTTACCCAGTTGTTGCTGAAGCTTGCACAGGACAAGCAGGTCCACCATACTGTAAAGAGCAAGATTGCCGAGCTGATGGAGAACCTGGCTGGCGAGTTCAAGTCGGACCCATCTTTACGGCAGATGGAGGAGGCGTATAATACGTTGCGGCAAAACACCAAGATTCAGCCACCGACCAAACCCCAAAAGCATCAAATGACTGATGCGGACAAGCAAAAAGAAGAGGAGGAACTGCAGATGGTCCTGGCTCTTTCGTTGTCTGAAGCTGAGCACAATCAAAAGCCAGTGTCTAATACGTCTAATACGTCTAATACGCAGAGCAGCGAGCCGAAGCATGAGGATCAGTTCCAACCGTCGTATGAAGAGCAGCAGCAGAAACAGACAGAACAACAGCAGCAGGCTGAACAACAACCACAGGGGCAAACTGCGGCGACAGTTAAACGAGTTCGAGCGCTTTATGATCTCAACTCGACAGAAGAAGGGGAGCTGTCGTTTAGAAAAGGAGACGTTATCCATGTTATTGAATCGGTGTATCGAGATTGGTGGCGAGGCACGCTACGAGGACAGGTGGGGATTTTCCCATTAAACTATGTCATGCCAATGCCTGAGCCGACTGCGGAGGATTTGGCAAAGGAGGCACAGGACGAGATGAACGTGTTTGCGCAGTCGCAAAACATTGAAAAGCTGCTGGCTATTTTAAGCTCGGCGGATAGTCAACGGGATGGGTTGAGGATTGCGGAGAATGAGCAGTTGCAGAATCTGTACCATTCCACACTGGCAGTGCGGCCAAAGCTTGTCAAGTTGATTGACAAGTATTCGCAAAAGAAGGATGACATGATCCAGCTGAATGACAAGTTTATTAATGCGCGGAAAATGTACGATGAGCTGATGGAAAATTCGCTATCCCAGTACCGGGTGGCGTCACCAACCGCCTATCAAATGCCGCAACCGCCTCAACACCATCAGCCGCACCCTCAGCAGCCTCAGCAAGGGTGGCCACCTTACCCGGTTGATGATAATGAGCGGCGGCACAGCCAGAGTCCAGCCCCGCAACCACAGCAGCCACCGCCACAACAACAACCACCACAGCATCAGTACGCCCCTCCATCGTACCCACCACCACAACCACCACAACAATCGCAACCACCACCACCGCAGCAAGGGATTCAACGGACAGACTCGTTGGAGAGCCAACCCCCGCCACCACGGTTCAACGACCATAGCTCGGTCCCACCCATGCCGTCATTCCCGCCTCCACAAGCCAGTGGGTATTGATCCTTATAGTATTATATATATATATATATTTATGAGTCTAATGCAGTTTTAGCGGGCCGGTAGTCATGAAACCTCTTTCGCCCATGTTTCGGCGCCAGGATAGCGAGAGTCTGGACATTCCAGCCTGTTGCGGTTGCGGTTGCGGTTGCGACGGTTCATTCTCATCGCGGGCGAGTACAAACGCGGTTTGATACACCTCGCGCGGCATCAAGTGGATTGTATGCTGGGTAACGACAAATGGGGTTGCGGACCACCCGTCCGCGGCCAACAACTCTGCGGTTTCCAGCGCAATAGACGTGGTCGACACATTCTCAATCTGCGCCTCGATTGTATACTCCTCAGAACTACACTGGCTAACCTTGGTCTTGACGCTCAAACCAGGGGTCGCGTTGAATTGGTAATGCTTTAAAAAAGTCACCGCCAAGGCTGCCTCGTCATTGACCGGTTTGTAGCTGAGTTTGATGGTAAGAGTGTGCAACCCGGCCTCTTTTGGCTCGTAGCTCACCACCCGTTGCGTCGTTTCATCCGGCTGCAGGGTTTGTGAGGAGTCTGGGGAGTCCGAGTGGAGCAGACTGACCGTGTCGCTGGTCGCTGGCAGCTGCACGTGCGCTGATAACGTCACTTTATACGCACTATGGTTGGTCAACTCGCTAGCATTGTTGGCGCTGATCATGCTGGTAAACGTTTCGCCAACGTGCACCAACCCAAACGAGGAAAAAGACAGATCGGGAGAGTCATTGAACGCGTTCTCCGGGCACGATAGGTCAGTTTTGGGCAGGGTGGGCCGGCTCAGCCGCAGCACTTTGACAGTTATTTTATGTTGCGACGACGACGCGTTGTTGCTGCTTGTGGGGGTTGACATTGTCTTGATCCAATGTTTGGGACTTTTGAATTTTTTTTGTCCTTTACCTAAAAAAAAAATTATATATATATATTAAATACCGTATATCCCGTATAGTCCGTATAAGAAGAGAAAATAATAAACCAAAATAATAACCCTAAATAGCAAGCACCTGTCGCAACTTTTGCGAGGCAGAGTTTAGCGCGTTTCGTTGGTGAGAAAGCTCTGGAAACTCGCCAGTGTTCTTGTACAGCTTGTCCACCGAGCTCAACATCATCTTGCAATTCTGCACAAAGCTCTTGTCCGACTTCTGGGCCCCGGCTTGGTTGTTTAGCTGGTTAATATTGCTAGTAACCGCATTCATCACCGGCTTGAGCTGCGAGTGAACGACAGAGTTGACAATCCCCATCGATCCCCTGCTCAACCCCATAGGGAACAACCGGCCCAGTATTGGGAACAGCCGCAGTCGGTATCGTTGAGGAGGATCCATGCCTGGTGGGTAATAAGTGCCATCTGGAGACACGCTTGGAGGTCCAGTGATCCCACCGCCGCCATAGCCACCGCCTTGGCCGTACCCGCCATACCCTGGTTGTGGTCCACAGTCATCACCGCCGCCACCGCCACCGCCAAAGAATGGGCAGCATCCGCAACAGGCTTCAGAAATCTGCCACAGGGCATTGTTGGACCCGTCCAAAATCGTGCCCAGGCTGCTGATTGCAGAGTGCAGTCCGTCCTTGGTGCCGAGTCGCGATTGCAGCGCCGTCAATTGGTGCTCTTGCGAAGCCCATTCTCCAGACGCCTTGGATAGAGCGTGCTGCATTGGCGGCTCAAGCTTGTCTGGAATGCTAATTTGCGGCTCGTGGTGGGTACTGCTCTGAGTGCTAGCCAGAGCAACCGCTGCCAACGCGCTAACTGAGGTGAGGGTAAACTTCATTCTTTCTGATTCGAGTGACTGAGAGTGAGTGAGTAGGTGAGTAAGTAAAAGTGTGAAAGAGTTGAAAAAGACTGGAATAAGAAAAAAAGAAGGGATGGGATGTAGCAATTGAACAGAACATAGGGAAATTGTTGCTCTTTTATCTTAGGTCAGTTTTGCTGGTCGTGTTATGCAGTGCGGCGCGGGATCCGGGATAGGCGATAATCAAAGTTTGATTAGATTTTAAAATTGACCCATGGCTACGCGCCCCAACGATTGCGTCACACGCGTGTCTAGTTTATTCGGTTAAGCTGGTCTGGGAATACTTTAAGGTTTTTCACCGAGTCCCGGGGTCTAGACCATCTCCTCGTGTATCTATGTTATTTATGTAACTTATGTAAATTTGACTTTTTCAACGCCGCCCCCAAAGTTCTTAACCTTGGTGTCAAGAAAACATCGTTAGTCACAGTAACAGAGGTCGAAGACTCGTTTATCTGCAACCTTGGGGTTTGGATGATATTGAGGCGGTGCATGCTTGTTCACGGACAAAACAAACTCAAAAAATAGACGCGCTGGGCCTAGAGAGGTGATGGACACTGCCGGGTGGTATGGGTATGCGCCCCTTGGCTGGCTAACAATAATGGGCCCGACGTCCCGATCCCGACCGCTTGCCCTCAATCATCCACGACAACCACCACCCTCCCCAAACCAATAAAGAAAGAAAAAAAAATGTCCGGTTCGGCATACCGCCAGGAGGAACAGGTAAGTATCTTAACCTCTTGATAAATAGAAAAACTAACCGATAGAATGACTCTCGGATGAAGGAGCTGGCTGGGAAAATCTCGGCACTACGCGGGGTGACGGAGGAGATTCACTCGCACGCCCACGACTACTCGTTTATCGACTCCACAACCGACACCATGAGCTCCATGATGAGCTCGGTCAAGACCACCAGCACGCGGCTAGCCCGGAGCGCCAACGCTGGCCACCCAATCTTCAAAATGGTGGGACTAGCTCTTCTTATTTTTTTCATCCTCTACACACTGACAAAACTGTTATAAAAGCAACTAATCGCAAAGAATTGATAATAAAACCTTACTCGTTAGCGTTGATGTAATCACCTAGTTTGTGACCAGAGATGGGTTTGGCCCAGTTCATCTTGGCCCGGGTCACTGGCAGCTGCCGCCGCAGCGATTTGAAACTACCCGAGTTTAGCCCTACAAACGACTTGTTGAGTTCCTGTTGCAGCGCAGTCTCGAGCTTGGAGATGAGGTGCACCACCGATGGCGTGGCCCCACCCACACTACCTTGAACATCCTTATCCGTCTTGAGCCGAACGTTGCCATCTTCAAAGTAGTGCACGTCGATTGAAATATGCCCGGATAGGCTGCCAGAAGTTGGGTCAAACAGGTAGTGGGATTTCCACCGCCCGTTCCAATAATTAACCGGGCTGTACTTGTTGTCCACCAACACAATTGCCAGTTTATCCCCTTGTTGTACAGGAAACACCCCAAACGCAGCTTCTGACGGGTAGTGCTCGTCTTGATAGGCTTGTAACGATTTGGCCAGGGACTTGATATCGTGGCTAGTACTAGAGTCGTACTCCCCAGTTACTCGCGCTTGGCCCGTGGCATGATCATACTCAAACTTTGTACCATTAACCGCGTCAAAAAACTCGCCATTGTCGAGCTGATTGTACTGGCTAATCACCGTTTTGACCCCGTCAACTTGAGCAATGGCAAATTCTTGGATATTGTACTCGGCTACTTTGGCGTCCAACCCGCTGACCAACTGCGCACTTTGACCGTCCAGCAACGCAACAATGTCTTCCTTGACCTTGTTGACCTCGCCTGGAGGCGCGTCGCTGATAAAAGAGCTCAAAGTGTCGCTGGTCCTTGACATTGATGTGTGTGTTTGGTCTCTTGTCAAAATCTCCCACCTCCCACCTCCCACCTCCCAAGGGCCAGTATCCAGGTGCGTTGGGCGCGCAACCTCCTGTTTTTTTCTTCCTTCTTCCCTTTTGACCAAAAGCCCGATCGCGACCCTGGGAAAGAAAACAGACTATGGACTACGAAGGAGTGCTATTGAACCAACCGGTAGTGTTTGACAATGTACGCGAAATTCCCTTGCAAGATCCACTGCTAACCAAAAACCTCTAGGGCTCAGGGACGATAAAGGCTGGGATTGCCGGCGAAGAACAACCCAAAACATATTTCCCCAGTTAGTACGTTTTAACATCTTATAGAAACAAGGGTGCTAACAAAAGGGCAGTGTTGGGCGGCCGAAACACACCAAAATCATGACAGGCGGGCTGGAGGGCGACACGTTTATCGGCAGCGCGGCACAGGAGCATCGTGGGCTGCTGAAAATCCGGTACCCACTCAGCAACGGGATTGTCGAGGATTGGGACGACATGGAGCGCATCTGGCAGCATGTTTACTCGGAGGAGCTCAAAATTCTAAGCGAGGAGCACCCGGTGCTGCTCACTGAGGCCCCATTGAACCCGTATCGCAACCGTGAAAAAGCGGCTCAGGTTATGTTTGAAACGTTCAACGTGCCGGCATTGTACATGTCAATTCAAGCAGTGTTGGCGCTCTACGCGTCGGGAAAAACTACAGGGGTAGTTTTGGACTGTGGCGATGGAGTTTCGCACGCGGTGCCTGTATACGGAGGGTTTTCTATACCCAGTGCGATTCAGAGGTCGGATATTGCTGGTCGCGACGTGACCGAGCACCTCCAGCTGTTACTGCGCAAAAACGGGACTATTCTACAAACCTCTGCAGAAAAAGAGATTGTGCGGAATATTAAGGAAAAGCATTGTTATCTAGCGATTGACCCGAAACGCGAGGAACGGGAGTATTCGGCAGTTGTTGACGACACACCGGCAGATCAAACCTCACACCACGTGTATAGACTACCCGACGGGAAGGATATAAAGCTCGCCGCCGAGAGGTTCAGATCGCCCGAGGTGCTGTTTTCCCCGGATATCATTGGGGCAGAGTATAATGGGGTGCATCAGATGGTGGCGGACGCGATCAACCGGACTGATTTGGACCTGCGCGGCGATTTGTTCCAGTCAGTAGTGTTATCTGGCGGGTCAACACTAACCCACGGGTTTGGCGACCGGCTGCTACACGAGCTTAAAATGCTGGCGTCGGCAAATACGCGCATCAAAATCTTTGCGCCGCCAGAACGAAAGTATTCGACGTGGATAGGCGGGTCGATTCTCGCTGGGTTGTCGACGTTTAAAAAGCTGTGGGTGTCGGTTGACGAATACCAGGAAAATCCTAATATTGTACATACCAAATGCATGTAAAAAAGAAAAAGAAAAAAAAAGCAATCCCTTTCAGGATGTTTGGCGGGTATAATACCTTGCCTTGATCACGCTCGGCGGAGGGAGCGTCTCCTCGTTAAAATCACTATAGTCCGTTTCGGGAATACACTCCAGCTGTGAGTCCGTCAGCTTGTCCATTTCCAGCTCGCGTTCCTCCAATTCGTTGTCAACCGGTTCAACATCACTTGATACCACTTCCAGCTCCTCCTCATCCACCATCTGTGCGTCTTGTTCGTTATCGCTTTGTATCAGCTCTTCATTTGCGTCGTAATATTCTGCCGGACTGGAGTTGACACCGCTTAGTGATTTTGACGGGCTTTTTTGCTGCAAAGTTTGGCACTGCTCCAGCTCCAGCTCGTCGCCTCGCCATACCGAGTCCTGAACCCCAGACCCAGGCCCCTGTGGTTTGTGCGATTCCGATTGCGTTTCGCGGTACGAATCAGGGGAA
Source organism: Blastobotrys aristatus (assembly GCA_946409495.1). Lineage (NCBI taxonomy): Eukaryota > Fungi > Ascomycota > Dipodascomycetes > Dipodascales > Trichomonascaceae > Blastobotrys > Blastobotrys aristatus. The sequence goes on along the minus strand of OX291663.1, from coordinate 1,684,905 downwards.
TTGGTCTGCGAGGTCTCGTCCATCCACCAGAGCGTGTCTTGTACGCTATCCAAGTTGCTATACCGCTTCAATTGTGACGACGGCGGCCGGTCAGTTTGTGAATCCTCCATCTCAATCTCTGAATAGTGGCGTCTAACTTTCTTCCCGGGGGTAGGGGACGTCAACGCGTCTTTTACCCGTTTTATTTGTGGCGACGTGGTGGGGATTATAAACCGCGATATCACGCTTGAATCGGGCACTTCAATCTGTGTATTATATACCCGATCATTTTCCGGGGTCTCTGGGATGCGTGATGTCTGACTTTCGGTCATTAGTTTGTTGATTGAGGGTTGAGGATTGAGGATTGAGAGGGGGCGAATTTTTTTTTTTAGTTACGCGACGATGGGAACGGAAAAGAAGACGCGCGCGCCGAGATGTTTCTGTACTTTGAGGACCAGTCACTAAAAAAGAAGGTTTGGCGCTACAAGAGAACTCCAAGATCAGAGCAACTTGACAAAATAGTGATAATAACAATAACAATAATAATAATTTAAGACAGCAAAAACGCACCGGCACCCTCTCGCATGGCCGTGGTCAACTGTCGATGCAATACCTCCTTGGACGAATAACTAGGAATCTTCATGTAGTTTGCGCACGTCATGACACTAGGCAGGTAATCATCCGGCGAATATGGTTCCTCGGCCGGTTTGCGCACCACAGTAAAGATTGGATCCAGCGATTTGAACCCGCCAATCGGCAGGTTGGGGCTCCCAGTCATGAACTGCAAAAACACGCGGCGGTCATTGTGATCAAACTCGGTCAGAATCTGCACAAACTGCTGCACAATATCGCTCTCCTTGGTATACCCGTGATCCGCCTTGATCGCTTCATACACTGTCTCAAACGACCAATCCTCAGTCGCTTTGCCACACAACCCAACCAGCTCTTCTGGAGTAAACGCGTGTAGAGCAGAGTAGGGGAAAACTTTGGAAAACCCTTGCTTGAACGCCTCAAACTGGCGTTCCACACCAGTCACCAACGTCATGTCAATCACCAGCTGCACATACTCGTCGATATTCACCGCATCAACTTGCTTGGAGCTGCCACCTGGGACCAATTCGATGGACGGGTAGCCCGGGAGTGTAAAGTCGAGCGCCAAATTGGCAATGTTCCCGTCTATACTCCCGTTGGCAATCTTTTGCAAATTCTCCAGCGATCTGGCGAGTTGCGCGTCGACTGCATATACAGTGCCAATGTTTGGGGTGATTTGCGACACCTTGGACCCGGCAATTTTGAAAAACACTGGGTTCATGTTAAAGTCAATAATCCGCGAGTCCAAACACGCCCGTGCCACAAACGTGCCCATTGTTTTGAACAGTTTGAGCACTTTGCGCCCAGAACTGGAATCCAATTTTTCCTTGCTCATTGGCGCTGGGAATAGCCCTTGCTTGTTGAACACATGGTCTTGGTGGGCATTTTCGTAATCCCCCGTGCGCCACATTTTGTACTTTTTATTGGCAAACTCCTTGGACACGGTGGAGTAAAACTCCAACGTAGGGCCTAGACCCGTCCCAACCTCGTCGTAATACTCAATCTCTAGCATGTTGGGGGACGAGCCGCACATGTCCATAATCTTGATGGCGCTGTGGATCGCGTGTTTTCGCGACACGCGCACCTTTTGCCGCACCAACCGCCCCATATAATTCTGCCGCTGGTGACTATGGTGGTTGTGATGATGAGGGTCCATCTGGTCATTATTATTGCTGCTACCCCGTCGCCGTTGCTGTTGCTGCCATCGTTGCATCATTCGCGAGTACCCGTATGAAGTGCTTTGCAAAAACGCGAACCGCGTTTCAAACGGGAACAAAAACGGGTACAGCCGCGTCGCGTCAACAATCCACGGCGGCAAACACCCGCCGCTGACCAGCATTAGCGGTTCTTCCAGCTGCTGGTTCAGCTTGGCGGTCAGTTTTGAGCTCAAAAACTTGGCGTTCACCACTCCTTGGCCCTTGCTGTTTGGACCCAAAAACTCTTCCAAATTGGAGTTTAGAGTGAATAGAATGCTTAGCAATCGAATCACGTTGGAGGTGGTGGTGCCTGCTTCTCCAAACGATTTGGGCGTGGTGATAAACGGGTTCAAATCCTCCGCTTCTGGCGTGTCATTGTTCATCAACAGCGCGGTACTAGTGTCGGCCCGAGGTCGGGGCCCAGACACTTTCTTGTACTGGATTGTAAACTGCTCCCGCCAAATCGACCGTACAATCGAGTGATTGGTCGAGTTTTGCCGGTTACGCATCTCTAGATACTTGTAGATTGACCCAAACACGGTCGAATCTCGAGGGATGATCTGGTTGTTGAGATAAAACTCAACATGCCACTCGTCACTAGTCCGAGGCACCACTTCCTCCTCCTCCTCCTCCTCTTCTTCCTGTTCCTCTTCAGTAGGTTGGTCGTTGGCAGCTTCGTCAACCTCTGGGGTTTCATCCACCGGAGCAACGTCAGTCGCACCATCATCCTCATTCCCCATTTCCTGGTCATCATCGTCTTCACCTTCCTCATCATCCATCCCCATCCCCATCCCAGGCATAGCAGCTCGACCCCCCATCATGGCCCGCATAAAGTTGCGTAGTTCCGGCCGTCGCCACATGTCATCCCCCAAATCCTCATCGTCATCATTATTCGCACCATTATTATTACCCACACGCCGCGATTCCAGCATATTGTAAAAGGTAATCTTGGTGGTCAAAAACTCCTCAACCGATTTGAACGTGGCAATCGCTTGAACCGACAGCATGAGTTCACGAAGCGGAGTGGGGATGCCCGTAGTGTCAGCAGCCCGGAGTTGCAACTGGAGTTGGCTAGCCAGCATTGAGGCACCAGAGTGTGATCCACCCATACCGCTAGTAGCCACCTCAAACTTTTCCGCCCGGCTCAACGACTCGTGAAGCTTTTCAATCAGCATCTCCAACGGACCAAATGATTGTTCAGTGTGCATAAACACGGACAAAAAGGCCTTTCGGCAGTTTTTCCTCGCCGCAGAGTCAATGTTGGCCCCGACTAGCATGTCCAACAAGGCCTCAACCACCCCGGATTGATCCAGCTCGTAGCTAGACACATCGTGGATCACTTCTGCTAGCGATTCCAGCCGCTCAACTAGATCATCCCCTCGTTGGGCTAGACCCTGAGCGATCAGCCGCAGCTGCTTCATGTACTCCTTGGCTTGTTCTTCAAATCCTTGTCCATTTAGTGATTGGTAAACCTCCAAAACGTGCTCAGCCTCGGCGATCAAATACCCCTTCAGATCAGACTGCATAGTTAGCAGCTGTGGTTGGACAGGCGGGGTGTTACTATTCCCTTGCTCGTCAATTGTATCCGGATCCTCCTTCTCTTGCTCTTCCTCCTCTTCTTCTTCCTCATCCTCATCCTCACTCTCATCTTCGTCAAACTGATCAGATGAGGTGGAAAGGGGCACAGACTCTGGTGGGTCTCTATTGGCAATATTTCCAATCTCGTCCACCACACCCAGTCTATAGAACCGGACCCGGTAGATTTGTGGCAGTTTGGTGAGCAAAACATTGCTGATTTCCAGCGCACCCGCCACCAACGAGTCCACATCTGCTTGAGTAAAGATGGAGCTTAGAAGCGACGCCATTTCCTCGTGGTTAACCACCTGGTGTAGAATCTCCCCATCCAACGCGTCAACCATCTTGAACAAGGACTGCAAAATCATTTGGCGGAGATTCTGGTCAATAAACGACGAGAAAATATCAAACATTAGAGAAGAAAAAGTGCGGCAAAATGTAACCAGCTGGGTTGGAACCTCCTGCAATGCCTGTTTGCGCTGCTCATAATCGGCAATCCGTCGGCTGCTTCGAAACGGGCCCACAACCGTGGCATTTGGTTCCGCCTTGACTGGCGAAAACACCCCGCCAATAATATCCAAACTAGTCACCAGCAGCTCTTTGTTAACATGGATCAGCGACTGGATAACCTGGGTATTATCCCGTTTGGTTTGATGGTCCACATTGGCAGGGGATTTATGCGTCAGCATTTCATACACCACATTTCCAGCCTCCATCTCCACCATTAGTTTTGCCAGGTTAAACGACGCCTTGCATACAATCGACAGCACCTGCAGCACTTTTGCCCGGATCGCATGACCCGTGCTGATGGCGCTGTTTGGGTCAATCACCGACAAGAGCTTTTTCACCATTTCCGCGGTAACCAGCTGTTCCAGCTCGTTTTGGCAATTGCCAAAGCTCGTGATCAGCTCGCAAACACACACGCACGCCTTTTCCGACACTTGCTGGTCAGGATTGTCCATAACATTGACCAATGTTTGCGAAACGTCCAGCACTTTGGGAAATGCGTCTAGCGGGACCCGATGGCAACAGTTGGCCGCGGCAGTTAACGCAGTTCGTTGCACATGAGTGGCAAAAAAGTCCAGAAACATTAGACAAGCGTTCAGCCCGCCTTCCCGGACAATTGGGTTGGGAAACTCTTGAGATAACTTTTCCATCGTCTATTCCAGTTAGCTCTTTTTCTTCTTCTTTTTGTGAAAGAAAGGGTGGGGGTGGACTTACGCTCAAGGCCTGTTCGGCCAGATCGATATACTGAATCTCCAAAAGTTTGGAGGTTAGGATGGATACCACTCCGGCTCGGACCAGATACACCGTGGCTTGGGGTAACGCCTCAATCATGTTGGAAATGTTGCGACAGGCTAGCAGCATAATTTCCGGGCTATCTTCAAACAACGGATCCTGCATGATATCGGCCAAAACTTTGGACACCTCGCTGGCTGGGAAGTAACCGGCCAACATCTCCTCGTTGGCCATGAGTAGATTATCCCCAAGCTCTTGCAGACCAATCATAACCTCACTTGGATCTTGCCGTTGCCGAAGCGCCGTCAAGATGGGGGTTATCCGCTGGGGGAAGGTGCCCAAAACGCTGCTTAGCGCGTCAAACAAATCGCCTCCACGTCCAAACCGTGCCCGTGCTGCGTCTTCAAACTCATCCTCTTCGTCTTCCTCTTCATCTTCCTCTTCTTCGTCTTCTTCCTCTTCATCATCTTCCTCATCATTCTCATTCTCATCCTCATCCTCATGGTGGTGCTCTTCCCCCTCAGCATCATCCATCTCCTCGTCAGAATCATCCTCACCCATCATTGCATCCTCCTCAGCGTCATGGTACTCCATTTCATTGTTTTCGTCGTTGCTAAGCTCGTCGCCACCAACATCTTCGGCGCTTAATAACCGCTGTGGCAACTTCTCACCGGGCGGCGACTTTTCACTCTGCGTTTGCCGTTTTGGCATTCTTAAGGTTTTTGCTATTCTATTCTAAAAAAAAAAAAAAAATGCTCGTTTGTTTGCTGCTTGATAATATATTTTTTTTCTTTAGTTCCTAACCGGAAATCTGAAAAGAGGAGGGGCGATGACGTGTATGCTTGTAAGTTGTTGTTGTGTGAGTAAAGTGAGTGGGCGCCAGTAAAGGGGAAAAGAAAAAAAAAAGTGTCGCAAGATTAAAACCCGATGTTGAGCTCGGAGTTCCGCTTTGCGCCCCACGGTTACTTACGTACGGGAGGTAAGAAGAAAGAAAGAAAAAAATTTGCCGCCTTTCTCTTTTTCCAACCGACCTACTCATAAGACATAAGAACAAGAAAGATGGGCAAGCTAGATACAACGCACATGCGATACCTGAAACAGGACGACTTTCGGGTTTTGACTGCTGTGGAGATGGGGTCGAAGAACCACGAGATTGTACCGACCAAGCTGATCCAGAGCATATCTGGGTTGAAAAGCCCTGGATTGGTAAACCGGTGCATTAGCGACCTGGCCAAGATCAAACTAATCACCAAAATGAAAAACGCCAAGTATGATGGGTATAGATTGACCTACTTTGGGTACGACTACCTTGCGCTTAAAGCGTTTGTGCGACGGGATAGTGTACTAGGGGTTGGCACGCAAATCGGGATTGGCAAGGAATCGGATATTTTTCTATGCTACGGACAAAACAAGCAGTACCACGTGCTGAAAATCCACCGACTAGGGAGAATCTCTTTCCGGACAGTTAAAAACAACCGGGATTATCTAAAGGGCAATAACGGCGGCAGCTGGATGTATCTATCGCGTTTGTCGGCGACTCGGGAATTTGCCTACATGAAGACCTTGCATGACTATGGGTTTCAGGTGCCGACCCCAATCGACCACTCGCGGCACCATATCGTCATGTCGCTGGTGGATGGGTACCCAATGCGGCAAATGAAGACGCATGATGACCCTCAGAGACTGTACTCTACGCTGATGGACTTTATCGTGCGGCTGGCCAACCACGGGCTGATCCACTGCGATTACAATGAGTTTAACATTATGATCCGGGAAAAGTTTGAAAAGCCCGAGGACGAGATTGTTGTGATTGATTTCCCGCAGTGTATTTCCACAATGCATACAGACGCTAGGCGGTATTTTGACCGGGATGTGAACTGCATTCGGGATTTTTTCGAAAAAAAGCTGGGGTATATTGCTGAGGAGTGGCCGTCGTTTGATGATATTGAGCGGGAAGAAAAGCTGGATCTGTTGGTGGAAGCATCCGGGCTGAACAAGAAGCAACTGAAGGATCTAGACAAGGCAATGGATGAGTCTCGGCAGCATTTTGCCGATGACGCAGAGTACATTGACGGGGAAGAGTTTGATGATGATGAGTTTATTGAGCAAGAGGAGGTGAGTAGCGATGAAGAGGAGGATACCAAAGAGGCAAGTACTTCGTAGGGTCGCGTAGACGCAATAATGTTTTTGATATTTTTTTTAACCTTCAATTGTACATACACGCCTCCAGGTTCGTCTGGGTTTGTCCAAGTCTGTTTACATGCGGTTCCCTGGTAGTTTGTGGGGAAGAAGGGCAAGAGGAGGAGGATCCCAAAGCGGCAAGTAATTCGTAAATACCGCAATTTTTGACATTTTCGTCTTCACCTTTGTCCCAACCCCACTCTCTCTACCGTTATTGTATAAAAACCGTTGTATAAAAAAGACTGTGGAAGTACTGAGAACAGAAGATAGAGAAAAGGACAATGCTGTACAAAATTTTGAATAACCTGCCGCAGGAGGCCAAGAAGGACGGGTCGGTCAAGCCAAAAACCCCATTGCCATTGATCCCGTTGGATTTGAGCGATGGGTTCATCCACCTGTCCACCAAGGACCAAGTCGCCGGTACACTAAACGCCTACTTTAAAGACCAGACCGAGGTGGTGATTTTGCATGTTGATGCGCCAGACAACCCGGATACCAAGCCTGAACAAGGCAAGGCGGGCAACCGGGATCGAAGCGAGATCAAATGGGAGTGGAGTGGATCCCGAAAAAGCCATTTCCCGCATATTTACGGCGATTTGGAGAACCAGGACATTGCAGAGTGCCAGGTGTTGAAGCGAGATGGTGACAAGCCATGGGAGTTTTGACCTGTTTGTACTATTTTTTTTTATATATGATAAAATGTATTAGTTTATAACCGATCAATCACAAGAACTAAACAATGAAGGGTGTCTTCAACTCTTGGGACCCGTTAAGGCACGTGACTAAAAATATTACGGGGTAGTCATCCAATAATCGGAGGGCGCGATAATTTCTAACGAGAACGAGACGACACTGCAAATTGATGGAACAAGTAGAACGCGTGCATCTCCAAGGCAGCTGTGTTGACCACCAGGAACGGCTGTTTGAGATGGAGATTGACCGGATTGTGTTTCTAGGCAGCGAGGAGGATCTATTGCGTCAAGTTAGAGAGGCAAAAACCGCGGATACAGTGACCATGACGCAGCACGAGCGGCAGTCTAGCCAACTACAAGTCACGTTTGCACCGAGTTTGGAAACATTGGTCGAGTTTTTAAAGAACCACGAGTCAGAGTCTATTGCAGTGGCTAATTTGCTAACCTGGGCGCGTAAATCGCCCTACATTTTTACACACAATACCATTACGCGGGCGGTAATCCCATTGCTTGGGTCGCGAAACGTGCGAGCGTTGGTGGACACTTTGGACCCTGACCTTCCCATTCCTTTAGTGCAAGGCTCGCAAACGGTGCTGCCGGTTCGAAGCACGGTCCACAAGTTTTTCTACCCTTGCTTTTCCTCGTCCTCCTTGTCGTTGTCATCGTCATCGTCTTGACTGTCCTCAAAATCCCACGGCGATTTCACCTCAGGTTGTTTAAACTCGACAGGCCAGTAAGGCAAGCGCTGCCACTCCTTTTGGTTGCGAGGAATGTTGGAAATGTCCCCCAATAACCGCCCGTTTTTCGGGTCAAGCTCGTCAATGTCGTACAGATCCACTACTACATACCCACCACGCTTCACCAGGATCGTGTTGCGGAATTTGGGCGGCATTGACACGATAATCAGCCGGCGGTCTGGTTTATCATCTTTATCCTCTTTATCCTCGGTCCAGTTGAAATGCGCCTTGACCTTTGGCCAGTGCGATTCGGGCACGGTAAACTCGTGCTGGCTGTTGCCAATCGCTTTGGTCAGCTGGCCAATCACCTCGCTAGGTTTGAGCTCCTCGGGTGGCTCGCCCACGCTGGCCAACAGCCGCTGCACTGCTTTGTTAGATCGTCCCATTTTTGATTTAGTGTCGTCGGTCAATGAGAAAGGGTGAAAGGGTGAAAAATTTTGGATCGGTCGCGCGGCTCCATTTACTTTTACTAGTTTACTGATTTCATCAAAGATAATTAGAAAATATAAAGTTTTAACCTCGCTTGACAGTCTCGTTATCCCGTTCATAACACGCAACAAGCTTGACCTTAAACTCGGACGCGTGGATGCCAAACTGTTTAAGCAGCCGGGTTTGTTTGCTATCCAAACTCTGCCCTTCCTTGCACACAGTGTAGTCATTGTCCAGCTCAACCTTGCCCGCCTTCAACCGGGTTGGCATACCTTGCTGACGAAGAGTGGCTTCTAAAGAGTGAGCCATTGGCACGTCTTGCTCGGCTGGGATCTGCCCGCCTCGAGAGTACACCACGCCGGCCGGTACAATCACCGTGAATGGGGCCTCAGTGTTGGCGCGGGCGAAATCAGTCTTGACAAACGCATCAAAGTACTCTCGCACCGTCTTTTCGTCCTCGTCAGTCATGAGCACGCCAATCTCGCCGGTCATGTATTTGGTTAGCTTGCACAGATTTGGTCGGTGCTCTTCCTCTGGTGTCCGCCCTAGAACCTTTTGTAGCACGTTGTTCCGGCCAAAAAAGATCCGCGAGCCTTTCCAGTCCTGTCGAATGTCTTTTAGAAATGTGTTTCGCATGTTTTGCACCCCAAATACCCAAATGTAGGCGTACTGATCAGCGCATTCTCGAATCTCGTCGCCGGCTACTTCCTTCTCCTGTCGGGTCTTTTTCTCCGTCTGGGTCAGCGACACTATTCTAGTTAGCTTTATTCTTTATCTTAGGTTCGGTTAGGGGACATACCCAGCTTTGATCGTTTTGTCTTTGGCATTTTGGATTGTGTGTTGTATGAGGGATGGGTTTAGATAAAAGGAAAAAAAAAAAAAAAATTTCCAGTGTGCGAGAGAGAGGGAGAAGAAGAAAAAAAAAATTCCCAAAATTTTTCATGCGTGCGGCCCACCACCGACGCGCCACGCCGTGCTATAAATCCTAGTACTTTTTGGCCAGTTAATACTGTTGTATATTTATCCAGACCGGGTTAGATCAAGTCTAGCCAGGGCAGTGAGTCTATAACTGTTGATAAGTTTGCTTGTGTTACTTCTAGTGCTACTTTTATCACTTTTACCACTAAAATGAGAATCCAAGTGATGGTGCGGCTGTGCATCGATCCAAGACCTACACATAATGCGCTATCAAGTTAATACACAATATATATACGATATAATATGCTAGAACTGAGATGAAGAGTGTTCGAGTGGCCAAACGAGTGAACTTTTGCCGTATACTTGGCGTTATATAGGCCGGGCTATAACACTAAGATTTTTCCCCGCGTCTATTTTAAACTGTCGTCACACCGCACAAATTAATCCACATCCAGTAGTCTAAAATAAGAATCATCAATTAATACTCACGTGTATACAGTGAACTATAGTATATAGTAGATATACCGGTGCAATGACGTGGTAAACAACCCACAAGGCACGCTAAAATCAACTATGCGATATAAAGAGCTTTCTCTTGGCTACATTGTAATAGCTTCTACTGGTAGTGAAAAAAAAATACAAACTCATGTTTCTAAACATTGTCTCAATCCTTTTTAAGACTTAGATGCAATAGTACCGGTCGCCAAAGTCACCCAACCCTGGAGCGATAAACTTGTTTTCGTCCAACCCGGCATCGACAACACCGGTAATGATTCGCAGTTCTGGGAACCGCTCGCAAAAGGTCTTGATCCCCTCTGGCGACGCAATCAAGTTCAAAAACAAGATTCGTTCTTCCTTGACACCACGGGATTTGAGCACCTCAACGGCTCGCATTGCGGACCCGCCAGTAGCCAGCATTGGGTCGAGCAAAAACACGTACCGCTCGCTGATATCCTCAGGTAGCTTGTCATAAAACAGCTTAGCCTCCATAGTCTCTTCATCCCGCTGGATCAGAATCTTGCCAATTCGCACCGACCGGCAGCAGTCTCGCAAACCTTGCTCCATGCTCTCACCAGCCCGCATAATCGACACACCGCAAATCTTGCCTTCAAATTTGACCCCGTCGTAGTTGGCCCCGGTTGGCGTAATAACCTGGTGCGACTTGACCGGCAACTGGTTCAAACCCTCTTCCACCAGCAATCGAATGATTCGGTCAGAGTAGAAGATAAAGTCGCTTCGTGGAGTGTCCTTACTCCGAATGATTGTGTACAAACCATTTAGTTGATTGGTTGGCGGGAGCACCTTGACATTGGATGGCAGATCAGACATTATTGTTTTTCTCTCTTTGTTATTTCTAGAAAAAACGAGGGGAGCTCCTTTATATATATACAAAAAGTGTGAGGAGAGAGAAAAATTTGTGATTTTTGTGCTGCAGCAGCCATATGTGGTTGCGCGCGCGCGCCCTTCACCAGAAAAAACCCGCCGACATTCGCAGGAAGCAGATCTAAATAAGAATTATTAAAGCTGTAGTAAATAGGGTGAGAACTGCGGGGAAAGGCGTACCAAGCTATACCCGTCGTCATACCATCCGCCGTCCAAGCTGGTCGATCCGGGGTGGTTGGCGCCAATCACCATCCGGTCAAACTTATTAGAAACCCCCTCCAAATCCTCCCCCTCGTATACAGTATCAATAAAAACATTACTAACGTTGCTATTCCGGCAATGGGTTAGCAGCTGTTGTAAATTATCGGCTGTAAGACATGGCCCGTGCATGGATAACGCGTTTGGCTTTGCTTCCCGGACAATTAGCCCTCCCGCCGCCAGCGACACGTTATCTAGTACCAGCTCTTGAAGGTAGCGCATGGTCTGCAGCTCGGCCTGCAGCACCTGGAACCCTTCATTCAGCACGTCCACATCCACCATCGCCTCCAAACTCATTCTAACCACCCGTGGTGCTTTGATGCTTTTCAACAGGCAAAGCGAGCTAAAGTTCATGAACAGAGTTTCCAGGTTGTTTAGCTGAATTACCGGGTCAGAGGGGGTAGTCAACACTGGTGAAAACACAGTCAGCGCGACTAACCGATTGCAATTGGCGATAAACTTGACCAATCCACTGGCGGTGATGGAACTCTCTGCGTAGTTTACCAAATCCAGCCGTTCTACAGTGTCTGGCAGGATTTGCTTGAAATGCTGGGCTAAATCGTAACTCAGTCGTTCCTGAAAGGTGATTTCCAGCCGCAACACGCGGATATTGGAGAAATTGACTTTACCCAGTCTAGCCAGATGCGAGTGCTCCAAAGTCATAAACAGGTTTGTCGGCACATTATCAAAATCCAACTTGGCCATTGCCGGGGCTGTTTCCTCGGTGACCGACTCGGTGAGAATCTCCAGCTGAGTCAATCCCGTGAAATACCGCGGGATCTCCTCAAGCAGCCAATGCACCAACCCCAGCTCGTCGCACTCCGCTAGCGTGCCCATCACCTGACTTTCTTTTAGTGTATACTCCAAGCTGATGTTTAAGGTTTTTACACACGACAGGGCTAGGGTATATTTACCCCGTTGGATCCCGTAGCAAAAGTCTCGAAGCCGCTTGCGTCCGATAAACATGTACCGGCGTTTGTTCTCGTGCACAAACTGTATAGGCATGGATATCCGGCAATCCGCAAGTGTTTTCTGAGTAATGGTGCGGGCGTCTCTATACCCCGTGATTTGCAACGCATCCACCCATACCGTCGACCAAATCGCAGGTATCACTGCTTCTGAAAACGCCTTTGACACGGTCAGCGCTGAAATCAGGTCCTGTTGGCTTAGATACTGGTACACTAAATCGTTAATCTCAGTAGGCAGTTTATGGAGCATTTTTTGGGTGAGAGGAGAGGGAGAAAAAAAGAGGAGAGAAAAAAAAACACGGAGCATCGGGAACCTCCATCACGAGAAATTTAAAAATAAATAAATATCTTGTTTATAGTAAAGGAAGAAAAAAAAGAAAAAAGCTACAATTGTGCTAGATGCAATCTATCGTTAATACCCTGTACAAACTGCTCACACCCGTATGGAGGAGCTTGGTCGGTAATGGCAGCTTGAGGTTGGGCGATCGAATCGTATTCCGGCGGGGAAAGAGGGATATCCGCATAAACAGGCGGCACTTCATCGTCCCATGAAATGCCCAGCCCGCTTCGGCCAGTCACGTTGAGGTTGAACTGCATTCGCAACACGCGCGCCGCACCCGTCGCATTAGCCACTCTTCCCGAGCTCTTTTGCGACAGCGCCTCTTCTGCAATCACCAGCTCCACAACCAAAATATGCGCAACCGACAGACCCAAGGTTGGGTCGTCAATATTACACGAAACGTTGGTAGAGTTGGTTCGCAGATCCACATTACCCAGCTCAATCTTGCCCTTTCCAGTAAAATCAGTCTTCCACCCGCTCTTCAACTCTCCATTGCCAATTGTTCGCGTCTCTTCGCAAAACTCCGCGTCACCGGCCGGGTTGTGAGTGCTGCAAACTGGCGGTTTCATTTTGGAAACTTCGTCAATCCGCCAGTTGATTTTCCGCATTCGCCATCGTGACGCATGGCCCGAGGCAGTCACGTTTTCCGGCGCAGAAACCCCATCCAGAGTTAATTCAAACGGGAACGTGGCGTTTGGGTGGACCACTGCTGGTAGAGCAATGTTACCAGTTAGTTGAGTAGGAGGGAAAACCCGCACCGAGTTGCGCTCAAAGTTTTGAATAATCGATCGCCCCACTCGCACCGGGTGAGAGATTGAGTGCACCTTGCCATTAGACTCTACCGCCTCTGCATTCAACGTGTACTCCACTTCAAACACCGAGTTGCACGATGTGGCCGGTAATGACCCCGGCATGAGGTGCGAAAACGGATATGCATGGGTACGTCTTGGCAACGTGGTTTCGTGCTTGAGCACATCCCATCGGGCCAGCTCAATCTCGTTGCAAGCGCAGTGTTTGCACATGAACTGGCGAATACCCCCGTGCTTGTGGTGCTTATCATGCTTATCATGCTTGTGGTGGTGAGACGGGCGCTTAAACCCAGAAATGGGCTTCTTGCAGGTAACCTTTTGACTCACATACAACCTCACGCTCTTCATTTCAATCGAGTTGAACATGACTTCTAGTTGGAATAGCCCGCTGAGCAAGGCCCCAGTGCTTTCCCGTGGCGAGCCGTACATAATAATCGGCGGTGATTCAATCTTGAATGCCAACCGAACCGGTTGTGGGGGCGAGGCTGGAGATTGCGGCCGGGTGGTTGATTTCAGCCGGTCGTCATGCTGGTGGTACTTGTCGTTAAGGTGATGCTTATCATGCTTATCATGCTTGTCATGTTTATCATGCCGGTGGAAATGCTTAAAAGTTGGTGTAATCGGGCTGGAATGGTGCCGCTTGTTTAGCAACGGCCGCACCAAACTCGGAGTCGACATTGATGCATGTGTGCTGCTACTCGCTTCCGCACTGGTTGGCCCATCAGACGGCAATAATCTCGGTGAGCCCCGTTGCGATTGTACAGGCGAATTGTGTTTCGAGGCCAGCGGCGAATGTGACAAAACGCTCGGCAGTATCAACGGCATCTTTTTTTTTCTCTCTGTGTTTTTCAAATTCTAGATGAGATGGATGAGTTGTTGTCAAGAGGGTGAAGATTTTTTTTTTTTCTTTCCCGAAGGTTGTCTGATTTTTAGAGTTGCTCCAAGGATACCCGGATTAGGATTATTATTTTTTTCTTCTTGTTTTTGGAAATATAAAGGCCAAGCTGCAATAAAGTTGTGAAGGATAAAAAGAATGACTTTGGCAGTTTGGGGTATTTGCAAGTATATATGAAAAAGATGAAACGTTAAAACCTACAGCCTCGATTGGTGATTCCAAATCCTGTCGTATGTTGCAAAAAAGGTACGGAAAATGAGGAGATGAAAGAGAGAGCGAGGCGTGAGATATTTATACTACCAACAACAAAAAGGGCGAAGAAGAAAAAAACTGACCCAGGTCGTTCACAAGCCCTTTTTTTCTTCTTTCTCAGCCAGCGCTTATTGTATATTTCCCCAGCGCGCACGCAAGATGCATAGGAAAATTTTTTTCTTTTTTTCTTCTTTTCCAGTCACGTTTCTTTTTTGTTTGTCAAAGTTGGTGACATTTTAGGAATAAAATCCTGATTGATTATTGTATTCCATTCCAAAGCTAATAGTTTCTACAAGTGTGATAGCCCACAGTGAATATGAAATAGAAAATGGGGGAGGTCCCGTACTTAGCGAATTTTCAACCCGGTGCGATAATTCTATTCCGCTATTCTACTCAGTGCTGTGCAGTATTGTAGAGTCACAAAAAAAAAAACTACAGATGCAAAGAACGGCCTGTAATTACGGAATAATTTATTCCTCCTGGTTAAGCTTACTCTCCCATGCCCGTAGAAAGTTAAGGAGATGGGCGCAATCTGGGCATTTTAATGTGGTTATGCACAATATCCACCCCTCTTTGCGCATTGCATATTCGGTCATACCGTACACCCTACCTCGCTCCGGTGGCACTATGTATAGTACTAGGCGTAGCCGGGTGGGGGGCCACGCCAACGTCCGAAAAAGTCGTGGGCCTGGCCGAGTTCTGCTTTATCGTCGAAAGAAACCTTGCTCTACAGTAATCATATCAAAGAACCGGTTCAAAAATAGCCTGAGATGAATCTTTAATTAACAAACTGTGGTACAAAAAAGAAAGCATTGTTCCAAACACTGCTATTTTGGCTCAGCCATTTTTGAAGCAAAAGGTTAATTGGCAGGTGGAGGCTTTTATTTTTTTTTTTTTTTTTTTGTTTTTTTCTTAACAGTTACTATCCCACCCGGAGCGGGGCCGCCGACAATGGCCAGATTTTTGGGCTTTTTTTTCTTACATGGCCCCCCCCCCCCCCAGCAAGAAAATTTTTTTCCCTATCGATCGATAAATATTCCGATACCTCCTTATTGCGCTGTACCCGTACCACCATCTAAAATAAAGGATCAGCCGTGCAACTTTAATTTTTGATGTGGCGACCCCGTTATTTGTAGACTGATTATCATAACGATCGGGGCCCACTGGAGCTCTTGGCATGAGCCTCGGACGTTACAGATCCTCAAAGGGATGGGTTCTGGTCCCTAGTTTTTTTTTTTTTTTTTTCTGTCTTGTAGTAACAAGGTCTGGACCCGGAACTGGGTCCACAGGGACGATCGATTTGACGGAACATTGTGTGGGCCAAAAAGCAAGTCATCGCGATTTTCTCCGTGGCCCGGCTCTTCCCTCCCAGGCTGTTCCTAAGCCTACCGTACGGACAGCACTGTAAGCTAAGCTTGTAGTTGGCGTGCACATGCATGCACGCGCCCGGCCGAGCTCATGGCCAAGGGCTAAGAAAGAAAAAAATTCTCAGCGTCGGACATCTCCAGACGCCTTGGTTGCGCTTCGGGCATCTCCATCCTGCTTTTTTTTCTCAGTGCCTCAACAATTGTTTACTTATACAAGGCACCGAAAAATTTATCTTTTTGGTATGTGCGTAGGTGGGGGGTATGACCGTACTAACCCGTGAACTGACTGGAGCGTTTACAACACAGCTGGTATGATGTTGTGGATACGAGACGGTGACGTAAGCCTAGGTAGTACGTGCGGCGTCTGCAAAATACAAATACAACAAGTTACTAGCCCAAAAATAAAATCAATTAAAACAAATTATATACGAAATTTTGAAAAAATGTAAATAGCCCAGAACATTAACAAATGCAGCTTTACCAATAATAATAGTCTTTAGTTTTTTTTTTGTCTTTTCTTTTCTTTTATAAGTTCAAGAAAAATAGAAAAAGAGGTCAAAGGTTGAGTGATTGTTTGTACCGTCACGGCATGATAAAATAGTGAAGAAGGTGAAGAAGATGAAAAAGAAGAAAAGAGATGAAGAGTTTGAACAGTGACATTAAGCATGGTTTTGGTAAAATGAAGCAGGGGGTGGTGGGTATGACAAGCAGTTTTCAGTGCACCCACAGCTCCAGTGGCGGCAAACTTGGGCCTGGGCAAGAGCATCTTGTCCATCACGCCGCAGCAACCCACCTAGACCGCCCAAACCACCAGCCAGGCTACCCAGCGACTTTGCGCCACTGGCCAAAGTGCTGAGGCCCTTCATGCCGCTGTTCATCATGCTCGACATGTTATTCAAACCACTGGTACCAGTGGCAGCGCTAGTGCCGGTAGAAGAGCCGCCAGAAGAAGAGCTCTTTCCAGCACTGGCTTGAGTTGCAGACTTGGCGATTCCAGAAGCCATATTCCCAGCGCTACTGATAATACTGCTAACACCATTCAGCACGCCGCCCCAATTAACCTTTCCCAGGCTGTTGGTCAAGCCAGTAAGCAAACCAGTCACACCCTTGCCAATCCCGTCAATGTCCAAGCCGCCAGATGAACTGCCGCTAGAAGAGCCGCTGGCAGAACCAGTACCACTAGTAGAACCCATGGAACCAGAAGAACCGCCCATGGAACCAGAAGAACCACCGGAAGAACCACCAGAAGAACCACCGGAAGAACCACCAGAAGAACCACCAGAAGAACCACCAGAAGAACCACCGGAAGAACCACCAGAAGATCCACCAGAAGATCCACCAGAAGAAACGCTAGACCCGCCTACACTCGACACAGCGCCAGTATCCTGGCGCTTGACAAAGTGCAAGTCAGCCAATGGGTCAAAGTGCAAGTCAGCCAATGGGTCAAATCCCGGCATGCTTGGGCTGTCTGGCTCGTAAAAATCTCGCTTCTTTCGGCTTGGGCGGCCGTGCTTGGCGTACCAGTCCGCCACTTGTTGGTTCTGCTTGGACTCAAAGTTGTCCGCCTTGTCGCTAATACTCTTTGCCGCGGCAGCCGCCTTGTCGTCTTGTTGCGACTTGAAGTTACTAATCTTTTGGTCTTGCTTGGCCCTAAAGTCCGACACCCGTTGGTCTTCCGAGACTGGTGCTGGTGCCGGTGCCATAGTTGCTTGAGGTTGAGGAGGCAATGGCGAGGTTGTAGTACCCGACTGGCTATTGCCATCAAAGTTGGTCAACATGCTTTGCAACGATTTCATCATCGAGCCAATAGCGTCAGAAAATTTACCCCCGCCAATCTTGGTAAGTTGGTCCGAAATCCCGCTGAGAAAGTCGTCTCGTCGTTCTAAAAGTGTGCGTGTTAGCAGTTGATCTTTGCGTTACGTCAACTCCACTCCTTTTTCTCTCAACAACCTCGTCCTCACTCTTCTCTCTCCCCTCACCCCCATCTTCATCTTCACTCTCGCCAATCGTTACAACCACTCCTTATCCAGTAAAAACCTGTCCTCTACAATCCTTGACTTTTTGATTAAAAAAAAAGAAGAAAAGAAAAAAGAAAAAAAAAAACCGGTCGCGTCTTTCCCGCCGCACGCCTAGTGGGCCTGCACACCACTAGCTTGTGGTTGCGCAGCCGGCTGGGAGTTTGGCGCGTTGGACGCAAACGGTTGATTCGCGACAAAGGAAGCAGACATGGTAGACGCCGCCGCACCAGATGAAACTGGATTGGCCACTGCATAACCCGCCTTTCGTTGGGCTTCTGCTTGCTGCTCCTCATTCACCGTGCTGCCTTTAACCACCTGCGGCGTACCTGGAGGATTCTTGGTCCCTTGCTTTGCAGCAAGCGCCCAAGCATCACCAGGCTTGGCATCAAAGTAGGTATTATCAGCAGACGGCTGTCGGTCGTCATTCGAGGTTTGAATGTGAGTATCCGGCTGGGCAGGTTGGGGCAGCTTAACGCCATTAGGCATTGGAGGATTGTGCGGGTTCACACCTGGGTTGGCCGGGTCATAATCGTCATTCCACTTGTCTGGAGTTGAACTATAATACGGCAAAATGCCATCACCTGGCAACCCCCCATTCCCGGCACTACCACCCGACGCGCTTCCTTGCCCGCCATTGTTACCGCCATACGGATACCCACCGTATACTGGATAAGGCCGATCCTCATTTACAATAATTGGGAAAAAAAATCGCTTACCAAGTGAAACTTCCTCGTCCTCATTTTCGTCGCTGTACTCCTCATCAAGCTTGTTATCCGGATCAACATCATCCACACCATCGTCCACAAACTCTTCATACGACTCGTCGTCAACTTCCGTTTCCTCTTCTTCCTGTCGCTTATTGTGCACAACAGCTGGAGCAATAGTCTCATTTTCGCCGCTGTACTCCCCATCAAGCTTGTTATCCGGATCAACATCATCCACACCATCGTCCACAAACTCTTCATACGACTCGTCGTCAACTTCCGTTTCCTCTTCTTCCTGTCGCTTATTGTGCACAACAACCGGCGCCACAGTTCGGCCTGGAACCACAACTGGAGCAACAGTCTTGCCTGGAACAACCCGTGGAGCCACAGTCTTGCCTGGAACAACCTTGTCTGGGACAGTCTTGCCTTGGACAACCTGAGGTGGAACAGTCTTTGCTGGGGCTCGAGCTGGAGGCGCTTTCGCAGGTGGCGCTTTAGCAGGCGGCGGGTTCTCCTTTGGCGGACTTGGCTTGCTCTTTGGAGGAGGAGGAGCAGCAGCACAGTCAGTAGCTGGCACGGTAACGGTAGTGGTTCGGGTGGGCTTTTGCACATTGCACTCGCCAGTAACCGTCACCGTCTCCACAATCTCGCTCGCATTCTCCTCCTGGTTTGGAGCCGCAGCACGCTTGTTAAAGTGCTGCATGGTTTCATAAACTGATTCCACATAGTGAGGCACAGTAACCGGGTCAAGTTGGTGCGTTCGAGTCACAACCACATTTGGTCCGCTTTGAACCGGTGAGCCGGCCGCAGTAACAGTTTGAACAGTGTTTGGTTCACCAGCCGGCTTGGTAACGATATTAGTATCGTACACTGGCACATTGTCTTGCCCTTGTGCTGGCTGAGCCGTCACAGTAGCCACAATTGCTGGACCTTGTTGAGCTGGTTCTTGAGTTGGCTCTGGCTCCTGAGATGGCTCCTGAGCTGGTTGTTGCACTGGCTCTGGTTCTTGGGTAGTCTGCTGAGCTGGTTCTTGCGCTTGACTAGTCTGCTGAGCGGCGCTAGTCGGGGATTGCGCTTGAGAAGCCTGTCCGTTAACACCCTGCGGCAAATCAGTCACTGGTGGGCCAAACAAAGTCGCCTCAACCACCCCTGGAACATTGGCACGCGGTTGCAAGTCATGGTCGTGAATCACGCCTCGGTGCTCCTCCTGCCGCTGTTGCTCAGCGGCTCGAACCCAATCAATGGTCGCAACTAGTCCTGCCAATTGCAAAATCTTCATCTTCGTTTTTCTTAATGTCGCTGTCGAGAGAATTTAAAACAATAATAAAAGCGAGCAATAAAAGAAATACCTGGAAACGCAATGAGAATAGTAATCTGGTTAAAAAGAAGAAAGGGAGAGAACGTTTTATTTTTGGGGGAGAACTCGAGTATATATACGGGAAGGTCTCGACTTGTATCAAGAGCTGGATATGTTCTAGCGGATCAGTGGATTGAATGGGTTTTTATCAAAAAAAGTAAACAACCAGGACCGTGGGTCTAAACTCTGATCTTGAAACGGAGGTACATTAAAACAAGGCACCGTAGCTAAAACACTCGATGACCCGGTCGCGGGAAGGACATGTACAGTACGTGTACCGGGCCGATGCTGAGATTATATACGAGCGCTTAAGCGATTTTGGCATCATTATTTGATGTGCATTTTGATAATTATACAGTCCTGTCGTTTCCCCCAGCTCCAGCTCCAGTGTTTTGTCTTTTTTTTCTCTCTTCTCTTCATAACCAACCAATGGCAAATTTTAAAATCTATTTAATGCACTTGTGCATGATTCTCAACAACCTTTTATGTTAAAATATGTGGAAACAAAAATGGATAGCAGGTGATATCCACACGGCTCCAGCCTAGCTTGAGTTCTGTCCTCTACCTTATACCTTACACCTTATACCGTGTATACAAAACTTGTCACTCCAATGTCTCGAACGATTCAGTTAAAACAAAATCGATTTAATCAATGACTGAGAAACAAGAAAGAAAAAAAAATAATTCAAAACACTCGAGCTTAAAAATGTTCTCGGCGGGCTATCCGGGTATCAGAACCCTGAACTCTGTTTTCGCGAAAGCCGATGGGGTAGCAGCGCCAAGCGCACAACTGCATGGCGCGTACGTGGGAAAGTACTATTATTTATTTCTTTATTCCATCAGTTTCTGAGCCGTGGGCGGGCATCGGTGGGCGGCGGTGGAGGGCCCAAGCTTGCTCACACAAACAAACAAAATAAAACAAAGACGGATTGCCGCTTTCTATAACACAAACACCATATTAATTAATTCAACCAGGGATGAGTATTTTTTTCGAAATCGATATTGACGGTGTGTAGTACCCTCGTAGATAGCAAGAAACAAAGCTAACACTAAAAAAACCAATTAGGAACTGCTGCTGGGCAAATCACATTCGAGCTTTACGACAGTGTCGTCCCCAAGACAGCCGAAAACTTTCGCGAGCTCTCCACCGGAGAAAAGAGTGTTGGTTACGAGGGGAGCCGGTTCCACCGGATCATTCCAGGGTTCATGTTGCAAGGAGGCGATTTCACACACAACAATGGCACTGGAGGCCGATCCATCTACGGCGAAGTGTTTGACGACGAAAACTTTGAGTTAAAGCATGATCGGCCTGGGTTGCTATCCATGGCCAATGCCGGCCCAAACACCAACGGCTCGCAATTCTTTATCACCACCGTGCCGTGCCCGTGGCTGGACAATGCCCATGTGGTGTTTGGCGAAGTGGTGGACGGCATGGAATTGGTGCAAAAGATTGAGGCGCTAGGGTCACAAACCGGGGAACCAAAGGCCACTGTTGTTATCTCTGCATGCGGCAGCCTCTAAATATTATCCGTAAATCGCCAATTGACTATTTTGCCTTGCAATAAACATTACATTTCATTACATATCTTATAAAGCAGAAAACTGGAGGGGGGGGGGGGGGGGGGGGGGGCAAAAACCCGGGTATGTAACATGTAAGGCATGTCGCCACCACCGCCATATATACCAAGCCCTGCCCCACTGCTTCTAAATTGGGATAGTCCCCTCTTTTACCGAGGGGCTTTTGGGCATTCATTACAGTATAGAATTTATTTGTGGCGTAAACCTATAGCTAATGACGTAACAGTGATGCATGCATAAAATTTTACCGGTAAAAGGTTCGATTTTTTTTTTTTTAACACTACGCGGGCACAATTCTTTGTGTTCTTTTTCCCTTAAAGCATCAAGTTCACGTTTCTGCAAGCTTCTATTCCGACAAGTAAAAAAAAAAAAAAGCGCGCCCGCAGCCAATTAAACAGCGCAAAATGGCAAAAAAAAAATAAAAAAAAAAAAGACAACAAAAGTTTAAACAGCGCATCGTCACTGCAGTGCGTTTACGTTAACACACCCGCGCAGTGCGGGCGAATAATTTTTCATATAAAAGCGAACCAATTCCCCTCGCGGATTTTCTCTCCTCTTCACACCACATTTTTATTATTATTTTATAAAAAGGGAAAAAAAAAAACATGTCTGCCAACACTGCTTTCTTCGATATCGCCATTGACGGCCAACCAGCCGGCCGAATCAACTTCAAGTTGGAAGCCGAAACTGTTCCAAAGACTGCCGAAAACTTCCGAGCCTTGTGCACTGGCGAAAAGGGCTTTGGCTACGAGGGCTCTGCTTTCCACCGAGTGATTCCAAACTTTATGTTGCAAGGTGGTGACTTTACCCGAGGCAATGGCACTGGTGGCAAGTCTATTTATGGCGAAAAGTTTGCTGACGAAAACTTTGCCATCAAGCACACTGAACCATTCTTGTTGTCCATGGCCAATGCTGGTCCAAACACCAATGGCTCTCAATTCTTTATCACCACTGTTCCATGCCCATGGTTGGACGGCAAGCACACTGTGTTTGGCAAGGTGATTGATGGCCAAGAGATTGTCAAGAAGATTGAATCTTTGGGCTCTCCAAACGGTGCCACCAAGAGCAAGATTGAGATTGTCAAGTCTGGTGCTGCTTAAATAAGTCTGATTTTTTGTTTTAATGTATTTTTTTCTAGAGCTTGTGGTCTCCCCTTTCCGTCTCGTATTTTTGTTATAATTCCAAGATAATGATATAACTGGGGATTCGTGCGGCTGACCTCTACGATAACTCATGGACAGGGCTAACTGTTTTCAGACAATGGGCGCTGAAAAGTAATAAGAGGTACAATTGGGTTTATATACCCCGAACCCATCCCTAATATCCGTTTACCCTCCCTTTACTAGTACAATAAGCTTGGCAAACGACAATGACAATGACACATCATGCATCAGTATATGTATACTGGACAAGTTGTATAGCTAGACAAGGATTGATAGGACGCGCACTACTTGTTCCGGCGGTTATCCGCGCCAAACACTAGCCCATACCCGCTGTAACTGCTTGTTTTGGTCGGTTGCGTGCCCTGACCTGCAGAGCTAGGTTTACCACTAGAACTGGAATTGGCATTGGCATTGGAGTTTGGTTTGGTAGGGGAGCTCATTATACAGCTTTCACAAGCTTTGAAGGGGGGGGACGGTGCCGCCTTTATATGTGGTTATATATGCACCCATCCTCTTCAAAGCCGCGCTAACGTCATGGGGGGAACAATGCGGCACAGGACGGGGACGCTAACCCTGTTTGGCCGCGAATCAATTCCCCAAAAGTATTGTAAACGGTCTCGCTCATCGGTACTCCGCGCCACTGAGTGAAAAAAAAAAAGTATCACGTGTTTGTTTGTCAGCGCTGCCAGCGATCAGCCGCGCGCGACAACTTATTTTGTTCAGTGTATATAAAAGCAGCTACTTTCGTGGCCGAGTTGGCTCTGGCTTGGCTGGTTCTCGAGGTTGCATTGTCATTGCCATTGTGTTTTTTGTTTGTTTTCGACCAAGCCCGAGTCAGAGCTCCCCCTTTTATATATACATTATTGGAATTGGCAAGTCCACCCTTCGACCCTTGCCCTCAATGATGATTTTTTGATATACAATTCCTGTTACCAGAAATCGGTAATATTATGACGCTTTCCCATAGCGCCCCCCAAGCCCGCTCAATCGTTCCAATCGGTCCAATCGGCACAAAATCGCCCCAATTATTTGAGTGATGTACATTGCCTAATATTACCCTCACCAAGGAGTTGAAAATTGAGAAATGTACTGTACAGGTTATTGTACCGACAGAAAAAAAAAAAAAAAAACCTGGCATTGTTTTTAATATAATGGGTACCGGGGTTCTAGGCAGCTCTCGCGCGCCACCACCCTTTCTTTCCCGGTGTTTGATTGATACGTGGTCGTTTCTTTCTTTCTTAAGACAAGCACAGGACAAAACAGAATCAGATAAATATATAAAGAAAAACTTTTAAAAGTATAGATTGGATGATAAAATAATAATAATAATAAAAAATGCAAAGAATAATGATCAGAACGTAGTAAACATACAACTCACTCTTTTTCTTTCACCTTTCTTTCTGTTGTTTTCTTCTTCACCGGGATTTGGGGTTTTCAAAGGACTAGCATGCCACCAGAAAAAAAAAATTGAGGATATTTTCTTTTTGCCGTATTCATGCACGAAACCACAAACTGAGACCATTCTGGATCCCTACCAGCCCACAACCTTGAACCCCATTTTTTTTCCTCCTTTAACCGCATGCTCTAGACTAGAGAGAGAAGAAAAAAAAAACAGATAAGGTGAAAAAAGCTCAGTCGAAAAGAGTGTAGTTTTGTAATATACTCGTTCAGAGTTTAGCCTACAGATCATGGATCCATAGGAAACATCCCGCCCTCGGGAATAACGCTGCCGCTAGAACTGCTGTCTGGCTTGTTGGACTTGTCTGGCATTGTTGAAAAGGGTTTTTGTTGTCAAGCGAGGAATTAAAGCCGGAGCAATGCAATAAATAATATCAAATGGGTGCGCGGGCAGATAAAAAAACAAATAGTCGGGGTTGGTCTTTATAACGAACAGTACACGGTCAGGAAAAAAAAGTGTAGCGAGTGGAAAAAGAATCCAACAATGGGTTTATAAATAAATTGGTTGGTGGTTTTTGAAAAATCAGGGGAGATTATTGACAGGAAAAGAGAAAAATTTTTCAAAGATTTCAGAGTCTATATATATACTTTTTACCATTCAGGTGTATCACCACCCGCGCCTCGCGCTTTAGGGAAAGGGTTACTGTAGGGGAGAAGAAAAAAAAAAAAAAAAAAAAAAAAAGCACATATAGCAACCCAAATGACAGGATCGATGCTGGGCAAATTTAACCTAGCGCCCGCTTTTCACTCACGTTAATTTAGCCCGGTAAAACTAAGGCATGCACGTAACATGATGACTTTTTGTCAAATAATCAGTACTGCTTCATACGTATTTGTATAATCCGACTGACTCAAATTGCTTAATACTATACTGTAAGGAATAAGGGAGGAAAGAAAAAAAATAAAATAAAAGTCATGCGTTGAGCTAGGTTTGACCGTGTAGGTACTCACGATTATTTGCGCACTAGGTTAGTTTAATTAGCGCAATCCGTTCTGGGAACCGGCGTCCCGTCCAATTTTTTTCTTCTTTCCTGTCCGGTCCGGGGAATGTAGTTAAATTTTACAGCAAGTGGTTATCGGAAAGTATCGTGACTTTGAATGCATGACCTCACCCTTTTTCAATTCCCAACCCTAGCGTGTCTCTAAATATCTGGTACAGTACAGTATAGTAGTAGTACAAGAAGAAAAAAAAACTTTCGAAAAAACAGGTGGTTTTTGGTATTACTGTTCTTGCATTTGTGACGCGAGCTGTTTATGGACCCCGTAACTTATATGGTATTCCAGTACATGGTACCCGACAGGTATAAAAAAGAAATAAAAAAAAAAAAAAAAAAAACCACAGAGATTAATTAACCCATAAACGGTTATTTTCCTTGCACTTGTTCATTTTGCTACAGATAAAGGACACACTGGGTTGCGCAATGCCAAAAAAATATTTGCAAACAAAAAAAAGTTTGGAATTTTATCAAACCCGAGATTCCGTTCCGAATCAGAGAAGTGTATCTTTTGTCCTAGCTTGGGGTACCATCCAAGTGGCTGGGGGTATACGTAACCCCGCCCACGTCGCACGACTCGCAGACCACTTGACTCATTTACCTCATAGGTTTGCAATCCCGCTGGCACTAGAGACCCAGGGCCAACCATCGTGACGGGATCACGAATGAGCGCCTTTTGATGGTTTAAGAACACACGTGGCGGTTGCGTAAGGTGCAGTGCGGCGGGGGGCCAATACACGTGAGCTATATGTCACATGACCTAGCGCTAAAATCCCAAAATCAGTCTCAAGCAGACGACAAAAATTTTTTTCACACCGCACACTAAGATAAAAAAAAAAAAAAAAAGAATGTTCACAAGCAGTTTGGTGCGCCAACCACGAAGCCTACTAACAGTACAATGCCGTTACGTATCAATCATGGGATCTTTGGCGCCAAACCCCGGAGCTACGCGGTCTGGAAAGCGGCTGGGTCGAGGTCCTGGTTCGGGCTTGGGCAAAACCTCGGGGCGAGGTCAGAAGGGTCAAAAGGCGCGGTCTAGTGTGAAACCATGGTTTGAAGGTGGTCAGACGCCAATCTACAAGCTGTTCCCCAAGTGGGGGTTCAACAGCCAGGTTGACCAGCCTCAATACGTTAATCTGGATCGAATTCAGGAGTTTATCGAGCAAGGCCGGCTCGACGCATCACAACCAATCACAATGAAAGAGCTGTACCGGACTGGATTGTTTGGGACCATGAAGCATGGGGTCAAGGTGTTGGCCGGGAAGTACCCCCACAAGTTTACGTTCAAGATTGACATTTCCGCGACTCGGGCTAGTGAACAAGCGGTTAAGCGGATTGAGGAACTAGGCGGGTCTTTTACTGCACAGTACTATACTCCGTTTGGGTTGCGTGTGCTGACCCGTCCGGAAGCAACGTTGCGGAAATACGCGCGGATCCCGGTACGAGCTGGCCCAGTTGCCAGAAAGCATGTCGAGTACTATCGAGATCCTGACCATCGGGGGTATTTGGTCGACGCGCCAAACCCTCCTACCGTGAGACCAGCGTTTGTGAAGCGTGTCAAGCAGAGTCCATTGTTGAGCAAGCTGAAGGAGCTGGAGGCCCAGCAGCAGGCCGACTTTACCGGCAAGCAGGGTTATCTAGACTCAAACTAGGTGTCCTATATAATAAGATAATAAGAGATGATAATAATAAATAAATAGAGCGTTACCACGCAGCCATGTCGGAATCTTGTATCGAAACGAGCTTTCCCGGGTGCTTCTTTCGAGCTGCCAGTGACGGCGGTGGGGTGGTAAACTGAGGCCTTTGCAACCCCGCTGCTACTTGATCCGGGCCCTCATCACCACTTTGCTTCAAGTACGGGGCGTCACTTTGCTCAGTTACCTGCTGGGACGATTGTTGGGGTTTGGCCCACAGGCCATCTTCAAATGGATCCTGCTTGACCACCACCTGGTCCATCTTGACCGGGCTTACAGGCCGCTCCTTCTTGTCCACCTCCAGCACCTCAATCCGGTCCAGCACGTCCAACCCCTCTACAACCTTCCCAAACACAGTGTGCTTGGTATCTAAATGGGTGCAAGACCGGTACGTGATGAAAAACTGCGACCCGTTGGTGTTTTTACCCCGGTTCGCCATCGACACTACGCCCCGACCTTCATGCTTATTTACCGGCGAGTTTGTCTCGTCTTTGAAATTATGCCCAAACACGCTCTGCCCTCCGGATCCGGTCCCGGTTGGATCGCCAGTCTGTACCATAAAATGCTTGATGCTACGGTGGAACAGCAACCCGTCATAGTAACCCTGTTGCGCGAGCTTGATAAAGTTGTACACTGCTTTTGGCGCAAATTTGGGGTTCAGTTCCAGCGTCATGTCTCCTAGTCGGGTCTTGATCGTAGCATAGCCCAGTTTGGTAAACTTTTTGGGGACCAGCAGCTCCTCCGTGGGCACGTTTTCAAACTTGGACTCCACATGCGGCTCAACCGCAGTTGACGTCAAACTGGCCGCCACATGGTGGGTAGTAATCCGGCTTTTTGGCTGCCCATCCTCCTCTTCTTCCTCCTCATTCGTCGTCTCGCGTTTTCGTTTGACAGGTTGGTTAGTAGCAGGAGTAGTAGAGCCCACTCCTGCCCCGCCAATCAGCTTGATCACGTCATCCTTGGCAAACTTGTCCTCCGTGACCAAATCGCGCCATACATTCGGCTTGATATTGCTTTCTTGGACAGTTTCACGGAAAAACACGTTCCCGGTTGGCCAAATAACCACTGCATCACTGAGCCGTTGGAATGGTTTCAACGTGACCGGGTCTGCGTACATACCTTCCCCGTTTTTATGAATCTTGAGCTTGGTAAAGTTGTCTCCGTAGTTGACCCGCTCCACTGCCTCGCGTGTGACTGGATTGACCTTGTTTTTTCGAACATATGGCATCAAATTCTGCAGATCAAATACATGGCCCTGCCGGTCAACCACTCCAGACCCTTCAGGTATCGGCTGCTGGCTGATTCCGCACGTCCAGAACGGTAAAACTCCTTGTTGCCGCTGCCTCTGCGCGTCCACCCGGCTAGTATTTGCGCTATCAGTCCGTTCCCTCTGCGTTACGTAAAGCTTGTCTGTTGTTTTGCCCATTCTATTATTCGCTGGTGAAAAAGAAAAATTAGTCGCCTCAGAGCTTCCAATTGGGAGGGCTCTTTTATGAAATCACGTGATTCAAAAATTTCTGCCGCACGCACGACTCTGGTCCACACTCGCGTTAAAAAACAATGGAACCATGTGGTTCCAACAGCGCGTCGCCAGATCAAAGCAAATCGACAACACAACCTGGCCGTAGATATCTTGTTATTTTGTCATAAAAGACCGCGGCAGAATCCGACACCAAGTTATGTTGTTTGTCTGCTCTAATAAAGCTAAGCGCTGAGAACCAGCACGGAGAAAGAAAAAAAAAATAGTGGTTGTCAGGAAAAAAAGAAAGAGCTCCCAATCGCTTCACGCCCATATCTATCTGCTAGCAGCCAGCACTACGTATTAATCGGCAAAAAGGAAGAAAGGAAGAGAAAAAAAACGAAACCACTTTTTACTTCTATAGACAGTTTTCAACTTTTTAAAACAACGATAAGAAAAAGAAAAAAAAAGATAAGATAATAATGCATTTTGCTCTCCCTCTCTCTCTCTGCTTATGGCTTCATCCCCTCGACGCTATTCTCCAGCCTCTGCCACGTTTCCTTGCGCTGTTGTTTTCGCTCCTCTGCTTCTGCACGCGACTGCCGGTACATGATTGCACATTGGTCGTATAATACAGGGTGCGCCTCCATAAACAGCTTGGTGGCATTAAAGATCATCGAATGAATGGTCCGGTTCCAATGGCCCGACATGTTTTCGTGCAACGCGCTAAACACTAGCGGCAAAATCACATCCGAATTGTCAGTCACCAGTGAACAAAAATACTCGTGCGTCCAGTAATAAAGCGCTCGCTCGGCAACCTGGAAATGAGGCGACGAGATACACTTGGCCAGCTGCACAAACAATGGCACCTGAATTTTGACAAACTCGGCCGGCTCAATCACCTCAAAAATGTCTTCAATCTCAATCAAAAACATGACTTCTTTTGGACTCGACACTTTTGGCCAGTATTTAAGCAGCCCTAGGATAACCTCTTCAGTTAAGCTTGGATCTTTTTCCAGAAATTGCACCACGCAATACGCCAGTTGCGAGTGATATAACGACAGGGCGCGTGGTTTGTGAAGCGGGATCAATGCTCTGCTCAAAAAAATCTTGTGCTCTTCCTTTAGCGGCAGGGCAAATCCATTAATAATCGAACCCAGAATCTCCAGCAACTCGGCAATCCCATTAAACCGCTCAGTTTCGTAAATGAATTGAAAAAACACATTGTTGATGGACCGCCGGATAAACGCTCGCAGGTTGAGAAACTTGCCATAGATCCGATGCAACGTGGTTTTTAAACAATCCCGTTCCTGCGGATCCTCGCTGTCAAACAACGCCAGCAGGCTGAGCACAAACGAATGGTCAATATACTGCTTCGCCACCACATGGTTAAAATCACTCGACGCAATGAACCGCAAAAAGAAATCATACACCAAACTCATGTGAGGCCACGACACTTCCGATACGGGCTCGTCTTCATCCGGATCGTACAACTCGCCAACCGGGTTTACAGGCGGCGGGATTGGCCGAAACAGGTTTTTGGAAAACATTTCCACCACCGAAGCGTACATTTCTTCCGTGATTGTAAAGTGGTTTGACGACACAAAGTCAATCAGCTCGTGCAATGCGACCCGTTTAATCTCCTTGGACAACATGTCACTAGACGGCTCGCTAAAGTCAAAAATAACCTTGCATTGGTCCACTTTTTGCAAAAACAGTTGGTTCCACTCCTCTGGTGGCACATCGTCAAACTCTGGCAGCCGCTGCAACTCTCGTTTATCGCTAATTTCAAACCGCGACGAGTTGTGCCGCTTGGGTTGTTTGATACCGTCAATCGCCCCCAATCGATCCATCGCCATCCGGTCCGGCGACGAGTGGCCAGGACTACCTCCTCCAGTCGGGCTGCTACTGTTATTACCGCTACTACCCATCAGATCCAAGTCGTTGGGCATTGTTTCGGTAGACCCGGGCGGTGGTGGGTGCTGAAGCGCGCTGTTATTATTATTATTGGTCGGGCTAACCACTAACGCCGGCGGTGGCTGCTGCTGTTGTGGCGGCGCTGTACTACTAGTTTGACTTGTTGTATGCGTTTCTCCGGTTGGTTTATCATCCTGCTGTGAGCTTTGTTGTTGTTGTAACGATGCTGAAGTAACCATCGTGGGCGGAACCCCCTTTGCATCACCCTTCAAGTCACGATCACTCTTGCGAGCAGTCACGCCGCTAGCGTTGGAATTGTCCAACGCCTCTGGCCGCAGTTGCTCACTGCTACTCGATTTATTCACTTTTTCCTCCCGTTTCCGACTCGACTTGCTATCCCCATGAGACTTTGAACGGCCCAGCTAAAAATTATCCCGGTTAGCATTCTTTTTTTTCTTCTCAGCTATTTTCCCCGAGGAGGATCAACGAACCCGTCGTTATCTCCCTACGTGTTAGTTGTAACAAGGTAACGTACCCGCTTAGTCCATCCTTTCATCATCTTGAACGAAATATTGAATTAATGTTTTGATAGGGGGGAAGTTGTGGGTGGATTAAAATGGTGAGGGTTTTGTTGTGGTGTTTTTTTTTTTTTTCTCTTTCTTTCTCCTCGCACTTCGCGCTTAGTGAGTAGGGACGAAAAAAAAATTGTGTTTGGAAATTATGAGTGGGAGTAAAAACGTAGCAAAAAAAACAACAAAATTAAACAAAACTCCCAATCCAATCCAACCCAAGCCAATCCAATCCAATCCAAGTCCGACCCAGCCTGTTGAATAGCTATCGATCTTATCTTTTCAAAAATACTGTAACTATTTTTTTTTTAATTATATAATCAATGGATTGCCGAGAAGTTGGAAAAGTTTTCGATCGATGGGCTACCCCATCGAAAAGTCAGGACAGGTACACGTCGAGCGAATTTGGGTCCAGGCAACGGGTCGAGAACTGCCCAGAATTCAGGGGCTCAGACTCTGAGCCAGGCGCAATGCACCGCGCGCGCGGAAGGTCCCCCCACACACACACACCAACTGTATAAAATGGTATATTCGTTATCATATATAGATATATAGTCACTTCATCATCATCACGTTTGTTTATTCGTGTTTTGGAGCTTCTTCATTTAGTTCGTTATTCAGCATAACAACGTCGCTAGCATTGCCATTGCCGTTCATATCATCCATCACTTCCTCGGCCGCGCTTTGTGAATTCACAGTAGCAGTCAAATCCGCGAGCCGTTTTAGAGTTGGCACTTGCAACCACCCAGGGATATACGACTCGATTCGCTTCAACACTCGAGGCTCCATAATCTCAAACGGACCAGAATCGTCCAACGGGATAGCTTCCAACAACAAGGTATTATTGTTATCATTCTTGACCTTGGAGGCAACCGCATTTAGAATCTCCGTGCTGATTGGTGGCTCATAGTCGGCAACCAAATACTGGTTGATCAGCTTTTGAATCTGGGCTGGGGTTAGAGTCCAGCAAATATCGTAGATAATGTCAATATCCTCCAACGAAGACTTTTTCAGCTGCAGTAGCTTGACCGATTGCATGATATGTTCCAGTCGTAGCACCCCCTCAGCCACGTCATGAGCCTTGCACCACTCTTCAACCCGAGTGATGTTATAATTGATTTGCAACCCCCGTTTCCACGACAAAAAGGTTCGCCGCATTAACAAGTCGTTAAACGCCTTGACCCCGACTAGCTTGAGCAGCTCCATGATTGGTTGCTTGATAAATTCAGACTCCAAGTAATACGCATCCATGGCCTTGTACACCTTGTTAAACAGACTTAGCAAATCGTCCATCGTCGCGCTATTATTGCTGGTAAACATTTTGGACAAGAACCGAGTGTTTTCTTGAGTAATAAACCCCGGCAGGGATTGGGACATGACAATGGCCGAGACCACCATCTTGTCAAGCACCTTTTTAACCTCCTTCATCCAAGTGTGATAAATGTTAAACTCCAAGTTTTCCAAATCGTGCTTGACAATGGATACCAACCGGCCATACTCTTGAAACTCAAACTCGCCCATCTCATCGAGCAGAGCCTCATTTTGAACAATATTCGCCTCGGCTAGACAGATAAACGAGTAAATCTCGTGAACGTTGGAGACCCAAAACGCACCGGGGTTGATAATCTCCTCGCCAGTGTGCTTCATGATCGAGTCTTGGATAGCCTGCATCGCCTGGCCCAAGAACCGCTCAGACTCCTTGACAAACCCCAGTCGCCACATTTCACTGGTAATCAAGTTGATGATATTAGCCGGGAACAAAATCTCCTTGCTGGTGATCTTTTCGGTAGAAGAAGGCGCCGGGATTTTAAGGTTGAAAATCAACCCTTGAATCACCTCGCTAAACAACACCTTTTCGTCCTCCAACAACCGCTCAATCTCGCCATTCAAGCCCAGGCTGGAGATGGAAATTTCAGTAGACGACGAGTATTGCCGTCGGTGCTCGCCAGTGTTGCTGTTTGGAATAGCAATCGACGCTGGTCGAGGTGAGTAACCCTCCTTCAAGTTGTTGTAGTTGGCATTGGTCAAGGATCGACGCTTTGGGTTTCGCTTCTTGTTCGTGGTGGTCGCCGCCGCAGACGCATTAATGGCCGCGTTGGACCCGCCTAGAGACCGCAATGGCTGCAAACTTGGTGCCATGGCCGCGGCAGTTTGCTGAATCTTGGCCGCATTCTCCAAATCCTCTCGTAGTTGGGTAATTGTTTCCGTCAACGACACCTGGCTCGCTTCGTACTCCTTGATCAGCTTTGCAGAATCCTCAATCGAAGCATTCTTGGTCTCCAGCTCCTTGCGAATCTTGTCATTATCCTCGGTAAGGTTCGTAAGCTTGACCACAGTCTGATTGTACTCTTGTTGCACGCTAGTCAGCTTGGCCTGAATCTCCTCAATCTGCGCTTCATATTGACCTCGAGATTGCTCATTCTCCTCGCCAACTTCCTTGAGCTGCTCCTCCGCGTCCTTGTGCTTTTGCTGCCACTGCGACATTTGCTGCTGCAACGACTCCACATGCTGCTTCATCTTTTTATTCTCCTGCTTTCGAGTAGCCAGTGATTGGGTCAGTTCAACCACCTTGTTTTCCAACTGGTATTGAACCTCCTTGTACCGGTTAATGCTCTTGGCGTCAACCTGCAATTTCTTGAGCAACTTGATTGCCTGTCGCCGTCTCACCAACGATTGAACAATAACAACCTTGTGCAGCTCGTTTTGATACCACTTTCGAGCAGAGTACCCACGCCACGTTCGCTGAATACAACCTGCCGCCGAATCGTACCGTTGCTGCAGCAGCGTCTTTCGCAAGACAAACCCTCGACACACTCGTTGCAGCTCGGTAACCGCGTGCAGAGTCTTGAGATACTCTTTTCGTTGGTAATGACCTCTCCATCGCTTTTGGATAACCACCGCAGCCTTGGACTCTCGTTGATTCTTGTACTCCATTCGCGCAATAAACCCCCGAAACAAGGCCTGAGCCCTGACCACCGACTCCATAATAAGCAAATATCGTTTGCGCCAGTACACCATGCGCAGATTCTTTTGAATAACCACCGCGCAGTCATTGAGGCGGTCGCTCCGGAGCTTTTCCAAATACGCCAACATGCCGGCTCGGAAAAAGATTTTGGTCTTGCCCAGCTGGTACTTGTCCTCTTGCGTAATGCTCTTTTTCAAAATCTGGTCACACATTTCCTTAATCTTTGTAGACCATTGCTCAGACGGCACCAGCATGTAGTACCGCGATGCAAACTCTTCATATGTCCACCGAGTTGGGAACCCAGCGCACGAGATTCGAATAGTCTCCAACACACCACACGCTCGCAATTGTGACAATACCATTGGCCCATGAAACTGCCACGCAGCCTTTTCATCATTAGGTTTGATACACCGAATATAATGCACATTTGTAGAGTTGATGGTGCTCATGAGCTCAATCAAACTGCCCTTGAAAATAGACCCAAGAGTTGGTTTTCGATTCACAACCCGGCCCTTTGGCGGCGCGGCTGTTGCGGAATTGGCAGCAGGCTCGGCGGTTTTGGCGCACGCCAACACGGTTGACAAAAACACATTTGACGACGCGCCAAGCACCTCAATCAACTCGTCCGGCACCGTATCCCGATTCTTTTCAATAAACCCCTCACCTTCATACGACACTTCCATAGCATAGTGGTTGACGATAAACGCCGAGTTGCCAAAACGGGGCTTTTTAAAGTACTTGTTGTGTTCGGGCTTGTCAAAGTTTTGGTACAGCTTGTTGATCCACGACTCGTCAGACCCGGCTGGCAACCGCGACTCTTCGTCCAACAGTGATAGAATACCCATCTTGGCTTCAATCAGCGTGATGCAAGGTTGGTTATCGCTAAAGTCGATAAACGTCCAGTTAATCTCCTCCCGAACGTACTCGTCTTGCTCAAGCTTAAACACGTGCTGATTAAATTCCTGTTGCAGCTTTTCATTGGCATAATTGATGCAAAATTGTTCAAACGAGTTTTTCTTGAAATGCTCAAACCCATAGATATCCAGCACACCAATAAACGACTCAACCTTGGCCTGGACTTGAGGCGGGCACAACCCAGTGTTGATTAACCCCACAAGCCAGTCAAACAACAGCGAGTAAACGTATTTGGCGACAGAGTCTCGCACCACATTGGCCTGCTTTTGGTTCAAATTGGACACAATCTTTTCGCTTCGAGTGGTAATCTGCTTCTTGACAATCCACTTTGCAAAACTAGTCGCGTCAAGTCCCAGCAACTCACACGCCTGGACCAGAGCTGGTTCATCGCTTCCCAAAATAGCATCGGTTCGGGTAGCGGTGATTTTGATGTTACCAATATGCAGCAACGCGGCCAGAATCTTAAACACCTCGTTTTGAGTGTCGCTCGACACGCCAATTGTCGACAGCGCCTTTCGAGTCGCGTCAAACTCGGCCTTGTCGTCCACTCCCACAATTGCCGGGTCACCACCTTGGTTTAAATAATCAAACTCCATGGTCGGTAGCAGACCAAACTCCTCCTTTTCTGCATCAGTGGCGCCTGCACACAGCTGGTAAAAAATGTGGTAATTCCGTTCGGTACTAGGTTGAAACACCAACCGTGACCGTTCCAACAGATATGTCCGAATCTTGGCACCAATAATGTTAATGTCCTTGTCAAACAAAATCTCCAGATATTTACCAAACCGCGACGAATTGTCGTTACGGGTGGTCTTGGCGTTACCAAACGCCTCCATGATTGGGTTGGTCGCCAAAATCTGCTCCTCAGTCTCGCTCAGCGCATCGTGGTTATTGTGCGAGTGGCTCTTGGTATGACGCGGGTGGTCGGGGTCTTCCACAGTGGCAAAGTACCGCATAATGTACTTGGCGCTGACAGTTTTACCGGCACCTGATTCACCACTCACCACAATTGTCTGGTTCTTGGAATCCCGCAGCATGCATCGGTAAGCGTCCTCGGCAATGGCAAACAAATGGGGTTCCAACTCACCCCGTCGTTTCCCACTATACGCCTGGATAATATCCGGCGTGTACAAATTGTCCACCCGTTGGAACGGATTGGTGGCGATCAGCACAATGCCAGAGTATGTGTAAATGTTCAGCTGACCATACCGCATCTTGATCGCGTGCAACACTGCAGGCTCGTTTAGGTACGATAGGCTGGTCAAATCTTCAGTCGCTTCCAGAATCGGCGGGTTTCTAAGCGGCGGAAGCTTGTCGCCATTCTTGTCAATCTCACTCGTGGTGGTATTAACCGTTGATTCCTGCTTGGGTTAGCCTTGTGACTTGTAAAGTGGATTAAAACTTACCTGCCCATTCTCCAGTTTCAAGGTCAGTGTAACCTTATCATCTTGAATATCCTTGGACGTGACTTCAGCTCCGATCCACCCTTCTTGATCATCCTGGATCCAACATCGGCTAGAATATTTAGTTAGTATTTTTTTTTTATTCTTTTTTTCCCGTTGGTCCCAATATTTTTTTTTTTTTTTTTTGTTATGCAGTGGTGTCCATTTCACCCTCCCTCTCAGGGGCTAGAAATTCATTCGATTCCGATGGAGGGGGTGTGAAAAAAAAAAAAGAGTACCCGGTTTGAACAACGCATCACTGACAGGTCTCCACTGCATAACCCGTAACAGGAATTCAAGTGCAAGAAATAACTTACGTTCCAGAGTCGTAGGCGGACACCATTCTCTCGTTATTTGGCTCGGAAATCCACTCGTTATGTGTCGTGTGTTAAGCGCTCCCCCTTGGTAGTATTTTAGTGTTGAACGGGTATCTATCTTCCCAGCGCTTAGAAAAAAAATCCCAAGTATATGAGTAAAAGACGCCTGGTGAATCTTTTTTCTATCCTTCTTCGTGTCGAATCCGTTTTCGGCTCGGTTCGCGGTAGTTTTTTGCGTGTTAAGACTTTTTGAACAGCGTTGGGCTTCTAGTCCTGCTTGTCTAGGTGGTGAACTAAAAAGGCGGCGTGTGAATGTTTTGGAAGAAAAAAAAGATTTGAAAGGGAGAGAAAAAAAAAAAAAAAAGGAGCGAGTTGCACGCCCGCCGAGCGACACGTTTTTCTCCCAAAATCAAAAAACTCTGCGCTTATTTCGTTCAAGCGCTTAACGGCTTACCTAGACTGGACTGGACATCCGAATAAAATGGAAATCAATTTACAATATATATATATATATTAGCTATGCACAGTTTGTCGCTCAAAATTCAACCCTCGTTCCTTTCGAGAGTCTAGTAGAGCTGCAAGCCGTCGCTCTCGGAATACTAATTGTCGCTTTCGAATATTGTCGACTACCAACCCAATGCCAATAAATGCAACCGCCGAGTACATGTACCCTAGTGGACGGAATCGGAGCGGTTGGCCCTGGATACCCCGAGCAAGGTGATGCACACCACCGCCTGGTTATATAGTTAGCATGCCTGGTTCATTGTCATGAGAGTGGTGTTTTTGCCATCATACCGATAAGCCCCCAGGCTGTTAGATCAGAATATAGACCCATTGTTGCAAGTTGAATACTGTCGTTTTGAACTGAGGGAAGAAAAATTGAAGTAAAAAAAAAAAGTCTTGATTGTGATTGGGAGGTTGGTTTGGATGTGATTACGTTATCATATATGGCTGACCTTTTTCGCGCGCGTACCGTTTTTTTGGCACGCTCAAAATCAATAGTAACGGCTCGGCGTTTAGCTATAGTTAGATTGGTATTGTTCCAGCCGGCTGTTGTCGATGATTGGACAACTATATATGAAGGGTTCAGCTGATGACGCTACGGAACTGACGCCGGGGCAGACACTACATTTTGCTTGATGACAAAATCAACAGCCGTCAAGTTGCATATGGGATATAGACATTCTGACCCACTGCTTGACTCAACAACCTCTTCTTGACTGGCTCAAATATGATAGCTTTACTCTTCCTTGAAAATTTCGGCAGCCCTAGTAAGCCCTAGTAATATCTCTCTTTATAACTTATTGACGGTGGGGGTGGCGTGTGCCCCTTGGAAAGAAAAAAAAAAAGACGGAGGTCCGACCGTTTTATGCGGAAAAAGTTCTGAGCAGGGAAAAGAAAAAATTGTCACTCACAGAAACTCAACCATCACAACAAGAAAGGAAAAAAAAAAAAGAATGGGCGACGAGAACTTATCGGCCAAGGACCTCAAAGCGAAGAAAAAGGCTGAAAAGGCGGCCAAACGTGCAGCCAACAAAGAATCACAGGGTTTGCCAGCGCAATCCCGCCCACAGGGTGCCCCAAGCACAACCACTCACGGGTTTTCTGGATCAGCCAAGATCACTCCTGGCGACAAGCGAATGGCATTGTTTGACCACTTGGAGCAATATGGCCGGACGTCGACGATGACCGCGCCAAAGGAGGTGCACCCGGCGGTGCTGAAACTGGGGCTGCAAATCTCTTCATACAAGGTGATTGGGTCTACTACCCGCTGCCGAGCCATGTTGGAAGCGTTCAAGGAGGTGATTGGAGACTATGAAACCCCACCGAATACTAGTTTCTCGCGGCATTTCCAATCTATTCTGTCGCAGCAGATTGAGTTTCTAAAGTCGTCTCGGCCGCTGTCCATCTCCATGGGGAATTCGATCCGGTGGTTGAAGCAGGTGATTTCCAAGGTATCAATCGACATTACAGAACAAGAGGCCAAGGAGCAGCTGATAGAGGATATCGATAACTTTATTCGGGAGCGGATCGACTTTGCTGACCAGGTTATTGTCGAATCAGCCGCGACAAACATTGAGGATGGCGACGTGATTCTAACGTATGGTCACTCGCTAACCGTCAAGAATGCATTTTTGAAGGCTCAACAACAGGGCAAGCAGTTTTCAGTGGTGGTGGTTGATTCCCGTCCGTTGTTTGAGGGCAAGAAACTAGCCTTGGAGCTGGTCAACAATGGGGTACAATGCTCATATGTACTGATCAACGCGCTATCCTACGTGATGAAAGATGTTACCACGGTCTTTTTAGGCGCTCATTCGATGCTTTCCAACGGATTGTTGTACGCTCGAATCGGTACCGCAATGGTCTGCATGTCCGCCAAGACGCGAAACGTCCCGGTTCTAGTACTTTGCGAATCAATCAAGTTTACCGACCGGGTTCAGCTCGACTCTGTGACTTATAACGAAGTTGCATCCCCAGATCAGCTGGTCAACATTGCGGTAGACCCGGAAAAGATTCATGTGGAGAGCCAGGGGCTGAGCAAATGGAAGGAACAGTCCAACCTCGGCATTCTAAACATTCTGTATGATTTGTCCCCGCAAGGAACTGTCAAAAAGGTCATTACCGAGCTAGGGTCCCTGCCGCCAAGTTCGGTCCCTGTCGTGCTTCGAGAGTATAAATACAGCAGTTAACCTAATTTTTTTTTTCTTCTTATTCCTTCTTATTCCTTCATTCCTTTATTCATAAATATGTACAAGAGGTCCTAGTACCAAAAAAATAGTCTAGACCAGGTTTTTTAGACTATCCGCGCCGTCCTTGACCAGTGTGGACCGGATGATTCGAGGGTCGGACCGCAGCGCACGCAGCACTTCTCTCTGAACCCCCGCAGACGCATCAAACTTCATGGCAAAATGAGCGCCTACAATATGCGATTGTCGTTGCTTGTTGATGATCTTTGGCAATGGACGAACACCCCAGTTTTCCACCTTCCGCACCACGCCTCGATTATTCACCACTAGTTTCCCTACATGGCGACACACCTCCCGTGCGTCCATGATCCCCATGTCGCCGGCGTACCGAGCGATTGCGACAATTTCGTACAACATTTATGCTAGTGATGATGGGTACGAAAATTTGTCCACCAAATTATTATAAAATAAGAGACCCAACGCCCCATTTGGGAAGTTTACAAGGTGCGGTGCGCACGCGCGGCGGTAATGGAAATTCCACCACGAAAAATCAAGTACCCGGGCAAGGCCGAAATACCCCAATCCTTTTATGACCCCATTTTTGGCCTCATCTGCAGGTGGAAAAAGGAAAAAGTGCACTGAGCAGACGGCTTGGAGACCCGAGTCGATTTTTTCTCCCATTTTTTTTCCTGAACAAATAAAAAGAACCAATTCTCCACTTTTTTTTGTTCAAACACTCCTTTTTTTTTTACACACAAGAAAAAAATAATAACAATGTTTGCTCTACGAACTGCCGCTACTCGATTCGCTGCCCCACGAGCCATTGGCATTGCTCGACCAGCTGCTTTTTCCATTGCCCGACGGTTCATCTCCAACGAGATCAACAAGGAATCAGTGCCATTCAAGTATTCCCCAGACTCCAAGGTCCGATACACTGAAGAGCACGAATGGGTTGCTTTGCACAACGACGGCACTATGTTTGTCGGTATCACAAAGTACGCTGCTGATGCATTGGGTGATGCCACCTACGCCGAAGTCCCAGAAGCCGGCAACTCTGTCGACAAGGGCGACTCTATTGGCAACGTTGAGTCTGTAAAGTCCGCTTCTGATCTATACAGCCCAGTTGACGCTGAGGTGGTTGAGGGCAATGCGGCTCTTGAAGACGATGCGTCTTTGGTCAACAGCGACCCAATGGGTGCCGGTTGGTTCGCCAAGTTGAAGGTGGGTGATGCCTCTGAGATTGAGGAACTGATGAACTTGGAAGCTTATGAAGATTTCATCAAGAAGGATTAGAATTTTTTTTCTTTTTTTGTACAAATAAATTATCTGTGTTTCAGAAAGAACTGTTGATGTTGATGTTTATCGTGGGTGATGAGAAAAGCTTGAGCTTAAAACCAGGGCAGCTGGAGCTTATAAGAAAATTATAAGAAAATAACGAGTGTTTTCGTCATGCCCATAAAACCCTGATTACTAGTAAACCCGCGCGAGTCGGGACCTTGTTTTTTTTTTTTTGTTTTACCCTTCCGATCTTTTTTTTTCCCTCTCTCTTTCTCCACCCCACTTTTTTTTTCTTAACACTTTCCTACTTTACTACTTTACTGAATCAAATCAAAATAAGTAAAAAAAAATGACTGAATTGGCAGACGTTGATCAGGATAAACAGCGACGGAGCAACTCTGCGATCGAACCCACGTATACAGATCAGCTGGCATCACAACTGGAGGTTCCTGATATGAACCCCCGGGCCCGTCGCAACAGCAATGTAGACGGGATCCACTCGGTCCTTTCGCCAACCCACGTGTCGCCGGCCCAGCTCTACTCTACCGACAGCGGGCGGTTGTTCCACGCGGGCAAAATCTGCATCGTGTTGGTAGGCCTGCCGGCTCGAGGCAAGACCCACCACGCGGTGGCTTTGACCCGGTATCTACGATGGCTAGGGGTCAAAACTCATGCGTTTCATTTGGGTGATTATAGACGCAAGCTCAGCCCCGCCGACTTTACAGTCCCGGATGACTATTTTTTGGTAAATGCGTCTCCAGAAACGGTAAAGTTTCGCCAGGCGGTTCTGGATGCTTGCTTTGAGGACATTTTCAAGTTTTTTGACAATGACAAGGGCCAGGTTGCGATTTATGATGCAGTGAATGCCACTGCCAAGGAACGGAGATCGTTGAAGGAAAAGTTTGATTCTGACGGGATCCAAACTTTATTTGTGGAGTGTTTGTGTACTGATGAGCGGATTGTGATGCGGAATATTCGTGATGTCAAGATTGGCCCGGATTACCGAGAGATTGACTTTGAGGATGCGGTCAAACATTATCTGCGCCGAATCGAGATGCGGATCCCGGACTATGAGACTATTGACGAAAAGGAGCTGAGCTATGTCAAACTGATCAATGTGTCGGAACGATGTGTGATTAACCGAGCCCAGACTGGGTATCTAATGAACCGGATTTTGTTCTTTTTGATGAACACGCAAATCAAGGTTGGGTCTATTTTTTTCGCTCGGGCTGGGTCGACTGATACCGAAAACTCGTATCGAAATGACAACCCGTTATCAGAGCGGGGTCAGGAGTACGCGGAAAAGCTAAAAACTACTATTTACAACCATTTGGACGAGCGGAAGGAACGGATTAGACGGCTTCACGAAGCTCAGAGTATCGATCAGAACCTGATGAGCCGGGTCAAGTACGATCATGAATCACCGCGCAAGCCAAAAAAGGCCGAGGCGTCGTCGGATATTTCGCTGCCGCCGCCTACCTCGATCCCACCCGGTGCCACACTGAATGCGGCTCAGTACCGGTTGCTAGCCGCTGGCGGTGGGGCTGGCGCGAGTGGGGACATTACCCCGCCAGTGACCTCTGGGAGCAGCACCCCAGTGTCTAGTGAGGATGCACGAGCGGTTTCTACGATCCGCGCGGATGATATAAACGAGCATGACAAGTCTAGTCTGGTGGTGTGGAGTAGCACACGCCAACGCACTGTTGAAACGGCACAGAGTTTCAAACGAGACGGGCTGCCTACTTTTCAGCGGATGCAGCTCAACCAAATGAATCCTGGTGATGCTGGGTTATTGAAGGACGAGGAACTCAAGGCCAAGTACCCGGTGGAGTATTTGAACCATCATCGGGATCCGTATCATCACCGGTACCCACGCGCCGAGTCTTATCACGATTTGGCGGTTCGAATGGAGCCTTTGTTGATGGAGATGGAGCGGATCAGCGGGGATGTGCTGATTATTGCGCATGAGAGCGTATTAAGAGTGTTGTATGGGTACTATATGGCGCTTTCTACTGATGAAATCCCGTTTTTGCAGTTTCCAGCCCATGAATTGGTGGAAATTTTGCCAAACGCGTATATCAACCAGGCCAACCGTATTCCAATCCCGGACGTTGATTAGCTAAAGTTATGTTATTATAGTTTGCGAATTACAAGTATCACGGAATCTATGCTAAATAAGCGCCAGTCCAATACGAGACTAGAATATAGTATTAAAAAAGCAATGTTAGCGTGTATATATATATATATATATATATATAGATAGATAGAGAGATAGAGAGCAAAAAAACAAAAACAACTATTCGACCTTGACGATAAGCTTCATTTTCATGCGCTGTTTGCGCCACTCCGAGTACTCGTCACGTACAAACGAGGCCTTTTCACCGGCGGTATCCTTGATATAAAACCACCGAGCGGGAGGTGTATCCAGCAACAAATCAACAATGCCCAAATCGCGCAGCAGGATAATCAGCATAAAGTAAGCGATACCCACAAACACCCCGACCACTGCGCCGGCGACGACCTGCTGGGGCGAGTGGTACTCTAAATAAACACGCGAATAACAAACCATCCCGGCCAAACTAACAAGGCACAACCCACGAAGCCATTTTTTCCGGGTTGAAAAATGGCGAACCCGGAACTTCATCCACAAGCAAATATACGTGGCGTAAAAGGCCATAAACTGGGCGTGTGCGGAGGGCATTCCGTAGCCATCGCCAAATCGCGGTCGTTCCTCTTTGACAACCCGTTTGAGATAATTATTAACAGCCTCGCAGCCGATCTGGCCAGCTAGCATAAGAATAGTCTCTGCCTCTCGTCGCGACGTGATGAGCGTGGCGTAAATCACTAGCAAGGTCTGTGGAGCGAGCGAGATCCATGCAAAGGCCATGCTCAGCAAATCATGTTCATTGTAGTATACATGGGTGAAATCAAGCGACGCAATGCGGTGGGTCAGTTGTTCACTGCCAAACCCGTCCTGAAGCTCCATCGTCTATTGTGCGTGGTTTGGTGGAGGCAATTGATGAGGAGGAGTAGTGAGTGAGGGCGATGAGATGGCAGGGGCTGTACTGTACTCTAAGTGTGAGAAAAATATATATAAGAAAAAAAAAAAAAAAAAAAAGAATCCCCTTTTTTTCCTCTTTTTCCCTCTCCGGCCCCGTCTGCTGAGCCCTTTTTTCCCTCAGTGTGTCCGACGCCCTCCGAGCCAAAATGCCATATGTGCATCGGTCGGCTGTGCCTGAATCTGCCGACCGACGCATTACCGAACCACATTTTGGTCTGCAGGTTGTAAGCTTAAAAGTAGGTCCATTTATTATAACCTTGCTGTACTCTAAGTCAAAGATCTTCGAAAGGGACCCCCGATGTCAATTTATAGGTTAAATAAGTTTGAGTAGTCAGATATTTGTCAGAGTTATGGACGGCACGAAATGCCGTACGTGCACACACCCCCACTCCAGCAACTTTTAACTTCCCTAAGAATTCCTTTCCACTTGAATACAAACCCACCAAGACAGAGAGAAACAATGTTCCCCTTTTTACAAAGCGAGACGGTGTTGCGGGCCAGAGGGTCCATGGCGTTCATTGTCGGGACGGTAACCTTTGCCATTTTCACCGATGATCTGCTATACTGCATCATCGTTCCTGTTGTTCCATATGCTTTCGTAGACCGGATGGGTATCCCCGAAGAGGATGTTCAATCCTGGGTATCACGGTCCCTTGCCATCTACTCTGCCGGGATGATTGTTGGTTCACTAGTATTTGGCTGGTTATGCGATAAACTAGGCCACCGACGGATCTGCATGCTGATCGGGTTGGTCCTGCTAATCGCTTCCACGATCATCCTCTGCGTATCCCGAACCATCTGGCTTTTCCAAATCGGACGTGCCTTATCTGGTCTATCCGCCTCTGTCGTTTGGTCGGCAGGGATGGCGGTGATTGCGGATAGCGCGCCGGTTGGACGGGTTGGCACGCTACTGGCCATCCCAGGGCTCGGCATGAGCATTGCCAAGTTTATCGCGCCAATGCTCGGAGGTGTCATCTATCACCAGGCTGGTTACTATGCCGTGTTTTACCTCTGCTTTGGCATGCTAGCCATCGA
The DNA here is from genome assembly GCA_946409495.1 of Blastobotrys aristatus. NCBI lineage: Eukaryota > Fungi > Ascomycota > Dipodascomycetes > Dipodascales > Trichomonascaceae > Blastobotrys > Blastobotrys aristatus. Next base: position 1,640,484 of record OX291663.1, on the reverse strand, counting down.
TATTGCCCTACGGATTCTGATGATTGAAAAAAACGATCTCAGCAAACGGTTGCAAGCCAAGGGAGTTATCGAAGCGGCACCAATGATGACGGAGGTTATCAACACCGCGGATGCCAAAAAGTACAGCAGTTATCTATGGGGCCACGAGCTGCCACCCGTTTTGACCCTTTTGGCTTACCCACGGATCTGGAACGGGCTTTTCCAGGCATTCATGGCGTCATGGTTCATGACAGGGTTGGACGCTACGCTACCCGTACATATGAAAAATGATTTCCAATTCGACTCTTTGCAAACCGGGTTGATTTGGCTTGCCGTTGCCATTCCATTATTCGCCCAACCGGGAGCCGGGTGGTTGTGCGATAGAATCGGGTCTAAATGGGTCCAAGTTTCCGGATTGCTGCTATTAATCCCGGCGTTTATCCTGCTGCGGATCCCAATGGAACCTAGTCCTAAAATGCTGGCCTTGTTTGTGGTACTGTTGGTGATCCTCGGGTTTGCGCTCTGCTTGGTGAACGCGCCAATGATGTCAGAAATGACCAGCACGATCCTGGCCATTGAGAAAACGCAACCAGGCAAATTTGGCAAAAGCAAAGGGTTTGGTCAAGCATACGGGCTGATGAATGTGGCAATTGCAGTTGGGGGTATTGCAGGTCCGTTCCAAGGGGAGGCAGCAAACGCGGCTGGTGGATGGAACGCGGTGTCGCTGTGTCTTGGGCTGCTAGCCGCCGCCACCGCGATCCCTTCCTTTATGTTTACTGGCAACGACCTCACCTTGAAGTTGAGAAAGCGATCAGACCCAGGTCCAAATCCAAATCCAGCTCCAGCTCCAGATCCAGAGTGGGCCGAAAAACCCGCCGCATAAACCTGCCTTATTTACAAGGTCCCCTGCGCGCGCGTTTGGGTGAGTCAGCACCTGTATATAAATAAATGTATATAAATAGTACCAGCCCCTATTAACCTGCAAATTGACAAAAAAAAAAACTCAATATGAAGACCAAGACGTCGGCAGAGAATTGGCTAAGGCTGCGAGGGTCGCTATGGTTCATTGTCGCGACAGTCACGTTTGCAGTGTTCACTGACATGTTCCTTTATGGCGTGATTGTCCCTGTGATTCCGTTTGCATTCAACAAACGCATGCATATAGCCGAGACTGACGTGCAAAAATGGGTCAGCCGTTCCTTGGCAGTCTACTCGGCGGGTCTAATTGTTGGCTCGCTGTTTTTTGGGTGGTTATGCGACCGGCTCAACCGACAACGTCGGACTTGTATGCTTATTGGATTGGGTCTTCTCATCGGATGCACCGTAGTGTTATGCCTTGCCAAATCTATCGCACTGTTCCAAGTCGGCAGAGCGCTCCAGGGGTTATCCGCCTCGGTAGTATGGGTCGCAGGGTTGGCATGCATTGCCGATAGCGCTCCAACCGATCGGCTAGCCACAGTAATGGCGTTCCCAGGGATGGGCATGAGCGTAGCGTTCCTTGGCCCCATGCTTGGTGGTATCGTCTATGGACGGTCTGGTTACTACGCCGTATTCTACATGTGCTTTGGGGTGCTGGTGCTTGACATTCTCCTCCGAATCTTGATGATTGAAAAGCATCAGCTGAACCAAAAACTGGTCAAACTTGGGGTAGAGCCAGACATGGAGCCAATGGAAAGCACGCCGAGTACTACTGAGCATCGCAAAGTTGTGTTTGGAATCAAGATCCCACCAATACTAACCTTGCTAACGTACCCGCGGGTTCTAAACTGCTTGTTCCAGTCCCTAGTCATGTCCTGGATCACCGCCGCGCTTGACGCCACACTCACTCTACACGTCAACCAGCTATTCGGGTTTGACTCGCTTCAAGCCGGGCTGGTATGGCTCGCGCTTGCCGTGCCGCTGTTTATTGAACCGGTTGCCGGGTGGTTAAGCGACAAGTACGGTGCCAAGTATGTCAACGCCAGTGGGCGTCTGCTCGCCGCTCCCTTTCTCATTTTACTGAGGATCCCCAGCCACGACTCTACCGGTCAAATCATCCTGTTTATCGCGCTGCTGGTTCTGCTTGGTCTCTCGTTGTGCTTGATGTTTGCGCCAATCATGGCGGAAATGACTGCCGCAATCTTACAGGTGGAAAGCATCCAACCTGGTAGGTTCGGTAGAGGTAGAGGAATTGGCCAAGGGTACGGCCTGCTCAACGTGTTTATCGCAATTGGCGCCTTCGTCGGGCCGTTCCAGGCTGAAGCCGCAAAAGAAGCTGGAGGCTGGCCGCTGGTCACTCTAACCCTCGGAATAATCATCGCCTTTACCGCGATTCCTGCTGTTGCCCTTACTGGGTTCAACATTTTCCAACGAAATCGTCCCGAGCCCACAAATCTTGCGGAGAAATAGTCATCCAGTCCACCTTTCGATCTAGCATACGGGGCTTATTTGCTGGTAAAGCAAAAGAAAACCATTTTTCAAGAAAAAAAAAAAAGAACCAGGGCGTATATAATCAATGGAAATGGCGTCTGTTTCTCCCGACCATCTTTTTACACATCTACATAATACACTTTTTAGCGCCGGCCAGCTCATCAATCTTCACATTATTCACTAAGGGGACTAAAATCTAGCTATATATCGGTCCACTTGTCTAGATAATAGAAATAGGGAAAAAAATGTGGAACCGCCTGCCAAACGTGACACCGCAGACGTATCGTGGCCATGCCCAAACCTATAACCAAGCGCCGACACAACTTCGCATCCCATCCGATTCTACAAATACCACGTTAGCTGATTCAGATCTACAGTTTCTGCTGCAAGAAGCGGAGCGGCAAAAGGCACGGCTGGAAGATGAGTATGAGGAGTTGGTGCAGGTGAATGACGGGCTGGTCACTCAACATAGTATTGCCAACGGCCAGCTACACGAGGCTAAAGAAAAGAACCACGCGTTGAAACAGCAAGTATTGGACCTCCAGCATCAGCTTTCTGGCTATATAAACAAGGAAAAGGAGCCTGACGTGGAAAAGAAGCTGTGGTACATGCGGAACGGAATTGCGTTTTTGCAGGAACAAGCGCGTGAGTCCTCGTCATTAAATGCACTAAAAGGGGCTATTGCGTCGTTTGACACGACCTGTGAGACTAGTATCGACACATTCAATGTCCAGCAGCTGCGCGAGGAGCTGGCTAACGCCAGGCAGCAAATCATTCCAAAGGAAACTTTCCAATCGGTAGTGGACCAGATTCTAGACGCGTGCGCCGCCACAGTTGCCACAGAGGATAATGGCGCGTCGGTGCCGATGGTAAAGTACCAAAAAGTCAAGGAGCGGTACAGAGAGGCAGTAGACGAGATTAAGCAGCATAAACGCAAGTTAAACGCTGCCTACAGCCGCAACAACAAGCTAAAGGGCGAGATTGTTGAGTTGCAGCAGCAGCAGCAGCAGCACGGTTTGCCGCAGCCAGGTTCGGGAGATACTGACCAGGTGATGGTGCAAAGCGAGCTGGATGCGCTGCGTCGGACCAAGGCGTATCACGAACAAACGATCCAAACGCTAGAGGGTCAAGTATCGCATTTATCCAAGCTCAATGGGCAATACAAGGAGAATAATGGGTCCGGTTGTAGCACCCCTCGCGAGCGTGAGAAACAGTCTGGTTACAAATCAAACGACTCATCAAAATAGCTATTTACAAATTATTACAAAACTTCAACCACTTGCTCATCCTCATCGTCATCCCCCTCAATCTCTTCTAATTTCTTCTTTTCCTCTTCTTCTTCATCCCGCATGAGCATGTTGACTAACCGCTCGCAAGGGTCACGCACCACATCATCCTCGACATTCTTGTGAAGCTCACGAACGGCTGGGTAAACGCTTTTTTCGCGGAAAAAGTCCCGGCATTTCCGCGTTGTGCAAAGCAGCAGCAACGACTCGATGTGTGTGGCGATAATGTTGTTATCCGCGTCCCGGGCCTTTTCTGGCGGGCAAAACTGGAGCTCCTCTGGTAGTTCCAGCATTTCCTCGTCGTCAATCTCGTCGGTACCAGCAATCAACGGCCGGAGCAGGTATGTCAGCAGATCCACGTTCTCATCAAACACAAACGTGTGGTGAGAGTCCACATCAAACATTGCGTTTTTGATGGTGGACGCGACCCCAGCGCGGCGAATCTTGCTGTCTTTATAATCCGTAAACACCAGCATTTTAGTAATTGGTACCACCCCATCATACTCCTGCTGTTTGATAAAGTAATCCCGGCCGTCTTTGAACCGCGAAAAGTCGGCAAAAAAGTAGGCCAGGTAGTCGTAATCCGCGTACTTGTTCAAGGTCCGATCAGCACCCTTTACAAAACAATCCATCAGGCAGTCCATCAGCTTGTCGCTTTTAAACACGTCCTCGTCTTTGACCAGCTGGACCACTTCTGGCTCGGGTTGTGGGGGCTGTCCTTCCTTTGGCTCTTTCGGTGGCGGGGGTTGCATCTTCCACCGCTTCTTGTTCATCAGATGGGTCACCTGGTCGTTCTTGCCCAAATTTACCAGCAAAATGCAAAACAAATCGCAGTTTGGGCTGGAAAGGTTGGTGACGCAGTTGGCCACGTAGTACACAAACGCCTCGTCGGTAGCCATCATGTCCAGAATCTTTGGGTCGTCACACAAATTGATTAGGATTTTCAAGGCGTGACCAACCGGTCGGTAGTCATTTGTCATTGACAGTTTTTGAATGTCCTTAACTGGTTGGTAATCATCCCCTTTGAAAATGGAGGTTTGCAACCCTTGCGAATAACCCACCAAGTTTTCCAGCGCAACATGCCGAAGGGTGGATTGATCGTGGTGTAGAAACTCTACCAATTCGAGTAGCTGATCTTTCGACGACATTACTGATTAATCAAATCAATCGGGTTTGGAAAAAAAATTTGTGGAAAATAAGAAAAAAAACGGTCGGCAAAAGTCGGGGCTCCGACTCTCTCGCCTTTTTCCCTCACTTGTCGACACAACACACATTTCACACAGACACAAACACAAACACAATATTTGCAAAATAAGAAATGGTGTCGCAATCCAAAACAGAATGGTATTTGCAGCATCTGGATGCCATGAGATGCGCGTCGGATTGGGCCCAGGTACCTGAAGCCGCGAGAAAAGTAGCGCACAAAATCCCATCCCGAAAGGAATTTGCTCACACGGCTCAGCTAGAAGCCAAACTCCACGAGGTATATAGCAAGTCTGGGGCGTTGGCGACTACGCAGACCGAGCTAGCCACTACATTGGAACAACAATTCAGTAAAGAGCTGGGGTCTCAAGACGTGGAGCAGAGCTATATCCACCAAGTGGCATATGGACATGCCAAGCTGTTGGCGGGAGATTACCAAGGGGTAGTGGACGCATTGGCTGGGTTAACCGACCTGGCTCAATCACAGTTGTATTTCAAGTACACGCATGCCGTGGCGCTGAAACGCCGGGTGGTGCTAGGCCATGCTTATGAAGAATTGGGATTGGTAGACAATGCAATGGAGCTGTATAGCACGGCGACGACTCTGACAATAGACGACAATTTGGAGTGTCTGCAATGGGCAGAGTGGTTGTACGAACGTTACAGCACCCTCACCAGTCAGGGGGATGACTATGACAGACAATTGGCGGCGTTTACTGGGTATCACAAGGTTGTCAAGGCCCTGATGAATAAACCGGCTTCCAGGAAGGATAGTAAAAGACGGCTGAACAAGCTATGGCAGCACTCGCAGTGTCTAACGGCGCGGTTAGAATCCCACCCAAATGAGGAACACACTGCATATGAAATTCAAAACCTGAACGAGGTGTATGAGCAGATGTTGTGGGCACAGTCCAAGTTTCCTACTGCGGATGAACCAAACGACCAGATTGAGGCGTTTGCAGCAGTGTTGGTGAAAAACTGGGCGTTATGCTGCGAGTTTGACGGACCGTTTGAGACAGTGTCCGATCACGATCAACGTGCGTATACGGATCGAGTTTTGACCAGTCTGAGACGGACAGCCACGGCAACGTTCCACTCGCTGTCCATCATGCGACTGCAGGTTGTGGTGCTAGCCGCGCTGAGCCAATTTAACGAGGCGATCAAAACGTTTGACATTTATAGAGCGTATTTGGAGCGTCTAATGGTGCGCAAACAGTCTGGCGGCGCTAAAGAATCTGATGGCGATGATCTGTACCTGGTGGCACAAACATTTGCCAGAGGGATTGACATTGCGGTGCATGTTTACAAGGACAGCGAGCTGGCGATCAAGTATGCTAATCAGCTTGTGGAGTGGATACCGAGTAGTTGCGCCACAAACCACGAATCAGTGATCATTTCCAAAGCCCATTGCGCCATTGCCAATGCCTACGTTCTAGCTAGTAAAGCCCAGCACAATACTGCTGAGTATGAGCGGTATCGAGATTTGAGCGCGGAGTATTTCCAAAAGAGTTTGGCGCTTAACCCCAATGTGGCAGCGGTTCATTTTATATACGCGGTGCAATTGGCGCAGTCTGGTAAAGTGGCTGACGCGTTGCAGGTTGTTCGACAGGGGTTGCTACACGATGGCAAATCGCTAAACGGGTGGCATCTGATGGCGCTTCTACTGTCGGTACAGGAAGAGTTTGAAACTGCCATCAAGGTGGTGAACAGCGCGCTGGCGTTGGATGTGGAGCTGACCGATCATACCCGCCGCTGCCAAGTTGAGCTGAAAATGACCCAAATTGCGTTGATTGAGGCGTCGCATGGTACAGAGCCGGCTTTGGAGAAAGTTCCTGAAGTGCTCAGTCTCTACTCTGTGTTATTCCCTAGCCAAAACGGTGATGATCCCGACTCTAAAACTTTGGACGCTGGGAATGGATCCGCACTTCAACCGGTAAAGTCCAGACGGTCAATCTTCAAGCATGTCCGGAAAACATCGGGTTCTGCCGCCACCACGCGGAATGCAGAGGAAAAACTCAAAGCGGTCAAAGACGTGGCATTGCTTCAACAAGTTTGGTTGTGGGTGGCTGGGGTTTATCGCCGAGCTGGCCAGTGGACCGAGTGTGAGCAGGCGATTGTGGAGGCGGAGAATTGGGGAGCCACTGCCAACACGCACACCCAATTGGGGCTGTTAATCAGCAGTGAACGGCCTGTACATGCCATGCAAGAGTTTGAGTCGGCATTGGACTTGGATAAGGACCATCTAGGGGCGGTTTTGGGGTTGGCCCAGTTGATCCTTGATCATTGGAACCTGAGCAATGAATCTTCCTCGCCGTCTGGGTTGTTTATCTCGGAAAAGGACAAACTAGCTGCCCATGCGCGGATTATAGGGTTGGTGGAAACACTCTCCTTACGATCACCAGGGGTCCTAACCTCGGAGTGTTTTTGGGTCCTGTCCCAGCTCTACGAGAACAATAAGCGGTTTAAGCAGTCGCGACAGGCGTTGTGGCGAAGCGTGGCGTTGGAAGAGGTTAGACCGGTCCGAGACTATGCTTGTATTAATATGTAGAAATAATAATGATAATAATGTTTTTTTTTTTTAGGCGTCAACAAGCCCGTAAAACAAGGTCCATGCTAGTACAAACGATGATAGCCCGGTTGACAGGTCGTTTAACCAGATATCCCCTAATGGGGCTAGGAAATACTCTTTGGGTTTGGACTTGCAAACCACAATGTGCAGCAGCCCGGATACCGCTGCATATGCTGCTAGGTAGAACAGGAACCCGACGTAGGATTCAAGACGTAGGATTCCAGCTCCCACGCCAATCGCCAAACTCGTCACGTTTCGCACAAATTGAACCGCCTGTTCTTTGTTAGTATTAGATTGTGTAAGAGGGGGTACGAACCTGTTGGTTTGAGGCAATGCTGTCTGCGTAGAGCGGGGATATTTGCAGTTTTCGTTCCTCGTCTTGAGAGCTCATTTGTGTGATTGTGTGTGTGTCGTCTGGAAAAAAAAATCGAAACCTCCCGACAAGACACCAAAGCAAAAATTCACCGACACAAATGCCATCAAGGTATGAATCAACCCGCTAACCGCATAACTAACCAAACTAGTTGCAAAGATCTTAGGAATAGAGTGGCGATATGTTTGCAGAGATCACCGTGTGTGATGATCGAGCGCCACACCCCAAAGCAATGCGTGGAGGATGACAAACTACGAGAAGAGCTTCCCGAGCAGTGTAGAATGCAATTGGCGGCGTTTTTGGAATGCAAACGGGGCATGGTCGACATGCGGAAACGGTTCAGAGGGAACGGCCCGTTGTCAACCGGGAAATACGACGAAAAGCTGGATAGGCTTTCGCACGGGGAATTTGATCCAGAGGAGGAGCAAAAACTGCTGGCTGGGATGCTACCGGATAGCAAAAAAAGATCATAATAATCATAATAATAATAATAATAATAAGCGATATTTATATCTAAGATAGTGACTCAATTGAACGGACCAGCTCGGTAATAAGGTCCTTGGAGACGATTGGCGAGTTGATCACCACCCGGAAAAACTCACCCCGGCCTTCCGAGTCTGGGGCATAGTCGACCAAAAACTTGCCAGATTGGTGTAGCTTGTGGACAATTTCTCGGGTAGTGGCCGAGTTTTGCGCTGGATCGTCGGTCAGGTTGTAAAAGAAACAAGTTTGCAAACACGGGGGAGGGTATTCTGAGACTAACGTGAAGTTTGGGCTGTCCCTGACCAAAGTGGCCAGGTGGTGGGTCACGTCAAACGCATGGTCAATCCTCGTTTCGTATCCTTTAGTCCCGTACCAATGCCACCCTAAATACAGCTTCAACGCATCTGGGCGTCGGCCACACCCCATTGTGGCATCAGCCAGGTCGTAAATCTCGTCGTCATCCCGGCCATGGAACAGATACGGAGCCTTGAGGCTGTTTGCGGTTTGCAACACCCGCTTGTCAGGCAGCAAAAGAAACGAACAGGTGGTTGGCACCCCAAGCATTTTATGAGGGTTGACAGTGAGTGATTGGGCTCGCTCGACCCCGGATAGTTTATGCCGTTGCTTATTGGAAAATACAACGTTGCCTCCCCAGGATCCGTCCACGTGCATCCACAAGCCATACTTTTCAGAAACGTCGGCGATTCCGTTGAAATCATCGTACGAGCCGAATACGGTGGTACCGGCAGTGGCGTTGACATATAACGGGGTATATCCCTTTGCCTTGGCACAAAGGATGGACTTTTCAAGCTCGGAAACAATCATTCGACCGGTTTTGTCAACTGCCACTTTAAACACCGCGTTGGACCCCATGCCGCAGAAAATCGCCGCCTTTTCCACACTATAATGAGCATGCGCCGAGGCAAATACGGCAAACTTATGCACGCCATTTCCCTGCTCCTTGGTCTCTGGGTACTTGTAAGACCGAGCCGTGGTTAGACTGGTAGAGTTGGAGTATGAGCCTCCTGGGAAAGTCAACCCGCCAGAGTGCGAATCACTAAACCCAAATAGCTTGGCGTACTCATGGCCGGTAATATTCTCGACCAGAGTCAACGCAGGCGAGACGGTAAACACGTGGGAATTAGTGTTGAGGATGCTGAGTAGCATATCCGAGGCGACCCCCACAGGGTTCGTCGAGGCGTACAACTTGTCCAAAAACCCCTCGTTCCACGTCACCACCGAGTTGTCGAGCATCATGTCAATATTCTCCATCAACCCGTCGTAGCCCTGACCCTGCTCGGGCAAGCTCAGTTTCAGCTCCCGGCTCAGCTGCTGTGGATCAAATTGTTTGCCAATTCCGGATCCGCCTTTGGACAGCGGCAGGTCCGCTTTTTTCGTATACCTAACAAGCTTGGCGGTAAGTGCCTTGAGAATCTGCTCCAGTTCCTCCTGTCGGTTCTGTTCTAGGTCGGCTGCATTAATCAACGTCATTATTGTCAAGTTATCAAAAGAGGAAAAAATCGGGTAAATTTTCCAACCTTAATTTGTTGCGTGTATAACTATATATATAGGTCCGGCCCGGTACCGGGACTAAATGTGGCTGTGATTACTAATACACGTGGCGCGGTACACCCACCCCCTGCCCCCCGGCTTGCTTGGATAACCGGGCGGTTAAGTGAGGTTCTATAGGATTTATAAGCCGAGAACCAGCTGATTTTAATCTGCACTTGTGCTTTGTATTTGAATATATTCTCTCTCCAGTTGGCACTTTTAATCCCCTCGTGGAAATCGAGCCGCACGGAACTCCGTCTGAATGCTGCTGACAGGACAGTGGCGCGCGATTCACGCACTAATTTTTTTTCTTCTAACCACACACACACACTTTAGACGCCAAAAGCAGGGAAATATAAGCGCCGATGGATGAAGAACTCCAAGACTTGGGCGCATGGTCCATGAACCAGGACGATCTGGAGCGGGATGTGGCACAGCAGGCTGACCAAGCCATGGCGGAGCGGGATGACGAGCTGGATCAGAAACGACTCGACAAGACGCTAGACGCCAGGGAAAAGTTTATCAAGCAGGTGAACAACCTCCAGCGCAAGATTGACGATCGAGGGACTAAAGTGAGTGTTCGAGAAAAGGCACGCGAAGAAGTGGACCGGCTTAAAAAAGTGCAGATTGCGGCGCTGGACAGTGATTTGCGGGATATTAGACGCCGGATGAGCGAGCGCCAAAACCAGACTACTACGAGTCAGCCTACTACCGCTGAGCGGCTGCCTGATGAGTCGGAACATGATTATTTGCTGCGGACTGGCAAGATCACCCCGTTTGCCAGCTCTACGGGGTTCCAGCAGGCTGATGAACCAGGCACTTCCAAATCGCATCAGAATCTTAGAATTCCGGGCGAGGAGTTGGAGGAGTCTGGATCGGAGGAGGATTATGTCGATGAGGGGGAGGACGAGGAGGACGAGGAAAAGTCGGACGATGAGGAGGACATTAAAGGGATGGATGACGGGGATAATACGATTTACCAGAAACGGCTGAGCCAGTGGGTCAAGAAACGCAGCGCGTACCGGCGCAAGATGGGCAAACCAGACACTGACGATGATCGGTTCGAGTGGGAGAAACCCCACCCTACGGAACCAGACGCCACGCTCAACAATGAGTTTCGAATACCCGGGGATATCTACCCTAGTTTGTTTGACTACCAACGAACCGGTGTGCAGTGGCTTTGGGAGCTGTATTCGCAAAAGACGGGCGGGATTATTGGGGATGAGATGGGGTTGGGCAAGACGGTACAAATCGCCGCGTTTCTCGCCGGGTTGCATTACAGTGGGTTGTTGAAAAAACCAGTGCTGGTGGTGTGCCCAGCCACGGTGATGAAACAATGGGTTAATGAGTTCCACCGTTGGTGGCCGCCACTGCGCACCGTCATTTTACACTCAATCGGTACCGGGATGGACCTGGGCAAGGAGGAGCTGCTTGAAAGCACCCTAGAGGATACCGCGCCCGGTGAAGAGCTCAAAGGTAACTACAAGGCCCGAGCCGGTGCCAGGTCGATTGTGGATGGAGTGATGGACAATGGCCACGTGCTGGTCACTACCTACGTTGGGATGCGCATCTATTCAGAGTATATACAGGAAAGAGAATGGGGGTATTGTGTGCTGGATGAAGGGCACAAGATCCGCAACCCTGACGCGGATATCAGCCTGACTTGCAAGCGGGTCAAAACCTCCAACCGGATCATTCTTTCCGGGACTCCGATTCAAAACAATTTGACAGAACTGTGGAGTTTGTTTGATTTTGTGTTCCCGGGGAGGCTTGGCACTTTGCCAGTGTTTCAGTCGCAGTTTTCCGTGCCAATCAATGTGGGAGGTTATGCCAACGCGACCAACATTCAGGTACAGACCGCGTACAAATGCGCGGTGGTGCTGCGCGATATCGTAGCACCTTATTTATTACGACGGATGAAAGTCGACGTGGCGGCAGACCTGCCCAAAAAATCGGAAAAGGTGCTGTTTTGCAAACTAACCAAGATTCAACGCGATGCTTATCAAAAATTTCTCCAGTCCAAGGACATGAAGTCAATCTTTGATGGTAAACGCCAGGTGCTGTTTGGCGTGGATATTCTGCGCAAAATCTGCAACCACCCGGATCTATGCGAACGGGACAAGCTGTTAAAGGACCCGGATTATAACTACGGAGCGGCGGGCAAGTCTGGTAAGATGCAGGTGGTCAAGGCGTTGGTTGAGCAATGGATGGCAGAGGGCCATCGCACTTTACTGTTCTGCCAAACCAAGCAAATGCTGGATATTTTGGAAAAGTTCATTTCCCGGTTGAACATCACGTTTCTACGAATGGATGGGGGCACCTCGATCGCCAACCGCCAGCCGTTAGTAGACCGATTCAACACGGACAGCTCCATCCCGGTGTTTTTACTGACTACTCGGGTTGGTGGGTTGGGTGTGAATCTGACTGGGGCTGACCGAGTGATTATCTACGATCCGGATTGGAACCCGTCTACAGATGTCCAAGCCCGTGAACGGGCGTGGCGGCTAGGCCAAAAGAACGAGGTGGTAATCTACCGGTTAATGACTGCAGGGGCGATCGAGGAGAAGATTTACCACCGGCAGATTTTCAAGCAGTTTCTAACCAACAAGATTCTCAAAGACCCAAAACAGCGGCGGTTTTTTAAAATGAACGATCTGCATGATTTGTTCACGCTTGGTGAGGCTGAGGATGGCACGGAAACTGGTGGGTTGTTTTCTGGAGTGGAGGAGCACTCCCGCAAGCGCAAGCGCACCGATGATTTGGACAATCTCGGCGAAATGAGTGGTGTGGCCGGTATGAAGGATTTTGAGACTGGTGAAAAGCAGGAAGCTGATGATGACCGGATCCTTCAGGGGTTGTTTAGTTCAGGTGGGGTTCATTCCACCCTGGAGCACGATGAGATTATGGATGCGTCGCGGCCGGATTCGGTTATTGTGGAACGAGAAGCAGCGAGGGTTGCGCAACAGGCCGCCAACGCCCTTCGTGAGTCTAGAAAGGCTACAAAACGTGCGGAAATTGGCACGCCAACTTGGACTGGACGGTTTGGAACAGCGGGTCGAAAGAAGCAGCGCACCTTACAATCGCAATCACAATCACAGTCACCATCACCGGGAAGCCCAATGTCGTCGTCATCTATTCTTCAGAATATAAAGTACAAGCGGCAGTTGGAGGAACAGGCTCAGCAAGATCGGGCTGCACAGCCGGTTACTAGCGTTTCCAGTGCGAATACCGACCAACGGGCCAAGCTGATTGATAAAATGCGGAATTACTTGGCTCAACAGCCGGGATCAATGGGCAAGAGCGCCGATGTGGTTGGCGCGTGCAACGTTCGAATGCGTGATTCACAGGAGATTGCCAATATCCGCCACATGCTCAAACAAATCGCTACTTGGGATGCACAGGCTAGCATGTGGAAGCTAAACGACGAGTTTAGCTAGTTACTAGGAAACGACTAGTTGAAACTAGCCGTGCATTAGCAATATTATTTTCCACTGGCCACTGGCCACTGGGAAGGTTGCGCGCCCCACCCCACAGCCGCCTTAAAGAGGGTACAAAAAGAGGGGGACACGCCACATCTTGCTTTCTTCACTTTATTATTATTATTATTATTATTATTCTTTTTATTTTCATTCTTCATAGCTAACAGTTCACCATGTTTACTGGGTTTTTCGACGCGGCGGATAGGATGATGGGCCAGATGAACCGCCAACTCGATGAGCAGTTCAGCCGAGAGGTACAGAATGGGATGCATGTTGAGGAGACCCACCGGGTGTACAACTCCAGCAACATGTACATGACAGAGACCCACCGAGTCATGACGTTTGGCCATGGTTCGGGTAACGACCAACCGGCTCGTGTCACTTCCAGCCGGTCTGGTCAACCGCAGCAACAACCCCAACGGATAGGATACGAGCGAGATGATTCGCGACGGCAACGTCGCCACCGAGAGATTCAACCTCAACCTCAAGCTCAACCGCAAGCTCGAGATGAAGAAGAGTACGAGGCGTATATGGAGGAGCGGATTCGAAAGCATGCATTTCGTGAAGCTCAGCAAAACCCGGATATTGACTTTGAACAGTTGGTTGCGGAACGGCTGATACAGTGTGGGCTGGGCCATCGAGTTCAGGAACCAGAACCACAAAAACCACGGCCATCGTCCAGAGCGTCTACATCCTCACGGGCATCTCATCGGTCACAACAACAACAACAGCCGCGAATCGAGTATCCTCCGTCGTTTGACCGGCAACAGCAGGGGTCATCTCGACGTGGCCTGCCCAACATGGATCGATACAACCAGCAGGCTGACCAGCGAGGCCTTCCGTACTAGCTTGTCATTAAACTAATAAATCTGAGATTTTGGAATATATATATATAAATTAATAAGACTGCATGGTACAGGATATCTAGCTCAGGATGACCTGCAACCCGGAAGCAAGCACCACCACGCTGAGCCCGACCATCCACTTGACAAGGGTCAAATCAGGCAGGGAAGCGTCGTTGGTGTAGCTAGACTCGTCAGGCATTGGAGTATAGGATTGAGGGCGGTACACGCCAATCGCAAACGACAATGGACTGAGATACCCTGCCTGCGCAATCATTGACATGTTGCCCTCAGCGTCGAAAATCAGTAGGTTGTACTTGGCCGTCAGCAGCTCCACGTCGCTATCCTTGTCCGTCTTGGCGGTATCCCACACGATCTCCTTGCTCTTTGCCGGGTGGTCCGTGGCGATGGTGATTGTAGTACCAGAATAGCTTGTGGCAGTTGCCAGCACGTTTAGCTTCTTGGGCGTCACCGACAGACTCTTGTACTCCCACTTGAAAGTGGCCTTTTCGCCAATCTTAAGATAGGTGGTGTCGGTGGATGCAGGTTTGACCATGGAGATTGTCCCCGCTGGCATTCGAGGATCAACCGAAATCGACGTGGTCTTGCTCTTCTTTTTATCGTCCTTATCATCGTCATCATCATCATCATCGCTCTTTGTCTTTTTCTTATCATCCTTATCCTTATCACTTTCCGTATCTGTCGACTTTTTATCATCCTTCTTTTTCGAGTCAGATTCGGTCGTCTTCTTTTTGTCGTCATCATCCGACTTTGAGGTCTTCTTGTCCTTATCCTCATCCTCATCCTTGCTGGTATTTTTATCATCTGGTTTGCTCGTGGTCTTGGCGTCCTTGCCAGTCTTGACCTCAGACACATCTGGCATGGTTTCCGAAATTGAGCTCACGTCGTCCACCCGTTTGACTACAGTGGCCATGGGAAGTGATGCGGGCGATTTTTGCGCCGGGGTTGGATTTGGTGATACCCGCTTTTCGCCAATCGGCGACGCGTTTGTTAGTACAATGCACATTACCGCATATATAGCAGCAAACAGTGTGAAAAGCCTGCTCATGGTTGTGTAAGTTGAAGTGCTGATGAGGAAGACGAGGAGGTAAAAAAGGAGGGAGGAAAAAGAGGAAGGGAAAAAAAAAACAAATTTTTTTGTCGTGTTACAGGCGAATCGGGGGCTCGGAGGCCAAAAAATTTGGTGGGTTAATAATAGAACAACACACAATTTTAGAAAGAGAAAAATAGAAAATAGAAAAATAGGGGCCGAGCGCTCCTTCTTCACCCTGATTTACCGGTTCTCTCCTTTTGTTATCTAAGCCAGTAAGCGAACAGCGCCGTTTCGCAAGATGGGAATTATCATTATTATTTTGCAAAAGTACTGTAGTTTGCGGGTTTACCCCTGAAATCTGGCATCCGTTGGAATCGTAGATCCTGGTGTAATAAAAGCCGATCATGATTCCAGCGTTTAAAACTATACACTATATTCGACTGGAGGCTTGGCTTGGCCGGGTGGGTGGGTGGGTTAACCTTTGATGAGCTTGTGTTTTACATGCAGCCCGCCACCTGATCCCATTGCGTCCGCTCCCATGTGCATCGTCATTATTCCAAGTTGAAAAACTCTAGGCGACATTTACACCTCTCCAAAAAATAAATTAAGCACTGCTGCCGTGGTCGTTAATTTCTAATTGATTGCACTAGTACACTAAATTGCCCAGCTTAGCTTGAGCTCAGTCTAAAGCCCTATAAAGTCCTGACGGTTCACCCGTATAGTCAAGAATCTTCATAATGTCAGCTTATGTTCAGCTAGGCCATTTAAATCGTTAGTGAACGTTGACCTTAACTCAACAGATCTCACGCTAATATGAAAGCACCAAAGTGAGGGGGCGTGCGCGAGCCAGATTGGGAGCCGCATTCAAGCACAGTAAGACTTGTTCAAGCTGTCAACATTTTGATACGAAACAAAATCCCGCAGATTGGTAACAACCAACCACAGATACATTCCAAACCTTCTTCATCAAGACAAATATCGCAAAACTAATCAACTAAATTTTGGGGCTAAAAAAATCCTGCGTGACCGGACTTGAACCGGCATTCTCCACCGTCAAGCTCTGGGATACTGGTCGTCTGCCGCAGTACCCCACGCCGCAAAGTGGCGAGTTAACCATTTCTCCACACGCAGATTCGTGTCTCACCCTACTGGGCCACAAGCAAAACTGACAGCTTTTTGAGAAAATTGGGAGGCCATTGCGATTAAAATGGTCACGTGACCTAAATTCATGAATTACAAAAAGAGAGTAACTACCAGTGAGAAAGAAGTAAAGGCGAATAGAGCAGTTTATCAAGCGGGATAAACTATATGAGTGGTTGGAACAGTAACGACAGGAGGCTTACCAGGAGCGGTAGGAGGTTGCTGAACAATTTATCAACAATCGAGCAACAGCTGTTGACACAATAAACGTCGATACCAGGCAGTGGATTAACCAAACAAAACTTAGGACACTCTAACCGGTCGCTGGCCATCGAATTTAAAAAGGCACTATATATAATACTCTATTATCTACCAGAATAAAAGATTTCAATTCAATTTGCGTTTGTTACTACTAGCTGAGAAAAACTACCACAGCAATAGCCGGCCCCACACACCGATAGCAATTTTAGGCAACATGGGCCTTGGACGCATGCAGGCAGCTGGTCAAGCATTAGCGGAAACAACCCTTTGTTGGCCTGGCAATTTAGGAATGAATCAAACATGCGAACGCAGTAGAAATAAACACGGTATTTAACATGCATGCATAAGTAGTTTGACCAGTGAATAGTACTCCTATGGCGACACTGCGTGTATCAATAACGTAAATTCAGAAAGGGTTGGCTACATGAAAGATCTTAACAATGCTCAAAAACCCCGAGGGGTCACGCGGACCTGGTAGGTTCAACACAAAAACCAGTGCCAAACAGTAAACATTAAAGCAAAGCGATGCTTCTTGAAAGCTGCTCGTAAACCGAGCATTAAACGCTATATAGGAGAAGCAGAGTTGTTATTGATGTAGCCTCGTTATTTGGCGCGGTTTGTGCGCGCTCCATCTCCATCCGATTGATTGAAGTTTGCGCGCGCATCGCCGCTTACCTCAGTAACTTTTTTTTTTTTTTTTTTTTTTTTGCAAAAGGCAACACAAGATAACAAACCCTGGGACGAAAAAATCGCCAGACCGCATGGATGTCAGAGCCTACGCAGATGGAAGATAGCGTTGGCTTTGCGTTCCGCAACAACGTCAACAAACGGTGGCTCGCCAACGAGGAGCTGACACATGCGCTTCGGGAGGTGCGAAAGATGGTTGGCTCAAATCCGATCGTCAAGCTTCGTCCCAATGTATCGTCACAATTTTCACCGAGCGTGTCAAAGTCGAAACAAAAAGAGTATGCAGACTGGTATCGGCAAAAGTTTAACAAAGAGCCGTTGGTATACCGGGGCGCGTTTATCTTGTTTTTAATCGAAAAAGTATACAAAAGTACGCCAAACGAGGGTCCCGAAAAGGCGAAAGAGTATGGCGAAGTGCTGCTCAGGATGATGGAGCACCAGCTGTCGAGCCTGGAGAACCCGCCGATCAGGCTTAAAAAATACAAGCGGATGGAGGACTTTGTACAAAGTCTGGGGGAACGAAGCGATGCACCACGGAATAACGCGTCGCCAACAGTTGGTAGCCCTGCTAATAACGGTACTAACGGTACTAACGCCGATAATGCTACTAATGGAGGCGCGAAACGTAGCTGGGACTCTTCTCTGAACGAACCAAACAAGCAGCGAAAAGTGTCGGCAAATTCATCACCAAGTGGGCCACGAGCGTATACTGTAGCGGAGCTGAAACGGTTCACTAATCAGTGGAAGCACAACAAGTCGCTAGTCAAGCATCGCTCACGGGTTCTTTTTGAGCATTTTATCCGCAAAATTGACGGTGATATCCCTCTGCCTCGACTGTCATACCAATGGGCCAACGACGCGTCTTTGTTCAAGGTTATGGGCACTTTTGAACCGGGTACAATGTGTGCGGCTCGCAACAAGGATCTAGAGATTTGTCCAGTGTCGGCAATTGCATTCTACCTGCTCTGGCGTTTTCATATTATGAAGGAAGCATTGTGCGTGGGCAAGAACTATCCCAAAGAGGTGAACCTGTATACCACCAACGCTCTGTCCAACCCGGTGGTCACTGCGTTGGCGGGGCCCAATAAACAAGTAGATCTTGTCGAGTCACGCCGCGTACACGCTAAACAGGCCGGAGTTGTTGCCGAAAATGAAAACTGGCCAGAGGAGTGGGCCACTGGTGGGAATATGGTCGAGGTGCCGCCAGAGACTATGCGGTTGATCAAGAAGCTTGGTGGATACGATCCAAACGCGGAGCAGATTTTCCTGCCGCGTCAGGACTACGAGCCTCCATCGGAACTTGCAGAGATGATCTTCCCGCAGGCTGATTATCTACTCGATACTACAGTCAATCGGTACACTCACAAGTTTGGCGAGGATCCGATGGAGGCAGTTGATGTTCAGGACTCTGAGGCGAAACGGGAGATTGCTGCTATCGAGTTTCTGTCCATGTTGATTGACCTGCGGCAGGTGATTCTACAAGACGCGGTGTGGTGGCTGAAAAAGTATCCGACTCTGGAGTTTTGGCAGTTGCCCGTGTTTCAAAGCGAGGATTTTGTCACCTTTGCTGCAAATACCCAAAAGGCAGAGTTGGAACGGGATCCGATTGCAGTGGAATGGTTTATGTATGCTGATGAAATGAGTAGTCCAAAACCTGTTCAGAAAGGTGCTCCTGTTACTGCTCCTGCAACTGCGCCTTCTGCGGCCGCGTCTGAAGCCGAGGTTGTCTACTCCACGCGTGGTCGGGCAATGAAGCAAAAAGCCACGTCCAGCTATCACTTTGAGAGTGGGTCAGAGTCGGGCGAGGACGAGGAATCAAATAGCAAAGCTGCAAAGGAACCTGATTGGGTGCCCGAGGCGCCTGGGCCGGTTACTCAATTAGCGCCAGGTCCGTCTCGGCCGGTGAACTCGTCGCAGTCTACCCGACTGATACCATTGCTTCGATCGCAGCCGCAGCCGCAGCCGCAGCCGCAACCACAACCACAGGCGCAAGTTCAGCCTGCTCGGCCGGAACCGACGCGGTCTATGCCGTATGCAGCGCCTGTGTCACATTTTCCGCCGTACGCGAATACTCAGCCAACAGAGTCTTTACAACAGGGCTATTCTCAACCTTCAGCTGTTGGTCAAGCAGCTGGTCAAGCTCCTGGTCAAGGGACGTCACAAGGACCACGACCGTTTCCATTCGCGAGAATTTTGCCCAAGGATGTTCAGCAGCAATCCTATCAAAAGCCTCCTAACAAACCAGCGCAAGCATCAGCGCAAGGGCAATCACAAACACAGACTCCACCGCCGCAACAAAATCAAAGCCAAAGCCAAAACCAAAACCCCGGGTTGACGGCGACTAGCGCTCTTCTGGAGAGAGCGTTTTCAAGTCGAGACTCTCGAATCTCTTGGCTTATTGAGCAGCAGCAGCAAACAAACCATACGCGTAAACTGTTCGAAGAGTGGGCGGTCACTAGCTTGCGACTACTGGATTCACGTTTGCAGGGTGTTGAAAAAGCTTTGAAAGAGAAGACAGCTCAGCCAGACACGAATATGAATGGGAACCAGTCCAATGCGCCACAACCCAATGCACCACAATCTTCGATGCAGGTAACTGATCTTGCTCAGATTATGGACAAGCGGTTAGACGCTATGAACCGGCACATGACTCGTCTTGAACAACGAGTTGGCCAGTCAATGCAAAGCCCAGGGGCAAATTTTGCCCATAACGCGCAACCGCAACAGCCGCCGCCGCCGCCGCACGGTCAAGTTCAAGCGCCGCACGGTCAAGTTCAAGCGCCGCAATCGCAATCGCAACCTCACAACATGACGGATCAAGCTGCGGGTGGGGTAAAGTATGCATCTGCAACTCAACCGTACACAGACCCGACTGGATCTCGTCCGAATTCAACCAATGGCGTGTCTGTACCCAGTCCCACTGTTACGGAAATACCGCGCCCGGCGTCTGCTCAGGAAATACCAACGACGCAGCCAGCTGCGAGCGACCAGGCGCCAATGATCGGCCCCAAAACTGCAGAGACCAAGATTAACGAGGTTTTGAAAGTGACGACGGGTAATAGCGCAAAAGCAGCCTACAGCTCTTGGAACGATATTGTAGCGCTTGACCGAGGGATTGGGCAGTTTTGGCGGTCGGGGCCGGAAATGGAGGCGTGGTACCGCCGAACTCTGGCGTTTTTCAAGGCGGTGGATTTTGGAGTCCGGCTAGGAGTACCCAGGGAGCGGATGCTTCACGCCGCGCAATACCTGCTTGATCAAGCCACCTCTGACTACCCAATGACTAGTTTGGCCAATAAAATCATTGCTGATTATAACGCCAAGAAGTTTACATTTCAGCGCGTGGTGGATTTGTACAAAACCGGCTCGGAACAACCGCCGTCTACTTCCACTGATCTGGTCAAGCGCGATGCGACAGCTCCAGTTGCCTCGACAGAGACGCAGCTGGTGAAGGCCAAACCACCGCTTAGAAACGATGATGACCTGACTGAAGATAACTAGTTTTTACTAATAAGTTGCTAATGCATATTTTTTTTTCTAACTCTTTCGTTTTAACAATCCTCGAAGCATGTCAAAGGAGTTGCCATCGGGTTGGAGCTCAAACCGTTGGCCGGTTTTGGTATACTGGCCCGTGACCGGGTCCTGCTCAACTTCATGAGCGACCAACAACCCAGCGTTTGAGGAAATGCCCGCGATTTGTGCTTTCACATTGCCATGCTGTTCCAACGTGACAATCTGGTCCTGGTGCAGCCAGCGCTTATAATACAGGTTTTCAAACTCGCGAAACCCAGTGTACCCAAACGTGGTGTACATGCGTTCAAATCTCGCCATAAACTTTGCCAGTAGTGATTCAACCCTGTAATGCTCCAGCTTCGTCCCATTCTGCTTGTTCATCTCGTCGACAATCAGGTTGAGGGAGGTGCTAGGCGCCGCATTGGACACGTTCACGCCCAGCCCAAACACGAGCACAAACTCCCCGTCAACCACGTTCGTGTTGATCAGCACCCCGCCAATCTTGATGTACTGGTCGGTATTAGGAAACTTGGCATATATATCGTTTGGCCATTTGAGTTTGACCGGGATGGATTGGTATTTGGCGCCTTCATACCCGCAAATCGCTTCTACCATCGCCAGCGATACCAAGTACTGCACAAACACCAGCGGGAACTCCTTTCCGGACTGGATTGGCACGCGAAGAACTGTGGACACGGCGAGAACCCCCTGTGGGTTGACCCACGCGTTGTTGCCCCGCCCGCGGCCTTCAACCTGCACAGTCCCCACCGCGGCAAACCCTTGCGGCAGGATCTTGAGCAGCTGGAAATTCTTGTCCAGCATCGTGGAGGTGGAAGTGACCACCTCCCCGTATAGGATTGTGGACCCCATCTCTCCGCATTGGTGCTCAATCTCCTCCCTCAGCACTGAGTAGTACAGATCGTGGTTAAAGTAGGGAGTGTAGCGGTGAGTTGGCAACCCAGTGTAAAAGACATCCACCTGCTTCACCCCATCATCCTCCGTGATTTCCCCAGTAGCGCTTTTCTCGCCATTGTGGAACTGAAAGGTATCGTTTGAGCCGATAAACTGGTTGTTCTCGTCGAGCTTTAGTTGCTCCACTAGATACGGCAAGCGGTCTGGGTGGAGAGAGGACAGGTTTAGCCGGGAAATCCGGGGTGGTTTGGCGCCCTGGCCAACCTTCAGCCCGATTCGTTCCAAACACGCCCTCATGAACCCGAGCCGGTCTTCCTCGTGCGCTTCTAGTAGTTTAAGCACGTGGTGTTTCTTGCCAGTGGAGGTGATTGCGACGGAAGAGAACTCTGGGTGAATGCCCATTAGCACCGCATTTCCCTTGCCTACCTTACACTGCACTACTGCGGCTCGGCCATCACCTCCGTCAACCTGGATATCCTCCTCGTATTCAGCGAGGACTTGGATGTCTGAATAAGATTTTGCGTCGACAAAGCACCCGCCCCCGTTAAAGTAGGTTTTTAAGGTTTGTTTCTTGAGGCCGAGGGAAGGGTTGAGCGAGACTGTAGCGGCAACCGCGCCAGAATCAGTGTTGTAGTCGAAACCAGGGTAGGCTGCACCACGGCAGGTGCCAGG
Organism: Blastobotrys aristatus; assembly: GCA_946409495.1. Taxonomy (NCBI): domain Eukaryota; kingdom Fungi; phylum Ascomycota; class Dipodascomycetes; order Dipodascales; family Trichomonascaceae; genus Blastobotrys; species Blastobotrys aristatus. The sequence continues at coordinate 1,618,074 of OX291663.1, read as the reverse complement.
GAAAAACTTGAGCTTGCGGGATCCAATCACCTCCAGCGAGGAGTTTAGCTCGAATTCGCACCGCCCCGAGGCAAAGTATGCCCCGGCGCAGAACCCAATATATCGGCCGCCTCTTCTTACAAACCGCTCAATTGCCTCTGTGCCTTTGCCATCCAAATCTTTGCAGTATGGCAGGTCGGCACCGCCCGGGATTGCCAAAAGTGCGGTTGATGATGCCCACGGCTCGTTGCAAATCACCGACGCGGTCACGTTCATGATGCAGTAGTGAGGGGAGAGTAGCTGACGGAGCGTGTCCGTGCAGCATTTGATCGATTCGACCGTGGCTCCTGGGCCGGAATAGACCAAAACGTTCATTATTAGTTATAGGGGACCAAGGCGGGATTTTTCTTTTTGTGTTTTTTTTTCTTCTTTTCTTCTTTTCTTGTCCACCCGACAATGGCCCCGACTGACGAACCCATACATAGCAAACGTGCCGATGACGATGGAGCTGTAGATGAGGATGACGAACCGGATGATTGGGATCAGCGGATTATCGACACTGGCTGTGCAGGTAAGTGACTCCCTCCGTCTTCTTACTCGGCTAACCCCCAATTGGTAGATGAAAACATGGCGTTGACCGATTGTTACTACGAAAAGAAGGATTGGAGGCAATGCTCCGAGGAACTCAAAGCCTTCAAGGATTGTTGGGAGACAATGAAGAATAACAATCGCACCAGCACCCAGGATAACTAACCAACTCTACTGTATATAACGTTTAAACTTGTTTCAGCTTTAGAGAGCCATATGAGTTCGCTCTTCAGGTGGTCGCTTGCCACCTATAAACCACGTGACCGCACATCACGTGCTGTACTTCCAGTCTTCAAAAATAACGCGCACAGACCGCATTATACATCAAAATATTATAAAGTTGTGAAGAGATGCATCAGCATGGGCCCGAGTTTGCTACTTTTACTTTTAGAAGCCGTGTCAATTTGACAATTGTAGGAAGGGAAATAAGAAATAAAAATGGTTTTGATGTTGTCAAAAATACTGAAAAATTGGGAGCAATGGCGCGTGCGCAAGAGATTATTTTTCGCTTAGCGGCGGCGGGGGGCGGCTTGGTGCCAGCTGTCTTTTTCCTCTCAACAACAACACATATTTTTTTTTTTCCATTTTTCTCTCTCTCTCCCCCTTTCTTCCCTTTCTTGACTCAATCAATCAATTTAAACGTCAGAGATGGTGAAATTGAGAGAAATCCCGAGAACCGCGACATTTGCATGGTCGCCATGTGCCGAGGACCCAATGCTGGTCACAGGCACCAAGGCGGGTGCCATTGATGCTGATTTTGACTCTACAACCCAGCTCGAGTTTTGGGATCTAAACCTAACTGATCGATCAGCCGACGCGTCAAAACTGGATGATAGCAAGGTGAAGCTTGAAATCACCGACTCGAGGTACGTTCCGAAAACCAATTTGAGCGATTAGAAGGGCTAACACAAAAAAATAAAATAGGTTTTGCGATATTGCTTGGGGTGGACAGTCTGCTAATTTGCCAAAGGGTGTGGTGGCTGGCGGCCACGAATCGGGTAAATTGCAGCTTTGGGACGTTCAAAACGTGCTGGATGGCAAACTCGAGGCTCAGCACGCGATCACCAAACACACTGGGGCCATCAAGGCGTTGCAATGGAGCCCGGTCAAGAACCACATTCTGGCCACTGCCGGTGCCAATGGCGAGTACTATGTGTGGGATTTGAACAAGATGGATAGTCCGTACAAACCGGAAAGCAGCCAAAAGAGCGACATTGACACGGTGGCATGGAACAAGCGAGTGCCTCAGATTATCGCCACGGGAGCCAGCAGCTCTGGGTTCACGACAGTGTTTGATTTGCGAGCCAAGCGAGAAGTGCTGCATTTGCATTACCCAAACCCAGCGACAAATGGCCGATGTAAAGTAACCAGCGTGACTTGGAACGGTCAATCCTCGACCGAGCTGATCACTGCGTCGGGCGAGGACCAAGCCCCAGTAGTATTGTCTTGGGACTTGCGAAACTCGCACGCTCCGGTGCGAACAATGTCGGGTCACGAACGCGGCGTCTTGTCGGTGGATTGGTGCAGCAACGACGAAAACCTGCTGCTATCATCGGGTATGGATAACCGGACGTTGCTTTGGAACCCACAAACCGGCGAGCAGTTGGGCGAGTACCCAATTGCAACCAATTGGAGTTTCCAGGCCTCGTTTAACAATGCCGCGCCAGATTTGCTTGCCACTGCTTCGTTTGACGGTAAGGTTACTGTACAAACTCTGCAGGACACCAATGCTCCAGAGGAAGCGGCAAAAAAGCCAGAGGGTGATGCGTTTTGGGACCCATCTGCGTATGCCGACTCTCAGCATCCAGTGTTCAAGAAGCTTCAAGCGCCAAAATGGCTCAAGCGGCCAGCGTCGGCCCATTTTGGGTTTGGCGGTAAGCTTGTGTCGATCAAGACTGAAAACGGGGTTTCGTCGGTTGATATCTCCAAGTTTGTTGGCGATGAAGGGATCAGCGAGGATACTGCCAAGTTTGCTGAAGAGTTGAACGCGGATTTGGGCGAGTTTGCTGTGAAAAAAGTGGATGTGGTCAAGAATGACAAGGACAAGTATGATTGGCAGGTTTTGGCCGCCTTGATGGGCCAAGACGGCTCGCGAAAGGACAAGCTGGCCAAGTTTTTTGAATCCAAGGAGGTTCCAGTTATTAAAGAGGTCAAGAGCGATGATAACGAAAAAGAAGACAAGGAGGACGGCGATATGTTTGGCGACTCTACTGACGACTTTTTGGGTGAGGTTGGCGTGCCACAATACGAACCAGAGGGGTCCTTCAAGCTGTTTGGTAGCGAGCAAAACGACGCTGAAAAGCAGATTACTCGCGCCGTCCTACAAGGCCAGTTTGAAAAAGCGGTTGACATTTGCTTAAAGGAGGATCGTATTACCGACGCGTTTATGCTGGCGTTGAATGCGTCCGACGCGGTCAAGAATAAGGTTCGAAACAAGTATGTGGCCAACAATGCCGCTAACCGACCGTTTGTCCGGCTGCTAAACTCTGTCACGTCTAGCAATATGCAAGACGTGGTTGCCAATGCGGATGTGTCTGAATGGCGGGAAATCATCACTGGGTTGTTTACCTACGTGGAAGACAAGAAGGAGTTTTCCACCCTGGCTGGTCAATTGGGCGACCGGTTGCTGGAGCAAGCTGGTGATGACAGCGAGAAGCGAAACAGCGCCGTGCTGTGCTACTTGGCCGGCACCAACTTGGAAAAGACCACGCAAATCTGGCTCAGCGAGCTTGGCGAGGCGGAAAAGTCGAGCTTGGACGAGGAAGCCAACACCCCATATGTCGCTCACGTCAAGGCTCTACACTCGTTTATTGAAAAGGTTACCGTGTTTCAACGAGCCGTTGGAACCAGCGGGCAGGATGTTGAGCAGGAAAAGCTGGGCCATTTGTACGATGCGTACCGAGAGTATGCCAACATTGTGGCGTCTCATGGCCATTTGGACATGGCTGAAAAGTACTTGGACATGTTGCCATCGCAATACCCAGGTGCTTCTCTAGAAAAGGAACGTGTACAAAAGGCTTCCAAAAAGGCGGCAGCGCCCGTGAAACAACAACAACACTCAATTAATGCGGCACGACGTGGTCCATATGCTGCGCCAGTTATCCCAGCTGCTCCGGTGGCTGCTCCAGTCGCTGCTCCTCCACAACCACCACATGCTCGAAATGATTCGTCTGCTGGTGGTTCGTCTATTTATGCGCCACAAAAGGCGGCTGCTCCAGTTCCAGCGCCAATGGCACAACCGCCAATGCCACAGGCAAATCCGTACCAACCGGCGCCTAATCCATACGCCGCGGCAGCGCCAAATCCATATCAACCAGCACAACCAATGGCACCACCGGGTCCAGTTGGAATTCCGCCACCACCACGAGCTGGAGGAGGTGCGTCTCCAAGTCAACCACCGCCGCCGCCGCCAAAACGAGACGAAAGTGGATGGAATGATTTGCCAGCGGGTGCGGTGACTACTCAGAACCGACGCGGCACGCCAACTGCCAGTGCGATTCGATCGCCATTTCCTAATGCGCCAAGCAACTCTCCACCACCGCCAGTGAGTGCTCCACAAAAGGGTGGAATGCCGCCACCGCCTCCACCGCGTGCTGGGTCTCAACCACAACAACAACAAGCGCCGCCACCACCACCATCGCTACAAGCCGCATCTCCAATTCAACAACAGCAAGCGCCATCACAAGTGAATAGCCGGTACGCGCCGCAATCACCAGCGCCATCTAATGGTCAGTTGCAAGGAGGGGGTATGGCTCCACCACCACCAATGGGTGGTGGTCCGCCAATGAACCGAAGTACGCCTCCGCCGCAAAACCCATACGCGCCGCCAGCCGCACAACAGCCGCCGCAGCCACCGGCGAATCCATACGCGCCGGCTGCTCCTCGACCGGGGGTTCCACCACCAGGTGGTAATCCAATGCAGGCTCCACCTCCACCGCCACCACCAGGTATGGGCGCTGCGGCACCAGCTGCGGGTATGCCACCGGCCATGATGAATACACCACCGGTTCAGTACCAAGCAATGCAACAACCACCGCCACAGCAGCAACAACAGCAAACCCCGCCACAGCCGGAGGAACCACCAGTTCCAGCGGCGCCACCACGACACCCACCAGGTGACCGTGAGCATATTAGTGGCGAGGCGCGACCAATTTTTAACATTTTGAGCGCCGAGGTGCAGCGAGTGGGGCCGTTGATTCCGCAGAATTACGCGCGTCAAGTGCGGGATGTGGAAAAGCGGCTGAATATTCTGTTTGACCACTTGAACAATGACGAGTTGTTGCAAGCGGATACCGTGCAGGAGGTTGTGCAGCTGTCGCAGGCGATTGAGGCGAAGGATTATGACGCTGCGTGGCAAATGCACGTGGATATCCTGTCTGCAAAGAGCGAGCAGTGTGCGCAGTGGATGGTTGGTGTCAAGCGGTTGATTGAAATGGCCAAGGCTACTGCTGGACAATAAACAGAGTGATTAGAGCTTTTGTGGGTAGTAGTTTTTTTTCTATCAGTAATAATTTAGTATTTGGCTCGTATTTACGTTTCACCTAGTACGACCGAACGTGGTTGTTGATTGTAAACAGCTATTGGTCCAAAAATTGGAATGGACCTGTTGTTTATAATGTGGAGCGCGCTTAGCTATAGTAATATAAAAAAAAAAAACTACATGCTTGGCCAAACTTGATGCAGTTGCCGCTGGATAGTCTCTGGCAGTTTGTACAGCTTGAGGTTGTTGTGCGGAGTGAACCGTTTCTGCAAATGCATTAGCTTGCCGCTTGGTAAATCCTTAACCAGTTGCTTGCGGTCAACGATGCATAGACTCTGTAAATTCGGACAGTCCAGCTGCTCGATAAAATTCCACCTCGACACATGGACCGTCAAATGTTTGAGCCGTGGCAGGGTAATAACCTGATTATCATCCTGTTCGTTGATATCAACCCCGTTGGTATCGTAAAGCGCCAGCTTTTCCAACTTTGTCATAGTTGCCGCCCAGGACAAGTTCGGATCGATAACACAGTTCAAGGTCAAATGGGCAATGCTCGAGTGGGTGAACGTGCCATGCGCGTTGGTAAGATAGACCTTGTTGCGAGGGATGGTATCGATAACAAATCCGTGGACTCGTGGTGACACTCTGGCCATTTCCATATGCGTGATTGGCGAGCAGGTTAGATTCAAATGCAGCGTGTCGCAGTCGAGCCGCCCCAACGGCGCGTGTAACCGGAGATTAGCTCGGTACACCACCTCAACATGCTTGTACACTTTTTCAGAGCTGAACAGCCCGAGCAGATACCCCGAGTCGCACACCCAGCTGGTGTTTTCCGGGCGAAAGTCAAACAGCTGGTAGGTAACGCACTGCACGTTGGTGAACATGAGCGGTATCAGGTTTGTAAACCAGTCTACGTGTTCGCCATCGTTTGCGTACCACTGAGGAGAACCATTCTTGCAGCTGCTCGCAGTGCTGCTATCCCGATTCGTCCTCCTCCACATTGGTGCGGCCACATGTAGAACCCGGGTGTGACCAAACATTTGGGTCGACCGTTCCAGCCCAAACACCTTGTGAATCTTCCAATACTCCCTGGGGGTTAGCGTCATCCCCACCTCCACATGCCTGGAGGTCCCGTCGTTGATCGCTGGTGGAATCACACTGTCGTTCCCGCCTAGCTGCAGCACTACCGATTTCCACAGTACTGGTTCGATGATCTGGTTGAGAAATTGGCACGTCAGCCTCAGCGCTGACAATTCACGGGCGCCGAGATAGTCCACCACTTCATGCCACAGCTCGTTGGGCAGACTGGCTAATGTTGTTTTGTTAGTGTTGATTGACATTATTTTTGTTTGTCGTTTATCCGACCCTAAGCTTCCATTTTTAAACAATTGCGCCGAATTTTTTTTTTTTTTTTAATATGTGGGGCACGTGGCCCGCAATATGAAACCAGTGCTTATACACAGCACGCCACGCCAAGCCAAAAACGTGCCCTCCCCTTGTTCCTGTTCTACCGATCCGATCCAATTGGAAATATAAATCTAAAACACTTTGTACAACGGCTGTTTTATTAAACTATTAGGGTAAAAAATGTACAAGACTAGAATACAGCGGTCATGAGTTTTTGGAAAACGCCACGAATGTCACGATGGTCTCTACGCACGCCACACACCAATGTGGCAAAACTTAGTGCAAATAACAAACTCTCCATGGTCTGGTGCTTGACCGACTGCCCGCTGCTATCCGGGAACGCAATCGCCAGGGCTCTTGGCGCCACAAACAGTGCCAACTCGCCACGCCGTTTGGGGTACTCAATCAGCGAGCTGAGCCCACATAATGCCGAGCCCAAGGCTGGGCCATACGTCTCCTCAAGCTGTTGCGCAGTAGCATTTGGGAATAATTTCGGGCCAACCCGAGTTCGTACCAAACACACTCCGTACCAGCATAGAGTGATAAAGGTTGCCAAAAACGCAGAGGATCGTGCGGAACTGATCAAAGCGTGTTTCCAGGCCTTGCGCCAGCTTTTTGTAACGAGCGCCACGGCAATGTTTAGCGGCACGTATACTGACAGACCGGATACAAACCCTCGATACCACCGCCATGCGGCGTGTTTTTCGCAGCCTTTGATGTTGCAGTGGATTAATTGACATGGCAAGGGGATCGAGGTTGAGAACCGGCCTGCTGAAGGGTCCATCCCGCATTTGATGCACATGGTGTCTAGAATATCGTCGTACTTGCCTTTGGTCCCGTATACAATCTCACCATTGCGTAAAAGGCGGAGTGCCTCGACCAGCTCGTCGTCCATGTTGGCCGCGGCAGTGATCCACCGACGGTACGACGGTGGAAGCCGCTCGGGATAAAAGAACCATGCAAACATGATGGCAAAGCACGACACGGTAAACAACCCTACATCGCCGAGTTGTTGCGCTTGTTCTCCGATTCGCAGCTTTCGGCATGAGCTGCGGATTAGACAGTCCAACCCTCGCACCACTACGAATAGGGTCAGATCGGAGGTGTCCATCCCGTTGGGGTGAGATTTGAGCCCCTGTTTATACCGAGTGAAGGCACAAATCCCACTGATAAACGCCGAGGAAAATCGAGCGTTTGAGGGCGACAGGACGTGTCCCAAAATCCGGTTCAGCACAAACACCCCACCAATCAATTTGGCGATAAAGGCAGGGAACCGGTTGGGCAAAAAGGCCCGTCTTATTGCATTGACCACTTTGGTATACACGGTTGATAGATCCTCCTTTTTCCGAATCGCCCTAGACGCGATGGATAAAAACCGGGGTAGGATAATATACAGATATGCTAGGCCGTACCCTTTTAGTGATTGTCTAATCACTGGGTTTTTGAGGATCGCTCTGGCGAGAGCCTTGGTTTGTAACGACGGCGAACCTGCCATCGTTATTTATTTTTGTTAGTTGGTGTCGGTCCTGAAAGTGTTTTTTTAAAAAAATAAAAAAATAAAAAATAAAAAATCGCATGTGAAATGAGAAGGCCCCCAATTGGGAGAAATCCCCGAGTTTTGTGCGGCTGGGAAGGGCTCTCGGCTATCCAGCGGAGTAAAAGAAATACGTTCCCCACATTGTTTTTTTTGTATAAAAAGACACGCGCTGCAATAATAACTCACAAAAAACGGATAATGAGTGGAGAAACGTTGAAAACACAAGTTACCGAGCAGTTTGGGGTCAAGTACCCGATTTTTTTAGCAGGCATGCACATTGCGGCCGGACCAAAACTCTGCGCGGCAGTGACCAACGCTGGTGGGATTGGGGTTCTGGGTGCGCTTTCCTGTAAACAGCCTCAGCAGCTGGATGATATGATCACCGAGATGAAACAGCATCTGGACCATCCTGACACTGCAGTGTTTGGGGTGGACATTGTGATTCCAAAGGTTGGCGAGGGGGCGCGAAAAACAAACCATCACTACCACGAGGGTCCAATAAAGAACTTTTTGGACGTGATTGTCAAGCACAAAGCCAGCTTGGTGGTCACTGCGATTGGCGCCCCGTCTGTGGAGGTTTGCGACTACCTCCACGCCCATAACATCAAGATCATGTCCATGATTGGCGCAGTAAAGCATTTGCGGACTTTGCTGGATAACACTGCCATGGTTTCGCGGGTCGATTTGGTGTGCTGCCAAGGTGGGGAAGGCGGCGGCCATACTGGGTCTGTGCCTTCTAGCCTGCTCATGCCATCAGTCGTCGACGCAGTCCAGGGATATAAAAGCAATTTGACCGGCAAGCAAATCCCAGTAGTGGGAGCTGGCGGTATGTACTGTGGCCGGTCGCTCGCTGCTGCTCTGTCCTACGGGGCTAGCGCGGTGTGGGTCGGCACTCGGTTCGTGGCTAGCAAAGAAAGCGGGGCTCCACTAGCCCACAAACAACGCGTCATCAAAGCCGGGTTTAACGATACTTTGCGAACCACAATCTACTCTGGCCGGCCGCTACGAACCTACAAGAGCAAGTACGTGCTGGATTGGGAAACTAATAGAAAGGAAGAGATTGATGAGCTGCTGGCTAAAGGGGTGGTTCCGTTTGCTAACGAAATGTCCAAAGACTCGTATAACAGTCCAGATCCGGATGATGATGAGGCCGATGATAAGCCTTATTTGATGGGTGAGGGCGCTGCAATGGTCAAGAAGATTGTCCCGGCCGCGGATATCGTCCATGAAATTATCACCGACGCGGTTGCCCAGATCAAGCAAATCTCGGGCTACCAAGCCAAGTTGTAGTACTATAAGTTAGTAAAAAATATCGGACCCCCGATTGGACCGGGACCTCGGTCGGTTTTGCCCCGCCAAATCATAATTTTTTTTTCCCTCTCCTCATCATCATCTCCACCCAAAAAGATTTAAGATCAGACAAAGGAAAGGAAGTGTGCAAAATGGAGGATAGTATAAACCTGAGCGTGTCTTCGATGCCTACAGAGACTGACAGCACGGCTGCACGGTACAAACGAGCCGCCAAGATGTTTTTGAACAAAAAGTTTGATGCTAGTTTTGCCGAGCTGGAACCGTTGCTCAAGCTTAAACCCGATACTACTAGCGAACCCCCACGGCTGTGGACCAAAATTTGGAGTTTGTACATGGCGATATTAGACAAGGCTGTTAACGACACTAGTCAGTTTCCGAAATCACAGCGCAAGATGTTGCAACAAGTTGTCCAGGATAATACAGCGTGGGAGCAAGTCGAGACTGCATTCAACGGGCTGGATCAGGCCAACCCTGATTTGGTCCTTTCTCTCGTGACTCTCAGCACCCGGAACTGCGGGGCTGATGCTCTGAAATCGGTTAATACAAAACTCGAGGCGTATATAAGCTCGGCGATGGATGGGCTGGAGAAGGAGGCGGATATCCACGCATTCACCCAGTTGGTCCACGCATACGCCACAAAACTTCTCCCCAAGATTAACGAGTTTGAATACGCAAAAGAGTTTGTATCCGTCAACCCATTCATATCTGACAAGCAACATGTGTTGGGTCTGTTGGACCAGGTTAAATCCGACCAACAACAGGCAAAACGGGAGCGGCAAGTGGAGGAAAAGGAGCAGGCGAGGTTGGAGCGGGACCGGGTGCTGAAAGCAGAGCAGCAGCAGTTTTCCTCCACGCCTTCGCTATCCGAGGAGAGTGATTTGAACGTGGTAGATCCCGCCCCATTGCCTACTGCCACTGCTCCCACTAGTAGCAGTAGCGCCGCACCACCCGCGGCGGCGGCGGCGGCGGCGCGTCACAACCCACGGGACTTTACAACCCTCGTGTCATACTGGAAAGGATACATCTCCAACCTTTTCAAATCCGCATCGTTCCTCAAAATTTTACTGTTTTTTGTCATCATCCTGCTGTCGGTGACCAACCCAATTGCCAACGCACGGATCCGCCGGGTACTCGCATCAATCTGGACAAAGCTTGTTTATACAATTAGAATGGGTACAAAAGTTAGCTATGTATAAATAAATAAGAGAGAGAGATATTAGGCTACCAACGGTTGGCCTGTTTGATCGCATTGAGTTTTGCTTTGATCCCCGGTGGAGCGTTGATCCGCTGCTGTCGATCCAGGTTGTTATCATTATCCGAATTAGGGCTCAACGGTTGGTGGTGAGGGTGAGGGCGAAGGTCGTTAGCGTCGTTATTAATGTTCGTCGTCGTCGTTGGTATTGTCGTCGTCGTTGTTGTCATGGTAGTATCCACGTCATAGTCAATGTCAATCATGACCACATTGCTAGGGTTGGTGTACAAATCATAGGCCAAAGGGTAATCGCGCTGTAAAATCTCCAACACTTGGTCCATTTTCAGCCAAAAAAAAGTCATTGCATTGAACCGTTTGCGGTCCTCCCCCCTTTCTGCAATCACCTCCTCCATCGTTGGAACGGTCGAAAACGGCTCCAACGGCCGGCAGATCCACGGCTGCACCATTGTCCAAATCCGCGTCTTTTCCTGGTCAGTTACCAGTTTCTTGGTCAAATCGGGATAAGTCTGGTAAATACTCGAGGTTTGCAAGCCCAACAACAACCCAATCTGGACGTCAATAAAGTACGAGTCCGATGCAGGCGCGTCAGTGCCGTTGGTAAGCCCCAAGGACGACGACCCATGGGCAACCACCGCTTTGAACGATCTGGCTAGTAACGGAAGCTTTTGCTGCATCATTTCCAGCGTTTGAGCCCCATAGCTCGCAGTTCGGATCCCATATGGGTAATTTCGCCGAACTTCTGCCTCCCGACGTTGAATCGCCAGCCTCCGTCGTTCCTCCTCCTGCTCTTGAGAAATCCGCTGTTGACGTTCCCGTTCCTCCTTTTCCCGCTCCTGCTGTTCAACCAACTGCTGCTGTTCCAGTTTACGCTTCTCTTCTTTGCGTTTTTCCTCTGCTTCCAAGTTTTTGAGCATTTTCTTTTCCCGCTCGCGACGGTCTCGCTCCTTTTGCGCTTCCAACGCCTCGCGGCGTTTCCGTTCCTCTTCCTTAGCCGCCTCTCGTTCCTGTTCTTCTCTTTCTGCTCGTTCTCGCGCTTTTTGCTCCAACTCTTCCTGCTCGACACGCTCCCGCCGCTCGCGTTCCTCGTTTTCCTGTTTTTCCCGTTTGCGCTTTTTTCTCTCAATTTCCTCCTCCTCCGCTGCTACCGCTGCAGCTTTCAGCCGTTTGTTACGTTCCTCATCACCAACCAACCGTTTCTCATCATCTCGCTCCGGTTTGATCTTCTTCGTTTCCCGTTTGATACTATCTTCACGTTTCAACTTGCGCTTCTTCATGCGGCGTTCCTCCTCGCTATTCCCTGACCGTTTTTCTGGTCGCTTCCCCTCGGATTTGGCCTTGCCTATTGCATCGTGAACCACCACCGCCTCCTCGTCATCGCTACCAACCGCCTCACGCGCAATATCGTAATACGACCGGCCTTTATGGTCCAACTTCAAAGGATTTGCCCCGCTTTTTAGTAACAATTTGACGGTATCCAAGTGTCCTCGACCAATAGTCTGCTCCAACGCGGTATGCCCATCCTCATTCGACCAATCGGACTGGGCCCCAAACGCAAGTAGCAAACTAACCAGCTCCGTATGACCGTGTTTGGCAGCCAACACTAAACAATCCCCATCCGGTTGCCAGCCTTCCTCTAATGATCTCCCCACGTATTGGATATCGCCGTCTGCAGCCTTGCGGTACACCATATCTCTACCGGTCCGTGTGGTCAAATCCATCCACAACAAGTCGTTCCGGATCGACTGGCCCCGAACTCCTCCGCGCCGTTTGGCCTGGGTTGAAGTTGACGAGCCGGTAGCATCCTTATCCTCACGAGGTTGCTCAGGGAACGTCCCGGGCACCGATTTGGACGGGTCAAAGTTGGTGGCATTATCAATCTCCTCGTTATCGCCCGATCCAGCCGATGCTGCAGAATCACGTCTAGCCTTGGCCCGGAATTTATACGCCTGGTCTTTGAGCATCTTTTCCAAAACCTCCATATTCGGATCGTCACTTGGGATCGAGTCTAGCGCGGTTTTGCCCTGTGCGTTGAACACTCTAGGGTCAGCGCCTCGTTCCAGCAGCAACCTGACCACGTCGAGCTGCCCCCGCGAACACGCATCAATCAGCGGCGTGTCCAAATCGTTCAACCCGGATCGAATGTCTATAATCGCCCCGTGGTCGAGCAGCGCCTCGACAATCCTGGCATGGCCCTTCAACGCGGCATCGTGAATCGCAGTGTTGCCTGCGTAATCCCGATCATTCACATCCGTGCTACCTCCTTCCAGCAACTGCCTGGATCGGGTTAAATCTCCCTTGTCGCAATACTTTTGCAGCAACAACCGCCCACTCGCATCGCGTATTGGCTTCCCGTCTTTTCTCATTGGTTGCTGGATACCCGACGAATGGCCGGCTATATTGGGACTAGAGGATCGTGAGTGCTGACGAGGTTTATCCTCATCGCTATCCTCAATTCTCTTGACCTGCCCATTCCGTTTCTTCCGCTTGTGCTTGATCTTTTTGCGAACCGCCGGCCGTTCATCACTCGCGGGCAGTATCACCGTCTCTGCTTCTGATGAACCCTCCATTGCATCATCCGTTGGTGCGCCGCTGCTCTCGCTGTCTCTGCGTGCCCTTTCATTACTAAAGTTGTCGTTGTTGTTGTTGTTGTTGTCGTTGTGGTGGTGGTCAGCGCGTAAACCACTACTACCGCTAGTACTACCCAACGGGCCGTCCTGCTTACCCGCTAACGGGTCGTCCCTATCAAGATCCATCCTTCAATTTCAGTTTCTTGATACCTTAGCTAGGGGGGAAGTTGTGTCAGGCGCGGGTGTTGTTGTTGTTGTCTAGAAATACAAATATAAGCGCCCAGTTTCTTGTCGTGAGTAGTTAGTGAAGAGGGAAAAAAAGACAAAAAAAAAAAATTGTGAGAAGGGTATAAAAGGCTTGCGCGCGCGCCCTCCTTCCTCTCCTCCTCCTCACATACTAGTGATAAAACGTCAGGTATATTTTGAAGTTACAAGCTAGATAACAGAAAACCATTCATGGTTAACAATCTCATAAATCGTAGGTCGTTTGTCCACGTCACGGCATAAAATCAGGTTCACCAGGTCTAAACAAGCCTGGGAGGTAACATACGGGATACGCAAATCTCCGTCCATAATCTCGTCGACATTGTAAAATGGGTTCTCCTTGTAGACAATAGTATACAAGAGGATCCCCAGCGCCCAGATATCCTGGGGTTTGCCAGCATAAGGTCGGCCACCTAGGACTTCTGGCGCGGCGTAGTCTATAGTCCCCACAAACACGTCAAATGGACCCTGTTTGAGAAACGCCGACGAGCCAAAATCAATCAGCTTAATTTTGCCCCGTTCGTCCACCACCACATTCTCGTCTTTAATATCCCGATGCACGATCCCGTGCTGGTGCAAATGCTGAACCGCCAGCACCACCTGCCTAAACACTGCTTTACACTCATCCTCCGCCATTGTCGGTTTGAGCTCAATCAGGTCAAACAAGTCGGTCCCCGGGTTGCCATGCCGCTCCATCTCAATATGGTAGTAATCGTCATCTTCAAAAAAGTCGAGCAATCGGATAATGTTTTCGTGCGGGCTGTTGTTCAACGTGGCCATAACCTTGATCTCGTTTGGGATTGTGCCTAGTTTACGATCCCTCGTCCACGTATCCACCAAGATCCGCTGCTTGATCACGCTCTTTACCACCACAGTAACTCTTGGGGTTTGGGTGTATTGCGCCAAAAGCACCTTGCCATACGCGCCCTCGCCCATCTGCATGTGAATGTCAAAGTCGGTGATCTTCTTGGTCCGGCGTTTGGCCCCAATCTCCGGGGTATGCTTGTGGTACTCGGCGAAAAAGTCAGAGTCGGTTAGTATCGTGCCAGACGTGCTGATGCTGTCATTGGATTGATTGTGATCACTGCTAGACTCGGCCGACGCAGACGACGACTGGTTTAAACTCGAGTTGCGGGAATGCTCGGCCGATTGGGCTGGAGACGGCGATGAGGTTTTGGACGACGACTGCTGTTGTTGCTGCTGTTGTTGCTGCTGTAGATCGTAAAACAGTTTAAGCTGCGAAGGGATTTCCGACTGGGCTCGAAACTCGCGAGTGTTGCGCGAGTGCGTGATCCATAACGCAAAATACGACGGGGAAACCACCCTCAACTGCGCATCAACCGTTATCAAATCTCCATGCACGTTTTGCGCACAAATCCCGGTTGACGAAACAAAATTGGCGTATCGATTTAGCACCTGTTGGTCCGCATTCGGGCTTGGCGCTTGGGGCAGTTTAAACTCCTCGCTAATCACCAAATTCGTACTACTAGGCAACGGCGAAGTAGGCGTCCGTTCCTTTTTTTGCATTGGCTCGCTCATTGCCGCGGTTTTGCGGAACATGTGCTCGGGAATCACCAAACCAACATTGTCAAACGCAGCGTCTAGCTTGTGTACATCCACAATCACCCGCAAATGCTCCGAAAACTTTGGTATCAACACGTCTATACTTTGGCCCTGCATCGGCTCTTGATACCCTAGCAGGTTTTGCAAAAACAACCGGTTATAGTCTACAATGCTCAGGTCGTGCTTGTTGAGAATCACCACACCTGCTTGGTGCGGCAAGGAAGTTAAATGCAGCTTATCATCCTTCATCTTTGCAGTCGCGGGAAGGTTCTGGTCGTCGAGACGGATAGTCTGGTAGCCAAACTTGTCAATAGTGGCGTGGTGAGGCACTAGCTGTGATAACAGCTTGCCAACTGCTGCGGACTCGTTAATCAGCTCGTGATTATTGTCCCCACTGACCTTGTTCACCTGCCCTGTTGTCTGATCCAGCTCCAATACGGCTTGATCTTGAAGAATCTCCTCAACTACCCAGATTAGAAACCCCTTTTGGTTATACTTGACCCAAAACGAGGCAACCGACTGGTGGCCGTTGCACTTGATTATAGGGAAAGTGGCGCCGCACAATGGTACATTGTTGCGGCAGGCTTGCAACGCCTCTACAATATCATCCTTCCCTTCCTGCTGGATGATATCCAGAATCGACCGCGATCGCAGCTCATGCTGAGACATGCCAAACACCAAACACGCAATGTCATTAGACGACAAAATGTTGAATGGTGCCACGTCCTTGGTCGTGAAGATGGAGTTTTTTGATGCATACTTGGTGGCCACGGTCGACAATGGCGTGATCGTCGGGGCATCGGTGGCAACCGGTTGTTGTTGTTGCTGGGTTGCAGATGACAGCGAGAGCGTGGAGACTGAGTGGATCATTGCCGGCACGTTGGTCACGCTACCCGTGCGTTGCATCATGCTCTGCCACGCCACATCCACATACGGGGTAGCCAACGCCTCTAATATCTGACTCTCCACATTAGTTGCCGTACTCCCAGTAAATGCACGCTGACGTTCCGGTTTCTTTCCATCTCGGTTAGCAGTCCCTGGTGTCTGTTGTTTGGGCATGCCTGGCGAGCGAAATAACACCTCCTGTCGGTCTTGGCTTGAATATGCGCTTTCCAAGGTCTCCAGCACCTTTTCCAAATTCTCGTTGAAATAGTTTTTGGGCTGCGCTGAGGATTGAGAATGTGGAGGAGGTGGGGGCTGACGCTGGGGTTGATAGTGAGCCGTACGGTTCACTGCAGGGTTGGCAGATGCGCCACTACTGCTACTCATACTGTTGAGCATGGACAAGGTTGCGGACGATGCACTGGACCGAATGTTGCTCAGCACATGCTGCAGCACCCCAGACCGCTCTGTAAACGCTTGGGCGTTGGATGCCATGGAAACGGTAGACAGAGATCTCTGTAAATCCTTGAGCATGAGCGGGTTTTCCCGCAAAAACTCCAGTGACCGTTTAAGCACCGAAATCCGCTGCGAGATGGAATTCTGCGATACTGATGCATAGGAAAACGAGTGCAATGATTCGGACGAAAAGCGAAGAATTGCCTGGTCTATAGGGCTCTGTCCTGAAAGTGGCGGCAAAGCCGACCCTACAGACGTTGACCGCTGCATTGGAGCAGCTGTGAACCTGCTTTTTGTGTTAGCTAGCTGTCTCTTTTTCTTCTTGATCCGTTTCCGCTTCAAGTACATACTCTTCTTCATCGCTTGAACTGTCCGTGTCTAGGTGAAAGGAGGGTCTCTTTCTGCGGTCTCTATGCAAAGGTGACCCATGATCCATGATTCCATTTAGAGATTAGATGTGTCTGGGCAAAAAAAAAAAAAAAAAAAAAAAAAATTGGTGCTAAATCTGGACCACACAAAAAAAAAATCTCGAATAAGAAAGAAAAGAAAGATAGAATAAAAGGGAAGAGGTCTTTGTAGATGTTGTGTTTGTCTCTTTACCCTTTTGGCCGTCTCTCGCTTTTTAATCAAATCGGGTTGGAATAAGTTATATATCAATGGAGGGGGAGGGAAGTGGTTGGAATCGTGAAGTGTGTACACTATTTTTTTCTCTCTCCTTTGGGTGTCAAGAAAACTCTAACAAATTTTTTTTCTCTTCCAAGACAGTAAAGTGGAAAGGAAATAAATAAACCTTCCATAGAATTGTCTACTTTTAAGCCTGTGCAGGTTGGTTGGGTTGGCGCACCACAACCCTGGCCGGTTCCTACACCGATTTACTTACTACTACTGTAATCGATTGTTATTTTATTTTATTTGTACAGTGCTATATTATTTTTACTATTGTACAGTACGTAACCAAACTCATGTACTACGAAGGGCTATATCATTTCTTTTTTCCTTTTTTCACCGTGTTTTTGGCCGGTAATTATTTACTACTCTGGGCGGGTGTGTGTGAGTGTGTTTGTGTGTCTAGGTTTCACGGGCGATGGGCCTCCGGTTACCCTATTTGGGCTGTTCCGGCCCGGTTCATTACATCACGAGACATTTAGCGCGGCTTGTTCCTGTTCTACAGTAACGAGGACAGAAATCTGGCTCTTTAACTACCGTGAGTCGTTGACCTCTAGAATCCGCTATTGACATTGACCTTTACGGGAACAGTTTCTACCATTGAAAATTTCAAATTGGTTACTATTGCTAGATCGATATCATGACGATTTCCCGCGGCTGCAACTTCCGAGTGGCTCGTAAATGAAGGGCAATTTCTTTTACGGCCAACCTACATCACTAATATTTCCAAAATTAACGTGCTGTTGTTACTTTGTTACAGTACAGTCCTCCTTTGCAACCATACAGGTATCACACAGTAAGACAAAATGCAATACACGCGCCACGGGGGTATGGGTTACCCTCCCGGTACTAAAAAACTGAATATTCCGTCCCGGAACATATTGAAACATTTCAGCCGCACCCCTATTATAATAGGTGCACTGTTTTGCGCGAGTCTGATTGGCTGCTTGACACCCATCCATTTTTTGGGAGAGTGAAAAAAAAAAATAACACAACGGGAATTTTTTTTTTTTTTTTTTCTTCTTTGATTTTTCATCGTCCTCGTTTGTCCATTCACACTAACAAGCATTCACTACCAACACAAAACACAATGCTCAAAACCCTTACATCTGCATCTCGACCTATGCTTGCTCGAGCCTCTGTCAAGCAGGCCATGGCTGTGCGATCTGCTCACGCCATTTCCACCCCAACTCTAATGAAACTCGACCAACGATGGGAAACCATGTCCAGCGAGGAACAAACCGATATTATTTCCCAACTTACTGAACGACAAAAGGGGTCTTGGGCTGAGCTGACTGCTGAGGAAAAGAAGGCTGCTTGGTACATTTCATATGGTCCATGGGGCCCACGACGACCAGTGCACCCAGCTGGTTCTAGCCGAAAGATCTTTTTGGGCGTGTTGGGTGTGGTTGCCGCTGCCGGTGCTCTATTTGGTGCCACCCGGTTGGTGTCTGGTCCACAGCCAGTTACAATGTCCAAGGAATGGCAAGAAGCTTCCAACGAAATGTTGAAGCAGCAAAAGGCCAATCCATTCTCTGGCTATGACCAAGTGCAATCTCCATCTCGAGGCTTGCCAGCTGAGGAAGAGGACGAATAAATTATTTAGTGAATACACAATTGAAAATATTGGTTATTGTACTTTTGTAGTTGGAGGATTTGCTGAATGTTCAGAATCTATAGTACAGTACGTACTGTAGAATGAATGGTCGAGGGAGAGAAAAGACCCTTGTTTAGGTTAATAAAAAAAAAAATAAGCACCGGCCGATCATTCATTCCTAGCTAGTGCTTGACTTGGCTGTTATAGTAACCTGGGGCCTGAGAAAGGTCAGCAGGGCAAAGATTAATCGAAAAGTCCCAATTCACCCAACCGCGCACCTTTTTGTTTCGCCCTTTTTTTGTTTTCTCCATTTTTTTACCCTCTTTAATACACTGCAAAGCCTCATTTTTTCGCAGCGCCCGCCTATCTCGCCCCTACTTTTCCGACCGATTTGTATGCCTCCACTGACTGTACTCTTTTTTTTTTTTTTTTCCTCTCTCTCTTACTTTCCTCTCTTTTCTTTTCTCTTCTCTTTTCACGACTCGACTCGCTCTTTCTTTTTAAAGGCGTGATTTCTTTGCATTCCTGGGTATTAACCTGTATTGTGAGCTTTATTGCCGTTTCATATAAACAGCAGTGGATATTTTCTCGAAATTTGTCTCTGTACATCGAAAAGAAAAGGAAAAAAAAAAAAAAAAAGTGCGCGGTCAGGAAAGTATTTTTAACGACTTTCACTACTCATGGATTACAACAACATGAACTTTCAAATGCCCGGACAGGGGGGCATGCCCAATCAGCAACAGCAGGGCCAACCGGATCAGTCATGGCGAGAAACAGTGACCGATGCGGAGCGTCGATGGCTAGTTGAGCAATTGTACGTTTGCGAATACTCATATCTCCCGTGTCGTATTTTTACGAGATTTCGGAGCTGAAAAGGTTTCACACCTTTATGGTACCTTTTTTTTTTGTCGACAAGATGCTAACCTTCATGTTTAGAATATTAGTGCTAAGAAGCCTTGGGAACCCGTATGCTCAAGACAAGGTGTTGAAAAGTGCCGATAGCTATGAAAAGCATATTTTCGATAGCGCAAAGTCCAAGGTAAGTGCCCGGATTTTTTTTTTCCCCTACCCCGAGATGTTTCCTCTCTTTGGGCTCACTCAACAAACCTTAACATGTTATATGAGTTGGTTCGTTTTTGAAGGCTTATGTAAAGGGGGGACGTGAAGGAAAAGTGCTAACTTTTTTTAGGCGGATTATATTCAGCAGTGTCAGACCAAGATTCAATTCATTCAGGAAAGGATGAAGCAGCAGCATGCTCAGCAACAACAACAACAACAACAACAGCAGCAGCAGCAGCAGCAACAACAACAACAACAAGCACAAGCACAACAGGGTCAGCAAGTGCCGATGGGTATGAACCCAATGGCTGGACCGAACCAAGGTCAGGCCCCGGTTCAGGCTCCAACACAGGCACAGGCACAGGCACCGTCTCAGGGACAAGCTCAGCCTCAGGCGCAAGGCCAGCAGGCGGGTCAGCCAGCTCGACCGGTGCAAGGCAATATTCCACGAATTATTGGACAAAATGGGCAATTTATGAACCAAATGCAATTTCAACAGTTGATTCAAACTCTGCGGAATAATGGTGCAAACCAGCAGCAGATTCAGGCTCATGTGCACAAGCTGGTGCAGACAACACAGCAGAGGTTGGCTCAGCAGCAAATGCCGGGTGGCGTGCCACCGCAGCAGCAGCAGCAGCAGCAACAACAACAGCAGCAGCGACAACAACAACAGGCTCAGCAGCCGCGTCCTCAACCTCAGCAGGGCCAGGTTCCTCAGGGCCAGCAGCAGCCGCAACAGGTTCAAGGTCAGGGACAACAAGCACAAGTGCCTGGGCAAGGGCAAGGCCAAGGGCAAGCACAGCAACAACGTCCGCCGATATATTTCAATGGGCCCAATGGACCAAAGCAATTTACGCAATTGACAGAGCAGCAGTTTAATCAACTTCCGATTGACAAGCAGCAGAAATATATACAGGCTATTCGATCGTTGCAAGCTCATCAGCGGATGCAAACGCAAAATAATCCTGGGCAGCCTGTTCAAGGTCAAGCCGGTCAGCCAACGCCTCCGCGGCCAGTTTCCCAGCAGGGTATGCCTCAAGCGCAACAACCACAGCAGCAGCAGCAGCAGCAGCGGCCACAACCTCCGCAGCAACAAACTCCTGTTCAACAGCCGCAACAACTTCCTCAAGCTCAAGCACAAGCACAGGCTCAGGCCCAGCCCCAGGCTCAAGCTCAAGCGCCTGGACAAGGTCAACCACAGGGAATGACTCCGCAGCAGATGATGCAGAGGACACAAATGGATGCGCCAATTCCACCGGCTATGCTATCTCGGATTCCAAACTTACCTCCTGGTGTCAACACTTGGAGACAAATTACTGAATTGGTCAAGAGTGGGGCGATTCCTCGTGAATTGATGGATACTATTAAGCAGGTTCATCAAATGCACGCGCAGTGGTTGAGTCAGCTACATCGAAATCAGCAACAGGGTCAGCAAGGCCAACAGCGACCGCCACAACCAGGTCAGGCGCAACAACAAGCCCAACAAGCAGCAGCAGCTGCTGCTGCTGCTCAGAGACAAATGCCGGCTGGATATCATCAACAGCCACAAGTTTCTCAACAGCAGCCGCAACAGCAAGCACGTCAAGGCCAACAAGCTCAGGCTCAGGCTCAGGCTCAGGCTCAAGCTCAAGCACCAGTTCCAGGACAGGCGGCTCAGCAAATGGGGCAGTATGCGAATCGGTATCCTGTGGCACAACAGACTCAGCATCCAAATCAAACGATGAATGTTCAGTCAACGCCGCAAATGCAATCGCAATCTCAGCCTCGTATGCAGCCTCAGCCTCAGCAGGCTCAGCAAAATCAGCAAAATCAGCAAACTCAGCAAACTCAGCAGCAGGCGCCGGTGCCTCAGCAACAACAACAACAGCAACAGCGGCAACAAATGGCCAGTGGTCGAATAATGACTGATCAGGATTTGATTAAATGGCGCGAGTTGCAAAATGAGGTTGCGCGTATGCCGATAAAGTTGGAAGATTTGACAGCGCGGCTGAGTGATGAGGACAAGGCGTATGTGCGGAATCTGCTGCCCAACTTGAACACTATGGGCAGTCGTGTGGACCAGGTTGCACCAGTGTTTTTTAAAATCACGTCCAATTCGAACGCGACGATGCGGTTGCTCCAGCTGAAAATTATGCTTCAACAGCAGCTTGAAGGGTTGCAACGCGGCGCGTATTTGACTGATCGCGAGACACTGGACAAGACCAAAAATGAGATTGACCGTTATTTCAAGTTTGTCAAGGAGAATTTGGCGCGGTTTCAGCAGGGTCGTCAACAACAGGCTCAGCAAGCGCCAGTGCAGCAGCAACAGCAACCGCCATCACAGGCTCAAGTTGCCGCGCAACAGGCTCAACAAGTGTCTCAGCAGGCCCAGTTTAACCGTCAATATGCTCCACCACAACAGTCTCAACAGCCTCAGCAACAAGGGCAACAGGAACCAATGCAGGGGTATTCAATGGAACCTCAGAATGCCATGCAGTATCAGCAAATGAACCAGCGGCAGCAGTATCCTCAGCAGCAGGTGCCAATGCCACAACAAGCGCAAATGCAGCAACAGCAGCAGCAGCAGCAACAGCAGCAGCAACAACAGCAACAACAACAACAAGGGCAGCGGCCTCAACAAGCGCCGACTCAACCTCCAGCACCACAAAAGGCGGAAAAAAAGGCGCCTGCCAAGAAGCGTGCTGGAAAGAATCAGACGCCAGTTCAGCAGAACCGGCAATTACCTGCTCAACAAGCACAAGCACAAGCTCAAGCACAACAAGCAGCAGGAGGGCAGCCGTATATCAGTCCTGAATCACAGTCGCACTCTCCAGCGGGGGTGCCAACGTATGCCAAACCAGGTATTACTGCGGACCAGCTTAAACTCCCACCTCAGCGTAAACGAAAACAACCAGACGACACGCCACCGGCAATGACGGGCGGTAAAGCGCCAACTCCACAGGGTCAATCACCGGCAATGCAAAAGAAGGAGCCACCGGCCAAGAAGAATAAAATCGACGTGGCCGAGCAGCAGCGGCAAAAGGCGTATCAGGAAGAGCTTAAGCGCAAGCAGGAGCTTCAACAAACGGATCCAATGGGGTTTTTTGTCACGTGTCTTGGCGAGTGTCTTGGTTTGTCTAATGACGAGATTACGGCTGCTACCAAGGGCGCAAATGCTAAACCATCATCGGCTACTAATGCTGTTTCCACAGCAGCAGCGACCAAGGCCAGTCTAACTCCAAACGCGCTGCTCAAAACTCCACAGCCGTTTTCGGCGAAAACGCCGCATGGGGCTGCGGCGTCTACTAGCGCGACGGGTGTAGGGCCCAAATCCGTGGCGGGACCGCAGTCTGGCGGTACATTGCTTACTGTGCCTGAGGATGCGGTGGCCGAGCCAAAGCAAGGCTGGGCGGGTAATGTTCCTGCGTTGGCGATTCGATGCGCGTTCAAGGTGATCAACGCGGTCAAAATTTGGGAGGTGCCATTCTTGACGCCGCCTGAGGAGCACAAGGTGATTAAAAAGGAGGAACCAGCTGTAGAAAATGAAAGTGAAGAGGGCAAGGATCGGGACAAGAGTACGGATAAGGAAGAGCTGGTGCTGCCGGTGGGTAACTTTGAGACTGGCGAGCCGCTAATGCTGGAAGGACTGGATTATGACAACCTGAGTAATGATGATATTTGGGATTTTGACTCGCTAGTGAATCTGACGGGGGCGCAAGTGTATGGCGGGTTGTAGGCTTTTATTTATAATGTTTAATATACCAATTTTTTTCTTAGTGATTATAATATGCAATGTGCGCGATGAGGCGTTTTTGTTGAGCCCCACGCAACCCAAGTTAGAACCCGAGTCACATGTCGGCATCGGCCCCCCCCCTCCCTCCCTATCAGGACGCAGCGGGCGCGGGCGATCTTGTACAGTACACTAACCTATACAGTACAGTATTCTGGAATTTTTTTTTTTTTTTTTCTCTTTTCTTTTTAATCTCTCTCTTTTAGTCAGTCGCATATAAATAGACGAGATCCCCCTTTGCATTTATTTACCGCAACACAACCAACTGTACAAAGAAAGATAAGAAAAAAAAAAAAAGAGAATGGGTTTTCGCGATTCAATCAAGGAAAAAATTAGTTTGAGCAGATCCTCCTCAATATCATCACGGAACTCTGGGGAGAACAAACCGCGGCGGCCACGGAGCAACACAGTAGACGCATTTGGCACGTCCAACAATGAAACGTCGTACGGGGATAATCGATACGGCCGGCAAAACAACTTTTACAACGGGTCATCAGGGTGTACGTCCCGGCTTAACCACGATGCGTTTGGATCAACGATACGGGACAACAAGGTGGACCTGCGGGCACCCGGTGACGACGGGGATGCATTTGGGGTGATTAACGAGGAGATTGGAAATAATACTTTGGGCGGCAAGGAGACGTCATTCCAGGACTCGTTCAAGCAAGATTACGTCCGCGGCGATGCGTTTGGCGCGGAAACAAACCAAGGCGACGGCCCGAACGTGCTCGGCGATGCTTCAAAACATCCTACCGCTGTGGCACGAAACTATGCTGATATGGAAATCAATCAGTTTGCCGATGATCAAGCCCCAACGCGCACAGGCCGGGTGTTTACCTTCACCGGCCGGTCCACCTAATAATATTGATACTAATAGAGAAGAAACAAAAAAAAAAAGGGAGATTAATCGGCGATCGCCGATTAATCTTTTTTTATTACGTAATTTTATTTTTTGGTCACGCATCGATCAATAGCAGTGTAGACCAACTTCCAAAAGTTGTCCACATTGATAGATTCCATGATCGCGACCCCATTGTCGGCCTTTTCAACGCACAGGGTTTGACCGGCGTGGGTGCCAGTAAGCACCACGTCCATTTTATACCGCGTAAATTGCATGTCCAAATCGTTGTGGATTCCGTACATTGGGATCAACCCGGCCACCGCCAACGGGTCGTGGACTGGCGGGCCGTTATTGAACCCCATTCTCTCCCGGTACGTATCTCGAAAGAACGTGAGCAGCTCAAACAACATGACTCGGAGCGGGTTGCTGCTGCTTCCCTCGCCTTTTACTGTATCCAACACTTGAGAGGTGGCAATTGCAGTGTGGGTAACGTCCAACGGTACCAACAGCACTTTTGGCGCCAAAACTGAGTGGGTAAGCACCCGTTTCGCGGCGTGGGGGTCGCACCAAATGTTAAACTCGGCGTACATTTCATCCTCATTGAACACGTTTGTCTCGGCAAATTCCCCCGACCAGTTGCCAATCTTGATCCCCCCGCCCATGATACTAACTTGTCTAATCTTTGGCAGCAAATCCGGGCGTTTTTCCATCACAATCGCTAGATTGGTTAATGTGCCGGTTGCGCAAATGGCAATCTCGCCCGGGTGGGCCTCAATCGCCGCGATAATCGCATCAGTGGCGGAATCATCCGGTTGCGCTGATACCTCCTCAGCAGTCGGCAACAAATCAGTACCATCTAGCCCAGACTCGCCGTGAATTTCCTGTGCAATGTGCAAGGTCCGCTCCAACGGTTTGGAAGCACCAGGGTACACCTTGATATCCGTCTTGCCGTACGCAGTGAGAAGGGATAGAGCGTTGCGGGTGGTATCCTGCAACGTAGCATTCCCATGCACGGTGGAGATCCCAAGCAGGTTAAATTGCTCGGTTAAAAACGAACTCAGCAGCATTGCAATCGCATCATCATGCCCTGGGTCGCAGTCTAGCCAAATTGGAATTGGTCCGCTCATTTTTGTGTGTTTTGTCAAATTACTATATACTTATAGGATCCCAAGTAGTGAAAAATGGCCTATAACGTCTAATAGCGGGGAGGGGGTTCCGAGTTCGCGCGCGCGCGTTGTATGTTTAAGACTTTAGCGAGATATACGACTCGAGGTTGCCCAACGCCTCGTACACCACGTTGAAAAATTCTTGGACGTTGATATACTCCATAATCATGACGCCGTTTTCGGACTGCTTCAAGGCCAAAGTTTGCCCTTGGTTTTCACCTTCAACCACCACGTCCATCTGGTACCGGGTATACTTGACGTCCAGTTTGTTTGGAATCCCGTACAGTGGCAGCAGCCCGCAGACAGTCAATGGGTCATGCACCGGGTTGCCGTCCTCAAACCCCATCTGCACGTTGGCCGCTTTATTGACAAACAAGTACAGCTCGTAAAACATGTTCCGGACTTTACTCCCCCCCTCGCCTTTCATGGTGTTGATAAATTCCTTTGAAGCACAGGCGGTGTGGGTAACGTCCAACGGGGCCAGCATGGTCTTGGGGGCTAGGATCTGGTTGGTAAGGACAATCTTTGCCGCGTCGGGATCTGCCCAAATGTTAAACTCGGCGCACATTTCCTCAAACGGGCGGAAATTGTTGGTCGCCGCGAATTCATTGCTCCAGTTACCGATCCTAATCCCACCGCCCATGATGCTCAAAAACTTGATCTTTGGCAGCACGTCCGGCCGTCGAGTGACCAGATTGGCAATATTGGTCAAAGAACCAGTGGCGCAGATGGAAATCTCCCCTGGATAAGCTTCAATCGCAGCGGCCATTCCCTCCACCGCGCTGTCATCAGGCTGAGCGGTGGTAGCCGGGGTTGGAAGCTCGGTGCCGTCCAAACCAGATTCTCCGTGCATCCAGGCGGCGATCCCGGTCTTGCGGGTTAGGGCGCTCGCCGCACCTGGGTAGACCTTGACCTCTGGCTTTTCAAAAACAGTCTGCAATGAGAGTGCGTTTTTGGTGGTGTTTACCAAGGTCGAGTTGCCATGCACAGTAGATACCCCGAGTAGGTTGTAGTATTGAGGCATGAAATTGCCAATTAGCATGAGAATTGCGTCGTCGTGACCTGGGTCACAATCTAGCCAGAGGGGGATTGGGCAAGTCATTTGTATTACTATCAAGTTTTTTTTCTATTAAAAAGGAAAGGGAGCCTGCTTTTTATACTTGTATTTGTATTTGTATTTGTAGGGGCAGGACCAGTAGTAGAGGATCTGCGCGCGGGGGCTCTCCCTCGGGGAGAAAAAACAAACGTTCCAATTTTTACGAGCCAGACGAGAGGCTGTACATGACACCAATTTAACTATACGATATAAACGTTGTGCAGCCACTCAGTTGCCGGCAATAAAAATACTCTTCTTGTAGCGTGAGGCTGAAAATAAAAAACGCGTAAATGAGGGAGGGGGAAAAAGTTGGTGTTCGACACACATCCAGCGTCTAAATTTTATTGAAAAAACAATTAAATGGACAGCTCGTCGCAACGGTCCAGGTCTAGGTCCAGTTTCGGGTCACGCGGCGGCGGCAGCTCGTCCAACCGAAGCCCGTTGATCAAGCAAGAACGAGCCAAGTTTGATCCGTCGTCGCCAATGTATTATTATACGCAGCATGCTTTGGCGTCTTGCGCGGTGACTGTCCAACCATCCAGCACGGGCAACAACCCTTTAACGCCTAGTGATCGGGACCAGCAGGCCAACGACTCGACGCCAATAAGTCCGGGTCGGTTCCTTGAGGATCTTAGCGACGAGAACGAGGAGAAGGAGGAAAAAGAGTTGACGCCTGTTTCGCAAGAGATGAGTCCGGTAGAGATGGTGGCCAATCTGCGGTCAGGGTCTGACACAGGGAGCGAGATTCCAACCGCCAAGCAGCCATCAATCTGGCCAATGTTTTGCAACCTGGTAACCTGCTTTGCGTTCCCCAAGCTACTAAAACTAGGCGGGTTGGCCAACCCCCAGCAGCAACAAGCGTGGCGGGAAAAGATTGGGTTAGTAGTGGGTATCCTATTTGTGTCCATGTTCATGGGGCTGGCGACGTTTACAATGAGCGATACGTCGTGCGAAAAGACGGACCATTTGCGGATCAGCCACGCCAACCTCCCTCCCGACTCGTTCATTATTCACGGCCATGTTTTCAACGCGACAAAAGTGCTGGGGTCGTTCCACTCCACTCCGGAAGTGTATCGAGCGGTTGTAGGCAAGGACGCGTCGTTTTTATTCCAAAACGTCAACAACTATTGCCGCCAGTTTATCAAACCCCGGGAAAATACCCCAGTTCAAGTTGCCAACGATGGTCGTGTGCCATGGTATTTCCCGTGTCGGTTGTTGACCAAATCCGGTCACTATGCTCGCCAGCCAAACATTTACGAGACTTGGCAGATTGTCGATAACCAGCATGTCATGATGCCGGCGATTGACGGGCTCAACCATACTACCCAAGTCACTGACGACTCGTACGGGTGCCACTTAACATCCCGCCAGCTGTTTTACAAACTGCCTCCGTATGCCGAGGTTTACTACACCTGGGAGGATTTGCACCATTCTTATCGCCGATTGGTAGTGTTTCTAGGCGATGTAATTGATCTGGACCGGCTGTGGCTACTCGAAGCGATGGATTGGCAGCTGGAACCCCCATTGACTAATCTCTCCGCGGCATACAGCTACCCCAAAGACGTGTCAATCTTGTTTGGCGGCAGCACCCGCAACATCCACGCCATGAAGTGTTTGGTGGAGATTGCCAAGGTTGGGGTGATCAGCACCGAGTCGCTGGGGTGCATCGCGGGCAAGATCATCCTTATTGTATCGCTAATATTCATCTTTTCACTAATCGGGGTCAAATTCACGTTTGCCGTGTACTACCAATGGTTTCTATCCCCGCAAATGGGCGGACCAAAGAATTGTGGCGGCGATACGGGAAAACGCATTTTCATGCCTGGGTTGTACGACCGGCAGACCACCCCTCATTTGGATGTCAGCGGGTTAAAGACCGCAATAAATCACGCCCCTAGTAGCAGCGTGTTTTCCAAGATTGACCGAGTGCAGGACCACATGCGGCAGCAGCAGTACCCGATTGAAGTGCACCCGCTAATCTGCCTTATTACAATCTACGCCGAGGAGGAACCGGCATTGCGCAAAAGTTTAAACGCGCTGGCCATGCTCGACTACCCAGACAGCTACAAGTTGATTGTAGCAGTGTGCGATGGGATCGTGGCCAAAGACGATGACACTAGCAGCACCCCGGATGTGGTGCTGTCGGTGTTGGACCTGGACAATGACTACTCTGAGGATTATTCTTACGTGTCCACTGCGACGCGAGGTGCACGCCGGCTTAACCAGGCCCGGATCTATACCGGGCGGTATCACTGTGAGGACCATGTAGTGCCCGTGGTGCTGATTGTGAAGTGCGGGGACGAGGACGAGCGGCGGGAAACGACCAAACCGGGCAATCGTGGTAAACGCGACTCGCAGCTGTTGCTAATGAATTTCTTGCAAAAAGTGGTGTTTGACGAGCGCATGACTGATTTGGAAAACGAGTTTTATTTGGCGATTTACAACGTGACTGGGTTCTACCCGGATGTATTTGAGTTTGTACTAATGGTCGATGCCGACACCCAGGTCTACACAGACTCGCTGTACCACATGGTGGCATGTTTCAACAATGACTCGCAGATTGTCGGGCTATGCGGCGAGACCAAGATTGAAAACAAACAAGAGTCCTGGGTATCCCGAATCCAGGTATTTGAGTACTTTATTTCGCACCACTTGACCAAGGCCTTTGAATCGGTATTTGGCGGAGTGACCTGCCTACCCGGTTGTTTTTGCATGTACCGGATCAAAGTGAGCAAAGGCGAGCACGGGTGTTTTTTACCAATCCTGGCCAACCCGGATGTGGTCGAGCGGTACTCTGACTATCAAGTCGATACCTTGCATAAAAAAAACTTGCTGCTGCTGGGTGAAGATCGCTACCTATCCACCTTAATGTTGAGAACCTTCCCGCGTCGAAAACAAGTGTTTGTGGCTCGGGCCAAATGCACCACCACGGTTCCAACCTCATTTGGGATATTACTCGACCAACGCCGACGGTGGATCAACTCGACGATTCATAACCTGCTGGAATTGCTGCTGGTGCGCGACCTATGCGGAGTGTTTTGCATCTCAATGCAGTTTGTGGTGTTTATCGAGCTTATTGGCACGGTTACTTTACCCGCCGCGCTGGTGTTTACTTTTTACCTAATCATCGTGTCAATCCTGCGTCTACGCATCCCACTGGCACCACTAGCGTTGCTAATCTCGGTGATTGGGATCCCTGGCGTGCTGATTGTGATTACCGGCCACAAACCAATCTACCTAATGTGGATGCTAATCTACCTGTGCTCGCTGCCAATCTGGAATTTTGTGCTACCATTGAACGCATTTTGGAAGTTTGACGAGTTTAGCTGGGGCCATACCCAATTCGTTGATGATACCCACGTCACTGTCGACGGCAAATTTGACCCCAAAAAAATCTGCATGATGTCAATCCGGCAATACGTGGTGGAAAAGTACAAACTAGAGTCCAAAGCGTCATCGTCGTTATCACAGTCAAGTGTGTATTCGTCAAATTCATAAAAACTATGCAAATAAATAATAATATAAAGGGTTAGACAAAATAGGAGTAAGCCTTGGCCCGAAGCTTTGGCCAGCCGGTTAGAGAATCCTCGTATTCGTTCAAGGCACGCTCCTCCTCAGTCTCAATATATCGGTCCGTTTCCAAGTCCATCTCAGCCAGCTTGACAATCTTGGTCTTTTTGAGCAGTTTCCACCCAAAGTACATTACCACCATGATAATCAGCTCAATGTACAGGTTAAAGAAATGCGAAACGTCCCACGGGTCAAATGCCGACCAGCCTTGAATCAAAATCATAAAAGTGACAAACACCACCACCACCCATGGGCCCCATGGGTAGGTCCAATTCTTGTACCCAAGCTGGTGAGTCTTGCCCTGCGCTTCAAGCGCCTTTCGGAATCGAAGCGAGGTGACGCCAATTGCCAACCACGCCAGTTGGTTCGACACACCCACCAAGTTTTGCAGCCACGACCACAGCTCGCCAGACCCGATAAACGAGCTGCCAAAGCAAACCACCGAGATTAAGGAGGTCACCAACACGGCAACCCATGGCACTTGTTGCTTGTTGAGCCGGCCCAAAAACTTTGGCGCGTACCCTTGCACAGACAGCGTGTACATTAGCCGGCTACCAGCGTACAGCGCGTGGTTGCCGGCGCTAATCACCGAGGTCACAATCACCGCGTTCATAAAACTGCCCGCGACTTCAGACCCGGCAAATTGAAACACTAGTGTGAATGGCGAGGTGGTAACGTCGCCAGAGTCCAAATCTGGGTAATTATACGGCACGCAAATGCCAATAATCAAAATGGACACGATATAAAAGATGATAATTCGCCAAAACACAATGTTCACGACCCGAGGCATGGTTCGGGATGGGTTCTTCATCTCACCGCAGGTTAGAGAAATAGACTCGGTGCCGCCATATGCAAAACAGGCAGTGACAAACACACTGGCAAACCCTTTAAAATGATCCACAAACGGCGCGTCGCCGATATGCCAGTACTTGAACCCCAAGTACTCCCCGCCGTTAACATTGTTGACCCCGCAATTAACCACAATGCCGAGAATAATAAATACCACGACAGTGACCACTTTGAGCAAGGATAGCCAAAACTCCATCTCGCCATACACCCGCACGTGAACGATATTAAGCGCAATCAAAAACACCCAAAAAATGAGCGAAATGACCCAGGTTGGGAAACTGTCGTTCCAGTACTCAAACACCAGCTGCAGGGCGGTCAAGTCGGATGCAGTGGACACAGCGTCATTAAACCAATAGTTCCAAGTCAGGGCGAATCCAAACGACTCGTCCACAAACCGGGTTGCAAAAGTGCAAAATGACCCAGCAACGGGTAGATACGTGGACATTTCGCCGAGGCAGAGCATAATCAAATAGACGCAGGCCCCGACTACCGAATAAGCAATCAACATGGATGCAGGGCCAGCAGCAGCCAGGCTCTTTGCGGTACCCATAAACAACCCAGTGCCGATAATCCCGGCAATGGCAATCATTTGCACCTGTCGCGGTGACAGCGCTCGTTTCAGCTTGTCTTCATGTCGAATAATCTCGCCTTCTTGGTAAATGTTCGCCTCGCTGTCGGCAGCGGACGTGAAGGTATTGTCCTGATGCTTTTTGCCGACTATTGAGTCGGCCGATGAATGTATGCTCATTTTTTCTATCGGAATGTATTATAAAGAGAGGGAAATAAATAAAAAATAAAAAGAGAGAGCGAGATCTAACTATATAAAGGAATGACAAGCTCTTTCGCCTTACGATGAGCGGGCCCGTTATTAATACTCATCATTGCGCTATCCCGTGGGAAGAAAAACTTGCTTCACGCTGTACATGCCCATTTCTAATCGATTGATGCGATTGCGTGATTAGAGACATTTTTTTTTCTCACCCACCGCAGTTTAGTACCGCACAGTTATAAAAATTTGTCAGCCAACCCGGAGCCGGCCCCGCCCACACCGCCCCTCGACGAGTGCGGAATTTTTGCCAGTTCATACTTTTTTTTTTTTCAAACCCCGGGTAATCTTTTTTCTTATTTGGCACCACAAGTCACAGATTAGATTTTGGGCCAAGACACGCCCCCCACTTGTATTTGATACGATGCAGAGATGGCGAATTTCACTTGGCTTTTGCACCAAAAAAATGCCGTGGCCGATCAATTAGGGTTTAGTGTAGCATATTAAAAAAAAGGATTAGGTTTGGGTGGTATGGAAGAGTAAACTAGTTGTTGAACAGAAACTGCATATCTGCCGGGGTCAGCCGGTTCATTGCCCCGTCGTCATTGCCAATCGTGGCATTAACCATTGCCGCTTTTTTCTCCTGCAACTCAACAATTCGCGACTCGATCGAGTCGTGGATAGTCAAGCACACAATTTTCACCGGGCGATGCTGGCCAATCCGGTGGATCCGGTCAAAACTCTGGTTCTGAGCGCTTGGGTTCCACCACGGGTCGAGCAAAATGACCGAACTCGCTTCACACAAGTTTAGCGCCACCCCACCGGCTTTTAGCGACACCAAAAACACCTCCACCGAGGGGGTCTCCATGAAATGCTTGATGATCCCGTCTCGTTGCGCCGGGGACATTGACCCCTGGAGCTTGACCGTCTCAAACCCAGCCTTGTTTAGCCGCCACTCCACCAGATCCAGCATGGATGTGAATTGGCTAAACACAATCGTCTTGATAGTCTGGCGGTCGGACCGCTGCTTGAACAGCTCCTCGACCAACGCCTCAATCTTGGTGCTGGACCGCCACTGCGTGTTCATATCAATCCGGTTCACAATCGACCCCTTTTTAACCTCCTCCTGGTTAACCTCCACCGGCGGCGCCTCCAAATCAATATGCAAGGCAACGTGACACACTGGGCATTCCAGCTTTTTTTCATCGCCAGTCCACCCTTCCACATACTCTTGTGCGCATAACCGACAGAAAGTATGGTGGCATTTGGACCGAATCGGATCCTCAGCTTCGTCATCACATAGCTTGCACACCAATGCGGTGCGCGAGTCGCCAGCGTCCTGTTTCCGTCGCAACACCAAATCAGGATGATTAGCAACCTGACGCATCCGGGTGATTAGCGTGAAAATATTGGCATAGTTGTTTAGCACCACCCCTTCGTTGACATAGGACGTGAACTGCCGCTTGGTGTTGCTATAAATAGACGCGTACAAATCGCGCTCTTCTTCGTTGAAATAGTCCCGCCGCACGTGCACCACACGCGGGGGCAGCCCCAGGTCATCGGCGCGCTCCAATTTTGTCCGCCGCAGCATAATCTGGTTCAACAACACACGCATGTTGGCGATTGCATCGCTCGATGACACAGTGGTATACTCCCGCTGGATAAACTTTAGAATCGAGTGGTTGAAAAAATTAGGGTGGTCCATAGCCCGGTGTCCACAGCTATCACACGTTCGGTAGTCGGAAAAAGTCCACTCGTTTAACGAACACTCACACCGGCGGCAAAAGTACTTGCAAAAGGGCTCCACTTGTAAAAACCGCAGCAACGAGTACAACTCGCCAATCCGATTCTGCAGGGGGGTCCCTGATAAGCATAGTTTGTATACAGAAGAGATTGTAGACACTGCGCGCGCCGTGTTTGAAGTCCGGTCCTTGATGTTGTGTGCCTCGTCGAGCACGATCCGGTGGAACATCATATTATGCAGCACCGATTTTTCCTTCACCACCCCGTTTTTACGCTTAAACCCGGATCGTTGTTTCCGGTACACGCTCTCACACACCGCGTAGGTGGTCAAAACAACGTCGTACTGCCCCAAATCCTCCGCTTTCGACGTCCGGTTCGCACCATAAAACAAATGCGTGGAGAGAGAGCCATTAGTGTACATGTCAATCTCGTTCTTCCACTGCATCATTGCCACAGTCGGCGCCACGACCAGGTTTGGCCCAACCCGCTCCTTATCCGACATCATCAGCGCCACGGTTTGGATCGTCTTGCCCATCCCCATCTCATCCGCCAATATACCCCCGCCATAATGCGTCTGCTCTTGTTTCTGCAGCCAATTCACCCCTTCCTTTTGGAACGGTAGCAACCCGACAGTGAGATTTTCTGGTTGATCAACCTCGAACGGAGCAATCTTGGGTTGGTTCTTTAGCTGGCCAAAAATATCAATAGTCTCTGGGTGCAACCGCTTCATATCCTCCTCCACTTTTTCATGATACTTTTCATACCGCGGCCGGCCGTCCTTAACCTTTGGTTCCTTCTTTTTACGCGGCTGTCGTTTTTTTTTCGGCTTTTCCTCCTGAGCGTTGGCCAGCTCGGTCGCTTGCGCGCTCGACATTGGAACCTCCTTCTCATCATCATCGCTTACTGACGTCCGAGGCGTGCTTCGTTTTGATCGGCTAGTGCTCGGCGTGGCCGTGCTGCTTTTACTAGCATATCTGCCGCTCTTTTTCACAGGCACAATGAACCCACCCTCGCTACCCTCTTCATCATCATCATCCTCAACGTCAACCTGGTTAATCACCTCAATATCCGAGTCATCAGCTTGCACCTTGACTTGTTCATTGTACTCGCTCTCGCTATCATCGCTACCTGCCTTAGGCTGATACTCCTCCTCGTCTACCGATCCAGTGTTAGCTGCATTATCTTATCTCTTGTCGCCACCCAAAAAGCTAACTTACCACTCCCGTCTATTTCCACGTAGCTAACGCTTCGTCTAGTCCGCTTGCGTGGCCGTTTGATTAACGTCCCGTCATCGCTCGATTCTTCGCTCCGAACAGTTGCCTTTCTCTTGCTCATGATGCATGTACTTGGAAAGGGGGGAATGATCGTGGAAGGCAAATCAGAAGGAAAGAAGAAAAAAAAAAGATTAAGGTGTTGCCACAGCACCGGGCAAATTTCTAGCGCGAGCCCCGTGCGGGCGCAGAGGGAGGAGGGAAAAAAAATTTTCCTCCCCTTTGAAAGGCGCTTAATCGAAAAATCGGGGCGCGTTGCGTTGGCGCGCGCGCGTCTTACTAATCCCCCATCGTTAAATACCAGCAAACTATGATCCGGAAGCGCTCAACAGTTTTTGTCAGCCTGCGAATTTTTTTTTTTTTTTGGAAACGTCCCCCTCCCAGTACAACAAAAAAGGGTTAGTGTTTTGATGGCCGTCAAATGTTCATAGCGACATTGCCTATTGGTCCTTCCGATGTCTCGGCAAATCCTGCCATACCCGAACCAGAATTCGGTAAGCGTTGAGCAGGGTTTAAACCGACGTGGGACAAGTTATTTTTTTACCCTACTGATAAATGTTATCACAATCGTGTTACAAGCGATGGCAAGGACCCTAAGAGAAGGGGAAAGGTTTGCATGCCCAGGTCCCCAGGACCGGTGCGTACATGTCTTACTCCCTTAGTATAGTATACATATTTTCAAAGAAAAAAAAAACTGTTGTAGCAGGACGCGTTGTCACGACGCGTGGACTACATTGTACGAGCCTTATGGGGCTGCAGACTAATCCCGGTCCATGTCCGAGCCCGGACGCCAACCGGATTTTATATCACCATCGGTTATTCTTTCAGGCCCTGGGAGCTTTCAGCGAAAAAAAAAAAAGGCACCCTGACAAGTCAGACACCAGGTCTCAATATTGAGAATCAGACACCAAAAAGTCTCAATAGCGAGATTTATTGTACTATAGTACTTGTTTGCTCGTTTGCTGAACAAGTCAGCGGTTCGGGGCGGTTCCTCGGACGGTCAAGCCCCGAGGGAAAGAGAAAAAAAAGAGGCCTGGGATGTTCAGTAATAAAATTTCGCCCAGGTCCGACTTGAAGGAGCTAGCGAGTTTGGCTTATATAAGGTGAGATTGTTTCTACTGCACGACTATTTTCGGAGTCCTGCATTCCCAGTTGCTAGCCGAGCGGGGCCCGACCCGACCCAACCGTGAGTTGCCATGGAGATATTTTCCAAACTTGGAATGGCCTATGTTGGTTACTGCCCGTAAGGCCCGCGGCTTTTTTTTTTTAATTTTTTTTTTTAATCATGCAAGATTGTTGAACTTCAATTACCGGTCGATAGTACATTTCTTTGTCGTCGTCGTCTTCGTCATCATCGTCATCGGCCTGTCACATCAAATTCAAAGAACCACCCCCAACACGTTTTTCCCTGATCGCCCATCTCAGCGATCAGAAGATGTGAACCAGACTATGGACTGACCCGATGCGGCTGGTGTCACACACAAGCTGGTGGCTGTGTAGCTATTAATTATATAGTGATACTGTCTACTTTTGGAAAAATGGTTACAATACAGTATAAGCTACTCAGAAAACCTCCCAGGAGGCTATATTACCGTAGTAACCGCCCATGTGCACGAGAGTTGGCCCAAAAGAAGAAAAGAAAAAAAAATTCCCAAACCCTAGACACCCTAGACACCTCGCATTATCCAGTAAGATTCAAGCATTCATATGTACGTTAACGTTGCTGTTGTGTGAAATGACGAGTATTTTATTTTTTCAACAGATCAGTGTGACTCAAATCCATTTCTCCTGGATTTTTACACTACACTGTACTACAGTACTGTAGTGTAGAATAAAGTACAGTATGTACAATCACCCGCAAAGTGACGTCAAGAAAATTTTCCCCCCGTCATGAAAATATTAAATAAAATTCAATATACCGGCCGGCAGAGTGACGACAAATGGTATTGAGGTATTAGTGATTAACGCTCCCAAGAGCGAACGATATTTTTTTTTTTTTTTTTTCCCTCAACAGTCAATACGAAACGTACCATGGGTACGGGGGCGAGCGAACGCTTTTTTAGTTAGCAAAGAAGCGGGCGGCGGGGAAGAGAGAAAGTGAGAGAGGGAGAGATCTGTGCAAGTGTATCGGGGCCCCGCGAGAGTCAAACCGCACCAGCGAAGAAGAAGAAAAAAAAAAAAAAAAGAAGGAGGGGAGCGTGCGCACGCACAGTCTCTCAAACCTTCTTGCCCGCTACTTTACTTCGAATAAGCATTTTTTTCGCATCTTCTCATGTGCATGATGCATGACCCGCCTGAACGCATTACCTGAGGCTGGAATAGCAGCTGTACTTGCCGCCAAAAGAGGAATAAAAAAAAAAATGTCTCTACTCTACTAAGAGTTCGGCGGGATCGCCTTTTTGGACCCATTTTCTTGATCCCTGAAAATATAAATACTCTGCCAGATTTCTAGATTTGTCTCTTTTCTTTTCTCTCTTTTTTTTTTTCCTTTCCTTTCTCTTCCTTTTCAC
Organism: Blastobotrys aristatus; assembly: GCA_946409495.1. Lineage (NCBI taxonomy): Eukaryota > Fungi > Ascomycota > Dipodascomycetes > Dipodascales > Trichomonascaceae > Blastobotrys > Blastobotrys aristatus. The sequence goes on along the minus strand of OX291663.1, from coordinate 1,580,924 downwards.
TCTCCCTATCTTTTTTTTTATCAGCAAAAAAAAAGAACAGCAAAGAAAAAGAAAAATGTCAAAACAGATACCCAAGAACGAGACAGACAAGTACACCACCGAGGACGACTCCTTCAAGGACGACGAGAAATCCACCCAAGAGGGAACACTAGAAGCATACTTGGCCGAGCAAGCGGCTGCAGAGGAAGGGGATGATATTCATTACCGAAGCTGTAGTCTGTTCAAGGTGTTTATTCTGGTTGCTTCGGAGTATTGCTGCCTGCCAATTGCCAATTTCCCCTGGGCGTTTGCAACCCTGGGGTTGATTCCAGGCTTGATTTTTACCATTTTTATTGCATTGATGGCCTTGTACACTGGTTTGGTGGTTTGGGAGTTTTGTCTAAAACACCCGGCCGTGCGGGACGTGTGTGATGTGGCGCAAATTGTGTTTGGCAACCGACGATGGGTATGGTATGCTACTCTAGTCGGGTTTATTCTCAATAATGCGTTTACTATTGGTTTGCATTTGCTAAGTTGGTCTGAATTTTTGAACACCGTGGCTGATCACCCATTTTGCACTGTCGGCGCTACCATGATTGGCGTGGCTATTTGCTTTATTGCCTCGTTGCCTCGTGCCTTGAGCAACCTGACTTGGGTTGCCGTGTTTGCTTGCGTCACCATGTTGTTGGCTTGCTTGCTGTGTATTGTGTTTGCTGGTATTGAAGACCACCCAGACAAGTTTGTGGCTTCTGACCCAGTTGCCTGGAGCTTGTGGCCAAAGCCAGGTATTCGGTTTGTGGACGGGGTTAGCGCCGTGCTGAACATTATGTTTACCTTTATTGCCCAAATCACTTATCCATCGCTAATGGCGGAAATGAAGAACCCACGAGAATTCCACATTGCTCTAAAGCTGGTGTGTGTTTGTGAGATTGTGTTGTACTGTTTGGTTGGTTCTATTTGCTACGTGTTTATTGGCCACCAATACGTGGTGTCGCCAATGTTTGGCTCGTTGGAACCACTCTACAAGAAAATCACCTTTGCCCTGGCTACTCCAACCAGTCTGTTTATGGGTGTTCTTTACTGCTCGGTCACTGCTCGGTTGATCTTTTTCCGAATCTTTCGAAACTCTCGTCACTTGCGAGCCAATAGTGTTATTGGCTGGACCTCTTGGGCTGGTGTACTAGGTGGTGTGTGGGGCTTGAGTTTTGTCATTGCCGAGTCTATTCCATTCTTTTCTGAATTGGTATCTCTAATGAGCTCATTGTTTGTCTCCTATTTTGGTGCGATTCTGTTGGCCTGCATTTACTTTTACCTGCGAAGACAAGAAAAGGGCGCTAATTGGTGGAAGGACATGACTCCATTCCAATACGCCACGGCTGGGTTTAACATATTTATTATCTGCATTGGGTTCTTTTTGTTGGGCCCAGGCACTTATTCGTCTGTGGTTAACATTATGGACAAGTTTGCAGCAGGCGAGGTGGGTGGCCCATTCTCTTGCGCATCCAATGGGTTGTAAAAAGAAAAGAAATCACCCTCTTTCTTTTACCTTTTATTCTTGCGTCTTTTTTTTACCACGCATTTGCAATTTTTAAAAAGAAACGGGAGGTTGTTGGTTTTTTTTTTTTTTTTTGCATACAATTTTTTTACGACTTTTTTGACGACTCATGATTAGATACCTTATTACGTACTACTGGACTATTACTATTGTACTGGACGTATATGCATTATTAAAAAATATATAAAATAAAAATAAAAATTTTACTTATATATAAAGAAGCTGATTTCCTTATGTCCAACGTCATTGAAAAATTCTAATCAGCTGTTGGGTAATGTACTGTAGTTCAGTACGTAACCCCACTTTGGTTCCTTCAAATTTTAACCTTACATGGTGCATGGTATTGCGCACTAACCTTGACAGTAATGGACTCGATTTATAGGTAAACAACAGCCAAGAGATAGCCAAGTCCTAACCCATCCTGTGAGCGGCCGACCGATGAAAATAATTTTGCTTTTTAGCGCGCGGTTAACATCGGACCGGGCCGTTCCGAAAGTGGCATTCACCGCGCGCGCAGTGCATTGTACTATAGTAGAGGGACAGAACAGGCACATTACAGTACAGAGTGTACTGTAGGCTCAAAAATTCTAACGTTATTTACAGTATTGTACTGTATATTGCCCAGCATGTTGATATTTGCGCCCCACAGTTATGAAGCGCCCGCGAAGTTTGGCCAACAACTTTGGTAAACTAATTCAGCTATTTGAAGACTTGGCGCTGGGAAGACGTTCCCCCTGGGCGAGGCTCGTGCGGCTATCGCCGTTGGGGGGGGGCTACTGGGAAATCTTTCCACCGTGACTCATTACTCACTACTCACTACTCACTACCTAGGTATCGGATCCCTTTATAACATGCAACACGTTTGGCAGATGATTCGCATAGTGTACACGTCGGACCGGCGACCGATGCGAACCCGTGCTTAATAAAAGGTCTTAATAAAAGGTCCATGGATTTGTAATGGAAAAAACCAGTGAACAGGGAATTGTGTGATTGTGGCAAGTACTCTCGTCATAGAATTTCGAACAAACGAGCATCGGTTAGAACATCAGATATATTGAACATCATAACAAACAATGGTTCATAGGGTGTATAGTCTCTGGGAATCTACAATAAAATTTTAGTGCTATTACCATTTGTCATGGAGTTGGGACCGGTCCGGGGACCGGTCCGGAGGCGAGAACGGCGGTGGGCAAAGAAGGCATCAAACGGCGGGGCTGATCCTTATAAGGAGTATAAATCATTGACAATATGCACTTGCAAAGAGAGGAGTGAGAATTTTTTTTAGTCACCAATCCTTGTTCACCCAAAACTTTTTCTGTGTTTGGCTATTTAGATATATTCGTCTCAAGCTCACTATTTAACAACACGGGGATGGCAGAAAACAAGCACAAACACAAGGAGGAGCCGGAAATCAGCGAGCCAGTGTTTACAAACCACGAGCTGGACATGGATGTGGAAAAGCACAGCTACGAGGACCCTAACCAAAAAACAGACACCGCCAACGGGGATGAGTTGTCGCCCCCACCAGACGGAGGGTTACTAGCATGGTCGCAAGTCGCAGTCGGGTTTGTCAACTTTTTCAACAGCTGGGGGGTGGTCAACGCGTTTGGCGCCTATCAAAACTACTACCAATCGCATTTTCTCTCCAACGAAAGCCCAAGCAATATCAGCTGGATCGGTTCCATCCAAGCGTTTATGGTAATGCTTGGTTCGGTGCTACTGGGCCGACTCCTAGATGCAGGGTACCTACGCCCAATTCTAATATCCGGCACGTTCTTACTCCCGTTTGGGTTAATGATGACCTCCATCAGCACCGAGTTTTATCAGGTATTCCTAGCCCAGGGGATTTGCGCCGGGCTGGGCTGTTCCTGCTTTTTTGCATCGGGCATTTCCACCGTTGCACCATACTTTAAAAAGCACCGGGCTACCGCATTGGGCATTATTGCATCCGGGTCAAGCATGGGAGGCATCGTGTACCCTGTGATGGTCCAGCAGCTGATCCCCAAAGTCGGGTTCCCCTGGGCCACCCGAATCATTGCATTTATGGTGTTTGGGCTCAGTTTGCTGCCTACTTTGGTCCTCCGATCACGTGTGCCCCCACGCAAATCCGGCCCGTTGGTCGATATCGATACTCTAAAAGACAAGGCATTCATGATGTTCACTGCCGGTACTGTTTTATCCTTCATTGGTTTGTACGTGCCCATTTTTTACATTGAAGCCTGGGCCAAAGACAACAACGTGAAACCAGTGATTGCTGATAATATCGTGTCGATTTTGAGCGCTGGGTCCGTGTTTGGCCGGTTAATACCCAACTTTCTTGCCGATCGGTTCACGGGTCCGCTAAACATGCTAATCCCGTGTGTCGCCGCAGCAGGGTTGTTGGTGTTTTGCTGGATTGCAGTCGCCGGCGATGCTGGCACTGTAGCGTTTGCTGTTTTATACGGCTATGCATCCGGTTCGCTAGTCTCCCTGCCCGGCTCGGTGGTAAGCACAATGACCACCGACATGTCAAAACTGGGATCACGACTAGGCATCAATTTTTCCTTCACTGCATTGGGGCTATTATGTGGCTCACCAGTGGCCGGCGCCATCATCAACGCTACAGGAACCTATCTCTACGCGCAAATCTTTGCCGGCTGTGCCACCATCCTCGCGTCAGTCTGTCTGGCAATCTCGCGCTACATGAGTGTAGGTACTGGCATGCACAAAATCTAGCACTCTATTTCTCTCTTTTCTCTGTGTTGTGATTTTTTGTCCCTAAAAATAAACGCCCGGGCATCTTTGTTTCTGACAAAAATTAAACAAAAAAAATAATAAATAAATAATAAAGAAAAAAAAAAAGTCCCTTGTCAACCCCGTTGGTAACCTTTTTTTCTTGTCCTTTTTTTTTTTTTTTTATATTACAGTAAACACTTCACTCGCACAAAACCAACCGACGGATTGGCAAGAAGGAAAGAAGAAAAAAAATGTACCCGACCAAGACCCAAGTTGCATTGGTGTTGGCACACGGAGCAGTGGCCGGCACATTGATGTTCCTACTAACCATTATTGCCGCGTCGCTGGCATCGACCCACAAGAACCATCTCTACGACGTTATTCGCCAGGCGTGGAGGCCGTGGGCCGGGTTTTGGCTGCTGTTTGCGTGCGAAAACGTTTATTTGGCGTCAATTGTGTGGATCCGCGGCAAATCTTACGTTAAACAGCGCCAACAGCAGGTTCTCCGCACCACAAGTGCTCTCTGCAGCGGAGTAGCTTGTATTATCATCATCGCCACTAGCTGCTCGCTGGACAATATCAACTGGATGATTCTAGCCGGCGTGGCAATCACCGGGCTGTGCAGAGTCTGTGGAGCGTTAGTGCTGGATAGCCTGGAGGAATGCGAGCAGGTGGAGGCTGAACCGCTTATCAAGGCTTAGATCCGTTTCTTGTACTTTGTACATATGCCCGCCTATCCCATCCAGCCGCATGCGGGATATAGCTAAGTTGCAGTACTGTAATTGGGACAAAAGCTTTTTATACCCGCCAGCCTGTCTACCCGCCAACCTGTCTACCCGCCTATCCGCCTATCCGTGAAATTAGCCAAGCAACAAGCTATTCGCTTATTCTCGAAATACTTTGCCAAGTTACAGCGTTGCCCAGTGGTTTGAAAAAGAAAAGAAGAAAAAAAAAAAAGAGTGAGGCATAATGAGCCCATTATCTGTTTCAGCCTTATCATACAATGTCTCTGTGTGGACCGATTTTTTTTTTTTTTTCCTCCTCCAAAACCAGACCTTTAGATATAACTCCTGGTGAATAAGCTGGTATGTATATATATATATTTTAAAAAAATGACTCTATAACCTTTGCCGACTAAACACACACATCCATCATGAGCAGTAGCGACAGTTTAGACACGCTAGCGACGGTGGAAAAACAAGACACGCGGTTCACGGTGGAGGAGGAAGAGGATGGGGAGCGGATGGACGAAACCCGTCATACAGTCTACACCACCGGCGAGGTGTACTGGATAACCGCGGTGGCGTCGATAGCCGGGTTTTTTTCGACAGTCTCCTCGCCGATATACCTCCCTGCCATCCCCATCCTGGAGGAGTATTTCCACACCACCACGGAAAAGATCAACCTTACTATTACGTTATACTCGTTGGCACAGGGGATCTCACCGGCGTTTTGGTGCCCGCTGTCTGATGCGATTGGACGTCGACCGGTGTATCTAATGTGCGTGGCGATATATATTGGGGCGAATATTGGCCTGGCGCTGTGCGAGACGTATCCAGCGCTAATCATCCTACGATGCTTGCAAAGCGGTGGGATCGCGTCCACCATCGCGGTTGGCTCGGGTGTGGTATCGGATATGACCACTCGTCGCAACCGTGGCCACTTTATCGGCATATTCTCCGGCGCGTCACTAGTCGGCAACGCGCTTGGGCCGTTAATAGGCGGGTTGATCGCGTCGCATTTAGGCTGGCGGGCAATCTTTTGGTTCCTGGTAATTGCAGCTGGTTCAATGAGCGTTTTGTTGTTTATAGGCATGCCAGAGACCAACCGCCATCTCACTGGGAATGGGCAGGTGATACCAACCCGGCTCGTCAACAAATCCCCTTATATTGCAATACGCCAGCGCGTCAAACACGAGCCGAGTATACACGAATCCAATTTGTTCGAACCGCTGGAACGGCAACGCGTGGATATGATGCTGTCACTACGGTTGTTTCGTCATTTGGACGTATGGTTGGTGTTGATCCCAATGGCGCTTCACTACACCACCTGGTTCATGGTCATCACCTCGCAATCCACGCTCCTCTCCACTGAATACGACTTTTCAACCCTCCAAGTTGGCTGCTCGTACCTAGCCAGCGGGATTGGCGGGCTGGTTGGCAGTTTCGTGTCTGGCCAAATCATGTGCTGGTACTACCGACGCAATAAACAATATTACAGCGGTAACATTGTCAAGCTAAGGTTGGATCTAGCCTGGTTACCATCCGCGGGGCTAATCGCCGGGTGTATAGTCTACGGTTGGACTATTAAAGCCAAGGTTCACTATGTGGTGCCGTTACTAGCCACTGCGGTAATATCATTTGCTGGCGTGTTTTTCATGAACTTGGCCCAAACTTTACTAGTGGATTTATTCCCCGGTCAATCCGCCAGCTCATCCGCGTGTGTGAACATGACCAGATGCGTAATGTGCGCGGGGGGTCTAGCCGCAGTTGACTCCATGGTCCGAAACGTGGGTCCAGGCGGCGCGTTTACCATAATGTCAGGGCTATGCGCCTCAAGCTGGATCCTAATCTTCTGGGAGCTGCAACGAGGAAAAGATAATAATTACTAAGAAAAAAGAAAAGAAAGATCTATTGTCTAGTAGCTTTTACAATAACCGGGATCATGCCACCCGGGGTGATTCTAAACGGACGGTGGTTGATGGAAGATAAGAACGAGTTGATGGTCCCGGAGTGAGAGGTGACGGATACGTACAGATCCGGGGTCTCGGAATCCCAATCAAGTTCAAACAAGTGGTCCAGGAACCGTTTGGTCCGCACGTTATGCTCCAGGACTGTCTCCCGCCCTTGTTCCGTATAAAGCTCGTCCTTTTCGGTCAATGACGGCTCAATCGTCACTCGGTCCCCGAACCGCTCCTCCAAATACGACCGAGGGTTGCGCTTGTCACACGTGTGCTCACCAATATCCTCCCGCAGATCCTCCAGCACCAACGGGTTGATCTTCAAAATCCCATCCCACGTCCCAAACATGGTATTAATGGACCGTTTAAATGGCGACACGTAAAACGCATTGGCACGTGGTAGTGGGATTCCTGAATCCACCTGGTTAACCCACTCGTCGTGGTTGTCCTTGGCCTGTTGGTTACCCAAATCGGTCAGCTCCGGATCTGGGCCCCACACAATTTTCCCATCCCCATAGTCAAAACACAGCTTTTCATCCCAGTACGGTTCGCCATAAATCTCAATCGCCAGGTTGTGATAACCTTGCCCGTGTCGAGCCAGGTATAGCACCTTGTATCGTTCGTTTGGTCCCGCACTCGCCGCCAACTCTTCAAACTCTTGCTTGAACTGAGCCCACGACTGCTTGGCCAACCCAAAGTTTTCCTTCAAATATTCAAACGTGGCATCGTCAGTTAGCTCGTCTTCTTGCGCGAGAAACCCCTTGCCGGCGGTCATGTACTCCAACTTGGGCACATCTTTCAGTGTATCGTATTTATCCATCTTTATTAAACTTTGATCGATCTAAAGGGGGGAAAGAGGAAGAAAAAAACGGAGAGGGGGGGTATAAATTTCAGAAGTGAAAAATTAGAGGGGGGGTATTAGTCGGAGTTCGTCGGCGGCGCTCTAGCCGGACTTTAAACGGCGGCGGCTCAACCACCAGCGAAGTTTGCTCGCTAAATAATAAAGCCGGGTCAGTAGGCATCAAATCGTTGGTATTGTTTGGCGGGAACACTTCATATCTGGCTAGTAATCGACACATTGCGGTGTAGAGTTGGCGTTCGGCAAGATTGACCCCGGCGCACATTCGCGTTCCGGCCCCAAACGCAAAATGTTTGGGCCCCTTTCGCTGCCAATTTGGCTTCAAGTATCTATCCGGGTCGAACCGCTCAGGATGGGTATACACTTTTGGATCGTAATTAGCACCGTAAGCGTTCATAATCAACCGAGTGCCTTTGGGTATTATCGCGTCGTGGAATCGGATATCTCGGATGGTTTCTCTTGGCAACGATATCGGCATGGCGCTCATCCGTAACGTTTCGTGCATTACTGCTTTAATATACTCAACTTGGGTGTCGTCATCCAAACACCGCGTCCAAATGTCGTCGCCATAACTGTCGTAAATCGCGGAATAAGCCCGATCCTGGATTGGTTTGCAACTTGGCTGCGACATGAACCCGATAAAGTAGATTAACGTGGCCGGCACCGTGTCCAACCCGGCGGATACCATTGTCAAACAAACCGACTTTAAATCCGCCTCGCTGATTTCAGATTGCGGGTCCTGGAGGATATTACCAGCGATACAAGAAGCAGCGGTTCCGTCGTCAATCTGCCACCGCAAGGTGTTTAGCAGAATGTTCATATAACTATCCCGCCGCTGACGAATCTCGACTGCATAATTATGACGTTTAGGAAGCCACCGAAGTATAGGCAGGAAATCTTGCCAGTTATGGAGGCTTGCCCGGAACTGACCCACGCACTTTTCCACCGTGCAAATCTCTTGGAGCAACTGCTGATCAATCCCATCCAGACGCGTGCCGTAATTAACAGACAACCCGCAGTTCAAGGCATAGGTGCGGAAATACTGACCCACGTCCATGTCCTCACCCACTGCCATGGAATCGATACACCAGCCGCTTTCTTTATCGATAAACGGCATGTAGGATTTAATCGCCGGTTTGTTCATTGCAACCCCTGCCAGTTTGCGCTTGCGTTTGTACGTTTGGCCCCATGGTGTAGTACCAATTGTATAACCCTGCGAAGCGGAGACAACCTTGTGGAATGTGTAGGAAATGGGGCGGGAGCAATTTGCAGTCATGTTATCAACCCACAGCTCTTTTACGCTGGAGTAGTCATTTGCCACCACGATCCGTTTGCATCCGAGACGGGTCTGGAACACTTTTTTGCTTGTCATATCCGCCCACCGGGAATAAGTCTGTGCCTGTGACTTGCCCAGATTAAATAAGCTGCCCACAAAGGGATATTTCGTACCAGCGCGCGGAATACCCGGGATTATCGGTTGCTCGCAGCCTAGTTCGTAATACCCTTCTAGTATTAGTATTGCGCTTAGTAGCAAAACAGCAACGATTAAAACTAGCCAGTTCATTCCTATTGGTTAGCTGTTGTTGTTGTTATTGTTGACTTGAAATCTTGAACAAGTTAAGCGCCCGATCGACAAAAAAATTAGCAAATAAAAAATAAAAAAAGAAGGGAAAATATCGGCGTCCCACTGCCAATCCCTTGCAGCAAAAAAGCGATGATCTACACCTACAGGTACCTGTCTCAGCACATTATCTGGGGTTTGACTCACTAACTTTACTTTTTTTTTCGCTTTTTTTTTCTTTAATTGAAGCAGATCGATCAGATGTTGCGATTTTATTAACGATTACGATTATAGTAAGTTACGTATGATTAGGGAATCGAGGAGACGAGAAGTTTCGGTATACAGTACAGTACAGTACAATACACAGAACAGTGGTAAAAGCAAAGATATCTAAAAATCAGGGTGGAGAGATTGGTGGGCAGATCCCTGATCCGTAGAACCGGATATCAGTATATAAATACAGCTCCACTTCCCAACCAAAATACCTATTTTTTCTACTAATTAGACGCCAACTCTTTTTCTCTCTACTTTCTCACAACTACTTACTTTCTAAGAAAGGAATAATAAACATAATAAAAATGGGCAACGAAGCAGTCGAGATTAACCCGCCAAGTGGGCTAGATCTACACATCACCGAGCATGGTAGTAACTGGTACTGGGCGGCGTTTGCGCTGATGGCGCTACTAACGCTGGTTCACCTGGGCGGCGCTTACAAACTCCGACCGGCCAACGAGCGGGTCTTTTTCTTCAACAGCGCCTTGTCATTGTTCTTCATGACCATCACCTACTTTACTCTTGCTTCCAATCTAGGATGGGTCGGCATCAAGGCTCAGTTCCACCATGCTGACAGCGACTATGCCACCACGTACCACGTGCGACAGATCTTCTACGCGCGGTACATTGGCTGGTTTCTAGCGTTCCCACCGCTAATGGGCAACCTGGCGATCCTATCCGCCGTGGCATGGCCGACCGCCTTGTTCTCTGTCCTGTGCCAGGAAATTTTTGTGGTGTGCTTGTTGATTGGATCGTTGATCCACTCGAGCTACAAGTGGGGGTATTACGTGTTTGCCCTAGTTGCAATGTTTGTGGTTGCCTTCAACTTTATCTTTGGCTATCGCAAGTCGGCCTTGAGTTTGGACGGGCGGGTGTTTACCGGGTTCCAATCCATCACCTACGGGGTTGTTTTCTTGATAATGCTGTACCCAATCTGCTGGGGATTGAGCGAAGGTGGTAACGTGATCCAACCAGACTCTGAAGCCGCGTTTTACGGCGTGCTGGACGTGTTGCTGTTTGGTATTCTAAACACTGCTTTCCAATGGTTTGTCAAGGACTTGAACTTTACCACCCACGGGCTATACTTTGGTGGTAACAAAGGGTTGATGCAACATGGAGACCATGAAAAGACTTCTCACTCGTTTGACCATGCCAATGCTCATGATGGTGGTGTTGTTGAGCCTGCTCCGGTCGCAGCTGCCCCCGCCGCCCACGAAGCTCCAACTACGGTGCACCACGTTTAATCACAATACCCCCTTCTTCTTTTTTCCTTACTCGTATAAGTTCTTAATAATAATTCAATTTGGTTTTCTTTAGTTTAAGCTATCTCATTCACATGGCCGTGTCGTATCCAGACTCTTTCCGCTTTTGATTTTGATTCGTTTGGATCGCCGTGGCTCTTCCACCTTGAATTCGCGCTTAACCTTAACCTTAACCTTAGGGGACGTGAGATTTGGCTCAATTTTAACAACCGTTTTTTTTGCCGGTTTGGAAGGATCAATAGAATCAGGCGGAAGGTATCGATCACCAGGGCAAAACCCGGACCCAGAAAGCTCGCAGTTTTCACAAGCGGGTTTTCTAGGCCGCGGGAAACAGACCGCCTGGCCAAACCCCACCAACAAAGGGTTGATACTCATCCACAGCTCCTTTGGCAGCCACTCTTCCATATCCTGACGCGTTTTTTCCGCAGTGTTGCCGGTTGTCCACCCCCACAGTCGAGATAACCGGTCCACGTGAACATCAACGCCAATCCCGGCTGCTTTGCCCCACGCACCGTGTAGCAACAAGTGAGCCATTTTGGGCCCGACTCCGGGAAGCGCCATCGCCTTGGCAAGCGTATCAGGCACGTCATCGTTATACTCGTCACGAAGAATCTGGCAGGTCCGTTTTATATACCCTGCCTTGCGGGTATGAAACCCGACTTGGAATATCAGTCTATCCAGTTCCCGTTCCTCAACATCCAGTACACTCTGAACCGTCAACCCTCCAGCCAACTCCCGTCTCAGTCTCCGCAGCACCACTACTGTTGTCGTGTCCTTGGTCTGCGAACTAAGCATGAGCGATACCAGCAGCTGGAACCGGGTCACTGCCGATTCGGGCGAGTTTACAGGGTCAAACCCCATATAGTCCACCGGCGCGGCGTTTTTCAACCGCGTATTGCGCACTCTGGTCAGCATTTCCGGCCAGTGTTTGGGTCCATCTTTTACTGCATACCCTGAAACATCCGGGAACTGCACACTCACATTCATCCCTGCCTGATCCATCTCATCCTTGACCTGATCGTACTTTACCTCGACATGCTCCACCATACTTAATAATTATAATAGAGTTGGGAGATTTTTTTTTTTTTCATTTTTTTTTTCAATTTATTCACTACTTTTTGTTACCAAAATTAGGCGGTGGGAGGGATTTGGTGCTAACCTCCTTGATCTTCTTGAACCCCAGCTGCGTCATCAATGGAATGTGATCAGACGGGTGATGCACGTTCGGGAACCCCACGTAGTTGTGAGCGTAGTCCTGGTCCAGCTCGCCAAGCAGCCCAGTGACCCCCAAATTCTGACTGGAAATGTAAATATAATCAATCGCGTCAACAAAGTTTGGCGTGTAATTTGTAAACGGCAGCTCATTGATATCCGCATACGCGCTCTTGATTTGAAATGGATGCTCCATTCCAGTCTCAGTGTACTTGCCATACACCCGTCCTTCCAGATCCGAATGGGTGCCAGACACTTTACCCTGTGAAAACAATTGGCAAGCCCCAGAGTCAATTGTACTGTTCAAATCACAACACAAGACCATGGGGATCTGCTTGACATCGGTATACTTTGGGTACCGAGCCCCCTCGCCATCTTTACTAGCGTACTTGCTGCACACCCGCTGCAATTCCTCCAGTAGCAACGCAGATTGTACAAGCTTGACATCCTTAAACACCGGGTTCCAGTGGATGTGAGTGTTGGAACACACCAGCAAATCACCACTAGCCACGTCCTCAAACACACAAATCAATGCAATCTCGTCCTTGTTCATGACTCGGTTATAAATATCGGCAGTCTTTTTGAAATCGTCCTTTCGCAGCGCCTGCGAGCTGTACTCAATCGTGAACCGCTCCACCAGCTTGAACTTGCTGTCTTTGTAAAACGTGGCACACCCGTCCACTTTTTTACTCTCATTCTCGCCCATGGTCCGCGCCCGGGTCTTTTGCCAATGCAACCCTTTATACCCGCGTTTCGCCAACTCGGGAGTCCAAAAGTTTTCATAGCTCGTGCCGTCCACCTCTTGCAAACACACAATATCCGGTTCATGGCCCAGAATCTGCCCCATGAGAAGTTTGGATCGGTAGTCCCAGCTCAGCGCCCACGATGGTGTATAACCATACATTTGCGCCGTGGCGTACTTGTCACATAGCGTGTTATAAGTCAGCACTGTAAACTTTTCATCGGTAGTTGGCTCGTCAAACGTGAGCCATTCTCGAGGCGGCGATGGCTGCTTGACTGGCGCCTTTTCTCGCAGCCCAATAATCACCCCACGCGTGCCCTCCTTGGCCATCACATCCTTCACATTCTCTGGCAATGGATTACCGTCAATCCCCAAAACCTCCAGCTGGAATAGATACCCAAACTCAAACGGCAAACTGTTTAGCTTGTTGTCAAACAAAAAGAGATATTTGAGCGAAAACATTAGCCCAAGTTCGCCAGGCAGGGTCGACAGCTGATTATCACTCAAATCAAGCACCTTCAACTGAGTCAATTTGGTAATGCAGCTAGGAATCTCCACCAGCTTGTTGTGACTCAGGTACAGCTTTTGCAAAAAATTGTAGTTAAACACTTTGGGCGTTACGCACATCAACCCCTGCCCGCTTAGATCGATTGCTGTCCAATACTGCTTGTTGATATCCTCGTTGATTCGACGCAGCTCCTCCTCACGTTCCATTTCCTTCTTTTGCTTTGGGTTGAGCATCACCCCGGTGCCATTGGTGACCTTGGCACTGCCCTTGACTGGGGTGCTCCCGGCTGCAATTGTCATGTTTGTTGGCGCCGAAATCATCTCCTGTTGCTGCTGTTGTTGAACAAACTGCATCGCCAGCTCCAAAACCGTCATGACATTGTTTCGCGCGCTGGTCCGTGAGCTCATGGCCGCGCATCTTGCGTAATTGTGTGTAGTGTTGGTCTGCCGCGATAACTGCGACAACTCCTGCTGCTGTCGCCAATAATGACTACTTGTGTATTGATCTCCATTGTTCCCAGGCCCATTGCCATTGCCATTGTTGCCCGGGCCCATCCTCTGGTACGAGCTTGACTGCATCATTTCTTATTCCTTCCTTCCCTTTTTTGTGTTGTATCCTTTCCTTCTCTCTTAATATATAAAATTTTTTTTTGATGAATTGGAATTGGCTAACGCTTTGGTCTACTCTTCATGGTTCGCGGTGTCGAGAAAAAGGGGAATGGATGGGAGGGAAGAAAAAATAATAAAAAAAGCGGACCAAAATTTTGTTGGGAGGTTTCCGGAGACAAGTTACCCGGCTCTTGGAACTAGTGATTACGATCGATTACTTGACGACTAAACTGGGCAAAATCGAGATCCTGGCCAACCTTTTCATGCAAGGACGGCTGGCAAAACACCGCCAGGGTGTTTCGAGACACATTTGCTGTGTTTGACCCCTTGACGAAATGCGGTACCGCCTTGAACGCGCCGTTGGTCACCGACTCTAGCGCCTCACCGGTTTGAAACGCCAGCGCGTCGGGTGGGATCCCAACCTTGACCGTCTCCCCATGCCGGTTTTTAATATACAATCCGGCATTCGGATCTGGGCATGAATCGAGGACTGTCTCGTCGTTTTGCATAAACAGCGCCGAGGTCAGCCCAGTCAGACAAGAGTGGTCAATATGTTCCCCACACCAATCATCCGGCTGCTCTTGAGCTGGAGCAAAGTAATGTAAAAGCCGGGCTTTGGTGGTGGTGCTGGATTTGACGATCCGTTCCAAATACCCTGGCTCGTAACCAGGCATACTGGTGCCCACGTACCGATCACACGCTCGAGCTACACAAGCCGCAGTGTCAATAATCAGATTGATCAGCTCCTTCAAATCCGCCTCGAATTCTGGCAGCGATTGGGAAGGCCAGATATTTGGCGCAGTGTAGCCTGGCAAATCCGGGTACTCGTCAATCACCGATTGTGGCGGGCCCTCTAATTTGGAATCGTAGTGAAACGCACAATTCACATAGTACGAGCCCTTGAGTTCGTCCGGTTTGCCATTAACCAGTTTTTCCTTGCCGCACGACCATCCAACGAGCCAGTGCGCTTCAGGAGCCTCCATCTGGGCTAGAGTCTCTGCTGGCAGTTTGGCCAACTCTGACGCGCTTTTCAACACTTTTTGTCGCAGCGCAAAAAACTTTTTGGGAAGCCCTTCAACTACAATGATCCCGAGCGAATCCGGGCCGAATGCGTCTGGTAGGAGATGGTCTGCATTGCCCAACTCCAAGTCTTTCAAATCAACTGTAACTGGCATTTTTTCTTTCTTCCTTGTTGTTGGCAAGTGAAGAGATTTGTCGAGTGGGGGAGAAGTGGTTAAATAATGTGAGCCCCCGCTTGCTGCTTGTCTGCCCCCGACGGACGTAGTAGGTCCCCCGGCCCCCGATCCGGGCCTCTACTGTATAAGAACTCTAACCGCTCAGCCGCATACACCGATTTAGTTTGCATGCAATAACTAATTTTATCGAAATTATAAACAAGCTTAAAGTTGGAATCTTAGTTGCAGTACATTAAGAAAGTTATTAGACTTAGTTTTATAAGTATTTTTCGCTGCGCAATACTATCCCGCGGATTTCAATACAATCTATGAATGCGTTGCCGCTCCCGGCGAACGCGCTGGCTGCGGGCCTCGGTACCGTCCTCATGCCGTGGAGGAGTAGGCGGGCGAAGTATAGCAGGCGGCAGCGGCGGCGGCGGCGGCGGCGGCTCTGGAGCTCGAGCAAACACGCACAAATCAGGAGTGTTTGGAGTATCCACCTCCGTCTCGGTGTCCAAATACTCATCGAATATTGACGAAATGATCGATTCCGCATCTTCGTCATCGTCTTTTTCCTCGTCAGAATACTGGAGCGCGGGGGCCGGGGTGAGAGTGAGTACTGGGGGCGAGAGATCTGGTGAAGGAGGATAAAGAAGCGGTCTGAAAGGTCGACGACGCATTGCGCGCTCCATAAACCCGACGCGTGTGCGTAGAGCGCACAACTGGCACGCCATCTCAATTATATCTAGCTGAATGTCAGCCACTGACTCGCAAATATTGAGCATGAACGGTTCAGAAGTGAGTTCCTCGAATGGCGTGCTGTGGATCCGCCTGGAAAGTTTTTCATCGTGCGACTTGCCGTGTGTAGCCATGCCATTGGATTATTTATTAACAAGCAAACGGGGATTGTATGTTAAGTGGAGTGGACGCGTTTTATATACAACGGCCTGGGGATGACTAACCTGACTATGACTAGAATAATAAATAAAAATTTAAAGTTTTGGAGGTATAAACAATACTGGCCGGAGAATGCGTGGGTTTGACAGCCTGCAGGCGTTTTTCTGTCTTAATCTAACACCACTGATAAAATAGCACACCAGACACTAAACTTTATTAACCATCGCCGCGGTTAATGCGCTGTTTATTTGTTTGTTTATTATTAACATGTCCAAGATTGGCCTAAAGCCCTGCCCAGGTTTGTTTACTAGCTAGAACAAGGCTGGTTTACAACCTCCCCTCATTCCCAACTTGCATGCGCGATGATGAAAAGTAGTACAGTACAGTAGAGCAAATGTGCACTAAAATCCGAGTTGTAAAATTAAGAAAAAGACTGTACATAGACGATAAACACGAATTCTATAGTTGAAAAAAAAAAAGTCTAACCTTGCTTGGCAAAGTACGCACCAGCGTTCTTTGGGTCAATAGTGTCGGCACCCTTCTCCCAGCCCAATGGGCACACTTCGCCATTCACGTCAGTGAATTGAAAAGCATCCACCAATCGCAAAACCTCATTCACAGATCGGCCAACTGGCAAGTCGTTGATGCTCAAGTGTCGCACGTTACCCTCTGGGCCAATCAAAAAGGTACCTCGTAGAGACACACCAGCGTCCTCCAAGTACACACCATAGTCCTTGGATAGAGATCGGTTCAAGTCAGACACCAATGGGATTTGGACACCGCCTAGACCACCAATCTTGGTGTCTCGCTCGTTCCAAACTTGCAAAGACCACTCAGAGTCGACAGAGGCAATCATCACCTCGCAGTTTCGCTCCTTGAACTTGTCCAACGCTCGGTTGAACCCAAGCACCTCGGTTGGGCACACTTGGGTGTGAGCCAATGGCAAAAACATTAGCACCACCCACTTGCCCTTGTTGGCTTCCAGGGAGACTTCTTGGAACTCGCCGTTGACAACGGCGGTCTTGGTAAAGGTTGGAGCTGGATGTTGAACTTGAGCGACCATTTTTTTCTTATTGTTATAAAGAGATGGAGTTTAAAGAGAAGTGAGGAGGAAGGAAGTGGGCAGACTTTTATAGTACTCCGGGCCCGCGCCCCCCCAGGTGAAAAATTTCGCGCATCGACGGGATCGGAAAATTGTGGAAGGTTATTTTACTGGGTGCGGGCGCGCGCGCACTCCCATCCCATGCTTCTTAATTCATTTAAACGGTCCAGACCGTGTTTAAGATTGTTAAGATTATTTTGAGATTGTAAAGATTGTTAAGATTGTTAATCTGGACCTTATAGCCTCTCCCCCTTTATTTAGCTAAAACATCGAGGGTATCGCACCACTCCGTTGCCAACTCTCTAGCAGCGTCAATCAAACTCATATACTCATTGTGGCGTTTTTGCGCCCGGAAATCCGAAACTAAAGTAGACGGCAGCTTTTTGCACTTGTGCAGCTGGAGTTTGGCCAGGTTGTGTTCCACGCACAAATCGCGCCACAGGTGCGGCTCAAAAGAGTCCTGGAATATCGCGTGTTTAAAGTCAAATATCCGGACTGGGCCGGCGTGTTTAGGCCCATCAGACAGTATCATCATGTTGATTTCCATATCGTCGGGAGTGTAGTAGGTTAATACCCCGTTCGCCATCAGCCTCGACGCTGCTTTACCTGCATAATCCGCCGCCAAGTCTTTCAACCCTTGATGTTTCTCCCGTTCCATATACAGCCCATACCGGATTCCTTTCAAGTATTCTAGAATAATACAGTTGGGTTGGGCCCATCGTTTCTCCAGCTTTGACGGGTTATAGTTGCTTGGGGTGTTTGACAAAAACTTGCCCCATCCGTGGTAACCCGCCACGATATTCTTCAACCCGGGGGTTTCATACACTGCCCTTTCGTTCTCAAAATGCTCTTCAACCCTAATTTGCAGTTCACACTCCTCGCATGTTGTTTTGTCGCGGGCGTTGATCCGTTCGTCGCCGTGAGAATACAAATAGTTCCACAACTTGGCCTCCCGTTTATGATCCCACCGCTCAATGTGTTCCTCCGCCCGTCCCTTGTTATTAACCCGGCGGTCAAACACCTTGACAAAGTACGGTTCGTCGCTATCATGGAACAACACCTTTAGCGCCATCGCCGAGGATGCCGGGTACTTTACGTCGAGAATACTGCCCCGCCACACCGTGCCATTCTCAAACCGGACCGCAAACTCCTGGCCTACAGAGTATCCAAGCCGTTTATAATCCAAATAACTGCTATACAGATACGGCACGCTTTCAGCAATACTTAGCGCGTTCAAAGCCATATTTTTCTTTCTTATTTTCTTATAAATGGGACAAAAATACCTTTAATTTTGTTTTTTGGGTTATTTTATATCTACATAATCTTAACGTTCTTATCGCTGCTGGCTTGGTATCTCCCTGAGCATATCGTCCGCGTCATGTTCGCCTCGGCCCATTCTGGCTCTGACTCTTGGTCAGTGTTGTCGCCAAACGGGTCGCGGGACGGCGCGTAAAATAATTTGGCGGGAGGAGTGAGCTGGGAAACGCGCAGTTTAATGTCAATCCCCCGGCTACCCTCACGCGCCTTTGCCAACGTCATGAACCGACACAGCAGCTGCTGTTCAGCACCAGGCTGCAAAGTGAATGGTTCAGAAAATCGCCACGTGCACCGCTGCTTGGACTTGCTAAACACCGCCATGGGTTTGGACTGCGCCGACTCAGCGGGGCCGTCCTCCACCGGCACGCTAATCACCAGCTCCTCTACAACAACCGGCTCGGTAAATGAAGAATCTAGCTTATACGTCAGCATCAACGACGCTTGATTCTCTTCTAACCGCCAGATTGGCGTGAAGAGCAGTGGAACCCGGTAGTCTTCCGGTTGAAGCACGTATTTTAGCGCCACCAACCCTGTAGTCTGATTTTTCAGCGCATGTGTACCGCCAATTTTGAACACAGTTGACGACTCCCCAGCTTTTTGCTGCAGAATATTCTGGTTCGGGATCAGGTTGCTACTCATCCCGTCAATTTTGATGTCAATAGACTCCTCATGGCCGGAATACCCCAACGCAATCTCCCCGCCGCCAGCCACCTGGCTAACCACCCCATCAGTCATGATCACGTTCACCGTTTCCACACACGTCGCAGCCAGTGCGGTACCGATTGGAAGCTCACCATGTTTATTGGACGCGTTGGCCAGGGTGCTGGTACTAGACCGGGCAGACCGCACCGACTGGTTATCCGAGTGCATCACCGGGGCCGCCGCCCCTGTTGGTGACGCTACAGACGAACTTTCCATCGTTGAGCTGGTTGATTGAGGTTGGATCGGCGACTGCACCTCCGACTCGGTCTCTTGATCCTTCTCTTGCTCAACAACCTCCTCTTCTTGTACAGGCACGTTTGGAATCCCGGCCCCTGGGAACGTTTGCAACTGGTTTAGCAGCTGAGACGGAGGTCGGTTAGCGGTCGGGCTGGTCGGCGATTGCCCATCCCCGTTACTAATATTACTCTCCAAATCCGACGCCTCAATATTAGTAAACAGTCTAGATTGAATGTCCCGTCGGCCTCGTTGCGCCCGACCAGATACAGTTGGTCTGGCCCGCAGCTTGGACGCTACAGTAGACAGCGCCACATTATCATCATCATTCTTGCCTTCTTCGGTTATAGTGTCCTGGCGGATATCCACCTTGAACGGCTGCTCGCTTTCTTCATGCCCCGGCAACTCGCCACTACCATTATTATTATTATAACTGTCAAACCCAATCCCCGTGTTCTTTGGGATCGTATACCCTTCCGCGTCAACCTCCTTATCATCCCTAACCCCGTTCGTCTTTCGTGACGGCGGGGGTGGTGGTGGAGGAGGAGTAGGGTTGTTGATTGACGATTGCCGGTGTGGTGGAGGCGGAGGTGGAGGTAGCGGAGCGTTCGTATTACCACCACCACCACCACTTGCCTGGTGCCCAGGACTAACATGCTGGTGCTGCTGCTGCTGATATCCAGAGGTTTGCGAAGGCCGTCGTGATGAAGTTGACGCAACAGACGCTCCAGTGGCACCCACCGCAGCGGCCGGCCAAGGCTCGGACGACTCTTGAATCGCCTCAATCTGCGGCTGTTGATGCTTTTCCTTCTTATTTTTCTTGCCAAAAATCGACCCCACCTTGGACCTTAGTTTAACCCGTGAGTTCTTTTCCTTTGAATGAACCGACGAGCTATCTGTAGATTTTTGCGAGAATGGCGGGTTTGGCCGTTGATGATGCTGCTGCTGCTGATTATGATGCTGCTCATCATACAAATCATCATCGTGGTCTGCTACAGCACCCATTGATTGTTGCCGACGTGGGCCAGTGATACCCACCGCATGTACATCACCCGACATTACATGCGAGGCAAACATTTGAATCTCGTCCTGTGGCTCAATTGCCAGGATATTGTTCAACGCCTGCTCGCAAGTCTTGGTGCTCGCACCGAACCGATCAATTTCTAGCGTTTCCATCCCGCTCAACAAGTCCTTCAATAGCACTATACGCTCGTGGTCAACCTGTTCAAACTGCTCCATGGCAAATGGAGCCTGGTTCTCCCATTGGCTTTGCACCTCCGCCACCTTGATTTGCGCCTGCTCAATTTCACTAGCAGTGCCCTTTTTCTTACCCGTCGTCATCCGGTGATGCGTATCCTCACTTTTCGCCAGCGACAAGGCCAATTGTTGCAGCCCATGTTGCAACCCGTTCAAATCTTGTACAGCGTTGGATTTGGCAAACCTTCGCAGCGGTACCTGAACGTTGGAATGCAGTTTGCTAGACAATTGCAGCGAGGCATTGGCCGAGTCGTGTACCGTCTTGACAATAGACGTCCACACGGGCGCCAATATCTTGCCCATGGTGCCGTTCGTAGGCGGGATAGGCCGGGCCGCCAGCTTTTCCAAATCGCTAGCGTACCGCTCCTCAATCCTGGCTCGCTCGCGGACCCAATCGGAAATCTCCTCATTCAAATATAACCCCTTGGCAAGCCGTTCTTTCATCAGCGCGGCCGCCTGTTCCGGTCTGTTGGACGACAGAATAG
Source organism: Blastobotrys aristatus (assembly GCA_946409495.1). Lineage (NCBI taxonomy): Eukaryota > Fungi > Ascomycota > Dipodascomycetes > Dipodascales > Trichomonascaceae > Blastobotrys > Blastobotrys aristatus. The sequence continues at coordinate 1,559,801 of OX291663.1, read as the reverse complement.
CGTTGGTATATTCTGACATGGCGCTTTAAAAGTTTTTTGGACCTGAATTGGTTGATTTTAGGGTGTGATGTTGTGTGACAAGGGAAAAAAAAATAACAAAAAAAACAAAACAAGCACTGCACGCACAGCAGAGAGAGAGAGAGAGAGAGAGAAGAAAAAAAAAACCTCCTCTTCTTTGAGCCGGCCAATTGGGTCAAATTCAGGTGGCTGTTGAATTGTGGAGCAAGGTGAGAGCTCGGGTCGGGTCGGATCTTGAAAGGTAGGGTAACTTTTTTTTCTTATTGGGACTGGGGACCACATGCGGCGTTCTAAGTGTTTCGGTGAGAATGAAAGCGATGCTAAGCGCCGAGTACAAGCAGTGAGAAAAAACGAGTCAAAACGCGCCGCCACGCACTAAACAACACAGACAAACGTCATGGCCGTGATTCTTTATTATTTTGTCACAATGACCGCGCAAGAATTCGTACCAAATCGTCTGTCTGTGCCACCCAATGAACTTGTAGCTAAGCGCTGAGACTCTAGTGATCAAGAAGGGGTCAGCAACTCAGACACCAACACAAGGCTTACATTGACTGTATATCCAATTAAAAATACACAGCCAAAAGCTTGGAGCAAGGTGATGTCTAAGCGCCGAGAAAACAAGAAAAAAGAGAGAGAGAGAGAGAAAAAAGTGGTTGTCAGGAAAACAAACCTGGTCCCAGCGCGTAAAAAAAAAAATATAATAGGGTATTAGATTGATAAATAAATAATAATAAAAACCGTTACAAAACTCAACACGAGTTTTAAAGATCCATCTCATGGTCTTCATCCGGTTCAGGGCCGTAATCACCTTCATAAATAACTGCACCAGCTTTGCGGTTCATCTCGACAAACGACACTTGGGGGTGGTCAAGCAGATTTTGCGCGGTTGGGCGCTTAGACGGGTCAGGGTTTAGCATCCACTGCACCATTTTATCCAACGCGCCAGAATTATCCGTCATGAACTTTGGAGCCCACAATGGGATCCCGTTAATGCTACGGGTGGCGGTGGTAGTAGTAGTGGTAGTAGTAGCAGCAATGGCAGTGGCGGTGGCAGTAGCAGCGGTTTGACGCGGTTTACGCTGCATAATTGGCGGGGCTTTGGGGGAGGTACTAAACGAGTCATCGTCAAAATCCATCTCCTCATCCTCATCGTGATGATGATGGTGGTGATGATGGTCAGCGTGAAGATCGCCTGAGCTTAACCGCCCGGCTTCAGTCAAATCACCTGATCGCAGCTTTTGCCAAGGAAGACCGTTATCCGGCAAGACAATATTCGCGGCAATCTCCAACAACATCAACCCTAGGGAAAAGATATCCGCTGGTTTGTCGTACTTGCCGCAGGATAACACCTCAGGCGCAATGTACTCACGATCGCCTTCCCGCTCAATCCCCGAGTTGGCAGGCCATCGAGTTGCCATGCCAAAATCACCAATCTTTAGCGTGCCTTCAAAAGTGATAAACACATTAGCCGGCTTCAAATCAAGATGCAAAAATCCTTGGCTGTGGATATAGTTGACGCCAATCGCCAGCTCCACCATGATTTTCCACACTCTCCACTCGTCAAGCCGCGAGATATTGCCCTGCTCGCTGATAAACGAGTCCAAACTGCCATTCTCACAATAATCAGTTTGAATGTACAAATGGCCCGTATCCTCCCACGCGTCAAAAAGCGTAACAATATGCTCCCTCTGGTCCTCGTCACCCTCACTCAACTGCTTGAGAATTTCCACTTCCTCCAGCCGGCGCTGACGAGCCAATGGGCCGATAAACGGAGCTTTGGTGCGTTTCACAGCGTACCGGTTTGGCTCACCAATCATCATCAACATCATTGACGTGCCCGACCGCTGGCGGCGTTGGCTCACTGCATACACCATGCTAAACTCGCCACGGCCAATCAGCGATACATTGTCAAACCTCTGCTCAAGCAATGGATCCAGCTGCTGCGATTCATCCTTCTTGGACTCGTCGTTATGATGAGTTGGGGTGGTGATTTTGGCCGGGGTGCGAGGCTCCTCCACATTCACACCACTACTCCGCCGCCGCTGCTGTTGTGGAACCACAAACTCATCCTCCTTCATCAACACATCTCCATTAGAGTCCCACTTTTTACCGTTTCCAAACTGAGTGGCAAACTTGAAATCATGCTCCTTGGTAGGAGTCGCTGGCTCGTCGTAATCCTCCTCTTGGTTGCCACCAAAATCCACACTAAACCTCAGCCGGTTATCGCGCAACCCGCCAATCCGCTTGCTTCTGCGCAGACTCGAATTACTCCCATTCGCGCACTGGAAAAGCTGCTGTGATGATTGGGACGTTAAAGGTTGGTAACTCGGCTGCGTTGGCTGTTGTATCTGTTGCGGCTGATAGTGAGTGAACGGCACGGGGGTTGAAGGCGAGGTGGGCTTTTTACACGGAGTATCCGGTGGCCCACGGATATCCAGCTTGGACCGGTTCCGTTTCGACAACAGCCCAGTGCTAATGAACGCCGTTTGCAGCGGTTTCACCGACTTGTACTCTGGCGTATTATACTCAACCCCACTATTCATCTCCGCGTTTATTGACTGGTTCAAGCGCTGTCTGGGTTTGCTGATCCCATATGGCTGAAACGAATGGCGGTGATTACTGCCGCCACTGCTGTTGCTATTATTGTGATGGTTAAAATGATGCACAACCGGCTTGAGTTTATAAGATGCAGTGGGTGATGGTGATGGCGATGTGGCAAACGGGTTGAAATCCTCTTGCTGTTTTTTCTGCGGCGTTGAATGCACCGAATGCTGCTGCTGCTGCTGCGCCTGATACTGCTGTGAATGATTAGACATGAACAGGTTATCCATACTACTCATCTTCCGCATCTTGGCCGCTTGCTTTGCGTTAGGTATCAGATTGCCAAAGTTTGGTGACGAGTCAGCTGCCCGATGTTGTTGCAACACCTGCTGCACGGGCTTGGGTTTGGCAAACGAGAATTTGGACGGCGTTGATTCGGCCGAGTTTGTCGGTAACGGCCGCTTAACCCCCAGCTGCTCTAATGGCGACGGAACGCGTGACGGTACCTCTTTTGTACCCGTTGACGCCTCGTCCAAATTCAACAACCCGGTTGACCGCCTCAGTGTCTTGTTGTTGAACCGCCCACTCCTCAGCACGTTGCCATTGTTGCTACCCGATCCGGATTCTGTCAAACTAGCGCGTCGTGATCTCGTGACTCGCTTGTCTGGTTGTTGCGACGAAAATCGTGGCGACGGTAGCGGCGGTGGTCCCATATCCATACTCATAATGACATGCTCCGGTTGTTGTGTAGATTGCGGTGGTGGCGACACGTTGTCGTTGCCGTTTTCGTTGCTCTTTGATGCGGTTTTACTAAGCGTGGCAGGTTGTAGTGGCGGACTATACGCAGTCAGCATTGACGAGTCTGAGTTGCTGGATTGACACGATGACGCTGAAGAAAAAGAAGACGCGGATGAAGTCGAGGATGACCGTAATCGTCGATGTTGAAAAGAAGAACACTCCATCAGTTCTTGTTAGTAAATTGCCTCACACGCACTCTCTCTTTTTCTCTTTTCCTATTAAGGTAGGGGCAAAAATTTCCAAGCAAGGGGGTTAGTATCGGGGAAGAAGCACCCTTGATCGTTGACTGCTGCTGTGTAACTCGATTCGACAGCAAGAAACAAAAAAATATAACAAAAAAAAAGAACTTTCGATTAGTCAAAATGATTAACCACAGGAGTCGCGCTGTGTTGCTCTTGAAATTTTTTTTTTTTTTCCCTTCAGTGTCTTGATTTTTGTTGCAAATCTAAGATCGCTTGTAGATTGGAAAACCTTTTCTTTCCTTTTTTTTTTTTTTTTTTTTTTTTTTCGTGTTGCAAGCAATAAGCGCTGGGATGGGGGCGGGCGCTTTGCACAGTCTGAAAAACAAACGAACGGTGAATTACCAAAGGCGATTAATTGTACTGGTCGTAGGGTTAAAGGTACCAATAATGGGTACAATAACGATTTTGGCGCCGTCCTGGTGTACTGTAAAAAGAAAAAAGTTGTTGTCGGGTGTACAAAAAATGTCAAAAGGACAGGACAGAAGGGAGAAGAAAAAAAGTGGAATATTAAACGGTTTTATTTTATTATTTTTTTTTCTTTCCCTCTCTCCCTCGCTCTTTTCTTACTGTACTGTACTAGAAACCAAGGCTCACGACTTTTATTTTTCCTGTACTGTAAGCTTAATATTAAAGAAACAGGGCCTGTGCAAGGTGCAAACTGAGTTGTAAGGCCACAGATTATTATTATTATTTTTTTTGTTACTTTTAGTTCGGCAAAAAAGAAATACGTGTATGGATCTGTTTCATCTCCCTACTTGTTATGTACTGTAGTGCCAGCCAGCCAGTCTATTTTTTTTTCTTTTCTTTTCCTACAGCACTGTACAGTCCTGTACAGTACAGTGTACGTAACACAACGCAGCAGGATATCGTGGACCGGCTATCCGCTATTAAAATGCGCCTACTGAAGCGCTTTGATTCATGACAATCAACCCAAAACGCGCAAAATGCAAAAGAAAAGTTTATTTTTTCTTTTATTTTTTGCGCCTAGCAAATATAGCGGGCGCATTTGTTTTGATTTCAGCCGGGGAGGGGGGAGCGAGGAAAGGCAGAGACGGCGCGCGCGCAAGAATGCTGACACGCCACTAAACCTACCGCTGACTAACCGCATGAACATTTGGTGGTTTTAGGCAACTCTCATGCCTAATTCGGGAGGTGATTTAAGCGCTTGGCCGCATTTGGAAACCACACAACACCAAAACGGGACATACGGGAGGCCTGTCCTCACTTTAAAGTCACGAATACGTCAAAAGAAATGCTGTGCTTATAGTGTACTGTACTGTACTGTACTGTAAAGAAAAGAAAAGAAAAAAAGATAGGTTCATTGCATTACAGCATACAAAGTAAAATAGGTCACCCCTGGGGGACCGGGGTTGTCTAAGATTGGCTGATATTCATTTGCGTGGCCGCGAGCGGAGAGTAACCGCACTATGGTACAGTACACAACTGACCCAGCAGGGAGAAAGAGAAAAAAAAATTAACGGTTGCTGTACCAATCCGATCAATCCGATTGCTGGCAGGTATTAAAAAGTCAACACTGAGGCAGTGGGAAATGGATATTCTGGGGGCCGGTATGCAATCGATCGATGGTCATGACATGTTTTTTTTGTTCTTTCTTTCTCAGCTCTCAGCTTGGAGTACAGTACAGTACTGACTATAACATCATTGTTGTTTTATGACGAGTACCGTACAGTACAATAACTGGGTTGCGGTGCTTCCCTCGCAATTGTATGGAAGAAATTGGAACGTTCTATCCATGGATTGTGCGCTCGAGATCTCTGGCCATTCAGGGACTGCTAAGCTGCACAATCCACAATTTCAAGCATTCTCAAGCTTCGAATTTCGAGTACTGTACCGTAGACTACGCTACTGCACGTCATTGTTTGTCCATGTGCGTCGTCAGACCCAGATACCTCTCTGCACTGCCCGCTAAGCAACCTTAGACTAGCACCACTGTAAGTAGTCTTTTGAGTAAATACCCATTTAATGGGTCCACTGTACTCTTTTTTTGTTTAATTAGCGTAGCGAGGTAAATAATGTATAAATTCATAGATTGGGTTTTAAATTTTGGCGAGGCGATGACCGGTTCCGGTTTGAACTGTGCTTACTAGTACAGTATCGGCCCGGCACAGGGTTCTGGACCCAGCCAATTCGGTAGTGGTAGCGAACACTGCCTCCCCACAATTATTACACCTATAGGGTATACTAGTAGCCATGGTTAGTATACCTGACCCAAACCCATGATTTTTTTTAGTACAAAATAATCAAATTAGCGGGTACGAAACTCAGCGGAAATGTATTTTCCACAATTCTAGACACAATGAATTAACTTGGTAAAGTAAACACATGGTTAGCTCATGGGCATGGAAATGGGCATGGGACCCGGGCTAGTTAAGGTTAATAGCCAATCACGGCCGCGCTTGTGCAGGGAATTTATTGTCAGCCAAGAAGCGCGAATCTCCCAACCCAACGAGCTAAGCGCCCATTTCTTCGCGGTGAGTGGCAAAAAATCAGTGCAGAAAAGAAACGCCCAAACATCACAGACCGTGCGAGGAGCGAAGAGGGAAAAGAAGAAAAAAATTGGCTGGGATCGCTCGCGTTTTACAAAATACATTTTCCGAGGAGTCGTAAATGAGCCCAGGATATTTATTATTTTTTATATACGGAAAATCCGCAATATAAGATCCTGATAGTACAAGTAACCTTCAAGCGATTTGTACAATAAATAACCCAGTCTATAACTAGCCGTCAAAATAATAAAACCCCTACCTTGGTCACCTTATACAACACAACACAACAAAGGGAGACGCCCTTGACTTGATTGCTTTGATCGTACTGTATTATACAAAAAAGACTTGCAGTAACTGTATTGTATTACAGTAACCAAAAACAAGCTGAATCAAAACTCATAACTCATCGGAGCGAGCCGGCGGACCCCCCAGAAAGAAATAAATATCCAACAATTGCTTTAAAGAACAGAATAGGCGTTTTTTCTCCCTACGGCAGGTTTTTTTTTTTTTTTTTTTTGCGCAATTTAAAACAACACAAAAAAAAAAAAAAAAAAAAAAAAAACCCGCATTTGTCCATCATCACCAAACTTTCAACTCTTGCCTTGCAAAGCAAAAAATTACTTGGGTAAATGGAGTCGTCAAGTAACCAAACTGGTGCTACGGGGAACAAGACCCCGGTGGCGTCTGGCGTGGGCTTGGGTAGTAATGCTGGGACCACTGGGCTTAGCACTACAAGGACCAAACCCTTTGTAGAGACCCGGCCAAGCAATCAGGACATTTTTTCAGGTAGTGAATTTGAGACTGAGGGTTATGAAGGTAGCGCAGAGGAGGATGAGACTAGTACGGTTCGGAAAAAACCGTCTGGATTTCTGGCTCAACAGGCTCAAGAGCAGCAGTCAGCTTTGGTGTGTGAAAGTGCTGAAAGTGCTGAAAGTGCTGAAAGTGAGGAACAAGTACACGAGAGTGATGCAACGACAACTGCGGCGAGTTTGGGGACAAGAAAGATGAAAAAAAACTCGACAACTGGTTCGTCAACCACCACAACTGCGTCTACGGGTAACATGACTGTAGAGACCGAGACTGTCCCGGCGGTTCCTACGGTTGCGGTGACTCCGGCGTTGGCCAACAATCCATCGTTAAACAGCAGTTTAAAGGTGAAAAAGAGCACTGATAATGTAACCAGCAAACGGGACTCGCAACGCAAGGCCAAGAAAAAGTCTCGACAGGCGACTGGATCCAAGGCGGAGATTTTTGCGGCCAAGATTGCTTCTGCGGTTGACGAGGTGCATTCGTCGGACTCGGACGAAACGTTTGTGTACGAGAGTAATCCAACCGACACGAAGGAAAAGCCGCCGAGGTTCCAGACGCGCAACTTGTCGTCGTCCTCTCTTACGCGACCGATTGATACCCAGTTTGACAAACAACCCTCGTCGTCAGTGTCAGTGTCAAAGTCCAAATCGGAACCAAGTTCTGCCTTATTTATGCCTGCATCTTCATCATCTGCATCGTTTATTAACCCATCCACGCCATTATACGAGGGTAATAAATCACCAAATCAACCACCCAATCAGCCCTCAAATCAACCACCACCAATACCACAACAACAATTTACACATAATTTTGCATCTTCGGTGAGAAACCCGAGCTCAGTATCGTCAAGGACAAATAGCCCGCGGACCCGAAACTATGGCACGTCTTCAATCGGTGCCACTTCGAGTGGGGGTGGCGGCGGCGGTGGCGGTGGAGGAATCAAATCGCCGTATCTACGCCCTGCCAACTCGAGGCAATTTGATCAAAAAGCGACGCAAACAACCCAGCCAATGCAACAAGCAGCTCCACAGCGATGGCGGCAGTATGCCGATGACGACGATCTGGACGAGGAAGACGGGGATATCGAGGAGGACGAGTATTTGGAGGACGAAACGACTCCGTTGCGACAAGCGGGCAAGGCGATTCGCCGGTCGCGCAAAAATGGCAACATGGTGGTGTACTCTCCGCACAATTACCGGCGAGGAGGCGCGCGACACGCCACGCCGCGATACTACTATATCCGGCTTGCATTGTGGACGGCATTTGGGATCATGTGTCTGATGGGCGCTGGGTTCATATTAGGGTTTTTACTGGCCACTAGTAAACCACTCGACAGTGTGCAGTTGACCCAGATCTTTGACGTGCTGGTTAGCGATGAGGTGTTGGCGTTTGACATGGCGATTGAAGCAGTCAATCCGGGGTTTTTGGCGGTTGACATGTACAAGGTGAATCTAGATGTGTTTGCCAAATCGCCATATGTGCGTGACGAGCTTGATGACGGGCTGACGGATGGAGATGAAGGATCGCATACCATGCTGCTCGGGTCAATCTCCCATTTCAACGCGCCGCTAACCTTTGAAGGTGGGTTTTTTAACAAGGTTTTGCAAAAATCGGTTGGTGATGTCAAGCTAAACTACCCTGGTAAAAACACCACAATTGATGACGATCCGCCACTGACTTCCTCAGTATTGTCAGCGCCACCCGACTTTTTGCACGGACCAGTCACGTCTGGTTTATTGCCTCCTCCATCAAGTACTGCAATTCCTGACCCACCCCCGCCAAAAAAGAAAAAAGAGTATGACGAGGGTCAGTTAAAATGGCTGCGAGTTTCGGGCCACCCGTTTGATTTGATTGTCCGGGGCGTGTTAAAGTACAACTTGGTGCTGGGGCGTGGCCAGCGCACTGTATCTGTGGCGAAAACGGTTCATGTTGATCCAAACCTCGAAGCCTAACCATTATTGTAGAGTTAAAAAATGCAATTATTATTATTATTAATTTTTTTTTTTTTTTTTTTATACTGTCTTTTACGCTTAGTTTTGTTACTAAAATTACCATGCCACTTGACGTTGAGGAGCGTCGTTTGCGTTTTCATACTCAATCTCGACTCGAGGACCCTTCTTCTTCTTCTTCTTTGGCTGTTCGTCGTCAGAATCGCTACCAGACTCAGAGTCGGAATCAGATGCTTGTTCAGAGTCGCTTTCCGCGCCCAGCCACTTTTCCAGATCCTCCAGCTCGACAATCTCATCCTCGTCATTCTCATCGTCCTCGACATACTCAACCTGTCCAACGTCCTCGTCATCCTCCTCTTCCTCTTCATCTTCCATCTCCTCCTCAAACTCGTCCTCTTCCAGTTCGTCATTTTCTTGCATATTCTTGAGCACCTTGTTCCACACCTGTTCGTCAACATTCAGTGGCTTTTCACCATACGCGCCACTCTTTAGACGATCCAGTAGCTCCTTTTCAATAGCCTTTTCAATCTTGCCGGCGACCAGAGCCTTCCGCTCTCTAGTCTGTTCCCGTCTTCGCACCTTTGGCGCCTGGCCAACCAACTCCCGTTCGTTGCTCTGTTTGGCCATCTTCCGCTCCCGGATCGCGACCTGGAAATACCGGGTCATTCGCTGCTTGCACTTGTGGATCAAGAATTTGGACCAGTACGGCAGCTGCTCGTCAATCTGCTGCAACGCTCTAGCGTAGTTTTTGGACAGCTTCACACGCTCCCAGAGCTTGGCGGGAGTGTGTTGCCGTTCCGCAGTCTTCATGTACAGATATAGCTTGCCGTCTATTGACCGCACTGTAGCATACTTGGAGTTGGCGAGCGGGCACGACTGTCGATTACATAGACCGCTAACGTTGTACTCGTTTCGGCAAAAGTTTTGGTCCTTGGTGGTTTTCAGTTTGAACGAGCAAAACTGATGATTAATGACTTGCCAAATGATATCGTCGGACATTTTTTATTCTTCAAGGGTTATTATTATGTCTTGACAAGAGAGAAAAAGAGTTGAAAAAAAAAAATTTTAGTGTCGGTAAAAAAAAAAAATTTTCCGCGCGCCGCCCAGTTTTTTTTCACTAGGGCTGTTCTATCGGAAGTCCGATCATTATTTTTGTCAGCCGCATGGGTCATTCCAAATCGCGTGCATCGTGACTGGTCCCTCACTACCCATCCATTTTATCAACCTTTCTTTTACTATGAACTGGCTCTAAATATTCATACCGCAATCACACTACCAACGATTAATACCCACGCCATCTAGGCCCTTCTTTGTAAGCTCAGTTGTTCTATGTGTGGAGAGTGTTGACACAGCTCGGGCCCCGACCGGGGCCGGTGGAGTCGACGCGTGGCGCGCCAACTTTGGAGATATATATATGACTCACGAATCTGATCGCCCGTAAACTATATAGAAGACACAATTCGTTTACACACCAAATACTGTTTAGTCATGAGCGAGCCACTGAAAAACACACGGTACCAGTTGACCAAGATCGACCCTTTCGACTTTTCCTACACTGAAGCGCTCAAGCTTGGCGAGCTCCAAGCGCGTACATTTCAAAACAATGGCCTGTTTATCTTTTGGCACGGACCAGATTACGCGTACGGCGATGATCTAAACGCCATTCAGCGAATCCACCCTACAAAGGACCCTCGCTGGCGATTGAAAGAGTTAGTCCGACGAGCAAATGCCTATACCCGTTTGATCCACGCGTGGGCTGTTTTTTTCAAAACCCACGCGCTTGACCCGGGCGCCGAGCTGTCTATAGTATACGACGGAAAGAAACTCGTAGCGTTTGCCCTATGGCAGCTACCCCCGATTCTAACCCCGCCGCGGTCTATATCGCAGCGTTTTAGAGCCTGGTTCAGCCAGACCTACATGAGCCTATGGGACAGATACGTGTTTTTGTTCAGCCGCGACCACCCACTGCAAACTCCGCGTTTGTTAGAAAACCGGGGTTTTGAGCAAAAACTTCGCGAAAAGACGTTTCTAGAGACAGAGAAGGATATGGTGGGCAAGACACGCGAGCAGCTGGCGCACAACTCGTGCGTGTACCCGCAGCGCGACCACTACGTTTACCTATCCTTCCTTGCAGTGTCGGCGCAGTACCAACGTCAAGGGATCGGCCAGCAGCTACTCCGCCAAACACTAGACAAACTACCCAAGGATGATGTCGAGATTGAGCATGAGGGGACAAAAGTGTCGGCCCCGCAAAAGGTCTACGTCAAGTCCACAAAGTCGGGTATACGGCTGTACCAAAGCGTAGGCTTCGAGCTCCTCCTTGACGTGAACATGCCAACCTACCCTGGCGCGTCATTGCACCTCATGCAAGCGTTGCGATAGTTTTTATAAAAAATCATCAAATTCGTTCCATCGTTATTTTTTTTTAATAAACTATTACTCTAAATGTTCGTTACAGTTTTCCATTTCTTCTTGGGTTAGTGAGTGCACATACAGACACTTGGACAGCAAGTCCTGGTGCTCAGTGCTGAGATGCTTGTCATAGTTGGCCGACCACTGGATACACTGAATCAGCCCCTTGACGACCGACGCTGCGGTTTCATACTTGACATAATTGATCAACCCGTCCTTATCAAACGAATCTAGCTGCGAGTTGTTGGTCAGGTCGGATAAATAAATCCCTACAAACGGGATACACCCCTTTGCCCCGTCCATCTTGCCAAGCTCAGTCCGCAACGCCTTGAAATTGTTGGTTGGTGCCATTAGCTGCTCCAGAATCTTGTACAGATTGTAATCCTCTACTGGCAACTTGCGCCACGTCTCTTTCATCTTTTGGATCATTGGCGAGGCAAGAGCCAGCATCATTTGCATCACGGTAGAGTAGTTTTGCAGCAACCGGGCTTGGTAAGCAATATGGATGAACCGCGAGATTGCACACACCCGTTCTTCCATACTCCAAGTTAACAGCACCTCGCTCTTGACCCAGTTGACCATCAAGTTGAACCGGCTAATCACAACCTCCACCCCGCGTACATTCCTCTCCACCAAAAACGCCAGCCATGACTGGATCGGCTCCAGCCTCCCGCTCCATTTCAACTCAATCAGCTCCTTCCAGTCAACCTGGGCTAATGCGTCCTTTTCAATCAGCGTAAACTGCTCGGCGAGAAGCTTGGAGCTGTAGTCCAACACAAACGGGACATGATTCCCCTGGCGAATTGTCGACTGCACACTAAGCGGTTCATGAGGCTCAGGCACTCGCGATATCGTCCGCACATGCTGCTGCTGCTGCTGCTGCCGCTTGGGTCTCGGGGTCTCGGGTATCTCTTTATCGGTACCAGTAACAGTCGACACACTGGCCCGTCTCTCCTCCTCATTTCCCGGTTCAATCCCCTGAGGAATGTCCAGCTCTTCCAAATCGGGAGGCGATTCAAACGCCTCGTTGTAAAGTTGCGAGTCAACCTGCTCTTCTCGTGATGAAGCAGGAGCAGTGCTGGTATTATTATAAGTCCCCTCCAGCTTTTTCAACGCCGCATCAATCGCATTCTCATTCTCGTTCAACGACTCGTCAGGTATAGCAGCCAATTTAGCCGCAATCTCCGGATCGACCCCGCCATTTGCTACCATCGCAGCGTGATGCTGAGTAGTGCCCGTGGTGTTTGCAGTACTGACACTAGCCACCGACATGAAGCTTTTCCGCCCGCCGGCTCCAAGCCGAGCCACACCCCGCAGGTTATCCACATTCTCCCGTTTCCTCACTCCGCCGTCATAATCCTCACTTTGTACAGTAACCTTGCACACGGATTGGCAGGCGCTCAAATCCGAGTCATATGACATGTACGACTCACGGTTGGTGGAGAGCGATAATGTTCCGGAAAAGTTGGACACCCGGTCAAACTCCTGGCTGAAATCGCCCCACGACTCCCTATCTTCCCCCTTGGTAGTAGTGGTGCCAAGCTCGGCTGCCGGGTTGGTCCTTTTCAACGGGGTCATGCCCTGAACCCCAAGGTTATCAATCATCGACTTCTTGCGGTCCCGCTTTGGCATTTTGATACTAGCCACCGAGTCGGTCCATTTAGGGGTCGGTTGCGAGGCGTTCCATTGCGTCATTGAGTTGCCCTCAAACGACAACTCTACTGAGGATGTATGGGTAGTGGTGATTGTAGTGGCAATCGAGTTTCTCGAACTGGTCGATTCCGACTCGCGATGGTCCCACTGCTCGTACCCATGCTTGATCATGCTCTGCCGCTTCAAAATCCGATCCAGCTCTTCAATCACTCGTGCGCTTAGTATATCAATCCTCACCACCTCTTTTTCGCCCTTATGCTCTGTAACTTTCTCCTCGGGGACTACCGGTTTTTTCCTTAATGCGTTTGTCATTGCCGTGAAGAACCCGCCTCGTTCCTTTACCATATCCTTCATGCTCTTCTTTTTGCGCACCTGCCGCTGTCTATCCACTTTCACACTCTGCGCCACGCTTTTAACCTCCACATCATTCGACAGCATGATACCTCCTCGTATCAGTTTCCCGGCCGTTTTCATATCCACAGGCGGTTTGGTCAGCACGGGGTCGATTGGCCCATCGTACATTTGCAGCACCGACATGCGCCGGTGGTCCAAATCGGCACACTTTACCACGGCAAAGAACCCACCCGGTTCCAGCCTCGTCTCGTCGTCCCTAATCTCGCTCATGTTCCAGTAAATCGCGCATTCCCTACTCCAGCACCGTTTCAGCTGGCCAAACACGCGTTTAATTGTCTCATCCTTTGCACACAAGGGCCAATCGTACAAACAATTCAAATCGCCTACAAACCGGTCCCGTAACGCCGAATTGACCAAAAAATCGTCGGCAAAAAAATTCAGGATCCAGTGCCGCAGTACCACAAACGTGCGCACAATAACGTCTCGCTCATTCTCGGTCCCCGCAGATTGGTATTGCACAAGCGCCCACGTGAGCCTGGAAAACAACAGCTCTACAACCTCGTCGGCGGTGGTAAAGTTGCGGAAGGATAGAAAGAAATCGGCCAGGAACGAGTAGTCGAGAATGTTTGGCGCCGTCAATTGCGTTATTAGCTGCGGTAGCGTCACGGCTTTGGTCCCGAGCCCTTCTGGCAGCGTTATACTGTCAAACAGCTCGGGTGGGTATTTGTCAAACTTTGGCATCGAGCCTATACCGCTACGTATTTCCGCCATTTGTGTTTGTTTGCTTGCTTGTCAAGAAGCGTCTTCAATGAATTAGAATTAGAATTAGACGCTGAGGGGGGGATTTTTTTTTTTTCGTCCTTTTCCGAGTGGATGGCAAGTTGGAAGGAAGAGAAAAAAAAAACCAAAACAAAAAAAAAATAATAATAATAATAATCAGTGGTTTTTGAAGAAAAATAAATCAAGCCTCTTTTTTCTTCTGCAGTGTTTTTCAAGCGCCCAAAAAATATTTTACTAACCCAAGGGTTGACAAGACCTTTTGTGGATGGAACGCGTTGGAATTAGAGTTTTTGGTCTTGCGTTGTCGAAGATAAAAAGTGTCAAGAGAGAAAAAAAGAGTCGTCGTAAATAAAAAAAAATGCAAAAGAATGTGGCATACTTTTACTTTTTTTTTCTTTCTTCCTTTTCGCACAGAACAGAGAGAGAGAAGGCCAATTTAATATCGGTAATAACGATTGATAACCCTGGCTATTTTTTTTTTTTTTTGCACTTTTCTTCTTTTCTTTTCTCGTCCAAGCCTGCCAGGCTTTTTCCCATGTCGATCACCCTCCCCCCTCCAGCTGAAAGCACCTCAAAAGCAGCCGATCGGGGGCAGATTATTTAATCAGTAAAAGGTGTACTGTACTGTAATCTTACGGTATAATAGATTATTATGCCAACCCTTTTTCTCCGTCAACGTGACGTGAGCATGTCCAGCTTTGATAATAAACCCGTACTGTATGTAGCCGAAGAACCAACTGTTTTGGAGAGTGAGCACAATGTGATCCTTGCAAGGTCTCACATCCTTTCAGGGTCTCGGAAAGGTTTGTTTGTGTTTTGTTTACGGGCCTCCGACCGGACAACACTCGATCGCGCGGACACTGTTAAAGACATCAAATCGAGAAAGAAAAAAAAAAAGGTTATGCGTATTGCTGCGATTTTCTATTGAAAATGCAATTAATGCACGAGGTGGAAAGAAGAGGGGTGCGTTTTCGTTTTCATGATACCCCCAATTTTTTGTTGCCTAGCATGCACGTTTATTGTCTGACCGGCCACATTCCGATCCTTCTATACTGTACCCTAGTCAGTAAGGCTTTTTCTTTCTCTGCACGCTCCCCTCCCCCAGGCGTATGACGAACAGATGGGCAAGGGCGGGAAAACGTAGAAATACGGTGACGTATTTTTTCTAGCTATCATACACGTGATGTACGGTCACGTGAATAAAATGACCAGTATTCACACAAAGATTCAGCCCCGTCTGGCCAGCCTTCCCTTTGCGTCCCCGCTTTTCCCCTTTTTTTTACTGTACGAGATGAAGATAAAAGAGAGGCTGCCAAGCGTGTGACAAGCCCTTCTGTCTTTTCCTGTATCGCGTTCCTGAAGCTTAATTTACAAAAGCCAAGCACAGTTAACTTTACTAAATAAATCTAAGGTGTGTTTGTATTGAGGACTTGGAATAGAAAAGGTGGTAATAACATCTGGAGTGGAGAATCCAAGATTTCTTTTAAAGTACACACCCCCGCCTTTTTACAGCAGGTTTTTATTTTGTCTGGCGTCTTCACGGTACAGGGACTATCCGTTTCCGGACAATAATTGTAACAAGCAGTAAAGTGGATGCACCCCTTCAATAGTTTGGTATAAAAATCCCCTCGTATTTCTCTTGCAATGTTCTAACCAGCAACGATGACTGACAACGAACCAAAAAAAGTCGTCAACGCGGATCATATTGAGCGCGTGGCTAGTGATGATATCAATGCGGAAAAGCAGGAGGAACCCAGCGCCATCTACCAGGCGTGCCTGGATATGGGGCCGGAAGCAGTGGAGCGGATGGCCCCGAACGGCAACGTGGAATACATGTTCCGCAAGATTGACGAAATGACTGATATTGAGGCGCTGGAGATTATCCGCGAGGGAGCCGAGTTCCACAAGGATGACTGGAATTTCCCCAAGGAAATGATGGCCAAATTGCACCTGCTACTCAAAGGTATCGAGGCGTTTGGCGAGGACAAACTAACCTACAGTTTGGAGCTTCGGGTCGAGGCGGCTTTGCTCAAGCACGCATCGCCTTACCCCGAAGTCCGGGCAATCATGGACTTTGAGGATGATGACACTATTCCGTTTGAAACGCTGCGGGCTTATTTGCTAGGGCTGGTGTGGACGTGCGTGGGCGCGGGGGTCAACACCTTTTTCAACTCGCGTTTCCCAGGGATCAGCATCAGCGCGTCGGTGGTGCAAATCCTCGCAATCTCGTCCGCCAAGATTCTAGAATTTATCTTGCCCGACTGGGGGTTCACCCTGCAAGGCACTCGATACTCGCTAAACCCCGGTCCATACACGTTCAAGGAGCAAATGTTCACCACCATCATTTTTAGCGCCGGCATGTCCTCCTTTCAAGCCTATTCGATGATCATGGTGCAGCACCTTGATGTGTACTACGGCCACAAGTGGGTGTCATTCGGATATCAGATCCTAGTTACGCTGTTTTTCCAGTTTATGGGGATTGGGTTGGCGGGGATTTTCCGGCGAATCGCAGTCTACCCGACCAAGGCGATCTGGCCCGGCTCGTTATTCACGATTGCCATGAACAAGGCGTTGTTGAGCCAAGAGCCTCAGGAAACGATCAACGGGTGGTCCATCTCCCGGTTCCGGTTCTTTTTTGTCGCGTTTGGCGGTATGTTTTTTTACTATTGGTTGCCAGGGTACCTCTTCACCGCGCTGTCAAGCTTCAACTGGATGACCTGGATCGCCCCGGAAAACCTCAACCTCGCGATTATTACAGGCAGCTCTTCCGGGCTGGGGATCAACCCAATCCCCACGTTTGATTGGAACGTGGCCACCGCGGCGTTCCCATCGCTTACCAACCCATTCTTTAATATCCTCCACCGGTTCATGGGGACATTGCTCGGGGTACTAATCATTGCCGGGTTGTTTTATACAAACTGGCGGTGGACGGGGTATCTACCCATCAACTCGCCATCTCTATTCGCAAATGACGGCGGGTTGTACAACGTGTCGCGCGTGACCCACCCGGGTGAGTCGCAACTGGACGAAAAGCTGTACCAGCAGTACTCACCTCCGTTCCTATCAGCCGGGAAGCTAACCCAAGCCGCCGCGTCGTTTGTGGTCTACCCGCTTTACTTTATCTATGTAACTTACGACCAATGGCCAATGATCAGGGACGGGTTTTTGGACCTCTATAGGGGGTTGTTTAGAAAAAAGGGGGCGTATGATGGCCGTACAGACCCACACTCACGGCGGATGGCACGTTTCCCAGAGGCACCTGATTGGTGGTTTTTGGTAGTGTTTGCCATCACCATCGCCATCGCCATCACCTGTCTCAAGGTCTACCCAATGGAAACCCCCGTGTGGTTCCTATTCCTCATCATTGGGCTGTCAATCGCGTTCATGCCCCCGTTGCTGATCCTACAAGCAGTAACAGGCACAAACTTTGGCCTGCTATACTTGATGATCATCGTGGCAGGATACGTGCTGCCTGGCAATGCCAACGCTCAGATGCTAGCCTCGCTACTCGGCGGGTGGTCAATCGACGGCACCACCGACTCGTACGTGTCGCTTCAGAAACTAGCCCACTACTCTGGGATCGCCCCACGTGCAGTGTTTCGCGGCCAAATGCTGGCCACGCTTGCCACGTCGTTTGTGGCGGTCGGGGTTGAGGACTGGCAGATGGGCAATATCGCAGGGTTGTGCACTCCAGACCAACCAAACAAGTTTACCTGCGCTGCCGGCGCCGTTGCAACCTACTCCAGCTCTGTCGTATACGGGTTAATCGGGCCAAAACGGGTGTTTGCCGGGTTGTACCCTCTTCTCAAGTACTGTTTCCTCATGGGGTTTCTAATCGGGGTCGTGTTTTGCGGAGGATGCTGGCTAGGCGATCGATACGGCCCACGAATCAAAGCCCACTGCGTGGAGACAATGTCCGAGTCGCGGCTGAAATGGATGCACCGGCTAGTGTTCGTCCCTGCTCACTATCTAAGATGGTTCAACCCGGTGTTGGTGCTGGTTGGCATGCAGGATCTCTGCCCTGTTTCAATGGCCCAATGCTGGCCTGGGTTCGCGCTGTGCTGGCTATTTGGCTACTACATTCGTAAACACTATCTAGGCTGGTGGGAACGATACACCTACGTGTTGGCCGCCGCTGCATACGCTGGTGTGGCCTTTGCCGCATTGATCATCTACTTTTCCGTCCAGTTCAACCCCAAAACACTCAATTGGTGGGGGAATCTGGTGTCTGGCGCGGGGATCGACGGTCAGGGAGTAACCGGAAACGTGCCCATTCCTGATAAGGGATTCTTTGGCCCGTCGCCTGGTAACCATCCATAGGTTTTAATAAGTGGTATTATTATTATTATTATCACTCGGTGTTGATTTAAATATATTGAAGTTTTCTTTTCGGTGCATAGGGCGCTTAATACCCTCCCGGGCGATTTTTAAATACTGCCCAAAATTCAAGCAAAAGGTCGTAGAACCGAATCATTCAGCGCTTAGTTGCTTTGCAAAGCGGGTTTAACGCTAAAAAGGAGATAAGATCGGGGAGGTGAAACTTGTTCTCCCAAATTATTGTCGTCACGACAAAAAAATCAAAAACACCCATTGAATTGCCAAACAACCAAAAAACAAAATGTCCAGCACATCCGGCATCAAAGCGTCCGACGAGCTGTTGACGCAATTCAGCGAGTTTCTAAACTCAGACAAGCGGTCCATGTTTGTACTAATTGAAAACGAGGCGTGCCACCCGGGCCAGCAACTCTCCGGAACTGCGGATTTTATCTCCGACTTTGACAAGGTGCGAGAGAACTTGAAGCACAACGAAGCAGCGTATTTCATCCACCGGCTGGACGATGATGGTGGTAACAGTGACAACAACAAGGAATTTTTGTTTACCGCGTTTGTACCTGATCACGCGCCGGTGCGGTCCAAAATGCTGTATGCTTCCAGCGCCGCCGGCTTGCACCAGCAACTAGGCGGCAGCGACCGGTTTGGCGACGTGGTGTTTTGGACAGAGCTGGATGAGGTGTCGAGACAAGGCTGGCAACAGCAGCAAGCTCATAGCAACGCTGTTGACCCTCAGACCGTGGAAGAGCTTGCGCTGGAAACCGCGCTGGACCATGAGGCTGATCAGATGCTTGGGACCTCGGGTCGACGAAGTCACTTGGACTCTCGGTCGGGCGGCCCAACCACAAGCGGCAGCACTTTGGCTATGCAGCTCAATGACTCAGTTCGCGAGGCACTGGATCAGCTCCAGAGTATGCAGCAAGCAGTTTTAGGCCTGGTATGTTTATGTTCAATGTGGGGGAAAGGAAGGGAGTTTTTCCGAGATTACAGTACTAACCCTTTATTTATTTTTTTAGCATATTGATTTGACAAATGAGCAGGTTGTGGTAGGAAAACCTTTGCAAGACGGGCTTGGCTTGGATACTATAGACAAGGTGTCGCCGCAATACACTCTTCACAAGCATGGCGACTCGGTTGTGTTTATCTACACTTGCCCGTCGCAGTCAAAGGTCAAGGAGCGGATGGTGTACGCATCCAATCGACAAGGCGTGATTCAGCAGCTAAAATCTCTAGGGTTGGTGATTAAGCGGGTTGTAGAAGCCACTGATGGTGACGAAATTGCCGAGGAACAGGATTTGCACGGAGAATATTCGGCCCCTGATGCAGCCAGCAAGCCAAAGTTTAACCGACCAAAGCGTCCAGGTCGCCGATAACAAATACATTTTTTTTTTAGATTAGTCGGATCCGAGCCCGATGGCCCTCGGTTTCATTTTTCATAGCTTTATCCGTACATTTTGCTTCCCGTTCCTTTCCCCCGCATTTTTTGCTTCCTTGTTAGTTTTATATTTTTCTTTTACAGCCCCACGTGAAGTCGAGATTGCCGCCGCCGACGCCGACGCCTCACCGTCAAACAACAAGTGTGCGCGAGAGCTGAGAGCTGAGAGCGCGGAAAAACGGAAGTCCAGCTATCGGAAAATCAAATAATAATCAAAGAAATAGTCATGCATGATATGATAAAAAAGTAAAGTTTGTTTAGAGTCTGTGGATACCTTGCCAATTTTCGGCTTGTGAATCATGGCCCTACGCAGGCTAGTCGCAATTACCAGGAAAAAGTATAAATAGTCATCCAAATCACTGTTTAGTTTACAGTTCCAAATAATTAACTAGGAATGGGACGTGAAAAGAGCAAAAACCCGGCCATCAACTTTATCGCTGGCGGCACTGCTGGCATGTGCGAGGCATTGACCTGCCACCCATTAGACACAATCAAAGTTCGAATGCAACTATCACGCCGAGCTGGCGGTTCAGCAGCAGCGAAAAGACTAGGATTTATCGGCACTGGACTGAAAATTGCAAAAAAAGAGACGCCATTGGGGTTATACAAAGGTTTGGGCGCGGTTCTCACTGGTATTACCCCGAAAATGGCAATCCGGTTCACATCATACTCGCAGTACTCTACCTGGCTACGCGACAAGAACGGCAACATCAGCTCGTTGCGGACATTTTGGGCCGGGGTGGGTGCTGGGATAACGGAAGCAGTGGTGGTGGTTAATCCGTTGGAGGTTATCAAGATTCGGCTGCAGGCGCAATCCCACTCCATGGTGGACCCTGTCTCGGTGCCCAAGTACCGCAATGCCGCTCACTGCTTGGCAATTACCATCAAGGAAGAAGGGGTGGGCGCGCTGTACCGAGGTGTGACCCTAACCGCTGGGCGGCAAGCAATCAACCAAGGTGTGAATTACATGGTATACGAAAAAGTCCGGGCAAAATTGTTTGATCTGCAGCCACACTTGAACAACGATAATTTGCCGATTTGGCAAACCCTCGCGGCCGGGTTCTTTTCGGGGTCACTGGGTCCGCTGTGCAACGCACCTTTGGATACTATCAAAACTCGCATGCAGCGTGAATCCGGCGCATCCACTGAATCTGGGGTGGCCAGAGTCAAACGCATCACTGGTACAATGATCAAGGAGGATGGTGTGCGCTCTCTATACCGAGGTGTCACCCCGCGAATCTTGCGAGTGGCGCCTGGCCAGTCGGTAGTGTTTGTGGTCTACGAACACGTGCGACAACGAATGGAGGACCGAAAAATGTTCCAGGCTTTGAGCTAGCCCGGATTAAAAATAAAAAAATAAAAATTGTTGGTACAATCGATAAACAGTGAGGTCTGTTTATGGAGTGTTTGTGTATTCGTATCCAAGTATCGTCTGATAAACTGGCAATTTGAGCCGCAGATACCTATAATCTTTTATCTCGTTCGTTCACAGTAACTCAAAAAAAAATATATACAAACACTCATTTCGAGCTTAACAGCAAATTCAATAAAACTCACAAAATAATATATAATACCGGTATACTAGTACTAATTAGGTTCAAGAGGTTTAGAAAGTCACCAAGGGGTTGGGGTATTAAGGGTATTAGGGGCGCGGAGCCGGCAGGGAGGGGCGCACGCGCAATGCTCCCAGCCCTTAATCTGTCGCCTTTAAGCTTGGAGGGTGTGCGACAACATACCACCCAAAAAGTAAGAAACGCATTTCAAATGCAGTCCCATTTGGATATGAACAAAAGACAAAGAACCACAAAGCAGCCGGTGTCGTTGGTTCTTCCACCGGAGATCCTGCTAAAGGTGGCTAGACATACCTCGCCCAGAGACCGCCTGGCGTTGCGGCAAACCAACCGGGCATTTTGGGAGTTGACGCATACAATGGTCTGGTCGCACATGATGATTGACATGAGCGGGTTGACCCCTGCCACTCCTCTCAGCCCGAGAATGGCCGCAGCCGGGTACCAAGACGGCTCTATAGATGGGTTTTTGGGCTCGAGTGGGTCGCAATACAAGCATAAACTGTCCAATCGGGGTATTGGCAGCGGAGGGCTTTCGACTTGGGGTGAACAGGACCGGTCGGCAAATGGAGTGCTTGTCACGCGGCGCAACCTCCGAGCTGCATGCACCGCTATCGTGCAGCAAGGGTTTGCACAAACGCTGCCCCATGTTCGAACAATCAGCGTGTGGGTTCCATACGGACTGGATATTGAGGAACCTCGATTGGACCAGAATGACACTACAATGACGGATATCATGTACGCTTCCGAGCTGGCGCTGGTGGAGTGGCTAATGAAACGCATGGTTAATCAAGACAGTCGACGCCGTTACGTTAACATTGCCACTTCTTCTCAGTTCATGTCCCAATCCAAAGGTACAATGTTGTGTAGTCTGCTGGAAATGTCGCAAGGGTTGGGTCAGAGTTTGGACCTGACGGTGGAGTGTGCGAGACAGGACGATGTGGGTCATGTCCAGCGGCCGATTGTGCCCCTTCCGGCTGTCCCCATGAACCACGTCCGGCCGCTGGATATAGTCCAGCTTGATGGTGGCGGGCTGCAGCAACGAATGGAAATTTTGCGACGGGAACGACCAGCAGCAGCAGCAACAACAACCGCACGGGAACGTGAACTTGGGCAACGCTCGGTATTTGAAAACTTTGGAACAGGGTTGGACCGCGTGAGGATCCAGGTTGGATGTGCGCATTGTGCTCGGTTGGATATTCAAAGCCTCACTCGCGGGCCAATTCCTACCAACGTGGAGCAACTGGCGATTGTCAATTCGGGTAGTGCTAGCGAGCATGTGTTTGAAACGAGTCAGTTGGACGCGTTTTTAACCAACAATCGGCTGCATACTTTGACATTTCAAGGCATGCTTTTGCGTAATGGAGTTACTCACCATACGAATGAGGATGCGGGGGATGGACCCGTGTGGATTTTGCCAGAGATTGAAATTTTAAACCTGGATGCTAGTTTCTGCTTTCTACATTCAGTGGACTTTTTTGACACGCATCGGCTAAAGACGTTACGAATCACTAACCGGCTAAGTCATGTTCTCAAGGCGATGGACCTTCCAAACCTTACGCGACTGTCGGTTAAAGAGACCAAACCATACTCCAAAGACTCATTGCTTCAGTTTCCGTGGAGTTTTGATCAAGCTCCTAATTTACGGCAATTGGAGCTGGAGCGGATGTGCCTATATTCCATCGTGTCCATGCTCAACACGCACGATTTGTTCAACCTACGGTCATTGATTATCCATAATGTCGTGCCCTCTAAATCACTGGACCTGAATGGAGTGACGATGGGCGATGATTCGACCCAAATTGCTCGATTAGTGCAAAGCCCCGGTACTGCCCACTTGCAGGTGATTGTACTCGACGCGTATGCATTAGACAATGTGGCTCAAGGCTTGGGCCGGGCAAATGACTATTGGCGACAGCTGCAGCATGTGTACTTGACAAACCCGCTCATCGAGGACTATGACGAAGTAAGGCTGAGATGGGTGTCTGATGAGACGATCCACGACACTGTCTCGCTTGTCAACGTTAACAATGCTTACAAGTATTATACTTGAGCCTTCTGTACTTGTTTTCTTTCTAAAATTAGTATTATTATTTTTTTTTTTTCGCTTCCCTGTATATTTCTCCTAATGCAGGCTCAGCCTCCAACCGTTGCGTTGCAGGCCAATCACACGACCCAGTGGGTTCTGTGCTGCGGCATGAGCCGAAATGACTGTGCTAATTCTTATTAATTTTTTTTTTTTTGTTCAGCCTCCTTGTTCCTGATCGACCAGTTCTCTCTTTGACTGATACTTAGTGAAAATTTGTCCACCGCTATACTGTGCACAAAGTAACTTGACTTTGCTCAGAAGTATGCATGAACCACACAAAACACAAACTGCATGATCTGATACGTTTGGAACGTTTGGCACGTTTGGGGGGGTGTCGGCTCGGGAAAAAAAACTGACCAATCGCCGGCCACTTCCGACGTCGCGCAATCGCGCAATTGTGCAATTACGTAATGCGGTACCTACGCCACTGCACTGCGCGCGTGCGCCAGTGAGATTATTTGGCTGCGACTCAAAACCGGGCTCGGCAGATCGATCTGACTTGCAATAAGGGGAACCCCCCAGTTTAGATTGTTTATACCCCTTTTCCCTTGCCCCTAATGCCTTTACTTTCTTATTGTGGTGTAGTTGCATGACTAGGTGGCTGAAAAATAATAATACGTTTATTATCCGGTTAGCTGATCACCAGTACAGTATGGTACATGCCAAAAAGCCAAGAAAAATTTGAATGATTCCGAGACGTTTCCCTCCCCCGCGCTTCCCTCGCTCCCTCACTTTTAGGGGCTATAGGGAAAAATGTAGAAATTTTGGCGGGCGTTGACTAAGAGAGAGGAAAAAAGAAACAAAAGAGTCGCATGCGGTCCACGCCGCCTGACGCAACCAAACAGAAAAGTATAAATAGAAGGTCAATTCCGTCCTTCGTGTCATCTTTTTTTTTTTTCTTCTCTATATCATACTCTACTCTTTCAAACACAGTACAGTAAACCAATCATAAACAATGTCTGCTCGAGATTTCTATTCCCAACAAGGTGGCAGTGGCTACGGTGAACAACAAGGCTACGGCGGTCAACAAGGTGGCTACGGTGGTCAACAAGGCGGCTACGGTGGCCAACCACAACAAGGTGAAGACGGTGATCGAGGTATCAAGGGTGCCATGGCTGGTGGTTTGGCTGGCGGCGTTGGTGGTCACAAGATGGGCGGCCACGGCTTTTTGGGTGCCGTTGCCGGTGCCATTGCCGGTCACTTGGGTGAAGAAAAGTGGGACGATCACAAGAAGCATAACAAGCAAGAACAACAACAACAGCAACAGCAACAGTTTGGCGGTGGCCCACCTCAACAACAAGGTGGCTACTACGGCGGCCGAGGCATGGAAAATGAAGGCAGCCGAAGCATGGGTGGCCAATCCGGTGGTTATGGTGGCCAACAAGGTGGCTACAACAATGGTCCAAATGCTGGTTGGTAAAAAATGCATTTTTTTTTTAGTGTAGCGCTCACGAGTTCAATTATTATTATTTATACTTGACCCTTTTATTATATAGCATTGAATATTGCGAAATTTTGTCTTTCTGAAAAAAAAAAATAGTAATAATAATGTGCTGAAAGAAGAATACTTGGAATGGAAAGAGAAGGTATAAACGTTAGAGCATATCGCCTAGGCCGCCCATGTCGCCACCTAAATCGCCTAGGCCGCCGGCGTCACTGTCACCGCCACCTAGATCTCCAAAATCACCGCCGCTCTCGCTACCGTCTAGACCGCTGTCGCCAGACCCTGAACTGTCGCCGCCAAACATGCCGCCATCGCTGCCGTCAGATCCAGATTCTGCGCCAGATCCAGATCCAGATTCAGATTCCGCCGATTGGCCTTGAGCCCCAGCTTGTGAGCTGCCTTTGGAGCTCCCCTTGGCAGCATTGCTAAACATGCCCATATCTTGCTTGCCCAATTTGGAAAACTGGCTCATGGAGTTAGAGCTCGAGCTCTTAGCGGCAGTATTTTGAGATGCCGTTTTCGGCGCCTTGGGAACCGCTTGTTTTTTCACAGCAGGCTTATTAGTCAAAGAGGCAGAATTCTCGGCCATGACTTGGTAATAGTCTAGAAACACATTGTCGTTGATAACAGACTGGCCATTAGCAACGTGGGGAGGAGGCGCTGGCATTTTGGAGGCCAAGCCGCACGCTTGCATTGGCACGGCCAACGCGTTGCCAAAGTTTTGCCAGCATTCAGAGCACTTGATACAAACCATAATGTTGTTGTAAAATGCCGACTTTGGAGCTGGGCAAACGCATTGCTTCAGTGCAGACAATGGGTTGCTCGAGTCACAATTGGCATACAACTGCAGAGCGGCATAGCATTGGTTCTTGCAAGACATCTCGTCCTCGCCATTGTCGGTGGTGGTGTGGTACGAAATGTAACTGTTCCCTGGCGTGTTACTCGAGCTGCTAGTGCTAACCACGTTGCCATTGTCATCATAACTGGCATAATGGTTAACGTTACCAGAGCTGTCAACAGTATTGGAGCTGCTAGAACTTTTGTAGCTGCTGCTGTCGCCCCCAGAGCCTCCAGACGCTCCCATCGAACTTCCTCCCGAGCTTTCCCCTGAGCTTTCTCCTGAGCCTCCCAATAAGCTTCCCAGTGCGTTTCCCAATGAGCTTATACCAGAATCCGCCGAGGCCCCCATTGAGCTGCCAGCACTGCCAGAGCTGCCGAAAATGGAAGAGCCACCAGCAGCAGCTAGGGCACTAGCAGTGCCGGCGTTAGCCTCCGCGGGTGGTGTTTGTGATGGGGCTGGAGCTGAAGTCGGAGCTGGAGCATTGCCGGCTTCCGGTAGCGGGGTCTCAGTTGGAGCCGGAGGTTCATCACGCTTGAATTGTTCCACAATCAATGTTGTAGCTGGTTCGCCATGGCCAGCAGCCTCCTGCGCCAATACCAGGCTTGCGGCAATGGCCTGAAGGCAGATTGAAGATAGAAGGACCATTTTTTTTCTTTCTTTTGGTTTGCGAGCTGCGTAAATTTTGGAAACAAAAAAGACCGGGAGTTCTATTGGCAAGTTTTTATATTTCATCAATCAAGCGCCCTGTCTAAAGACACTAAAGTGCACTGTGGATCCCCCTTGACTCGTCCAAGCCAAATCGTATAGTCGCACTGTAACGCTGGCAAGACATGCAGCACATATAAAGCCTCCGCTAAACCGTGTCCATCGGTTTATTATGTATCGCCCCCACCCGCAGCTCGGCTCTGATCTTATCCTGACACTCCTGGGGGTCCATATAAAATTGATTTAGAAGAATTGAATATTGCCGACTGAGACATTTCTATATTTATAAAGTTCACAGAAAAGGCGATGGATGGATATGTGTGGTACCGAGTCAGTAAAGGCTCCACCTAGCCACTGATTTTCAAAATGGTGCACAATATTCAGCCTTTGTTCGTCTATTTAGTCGATTATCTGAGGCTACTTATAATCCAACTAGGTGCGTTTTATCACGCGATAAAAACAGCCGTAAAGTGTCCAGTATTGCCGGGCTAACGCGCTTTTGTGAAACGAGGAGTGAGACCTTAATTGCTTCTCGGGTGCTCTGGCCGGCCTCCACTCGAGTCGCAGTAAACTTTCCAAATTAAACATCTCACCCCATCCTCAACAATTCATCTAGGAGCCACAAAAATACACCGTCCTCTTCTTATCAGGATGTTCGTATAATTGCTAGTGAGCATCTCCAGGTTTATAATGTGGCAGCAGCTGTTTTCAGTAAAAAAATCAGTCTTCAACAGGATATGAGAGCGAAGAGTTACGCTAGACGGTGAGAATAAAATCACAGTTATTACTAGAGATTAAGTAGTTATATACTGTAGATTTGAACCAAAAACATTAACGACGGCAAAACAAGCATTCAGCGGCCGTCTAGTCGGCTCCGCCCATATCTCCAAGACCGCCCATGTCGCCACCGCCCATATCACCCATGCCGCCAGCGTCACCGCCGCCCATATCACCTAGACCGCCAGAATCACCGCCAGAATCACTTTCACTGTCGCTGCCACTGCCAAAGCCACTAGAGTCACCCTCGCCTGAGCTGCTGCCTAGACTATTCATGTCTTGACCCTGGCCCTGAGACTGCCCTTGACCTTGTCCCTCTCCGGAACCCCATCCGCCGGCGTCACCTTGATCCTGTCCCTGAGCTTGGGCTTGGCCTTGAGCTTGACCTTCGCCGTCCCCGGAACCCCAGCCACCAGTGTCACCTTGACCCTGACCCTGGGCCTGGCCCTGAGCTTGGCTTTGGCCTTGAGCTTGGCCTTCGCTGTCCCCGGAACCCCAGCCACCTGCGTCACCCTGACCCTGGGCCTGGCCCTGAGCTTGGCTTTGGCCTTGAGCTTGGCCTTCGCTGTCCCCGGAACCCCAGCCACCTGCGTCACCTTGACCCTGGCCCTGGCCCTGAGCTTGGCTTTGGCCTTGTCCCTCCCCGGTCCCCCAACCGCCGGATTCACCTTGACCTTGTCCTTGGCCCTGAGCTTGTGCTTGCGTTTGACCTTGGCCACTCGTACCGGACGAACCAGACCCAGTGCCAGAACCTTGAGCTTGACCCTGAGCTTGTGCTTGCGTTTGACCTTGGCCACTCATACCGGACGAACCAGACCCAGTGCCAGAACCTTGACCTTGACCCTGAGCTTGTGCTTGCGTTTGACCTTGGCCACTCATACCGGACGAACCAGACCCAGTGCCAGAACCTTGACCTTGACCCTGAGCTTGTGCTTGCGTTTGACCTTGGCCACTCATACCGGACGAACCAGACCCAGTGCCAGAACCTTGAGCTTGACCCTGAGCTTGTGCTTGCGTTTGACCTTGGCCACTCATACCGGACGAACCAGACCCAGTGCCAGAACCTTGAGCTTGACCCTGAGCTTGTGCTTGCGTTTGACCTTGGCCACTCATACCGGACGAACCAGACCCAGTGCCAGAACCTTGACCTTGACCCTGAGCTTGTGCTTGCGTTTGGCCTTGGCCACTCATACCGGACGAACCAGACCCAGTGCCAGAACCTTGACCTTGTCCTTGGCCCTGAGCTTGTGCTTGCGTTTGACCTTGGCCACTCATACCGGACGAACCAGACCCAGTGCCAGAACCTTGACCTTGACCCTGAGACTGGCTTTGAGTTTGGCCCTGAACTTGACCGTGGCCACTCATACCCGAAGATCCAGAGCCAGAACCAGAACCGTAGCCAGAGCCAGAGCCAGAGCCAGAACCGGAACCATAGCCAGAACCGGAACCATAGCCAGAACCATAGCCCTCGCCATGGCCTTCACCAGAGGAACCAGAGGAACCAGAGGAACCAGAGGAACCAGAGGAACCAGAGGAACCAGAGCCCGATCCGCTGCCGCTCCCTGACCCGCCAGACGAGCCGCCACCACTAGATGATCCGGATCCTCCGCCTTGTGACTGTGATTGGCCTTGAGATTGAGATTGAGATTGGCCACCGCCAGATGAACCGCCCGATGAACTTTTAGATCCGCCAGGCGAACCGCCCCCACCAGATAAGCCGCCCAATGAACTTATAGATCCGCCAGACAAACCCTTCGAAGAGCTTTTGGACCCCCCACTAATTTTACCCGCGCTTTTAGTAGCCGAATTGAGCAGCTGGCTCCCCACATTACCCAATTGCTTGATCGCCTTTTGAGCGCTAGACGCGGCCGATGACGATATCATGTTCTTCCCAGCCGACGAGGAGCCGTTGCTCTTGCTGCTGCCAGAAGAGCCACCAGACGACTTGCCACTGCTCTTTCCATTACTAGACGACGACGACGACGACGACGATCGAGCCTCCGACATCACTAGGTAATAATCCGGAAACGTAACGCCATTGATAGTATTAGAGTTGCCAGAAACATGGGGAGGGGCCGAAGGCAGCGGCAAGCCACACGCCTCCATCGGCACCCCAATCGCATTGCCAAAGTGCTTCCAATTGCTAGATTGTTGAATACACGCCTGCACGCTTTGCGCCAGCGACGAGGCTTGGCTCGACCCGCTCGGGCACAAACAAGCCTTCAGGTCCGACATTTCGCCAACCTTGCTGCCACACTGCGCGTACGCATAAAGCGCGGCAAGACACTGCTTTTCAGAAGTAGATCCTCCGCCGCTGGAGCTGGTGTACCCCGAGCTGCTGCCGCCACTGCTTCCACCCGAACTACTGCCACCCGAGCTACTACCACCCGAGCTATTGCCACCAGATGAGCCGCCCGAGGAACCGCCCGAGGAACCGCCAGATGAGCCGCCAGATGAGCCGCCCAAAGAGCCACCTGAACTATTGCCACCAGATGAGCCGCCCGAAGAGCCACCCGAGCTATTGCCACCAGACGAGCCACCCGAGGAACCACCAGACGAGCCACCAGATGAGCCGCCGCTCGCCGCAGCCGATGCGGCGGCGGAACCACCGCCAGCCGCAGCCACAGGAGTTCTAGTCTCGGTAGCAGTAGCAGTCCTCATGCTAGTATTCAAAACCGTTGCAACCGTAGTCGGGTCAAAGTCGACAGTCTGTGTCGGTCCTTCATTTTCCCCGTTGCCTTGCGCCAGCGGGCCGTCCTGCGCCAACACCAGCGCCGCTGCGGCCAAAACTTGTAAAAGATAAGAATGAGAAAGCAATACCATTTGGTTATTGTATTGTTGTTGGGTTGTTGATTATATTGTGTTTCTATGGTCAATGCATACCAGCTCTTATATATATATATATAGTCGGTATAAAAACTAAAGTATATAGATTAAACCTCATGCGGGAGCGGTATATAATGTGGATACCTGGTTACTTCCAAATCGAGGGTACAATTTAAGGTGTTGGCATGCCGGTCTCGCCAGTTCACAAAATTTCCGACACAGACATGCGTCCCAACCCTGTTTTTCGTCTCCTGGCCGCGATGTTTCGAAAGGTCGTTGGCATTTAACAAAAACCCAAACTGGGATATCAATGCGTGTATGAACATGCTTATGGGTTGGTTGAGAGCGGGCCCGTCATCAACAAAGGGGGGGGGGGAAACCCCGTAGGTTTGGCAAGTAAAATGCCAAGGGGTGTGTGGGTGATTCAGCTAGACAGAGTTTTGGGCCTTTTTCCTGCATGCATGCATACTGTAATGATGTTATGTGAGGATCCAATTGCCGTGTTTATTTTTTACCGCGCGTCTCTTTTATATATACCCTACAATACAGTAGAACGATCCAGTACCGTTAGGCTGCCGGGCAGGGACCCTCTCCACTTGTCTTTCGATCTTCACGATACACCTCCCCCCCCGCGCGTAAATCGTGGTCCGGCCCTCGCCACGATCTTGGCATTTTCTCTACCCAATCACCGCCACCCTCCACCAAAAAGAAACAAAAAAAACAAAAAAAAAATACTACCGTTTTGAGAGTAAAATAAAAGCATTCATACAAAAAAAAAAAGATGCGGTACATAAATAGAAATAAAAAAAAAATAATAATAATAAAAGGGGGTTCAATAAATAGTAGGACAAGCGGTACAGCTTGAAACCTCGTTGCGCACCAGCTCGGCCACCAGGTCAGTATACTGCCGCTCATCGCCGCCACACACCACGCTGTATAGTTTGCGCGACACTCTGCGGTTGATACGGGTATACTGCTCCTTGTCAATTTTGTTATTGCGGTACTCTGGCCGCAGCGCTTCCCTCACCAAAGCCTGAATCTTGCTCTTTTTTTCCAGCGTTAGACCCAGTTTTTCCTGATGATGGTGCGGGCGACCAGGTGGCGGCGGGCTACCACTAGGCGATGATGATGATGACGATGATGATGACGACGATGAAGGTGCAAATGTGATATTTGCTGATAAAGCCGAGACTGGTGTTGAGCGAATGTTGGTCAGCAAGTTTTGCATAAACCCTGTCCCACTGCTTCTCTCTTCTGGCTTGTTACTATCAGCCGCTGCTGCCGCCGCCCACCGCCGTGACGGGCGCTTGAGCTTGCGTGGCGTCTCCGCTTCCTCCCCTTCATCCTGCTCCTGGCGCTCCACCATCTCATTATGCTCGTTGAGCGCCTGGGCCATCATCTCCCACGCTCTCGCCTCTTCCGGCGGGAGCTCGTTATTAGTATTATTAGTGGTAGTCGTAGTCGTAGTAGTAATAGTAGTAGTATGCGGGTCGTTAGTCAATGGTGTATCAGAATCAGTATCAATGCTCATGGGTTCCAGCCGCGGGCTGGTCCGGATAGAATGCACCCGGCTAGACGACCGGTGGTTGTGGCGATGATGATGATGGTAATGAGGATGAGAAGAATAATCCTGCATGCCATACACCAACTCTTCATACCGGCCAGATTCACCGTCCACCTCGCAACTAGGGCAGTACATGATGCCGTGCGACTCGCCAATGGTCAACCCAAGGCATGAAAAGTGGAAAGTGCGTTCGCAGCCGTTACAAATCAGCATCTCCAAATCGCGGTCTCCACCGCCTTCAAAACAAATAGCACAGTCATAATCCTCCGACCCCACGCTGTCCCATTCGCGCTGCGCCAACTCGGCCGCAATCGCTCGATCCTCCTCGCTGCTGCTCATTTTGGGCGCAACCTTATCGTCCATGTACAAATGCCCACACACTTCACCGCCAAACTCTCTTTGCAGTGAGACACAATTGAACGTTTTTCTGCACGATGGGCAGGCTATTTTGGTTAGCAAACTATTTTTTTTTCTTCTTCTTCATTTTCTTTCCAAGGTTGTAAGGGAGAGAGAGAGACATACTGTTGGTCCGTTCGGACCATGCTTGGATGCACTGGTCGTGGTAATAATGCCCGCAGTCTAGTGTGGCTAGGTACCCCAGCTCCGGGGGCGGTGGCAATGTTTCCAAGCACACCGAGCATGAATATGGTGATAGCGGTTCCATTGTGATAATTCTTTTTTTTTCAAGGTGGTTGATCTGGTTTGTGTTTTTCTTCTTCTTGCGTATAATAGATGATAGATGAGTATTGATGTACAGTAACACCCACCTAGCTCGTAAGAACAGAAAAAAAAAAAATAAAAGTCAGCTGCCTTTTTTTTTTACCCTCTCAGCGCACAATAGCGGTATTAGAAAAAGAAAAAGAAAAAGAGGGGAGAAAAAAAGGATAATTTTACCGGTGCAGTGTACCGGGTGCGTGCAATGTGTGTGTGCAGGCAGGCTTTTCTCTCTGCCAAAATGTGAAAACTTCGAAGCGGGCGCACAACTCACTGCCTCCCCAAACTTTGATAAATATGGATTGTGACCTGAATAAAGGTAAATCCAAAAAAAAAAAAAAAAAATGTAAAAAGATGAAAGCTGTAGAGAAAAACTGATTTTGACAATGCGTTATTGTCGTCAAGTGGTGAATTTCTCTAGGTGTGGTAAAATGTGGTGTGGAGTGGAGTGGAAAAAAGCGGGTTTTTGGTTGTATAGAAAAGAAAGAAGGGACAAAAAAGATTGGGATTTCAAGATCGCACAGGTTTTTGCGTATCGGATCCTCTCTAGGGGGAAAATAAATAACACAAGAGAGCAATTGGGTGTGAGAAAGGGTAAAATATAAAAAAAAAAGGAAAGAGGGAGAGAGGGAAGAGAGGGAGAAGGGAAGAAACCCAAAACAGAGGTAAAAAGAGAAAGGGAAAAGCCGGCCCACCTGCCCTCTTCTTCTTGCCAGTCTTGCCAGTCTTGCCAGTATTTCCAGTCTATGGTTATTTACTTTTGCTAATTTCAAGTACGTGTACAAACAGGGTCATTTATTTCAGAGTTACCGTACGGCCTGGATTATTGTAGACTAACCTAGAATAGTAACCCAATGACGATGGGTCACCCGCTTTATTACAGTACAGTACAGTACAGAGGGAGGGACAGAAGACCGGACGCTTGCCGAGTGAGATACGGTACCTTTGGGGTTGGTTACTTTTTTCTTTTCTTTTTTCTTTACACCTTTTTTTCTAGTGCAATACTGTAGATTGGCCACTGCACTGGGGGTGCAACGCCTGCGCAGGATTTGACTCAGAGAGAAAGGTATATTGTCATTATCTCCCAACCCGCCTCCGTCCCTGTGGAATGGGCCGGCTGACCAAGCCGCAGTGCACTTAATATTACGTAAGCAACAGAATCACCCCAAACTCAAGCTTTAAAATTGCGCTAATTAGTTTGGTGATTATGGTTCGATAAATAGCTCTGTCGCTCAGTTATCAACAGCAAAACTCTTGATTATTAATAGTAGTTTAGTATGCCTGCTCCCTACTT
This sequence comes from Blastobotrys aristatus, assembly GCA_946409495.1. Classification (NCBI taxonomy): domain Eukaryota; kingdom Fungi; phylum Ascomycota; class Dipodascomycetes; order Dipodascales; family Trichomonascaceae; genus Blastobotrys; species Blastobotrys aristatus. The sequence goes on along the minus strand of OX291663.1, from coordinate 1,526,145 downwards.
CCATACTTCCAGGTAATTGATGCCCACTTTGACAGTCGCGGGGAGCGCCGATGAGGTGCAGAATAACAGGTTACCAGTTTTCTTTGTTGGGGATAATCATCCCCCTTTGGATTAAACAAACCAATAATAATAATAATAATCCTATTAGGTACTGTAGCAGCCGCCGGCACCGGATTATTACAATGATATTATATTATTATTATTATTATTCAAGAGCGGTCTTAGTCCCACGATACTACTGTACTGCGCGGTACGGGTACGGGTAAAGAACTCTATTAATTAACGCAGATTTGCGTTTGGAGGTGTCATTAACAATTGTCGAGTCCAACGGATCCCCCAGCTGAGACGATGTTTCAGTTAAAACAAGTCTGGATTTCTAGGGGAAAAACTAAACGCTGACGAGATGTCGAATTACGATACTATAATTATCGGAAACGAGCATCAATGTGGGTCCTCTCACGCTTTCATTGCAATTGCAAGGTTTGGCCCCCAACAAAGTCTTTCCTTGTAGGGTAGTGGATGGGAGACGTACTTAGTCTAGGATTACTGTATATTACTATAGGACGGGTCAACAGCGAGGCCTAGTAGTTCTTAGCCAGATTGTATGAACATACACATCACAGTATTACGATATACGATATACACGCTAGGAAGGATTGGTTAATATAGTATAGACGCTCAAATATTAGGGCGTGGTTACCCAATTAGGCAATATACCAGACTGAAAAATACACCACCCTTAAGTAATAACCCTACAACAATCTCTACTCCCAAAATGTACCGCGCGCAGGTTTACTAGTCGCACTTGAGATTTGGCGTGGCACACAATGTGGGCAGGCGCAAGGGAGGGAGCGCGCGAGCAGCCTCAGCTTCGCAGCCACGGCAGCCCAGCACAGACACCTAGTCGATTTTTTTCACTCTTTTTTCTTGAATTTCCCGACAAACCATATCCACACAACCAATAGACAATGTATGCATTTCGCTGATACCATATACTGAACACTCTTTGAACAAGGAGAATTTCAGCACGGAACCAACAAAAAATCAACAGACAATGCTAACAATGACAGGGCTAAGCGTACCAAGAAAGTAGGAATCACCGGTAAGTACGGTTGCCGATACGGTTCTTCCATTCGACGAGTTGTTCGAAAGTTGGAGACCAGCTCCAAGACCACTGCGTACTGTCAACACTGCGGTAAGACCTCTGTGCGACGACAAGCCGCTGGTATCTGGCAATGCCGATCCTGTGACAAGAAGACTGCGGGTGCTGCCTACAGCTATGCTTCTTCTGCCGGCACCACTGTGCGATCTACCATTCGACGATTGCGAGAGATGAAGGAGGCATAATTTGTTTGTCACGACCGTTTCACATAATTTAATGTACAATTTGGAAGACTTTTTAACTGTAATGAAGGATTGTTTGTATTATACTCTTTTTCCCCCTATCCCATCATGCTCGTTGGTTTATATTTAGGCTGTGCTGTAGCGCCTACAGTAAGTAGCTAGGCGGCTGAAACGAGGGGCGCAAAATGCACCACGTTGGTTCCTTTTTTCTCAGTTTCTTGGTTTGGGAGTTCGCACATTTTTCCTCTTCAAAAAGAAAAAAGAGCGGGAAAAAAGGGTACCCACCCACCACACACCACGCGTTTGGACCTCTTTTTCATCACAACAAGTTTCATCCTGCATTATTATTTAGCATTTGTTCGTTACTAGTACTAAGATTATGTCGGGTAATGACGACTTTAATCTGATAGACCACCCGTCGGTTGGGAGATCAGGTTCTTCCTCAGGAGGAGCTGGTGCTGCCAGGGGCGGGATTCGCAGCGTGAATGAGAATAACGACAACAACATGTTTAGTCGGGATAATGACCTGATATCGTCGCCCTACGGCGCAGACACCAGCATACCTGATAATGATCACTACCTGCACCCGGTGAATTCGTACAACGGAGCAGGGGTGGGTCATGATGATGAGTATTTTGATGGCACTGGGATTGCGGCGGATATTGAAGACGAGCATGATTTTATGAACCTCGGCGCTTCTTCTACTAGCGAACAAAAGAAACGAGGGATTAGCGGGTTGTACTCTAGTATGAAAAACAAGCTGGGCATGGAGCAGGATTACACGGAGATGGACCTGCCGTTGACTGATCAAGGCAGGCAAGAACGTAGAGAGGCAAACCAGAGTCATCCGGCCGGAGGGGCCAGGTTTGAAGGCAAGGAGCAGGAAACTTCAGAAGAAGAAAAGAACGTGTTTGATATTCGGCGGATTTGGCGCAAAATCACTGGCAAGAAAGACGATGGTGCGTATACTGGCCCACGGGTTATTGAGATCAATAACCCCGGGGCCCATGTCGGGTTTAAAGACAATCATATCAGCACGACAAAGTACAATGTGGCCACGTTTATCCCCAAGTTTTTATTCGAACAATTTTCCAAGTACGCCAATTTGTTCTTTTTGTTCACGGCGTGTATCCAACAGGTTCCAAACGTGTCGCCTACTAATCGGTACACTACAATTGGCACTCTAGCGGTGGTGCTAATGGTATCCGCGGTGAAAGAACTAACCGAGGATTTCAAGCGTGCCACTGCGGATAAAGAGCTCAACAACTCGCGGGTGGACGTGCTAAACGATCACGGCGAGTGGGAGCAGCGGAAATGGGTTCAGGTACAGGTGGGCAATGTGGTCCGTGTCAAGAGCGAGGAACCATTCCCTGCCGATATTCTATTACTAGCCTCATCGGAACCAGAAGGGCTGTGTTACATTGAAACGTCAAACCTGGATGGCGAGACTAATTTGAAAATCAAGCAGGCCTCGCCGGAAACCTCCTATCTGGTTTCCCCTCAGGAACTGCATCGATTAGACGGCAAGGTGCTTAGCGAGCAGCCAAACTCGAGTTTGTACACGTATGAAGCAACGTTGCAGCTTCAGGGCCGAAAAGTAGCATTATCACCAGATCAGTTGTTGTTGCGAGGGGCCACGTTGCGAAACACACCCTATGTGCATGGCGTGGCAGTGTTTACCGGGTTTGACTCAAAACTGATGCGTAATGCCACTGCAGCGCCAATCAAACGGACCGCAGTAGAGCACATGCTCAACCTGCAAATCATCTTTTTGTTTGGGATTCTAATCCTATTGTCGATTGTGTCCAGCATGGGCGATGTGATTAAGCGAAAACAGGACGGGGATAGCATGACCTATCTTATGATTGAGGGTCAATCCTTAGTCTCGTTGTTTTTCCTGGATATCCTCACTTATTGGGTCTTATTTTCCAACCTTGTGCCAATCAGGTACGTCCCTAATACCCTTTATTATTAAAGAAGAAAGGCTAACATTTAATCTAGTTTGTTTGTGACTGTGGAGCTGATCAAGTTTTATGCGGGGTATCTCATCAGCAGCGATTTGGACATGTACTATAAAGAGACTGACACGCCGACGGTGTGCCGCACGTCGTCGCTGGTGGAGGAATTGGGCCAGATTGAGATGGTGTTTAGCGACAAGACGGGCACGCTGACCCGGAACATTATGGAGTTCAAGAGCTGTTCCATTGCCGGCCGATGCTACGCTTCTGAAATCCCCGAGGACCGTAAAGCGACGATTATTGACGGTCAAGAGGTTGGGTACAATAGCTTTGACGTGTTGCGCGATGATATGGAGGATGAGAATTCGGGCCAGGTGATTGCCGAGTTTTTCACTTTGCTAGCCTCTTGCCATACTGTTATTCCTGAAGTAAAGGATAATGGGGAAATCAAGTACCAAGCCGCGTCGCCTGATGAAGGCGCGTTGGTGGACGGCGCGTCGTCACTGGGGTTTCAATTCACGGTGCGGCGGCCCAAATCCATCACGATCAATATTCGCGGGCAGGATTTTGAATACGAACTGTTGAATATTTGCGAGTTCAACTCGACGCGGAAACGAATGAGCGCGATTTTCCGGTGTCCAGACGGACGGATCCGGTTGTATTGTAAAGGCGCGGATACGGTGATTTTGGAGCGGCTGGCGGAGGATAACCCATTTGTGGCCAATACTGCCAACCACTTGGAGGAGTTTGCCTCGGAAGGGTTGCGAACTCTGTGCCTAGCCATGCGAGTTGTGCCTGATGAAGAGTACAATGAATGGTTGACTGTGTTTGATGAGGCGGCGACTACTCTTGACAATCGAGCCGAGAAACTGGACGACGCGGCAGAGCTGATTGAACGAGACATGTTTTTGCTGGGTGCTACTGCTATCGAGGACAAGCTACAAGAAGGGGTACCAGAGACTATTCACACTTTACAAGACGCCGGGATCAAAGTCTGGGTATTAACTGGTGATCGTCAGGAAACCGCCATCAACATTGGCATGTCGTGCAAACTACTCAGCGAGGATATGAACCTACTCATGATCAATGAGGATGATTATCAAAGCACGGCGGATAGCGTGCGGAACAAGCTAAACGCAATCAAGAGCGCCCAGGCCGCGCAACAAGAGTTTGAAACTCTGGCGCTGGTGATTGACGGCAAGAGCCTTGGGTTTGCGCTTGAAAAGGATTTGGAAAAGGAGTTTCTAGACCTGGCGCTAATGTGCAAGGCGATTGTGTGCTGCAGAGTGTCTCCATTGCAAAAAGCACTGGTGGTCAAACTCTGTAAACGTCACACCAAATCGCTATTATTAGCGGTTGGTGACGGCGCCAACGACGTGTCCATGATTCAGAGCGCGCATGTGGGGGTCGGCATCAATGGGTTGGAAGGGTCGCAAGCGGCGCGGTCCGCTGACGTGGCGATTGGCCAGTTTCGGTTTTTGCGCAAACTACTGCTGGTTCACGGGACCTGGTCCTACCAGCGGCTGTCGCGCGCTATTCTCTACTCATTCTACAAGAACATTACCCTGTACATGACGCAGTTTTGGTACGCGTTTCAAAACGGGTTTTCTGGCCAGTCCATCTACGAATCCTGGACCATTACTTTTTACAATGTGTTTTTCACCGTATTCCCGCCGTTTGTGCTCGGGGTGTTTGATCAGTTTATCAGCGCGCGGTTGTTGGACCGATACCCGCAGCTGTACCAGCTCGGACAAAAGGGCACCTTTTTTAACGTGCGGCACTTTTGGGAATGGATTTTTAATGGGTTTTATCACTCGTTGCTGCTATATGTATGCGGCGTGGAAGCCTACAAGTGGTTTAATATTGACCCGGATGGGTCCGTGGCCGATCACTGGGTGTGGGGCACCGCTCTCTACACTGCGTGTGTGCTAACCGCGCTGGGTAAAGCCGCATTGGTCACGTCAATGTGGAACAAGTACACGGTGTTGGCCATACCCGGCAGTTTTATTCTCTGGCTAGGATTTTTCCCGGCCTATGCCACGATTGCGCCAATGATCAATGTTTCGGAAGAGTACCGCAATATTTTGCCATACTGCTACGGGAACGTGGTATTTTGGGCCATGGTGTTTTGCATACCAGCAGTCTGTTTGGTGCGGGATATTGCGTGGAAGTATTACAAGCGCATGTACCGGCCAGAGCCCTACCACCACGTGCAGGAGATTCAAAAGTACAATATTGCCGATTACCGGCCGCGGATGGAGCAGTTTCAAAAGGCCATCCGCAAGGTGCGGCTCGCGCAACGGGCGCGGCGGCAGCGGGGGTTTGCCTTTTCCCAAGCCGACGAGGGTGGCCAGGAGCGTGTGGTGCGTGCTTACGACACTACGCAAAAACGTGGCGAGTATGGCGAAATGAGAAGCGGCCAGGCCTAGTCTCTTGTTTATATACGTGAAATTTTGTATAACCAGTTTAACCTAACCAGTCTTAAGAGTGAAAAACTTTAAATTTTTTTTTTACAATTCAAAATCGTCATGCTTGAACCGCTTTTGACCCCCACCGCCTAGGTAATCTCCAGCAACTTGGCCCTGGCCGGTAATGTAGTACTGATAAGTGCAGATACCCTCGAGCCCGACTGGCCCACGCGCCAAGACACGGGAGGTGGACACGCCAACCTCGGTACCAAACCCAAACCGCAGCCCATCCGAGAACCGCGACGACACATTGTGATAAACACAGGCCGATTCCAGCCCCTTGTGGAATTGCTGAGCGGCTGGGGTTGATTGCGTGACAATCACGTCCGTGTGGTGAGACCCATGCGTGTTGATATGGTCCAATGCACCTTGCAACGACTCGACGCTCTTGATGGCAATAGTCAGCCCCAAAAACTCGGTATCATAGTCGTGGTCCTTTGCCGGAACCAACCCTTCCACAGTATCCAGCTTTTCCAGCAGCGTGGCCTCAACCCGGCATTCCGCACCGGCATCTTGTAACCCCTGGATAACCGAGGGTAAACAAGTTGCAATCGCGTCCTGGTGCACTAGCAAAGTCTCTGCCGCATTGCACGCAGCTGGGTAGTTGGTCTTGCTGTCCACCACAATCCGGGTCGCCATCTCCGGTTCAGCGTCCTTGTGGAGATAAACCGAGCACAACCCATCGGCATGACCCATCACTGGTATACTACTGGACCGTTGAATACTTTTAACCAGTTGGTTTGACCCACGCGGGATCACCAAATCGATATAATCATCCTGTTTCAGCAGGTCAGAAATCTGTTCCCGGGTGTTTACCAGCTGCAACGCCTCCACTGGAACCGCAGTCTTTGGCAGCACTCCCTTGATTGCCTCGCTCATTGCATTAAACGTGTTGAACGACTCCTTGCCGCCCTTGAGGATCGCCGCGTTGCCCGATTTGATAGCCAGCGCGCTGATATTAGCAATCACTTCTGGTCGAGCCTCAAAAATCACCAGCAGCACGCCAATTGGGCAGCTAACCCGGTACAAATCCATCCCATCGTCCAAATGCCGGCTCAAATCCACTTTACCTACCGGGTCTGGCAACGCAATCACGTCCAGAATCCCTTGTAGCATGGTATCGTACTTGTCCCCCTTGCCGAGATCCAACCGCCGGATCATGGAGTCGGCTAGTTCGCTCTGCTCCGCCAGCTCCATATCCAGCTTGTTGGCCTGGAGAATTGCATCCCGGTTGTCTCGCAAACAGTCGTGAATAACTTTTAATGCGGAGGTTCGCTCGTCATTCGACTTTGTTTTGAGAACAGTCGCTGCGAGTCGTGCGTTTCTAGCAATTTGCTCGGCCATCTTTTCTTATCCTGACTAAAGTGACTCTTTGGGGGTGAGAGGGGAGGGGAGGAGGGGGTTTATATACTGATAAAAAAAAAAAGTTTGCCGTGCCGCCGTGATGACGTAACTCATAAAGCTACTGTACAGTACAACACCAATTGGGAGTGATCCTTCTTTTTTTATAACCACACACGCACAAAAAAGATGAACGTGGATGAGCTGAAACAAACCGTGTGTAATGAATCCACTGATATATCAGCGCTTCACGACGTGTTGAGCCAGTATCACGACCAAAAAGAGGTTGAGGATTTGACTCTCCACTTTGGCCCTGACAAGTTTATGGTGTGGGTGTTTGCATTGACCCACAAGTACCAACAACAACAAGCGACTAGCGATTTGACCGAGCTGATGGAACAGACGCATCAATTGTTTGCCAATTTGTCTGTACCCGAGTACCGCGTGTGTCAAAAGCAGTTTGCCAAGCTATACAAGCTAATGATGAAGCTGGCGTGGGACCGGTCGGACCAGCTTGGAGTATGGGTAGTGCATATCCTACTTGCTGGGATCAAACAGCTGGAAGAACCCCACCGGCTGTCATTATTGCATGCGGATTTGGCAGAATGGGCCGAGTGGACTGGGAATTGCGGGTTGGTCCGCGAAGTGGTCGAGTCGCACTACCACAAGAAACACGCTAGTTTGGAGATTTCCAAAACCCAGGTGATCAAGTTTTTTTATCACGCCGCGGAGATTTTGATGCGGTTGGAGAATTGGGATCTGGCGGTGGAGTATTTGACGATTGTGTGCAGCAGCATTGGCGGGAAAGATATTAAACGGATGCGGAAATTGGCGTTTTACAAGTGGCAGCTGGCTAATTTGATGGCGTATGGAAAAGTTTGCAAATACCCCAGGGTCATGACCAACAACAGCGAGGATTGGATCGACGTGGCCAAGAAGGAGTTTAACGGGTACCACAGTTTTAAAGCTCTGTCTAATAAGCACGATAACGACTCTTCTGCCATGCATCCTCTAGCCGGGTTTGAAATCGACGAGAAGGAGGTTAGCCGGGGTAATAGTAGTAGTAATAATAGCACGGCAAAGTCCCCGGAGCAAATGCACGAGGAACACGGTACAACCCGGTTAGTCGCGCAGTGTTTGCAGCGGCAAAAAGAGCTGAGCGTGTTGGCGCAACGGGACGTGTTTTTGTCCACGCGAATGGATTATCTGGACTCGAGTGTGGGTGAGACTGTTGCCGCACGGGAGCAGTTTGTAGTGAAAATGATGCTGGAGGGGAAACTGGCTGGGAAATTGACTGCATCTGCTCAAGGTGGCAGCACGATCCTGGCGTTTGACAATTCAAAGTGCACTGCCAGCGAGCAAGTGGACAAGCTAGAGTCGATGCTGAGCGAGGTTACTGAACTGGCGGGGTTGTTGGACCAGCGTGGCCGGGCGCTGATTTCCAAACCAACGTTTATCAAACACGTGCGTGATGCAAATAAAACCCGTGGCCACCCGACTGGTGGTGGGCATGTTGGTGGTAGTGGCCCGCTGAACGGTATGAATATGGGAGTGATGCGGGGGCGATACCGAGGCTTGGACAAGTCTCCGTTTGGTGCAAGTAGTGGCGCCGCCGCAGAGTTTGCCAAAGGGTTGGAAACCGGGCGAATGCTGCGGAGCGGCCGGAAAAAGCACGGCGCGAGTTGGCGCCACCCTTCCTCTGCAGAGGCAGAGGCTAGCATGGATATCCACAGCGACGAGGAGATGAACGACGCACCAATTGTCTGTCAATCTGACAACGAGCCGGTTGAGATGCAAGATAGCGACGAGGAAATGGACAGCTAGTTTCTTATTATTATTATTATTTCTACTAATTACTTGGCATTTGAAGAATTGGAAGGTTTCGGCTCTTCATCAGGAAGCCCGAGATTCTTCCACTCGTCCCTGTCCATTAACCCGTGGTCCATGCGGCATTGTAGATAGTTGCGCGCTACCAACCTACATCCGTGCGCGTTTTGTCCCCGTGCGTATTTCAAGCACTCCAAATAATCCTGCATTACTTTGGTACACTCGTGGTCGTGATCTAGCGGGAACGACCCTCGTTGTGGAGGCGTAGGTCGCCACCCACCGCCCACTGTTCCGGGTGCTGTGTTTGCTGACATTGTTATCTGGTGATTGATTGTTTGTCGTGTGTTGTGAAATAATTTTTTCCTCCCCCCTCCGAGATTTGATTTTAACCGTGCGGCTCAGGATATTTTGATGGCGCTATGGTATACAAAAGTCTAATAAAACTGCTCCTTCAACAATTGGCCGATTCGATGGCATGCTCTGGCCGCCTCGTCTACATACGCACATAACGCCATAAAGATATGGACCTGGCCAGCAAACTCTTCATACGCCAGCACGGGGACCCCATTCTCCCGGAGCTTTTCGCAGTATTTCGCCGAATCAGGAGTCAACAAATCCACCTCAGCTACGATAAAGATTGCTGGGGGCAACTTGGCAAAGCTCTCGTTGCTGCGAAACATTGGCGACAACCGCGGGTCCTCTTGTTGTTTTAAATCCGGCGCGTATTTTTCATAAAGCCAGTCACAACCTTTGGCAGTGAGTCCTGGCGCTTCAATCAGTTGCTCTTCGTAGCGCTTACCGTTCACAGTGGTGCGCGCGTCGAGCACTGGCGCCAGCAGCAGCTGGAACTTTGGCATTGCAAACCCTTCTTCGGCGGCCACATGGCACAGCGAGGCGCACAAATTGCCACCCGCCGAGTACCCACCAACCGCGATATTCGCGCCGTCTACGTTTAGCGACTCTAAATTCGCTAGAATATACTTGTAAACGTCCTCCACGTCGTAATGCGCAGTGGGGAAAGTATACTCTGGGCCAAGCCGATAGTCGACCACCACCACCACGCATTGGGCTTGGTCGGCCCAGATTGAGTTTAGCTCCTGCTGGCTGTCCAAATTCCCAAACACAAACCCGCCGCCATGGAGGTTGAGAAAACACGGCCACGGGGTGCTACCACCATTATCAGGAGTGTAGACTCGAATTGGCACCTCGTACCCGTCTCGCGCGGTCACAGTACTATCCCTAACCGTCATGTTCTCTTCTCGCGCTGGAAGGTTGGGGACGTTTGGCCGGTTTCGCGCCTCCTCAACCGTTTGCTCGTAGATCCCAGGCATATTATCCATGCCTACCTTCTCTCGCAACGCCATGTACTGTTTATCAAGCCGGTTTACAAGCAATGGATCGACTGGTGGCATTTTTTATTAGTTTTTTTTTTTTCGTGCGTGTCGTGAAGTAAGGAGGATAAAACCGCGTAGAGGGGGGAAGAAACCGATCCCCGCCGATAAATTTTATACAAATGTGATATATTAATGCTTAGACTTCAACTGCGTCTCTAGATAAGTCACACGGTTCTCTGCCGAGTTCAACCGGTCCTCCATCACCCTCAACCGGTCCTCCAACATCCGCACCAAATTCCACGGCGTATTATCAGCCCCTCCACTACTCGATGATGAAGCTGCAGGGTTAGTAGTTGTAGTAGTAGGAATAGTAGAAGTGGTAGAAGTGGTGGTAGAAGGATTAGTAGCGGTGTTAGTGGCGTTAGTGGCGGGGGTGGCAACGGGTGATATCAGCTCCCCGCTCCCAGGGCTCGCCTGATGGCTGGTCTCTTGATGTTGCTGCTGCTGCTGCTGCTCATGATGATGATGAATGTGCGGTAGCTGGGGAGGTTGCGACGAAAACCCATTCGTCGCGGTTGAGATTGGGGGCAAATTCATACCCCCAGAATGTGCAGGTGCAGAATGTGCAGGTGCCGGCGAGGACGGGGTGCTGCTGGTCCGCTCAAACATGGCCGGTCCAATCAACCCGGGTCTTAATCGTGGCCAGTCGCTATGGCTTTTCAACGGGATAGGCAGCGGGGTCGGGCTGTTGTTGTTTGAGCTACTGCCACCGCCACCCTTTGAAGTATTACTACTAACCACCCGCACTTTTGCCACATTACCCACCTCATTGTTATTCGAGTTGCAAGTCCCCGAGCCCTTGACATGCCGAACCAACGCGTCGGCCCTGGCAAACCCCCGCCCACAGTTACTACACACGTGCGGTTTCAACCCGGAATGCGACTTTTCATGCCGTCGCAAGTCGTGAAGCCGCCGAAACGTGTTGGAACAGGTATCACACTTGAACGGCTTTTCATTATCATGCGAGAGAAGGTGTGATTGAAGGTTGTGTCGACGTGAAAAGGTCTTGTCACAGGTAGGACATGCATACCGGTGGAAAAACGACGAGCCCGCTCCATTGCCACCACTTGTATTACTACTAACCGGCGGTGTACCAGATAGTTTACGCTTGTTGGACGATTCTGACGACGACCCTGATGATAGCGAGTCTGAATCTTCCATCTCGTTCTTCACCCGGTCGCTAAGTTCGTCCTCATTGTTGAGGCGTTCAGGCGCCGTTTCTTGCCCGGCTGCCGTTGCCGCCTTGGCCAATTCATCCAGCGCCGACAACATTTTTCTTTTTTTCTCTTTTCTTAAACCCTCTCTCTGATTTATTGATGCACAGATTGATTCTTCCGGGTTCAACAGTTACAGGAGAAAAAAAAAAAAAAAAAAAAAAAAAAAAAAATTTTGGCTGGTGCTAGTTTTTTTTAGTCCCGTGCGCCACGATCAAAAAGTGAAATAAAAATTGTGGCTTTGAAAAGAAAAAGATTTTTTTAAAAAAAGGGAGGAGGGTTTGGGAGGTTCCCAAATGGCAAATTTTTTTCTCCTTTTTTTTGTTCTGGCGTCAAACGCCCTGACTTTGAATTCGAATTCAGCCATCACACGTGACTTATCTTAGTCACCCACACGCGCCGCATCGTCAATCAATCAATCACCAATCATCAATTAATCAGGGAAAAATAAATAATAGCATTAGACAAGTATGTACACGGTAGTCTATCGTCTAAACTGCTGCTGTTGAGGCTGCTGAGGTTGAGCCTGAGCCTGAGGGTTAGGGTTAGGGTTAGGCGCCGGGGGAGACCCCGAGTTTTGGCGGGATTGACCACCCGGCGGCTGTTGCTGTTGTTGCTGCAACATGCGTTGTTGTTGATACTGCTGTTGCCGCATTGCTTGTAAATAGTTTAGCCGCTGGAGCGAAGGTGGGCGTACAAACGCCAGCTGCTCCGGTTGATCAGGCCCAAACGCGTTTGCCCGTCCAAATAACCCCCCAATTCCTCCACTCGCTGGAGTACCCTTTGGTTGCAACGCCTGAGCAAACATTTCCCGGATCCGAAAGTACTGGTTCTTGACCCGAGTGGACAACAACACCCGGCGTTCCAACGGCGCCGCCACCATATTAGCCCGTTTTACACCTTCCATTACCTGTGCCACCTCCTCATCCTCGTTGATCGGGCCGGTATTCCCACCCAACGCCTCATTCTCATCCGCCAATTGTTGCGCAGTGGCGTTTGATGCCTGTTTAACCTGGTTGCGTTTTTGATACTGGCTCAGTAGCACATCATACGGCGCGCTTCTCCCTTGAACCGCACGTTTGGCCCCCATTGAGTGTGTTTTGCATGTCAAGGATCTAGCACACAATTGTCCATTTGGTAATGGCACCCCACACCGCTTCTCCACATCCACCACTTTCTGCCCCGCTGCACTCGCTCCATTCCCCTTTGCTGATGGTTTCTCCTTGCCATCCTTCTTTTCCTTCTTTTTCCGTGACGCCGCTGCCGCTGCTGCTGCTGCTACTGTTGATCCCGATTTGGCAACCGGCGATGTACCAGTACTGCTTGTTTCCAGCTCCGTGCTCACCGCAGAAGACGCAGTAACCGCTGCTGCTGCTGCTGTCACCTTTGACGCCTTTTTCTTCTTTGTATACTGTTTTTTGGTCTTTTTGACCGGGGTTGTGGCCGCAGATAGCGATTTCTCCGAGTCGTTGTTCTCATCATCCACCATCGCCGCTTCCGTCTCTTCAAATTTTCGCTTCTTGTTTGACGATGAATTGGTAGTACCAGTAGTAGTAGCAGCTGGAGGAGCACTAGCTGTAACAGAAGCAGAAGAAGAAGCCGCCACTTGTGTGCTCAGCGGACATGCAGACTCTACGTGGTATTGCAACGCAGATGACAACACTGGTCGTTGACAATAACTACACAGCATGTAATCAAGTTCCGATGATAAAGGGTTGCGCAGAGACAGGTTGCCAGAATCCCACCGGGTCAACACCGGTTTGCAATTACCCGCACTTGCTTGCTGCGACGCCTGTGCCTGTTTTTTGCTCTGCTTTGTGCTCACTACCGACGCTGCTGGGGTGTCGGCAAGACTCGATGCATATTGTTTCCACGTCTGTGCCGATGCCGCTGCGGATGAAGACGACGTTTTGCGTGCAGTGGGTTTTATAACCACCTTTTGATCCTTGGCTGATCCAAACACTTGTTGGATCAGCTTGTCGTCTTTACCCATTTCTATTCCTTTTATTATTATTATTTTTTTTTGATTTGTTATTTTCGTTGGGGGATTGAGTGAGTGAGTGAGTGAGTGGTGGGAGGGATGAATAGAATTATAGTGATGATTTAAAATAGCGAGACTTGAAAATAAGGAGGGGCAAGAAAAAAAGAGAAAAGAAAAGAAAAGAAAAGAGAAAGGGAAAAAAAAATGCTTGTTTTCTTTTCTTTTCTTCTCTTCTCTTCTCTTCTAATAGAACCCTACGATTGTTTGAAGAACGGAGCAACGTATTGGAAAAGAATGGTCATGACAACCACGCTGATCAAACCCTTGATGGATGTGACCACGTTGGCAAAGTAAATAACCTCCTGGCGCCGGACGTGCCTGGCCTGGTCAATCGCGTCATCAAACTTTACCGCCATCTTTTCCCGAGAAAAGTCCTTTAGCACTCGATCTCGGCCCGATTTGCCCATCGCTACCAGGTCAAACTCGCCAGACAACACCTTGTCAATATGCTGGCTCCAAGTAGGCACGGTTTGGGCCAAGTTCCAACCAGTCTGTGACGTGATTGTTTCCAATGGGCCGCCAGTGTCGGTTGCCACACATGGAGTCTCTAGCAACATTGATTCCAACGGCACGATCCCAAAATGCTCGTTTAGCGGGGTATATAGCAACACCTCTGCTTGTTTGATTATCGTGTTTTTCACCACAGTTGCTACAGACGGCAAAAACACCACTTGCGTACCAGGTTCAATTCTAAACTCGGCAGCATTCAGGATGGTTGCATGGTTGAGCGAGTTTTGCTCGCAAATCTGCTTCAATTCGTCCATATACTCCCGGTTCTCAGCCACTTTGGGGTCGTAACCACCCGCCACAACCAGCAACGCATTAGAATGGTTGTTGCAAACCTTGGCAAACGACTCCACCGCCAAATCCACTTTTTTAGTCCGTTCAAACCGGTTCACTGATACCAACACTTTATACCCATCAAGGGCCTTCCCGACTGCTGGGTCAAACTCCAACTCGGTACGCGTATCAACGCAAGGGTAAATCACCTCTGGCATTCGGTTTAACCGGATTGTGTCGCGAAACACTGACCGAGTAAACTTGGAGTTTACCACCACTACATCCGCGTATTGGGTCGACCACTTTTCAAACCAATCAAACGGGAACCGGTAAATCTTTTTGAGAAAATTTGGCCGTTTGGCGAGGAGTTGGTCGGGGAAGTGTCCGTAGAATAGAATCCGCCCTTGGCAGTATAGCCGCAGAAACGGGACACAGGCACTTAGCTGATCAACCACATACGCGTCATAGTCAATACCCATCCGGATCAGCTGCCAGCATAGATGTAGTTGCCGTAGAATCGCACAAATGATTGCAAACTGGCCGAATATCTTTGGCGGGATGATTGTGTCGCCAAGCACCACCACTTTTAAAGTGCCGTCCTTCACTTCTTCAAACGCATGTGCCTTGTTGCAGTATGAAGTGTAGATGGTTACAGTATGGCCTTGGTCTTGAAGTCCAACCGCTGCATCAACAACCAGCCGTTCCGCACCGCCAATCCCCAAATCCGGGTGGATAAACGCCAGGTTCAGTGACTTTTGCTCGTTACCCCCCATCTGTTGTCTATAAATATAATTATGTGGTATCAAAAGTTGGGAGGAAGACAATTTAGTGGGTATTCTTTTTTACACGTTTATTTACGGCTAAACAGATCCCGCATTAAATGCTTAAACCCGTAGTAATTGGCCGGGTTCTCCGACACTAGTTCATGGCGTGATTTGGACTGTAAGGAGGCAGATTTGGGTGGTGGCGGCGCGCCGTTAACGTGGCGGTGAAACGCCTCTACAACTTCCGTATCAGACCCCTCATAGCACAATCTCAACTCCTCACTCAGCGTGATATACCCTCGCCTAGCTGATTGAGGCGCTTGGATGTTGTACCCACGGATCGTGCTGTTCATATCCTTCACCAACAGCTGGTGATACGCCAGTTGATCCCTCTCCCAATCGCGTCGATCGGCGTCGGTAGTGAAAGTAGTGTGCTGAAGTTTAGCGCGCGCTGATAACTGCTTGGTACGCTGGTCCAGCGTCTTTACAGCACGAGTCACCCAATCCCTCCTCAGTTTCCCCCTCAACTGGTCAATCTCTTGGTACACGCGCGCCTGGGTCTCAACCCACGGTGGCGCGGCCCCTTGGCGCTTAATCATCCGGTTGAGAAAGTACTCTGTAGTGTCGATATACGGCGAGGAAGTGTGATGATCGCGCTCCAGTTTTTGACCACGAGGTAGATTCTTAAACTGTCCTCGCTCAATTGCATCCTGGATCCGCTGCGATGCAATGGAGTTGATAGTGGCGATACTCCCACTCGCCCCACTGGCCATCATAAACTTTTCCACGTACTGTTCCTTAATACTCGATCCATCCCCTTCATGACAACTCTTTTTGTTCACCTTGTAATCCAGCGATTTGTCTCTCCCTTGGGATAGCTGCTCGTTCATACTCCGTTTTTTAAACTTGGGTAGCTGGGCGCTAACCGGAACCTCGGTTCGTTTGCGGTGTTTATCCAGCGCTAAGCGTTTTGCCACCTGCTCAGCAGTCTCCTCGCCTGTCCACACATCTCCCTTGGCTATACCCTCCATTTCCTTGCTGACGTAGTTGGGTATCCCCCTGCCAAGCTGTTTACTAACTGATATAGGCAGATCAGCGGTATTAGCGTTTTGGATCCGGTTGAACATTTCCTCCACCAACGGGTTTGTATCGCGTGCCCCTGCTTTCGGATCATCTTTATGTGGTATACTATCCTCGGCGAGCTGGCTCAGCCGCGACTTTATCGCGCCATTCTCCTGACTATACCATCTACGGGCCAGTCTATGCTGAGCAAGAATCCTGGACCGGTTCATTGTATTTGTCTGAAAAAAAAAAAAAAAATATTAGTCGGTGTGAGAAATTAATTTGTCCCAAAATCGCCTACCCTATACACATAAAGAGGAACGGCACAATACCTGAGTGAACACTCAAAAGCCGCCCAAATAATAAATAAAAACTATAGCATGGATGCCATATACATACCGCCCGATGCCTTCCAAGCAAGCTACAAGGGATGGGCACGTCGAGGAATGTTTACAGTACTGAATTTGAAGCGAGCATGATATAATTTATAGGGATAGCCGGTTATTGCAAATATTGGGAGGGGGGGGCCTATTTTTATATTTTTATCAGATTTTGGGCGGCCGGGCCGGGTATCTGGCAATCTGGCAGGGGTCGGTCCGAAACCCGGATCTGATTACTCCCAATCAGGAAACCACGCGGGCGAGATATAAAAGCGACCAAAATTTTCCTCCAATTTTTATCAGACATTTCCCCCCCTCTTTTTCTCCCTCTCCCTTAACGGTTTCATAAGACGGAAAAAAAAAAAATTCAAAGATGGGTTTGCTAGGCAAGATTATGAAATTCAAGAACGATCCCAGCGCGGAGATTTCCAAAACGTTTGCGCTGGCGGACTGTGAGCCGGAGGATTGCGACGGCTGTAGCTCAAAGTTCCCCTCCAGCGTTAAAATTGACGTTGATTTGCCACTTTGGAACAACACTTCGACGTGGAGTTTGCAATTGCTAGCCGCGACGGGACGGACCGACTGGCTACACGACGTGGCTGAGGAAAAGGACTCGTTGTGCCATGCTTTATCGCCCAAGCTGGGTAATCTGGAAAAGCTTGCGGGTGGGGCAGTCAAGGCCCAAGCCTCATCACTTTCCCTGCCCCATGAGCATTACGAGGTGGACAACGTTCAAAAGGCACCCTCTTCCGTGCTAATGCTTCCATATTTTATCGAAATCCAGCAGACGACCCAGGAAACGGTGACTAGTGACGTGAGCAAAGTGATTGAGCTGTTTACTAGTGAAAAGCGGGGCCAGCTGGGCAGCCCATACACCCTGCCTTCTACTAGCCTTGCCGTGCCATCACAGAACCTGGGGTATATCCTGTTGTGTTCACACCGCACTCGGGATAAGCGGTGTGGGGTCACCGCGCCAATTATGAAAAAGGAATTTGAACGAGTGCTGCGGGACCATGATTTGTATAGAGACGCATCCGATGACCGGCCCGGTGGGGTCAACGTCCACTTTATCAGCCACGTTGGCGGCCACAAATTCTCCGCCAATGTGATTATTTATCTACGCACAGGGGAGGTGATTTGGATGGCCAGAACCCGGCCCGAACACTGCCAAAAAATTGTCGAGACGACAATGCTGCAGAAAAAGGTGTTTCCTCACCTGCTTCGCCAGGCATTTCGAGTAGATTCAGTAGATTGGTAATATTTCTTATTGATCAAAATGCATATTACGACTAAGATCACAACTCGTCCTTATCGCTCTCCTCTTCATCGCTAGTAAGCGCAAACTGAGACAAGACGTTGTACTTTTTGACCAGCTCATCCAGCTTTTGCGGGGCAATCTTGCCGCCAGAAATAATCTTTTGCAACCGGCTAGTCTCCTTCTCAACATATGCAGCCCCGTCCTTGGCGTACTTTTGCGCATATCGAGCGTACAACTTGCCTTCATTGCCCAGCTTTTTGGCGGCCTTTTCCAGCTTATCAGTGGTAGACTCACCCTTGACCAGCTTCTTGACTGTCTTGTCCAAAGATTCAACTCGACCGGCAAACTCAGTCAACCCACCTTGTTGATCACGGAACAAACCAGCCTTGTCATTAACCCACTCCACAAACTGCTCCAAGGTTCGGCCGCTGGTATACGGCACTGGCTCCTCGGACCCGCCGGCTGGGAAGTACATGATGGTAGGAAACGACTGAATCTGGTACTTTTCCATCAACGAAGTGGCTTCCTCGCCAGTACAGTCAACGGACCCAATAACCACGTCATCACGGCTAAACACAGTAGACAATTCGTCCCAAGTTGGCACCAACCGCTTGCAGTGGCCGCACCAATCCGTCTTGAACGCAACCAACGCTGGTTTTTCCTTCAGTTTCTGCTCAAAGTTGGCATCGTTCAACGCAACCACTTGTGAAACCGGATCCTTCTTTGCAGCAGTGCTACCTCCACCTCCAACTTTGGTCTTGGTTTGAACAAGCTTGGTTAGACTCTCCAAATCTCGGTCCTTGATATCCTCCACATTGCCTTCCGCGTCAATAAACTTGAGGGTTGGGAAATACTCCACATTGTACTTTTTGGCGGTTTTGGAGTGCTTGTCACCGTCAATCTTGACAATCTGAACCTTGTCCTGAGCATTATCAAACTTGTCTGCGAGCTCGTCCCAAATTGGGCCCAACCGCTTGCAATGGCCGCACCACGATGCATAAATATCCAGCAGCATTGGCACCTTCTTGTCCACCAAGCCTGGTAGAGTCTTGTCAGTGGCCTCGATCGCCTTGCCCCATGCCGACGAAACCAGCATCGCTGTAGCAGCAGCAGCGCCAATCAAATTCAGCTTCATCTTTTTATTCTGTTATTGTCTTGTCAAGGAGAGAGTGAGATTAACGTGTCCTCCCAATTTTTTTTTGCCCCAAAAACTTATTACTAATGATCTTCGCGTTGTCCCAGCAACCACATCAATCGATAGCCTCTACCATTTTTCAATCACAAATATATATATATATATAACATTAAAAACATTGGCTGGAAAAAATCAGCCCTAAAACACTAAACACTAAAACACTAACTCATAAACTCTATAATACATCATAACACTCGTAATTGCAATCTCAATACTAATGAACCGGACTATCATTAGACCCAATTTCGTACTGATCATGGTGATCGTCTTCAGGAACCTCTAGTTGCTTGAGCAGCCCGCAAGAAACATCGTACACCAGCCCGTGCACTTCCAACCCTCTGCTCTTGATTGCATCCATTACGCGGTCATTCCGCTTGACATGGTGAACCTGAGCAATAACGTTTAATTCTACTAGCTTGTCGCACTTGGCCTTGACATCTTCAATCTTGTCCAGCACGTGTCGGTTATTGACCTTAACGTCTCGCAAGTGACGCAGCCACGAATCCATCTCACCCCCAATCTTATTCTTGCTCAAACTGGCCCAGATTCCGCCGCAGTCATAGTGACCGCACACAACAATCTTGGACACCTTGAGCACGTCCACTGCAAAGTGAATCACCGAAAGACAGCTTAGATCTCCATGAGAGACGACATTAGCAATGTTTCGGTGGGTAAGCACTTCGCCGGGTAGTAGATCCAGGCACCCCTCGCCGGCTCGAGAGTCTACGCAGCCTAGGAATAAAATGTCGGGTTTTTGGCCATTCGCGTTGGCTTTGAACAGGTCTGGGTTCGTGGTGGCTGTTTTTTTGGCCCATTCGGCGTTGCGCTTCAAAAGGGTATCCATGCTGTCGCCAGCGCAGTGTCGAAAGATGTTTTTTGCCATTCTTTATTGTTTTTGCTCTTGTTCTTGTTCT
The DNA here is from genome assembly GCA_946409495.1 of Blastobotrys aristatus. Classification (NCBI taxonomy): domain Eukaryota; kingdom Fungi; phylum Ascomycota; class Dipodascomycetes; order Dipodascales; family Trichomonascaceae; genus Blastobotrys; species Blastobotrys aristatus. Next base: position 1,506,205 of record OX291663.1, on the reverse strand, counting down.
TGTTCTTGTTCTTGTTTTTGAGAGAAGAGTAGGAGGAAGAAACGAGGGAAAAAAGTGACTGATATTTATATGCAGAGGTGACTGTGTGTGCAATTTTTTTTGTTGAATTTTTCTCTCGCAACTGCGCGCGCGCCCCCCTCCTCCTCCGATGCCGTCCCGAAGCACCGCCAAAAAGATAAGCAGCCTAGACATTTTTCATTTCATTGGCCGCGAGCATTGCCCGATAATCTGCATATTTTTGACACCTAGAAGAGCCCGCCGGGGCCGGCCAAGAAGTCGGGGGTTACGGTACGGTACGGTAAGCGATCGAAGGAAAATTTTTCCTGTTGGCGTCAATTGTTGGGAGAAATCCCAATGATCATTGCCTACTGACTGTACTGTAGCAACTCGCTAGTTTTCGTGACGATAAACGTTGGATTTTGATTCAGTCTATTAAAACTATATCCATACTATTCTTTTCTAGGTGAATTGAGAAATAGATTCCTGAGTTGGTTAGTTGGGTTTTTTGCGGTCAAATTTTTGAATAAAAAATCCACAATAGATCAGTGTTAAAAAGCTCAAAATAATTGTCTCCTCAAAAATGTTAGGCCGAAGAAATTCAACGTTGTTATTTTTAATCATCACATAAAGCGGAATCTTTTATTCATCTGTAGACGGGCACTTACTCTTTTGCAATGAAAAAGTGGTAATGACGAGAAAGGGTTTTTATTTGGTCCCAATTTTGTTTATAAACTAGTCGGTGTTCCGGCTCACCACTGAAACGAAGTGTGGGAGTGTTTGGGGGGTTGGGGTTGGGACTGGGGTTTAGGGCTTGAAGCCCTAAAGCGTGTATTATCACGCCCGGTGCGGCTAAAATAATAAACACAAACATACAGAGCCGAAGGTACCAGATCGGCGCTTTCGACGGCCCAGGTAGGACCCGGCGCATGCAGGGATTCCCGCAAACCTGCCGATCGCAAAAATACCCTCTTGTTACCAGTAAAAGTTTAGGGAAGGACATAACAACACCTCTCGGGTTTTATGAGGAGCGAGGAACGAGGAACGAAGAACGGGGCTCGGTGCTGCCGTGCCGATCGTACATAATCCCTCGCAAACAATCCGGGCCCCACCTCCATCCATCCTGCCGTTCCATTTCAATGCTCAGTTGACGTTGATTTGACGATCGTTTGGGATATACCAGTGTACTGTACTGTACAAAGTAAAGGGGGGAGTTCTGCATGGAAGCCAATAAAACAATGATCGTGATCGTGATCGTGATCTGAAATCTTGATGTTGATGTTGATCTACAGGATGCTTGCTTGTTTGTTTGTGTCCCTAGGGTTTTCGATTGGGTTGTTTGCGTTGTTGCCGTAGTTTCTCTAGCGCGGGATCCTGCCGATCAGGTCAATTTAAGATTGAAACGTAGAAGCACAGCGCCTCCTTCCCCTCCCCCTCCCCCCTTTTTTTTTTTCTTCCTGGCGTACCTCCCTTCCTCGATTACTCTGTATCCTATAGACGGCGTGTATGGGTGGGATATTCCGATTCTATGGGAATTATGCATTAGGGCGATCACATTGATTAGCGAGGGATCCCTAGGGTTTGGGAGAGAAGGAATGTTATCTGGGCGGAGGAAAAAAAAAAACCCAATTTCAAAAGACTGTAATGTGATTTCCAGCATCAAGGATATCGCCGTAAGTAATAGCTTTTTTAGCCGCTACACCTACTTGGCGATGAAACCGTGATTATACAATGATTATACAATGACGCACATGTACAAAAGCCAAAGCAGCAAAAACTCGTCCGAGAATAAATGTCGATGACGATAATTATAATAATAATCGTACGATGTTGACCGACTGGACGGATAGACTATTCAGCCGCACCATGTTTTTTTGCAAGGTTTTTGTTGCGCGCGCGCGCCACACCTGGTACCTCTGGCCTTTCCAAAAATGGTGTAAAATACCGGTCCACTGAGACACTCTAGGCAATCTTGATACCAGGTAAAAAAGAAGAAAGAAGGAAAAAAGGCGGAGAGTGTGCGACGCTGACTCTTGGCAGGTATTCAAAATGGTATAGCAAATCTCTTGGAGTGTCTAAGATATCGAGATTGGTTAATTTAACGCCAGCGTAGCCTTTTTCTTCATCTCGGCCCTTTTGCGTTTTTTCTTTTCTTCTTTGTACAACCTCGTAGACACGAGAACCGCTTGCATCGCAAAACGGTCCAATTTCAATTAGCCCTTGTGTTTCTGTGAGTGAGCGCCTGTATCAGGCGAGGATTGGCCCTGTGCAACCGCGAATTGATAATGCGAAAGAGGCATGCAGTTGAGCCGCCCCTAAGTAAGTGTGGTTAGTGGTTCCTGGGCGCCGCATCCGGCCGATGCATCCATGCAGCGCTGAATTCATGTCCTTACTGGAAGATCCCGAGTGATGCGTTTTCATTGCGTAATGACTTACCACCATTGTCTAAAGAATAGCTAGATTAATAAACACTAGGTTTATAGTTGGATTACAGGCTTAAGCTTGGCGGTTCGCCCCTCCCACCCCACGATCGGATCTATAAAACTCCCGTGTAATCAAAGGTTAGACATGTTGGGCTTGGTATAGACCGTTGCCAACACCAGGCCCCGTGGCTTAGCTATACCGTGTATTATAGTATTACGTATAGCACACACAGCACTGCGGTGCAGGATTTTTGAAAGAGGGAACTGTATCAGTCCAGTATTGTATATGGGCTGGTCGTGTTGCAGAAAGAGAGAGAAAAAAATAACGGTTTTGTCGCTCCCGTCGCAGGGCTTCCCTGCCTATCATAAACAATTGCTACCACTGTGTTTATGAATCCAATAACAAAAAAAAAAACTAAAGAAACAAAACTCACCCTCTCGTCTTTTCTTTTCTTTCTCTTTTTCTCTTTTTCTCTGTTGGTTGTCTCACCTCTGCCATTATTATTTATTTTTTCTTCTCTCGCTCCCAAACCCCCCCCCCCCCCCTCCAAGGCCTCGCTTATTGCGTGTGTTTAAAGATATGGTTCACATCCGTTTTGTTTTTGGTTCTGTTTATATTCCAATCTGTTCTGTTCTTGGGCAAAGTTTCAGCGCAGGTGGACAACCAGGTGCGAAAGCGTTATGCAAGGCAAATAATATTATCGCATATGATATCTAATCTTTATCGCCACACCGCTAATTAAAGTTTTAGCTGTTGGAGTTGCTTGAGATTGTGCAATGACAATACAGTACCGTAAACAATTGTACACTGTGCGCTTGTAAAATACAACTGGCTCGGGCTTTTCCGTGAGAGACCCTTTCCCACTTGCCTACAAAAGTGAATCATGTATATATGTATCTATAAAAGGTCAGCCAGGCTAATCGCGCAAACGTCATCGCCCGTGAATTGATAATATAATTGCCAGTCGGTGGTCAACAATTGGTCATGTACCTACTAGCTACAGTGTAATCTATAATACTATGGTTCATATAAATAAACTCGCCGTCATTGACCCAGCATCGTGTCCAGAAATAATAATAATAAATAAATAAATAAATAATAATAATTATACACTCAAAACAATACTGACTGCTATTTATTTTACAATAGTCCAGTGCTGGCCTTTTGATGGGCTACTATTTTTTCGAGGGAGGGAGGGAACGTTTGGGACTGCCTGTTTGGTCTCCTGGTCCACTCCCATCGGCGGGCGCGCGTCGCAGGGCACCCTGACCCCCTCCCCCTACTACTGCCCTGCCCTGCCCTGCTGAGTTGAAAATGACTCTGTCAATCAAGCTTGGTGACAATGTGTATAGACATCAAAAACGCAATAAACATCTGGTGAGGTGTTATTCCCCAACAGTTTCAAACAAAACAAGGTGGATCCACTTTTTTTTTTTTTTTTGGTTCTGTTTTTGTTTGGTGTGATTATGACACACGCCGGACGCGACATTTTACCTACCCTCCCAGCAACTAGGCGTCACTAAGCGCTCAACTGTATTCCTCGGATCCTATAGATTGCGTCTCCAACTCGCTCGGGGGCGACCGGTTTTGTTATTTCGAGATTATTTGGAGAAGAGACTGGGAAAATATGGGCAACATAATTTAAAAAGAGGGCCCAAACTCGACCAGTTTCCAGATCCGGATCTCTCCAAAATCTCAGTCCCAGTGTTAGTAGTGATTGGTAGAGGGCAGCAGTCGACCAATATATCAAGGAAAACTCGCCAAACAGGTAGTAAATGTAATACCGGGCACGGCAATACAAGGCAATGAACCTCAACTATAGCTCGTTTTGGGGGGAAGAAAATGAGGGGGAGAGGGTTGAAGATTTTGGAGTAGTAGTGGAGCGAGGAAGGGCTAAAATCAGTTCATGTTTCTGGTCCTCGTGCTTGTGCTTGTTGGTGTGGTGAATAAATGGTCTGTAATGTGAGGCGGTGACAAGTTTCCAGGGCTCCGCTTTTTTGTCCCGTTTGAGCGCGCTAAAAAGCCCTCCCAGCCGTTACGGTAGGATTGTTTTTATTGTACAGGTTTGGCGGGTGCAAGAGTCGGACCCCCGGAACCTGCTCCCCCCCAATGTTTGCATTTACCCTGCTCCTGCCTAAAGTATTACTTTTTTTTCGTGTACTCTGTTCTACGCTACTGTAACTGTAAAAGTAAAGAAAAAAAAAAAGAAAAAAGAACGTTGCTTCTTTCATCTGTCGTTCCCCCCGATCCAGCCTATCCAGCCTATCCAACCTACCAGCCCAGAGAGCCCAAGATTTACAGTACTTTCTTTTTTGCTTGCCTTTTTTTTTTATTATTATTCTCCTCCGTTTTCGAAGATGGAACAAAAACCGGGCCTTTTCAAAAGCAAGTCTTTTTTTTTAGCAGTGCTTTTTTTTCTCTTCCTTCCTTTCTTTACTTTTTTTTTTTTTTTTTTTTTTTTTTTCTGTTACACTCTTCTCTCAATCTTGCCCTCCTCCTTTCCGTAGATATAAATTAAATCCTTTTTTCCCTGATTTCTTGACATTTACAATTTTTTTTCTATTCTCTCTTTCTTTAGATTATAGAAAACAAATAACACACTCGATACACTAGACTTTAATAAGCATGGGGTTTAACCTTGTTAATAATTCAGGCCGACGGGTCAACATTCTGAATGATGATGCGCCAAAGCAGCAGCAACAAGAGAAGGATACAACAGCGCGACAACAACCAACGCCGCCATTGGTACCTCAACTGCCATCATTGCGAGAAAATTTGACAATTAATAGACCATCGCACCACGCATATCATCATCCAGTCCCACCACCACCACCGCCGCCGCCATCACATCATGCTCAGTACTATTATGCTCAGTATTACCCATCACCACCACCACAGGCTATGTACCCTCATCACCATCAAATGCCACTGTCCTATCCACCTCCACCTCCACCTCCACCACCTGCATCTTTTTATTCCCCATATGGCACTACGCAAAGCGTAATCATGTCTGAGGCCACGCATCATCAACAACAACAACAAGCAGCAGCACCACCACATCAGCATTTGACGGAAGCGCATAGCCCAACTAACGGGACCCAGCCAAAGCTAAACCCGACACGGCAGTTGAAGAACAAAAAGTATACTTGTCACTGCGGACGGTCTTTTACCACTAGCGGGCATTTGGCACGACACAATCGGATCCATTCTGGGGAAAAGAACTACCACTGTCCTTGGGAAGGGTGCGAATCGCGGTTCTCGCGCCAGGACAATTGCATGCAGCATTATCGAACCCATCAGGGAGGCAAGAGCCGATCCAATCGAAATCGGGTCAAGAAGGCGTCTAGTGCTGACCCTAAGGATAAGGATTTGTCGGCGAGTCCGGTAGCTGAGGAGGCAAAGAGTGAGCCGGCTACAGGTACTACGACTAAGGATCAGGAGGGGAATACTCTGCCGCCAATCAACCCGGATTACAACCCATTGAACGCATTTGCTGGGGTGGCTATTATGCAAACTGTTCAGTGAACCCTTTTTCTTTTAATTTATTAACACTCTTATTATATATATATATACCCCCCGTCGCCCCTTTGCTAACCGATCTTATTACTAATGATTTTATGTATAGTCTAATACTCTGATATAAGATTCAAGATACACTTGTTTTGTAAATAACCCAATGATGTCGACTGGACTGCTGGTAAAGGCGAAGAAGAAGAAAAACAGGGTTATCCCTTGAACAATTATCTATGGTACTCGACCCCACCCTGCCTTTCTCTTTGTGCGTTGTGGTACAGTAAAGTACAGTACAATACTGAAGCTTTGTGAGTGTGTTGAATGTAGCTGACTTGCTAGTACACTACTAATAGGGCTGTAAAAATACGAGGGTTTGGTGATGGTGCGGTATTAAATAGGGAAATAAAAATAAAATAATAATAATAAATAAATAAAACAAAAAAGAAAATGACGCACCCTGAAAAACTCTAAACAGCAGGGGCCTTGATCTGGTGAGATGGGGTTTGGAATGAGCCATAACTCCCCCTTCTCCTCCCTCTCCCTTCAAGTTGCCCCCAAGTTGCGTCAACTTGCCGACCCGACGTTATGGGCATATTTTATTTACCCTGTATCCTTACTGTACAAATACAGTGTCCAATTCCATACCCACTCACTCATCGCATTGTGCAATAATATTTTTTCTTTCTTGTGTGTGTGTTTGGTATTTCTGGCAGGCCCACCCACCCAATGTGAGCCTGCATCCCGCAACCGCATCATTTGTTTCCTTTTTTAGGCATGTGCATGATCAATTGAAATCGTGAAGGGAAAAAAAAAAAATTTGCGGTCCAAAAAAGCAACCCTCTCTCTCTCTCCTTCTCCCCCCTCACACCCTATCTATATCCTATACCGGCTTAACGTATTGTAGGAAAGGGTATTATCAGCTTCGAGGCTGAACGGCCACATTTTTCAGGGTGCCGAACTTTTTAGGGGGAGGGTGCACACACACACACACTACAGTAGTCCAGTTTCAAGCGCCCCTCTCCCCTTCCCCCTCTCTAGTACAGTTAAAGTTTATTTTTAAGGGTGAGCCGCATTGCAAGCGAGTGGATCCGTCGCTGGCCGATTAGGTTTTCAACCCAAAACACATGACGCCGCTAGTTTCTGGTCTTTGTGTTTACTCGCTCACTCTCACACCCCACGAGCCAATGTCTTTGTTTTTTTTTTTTTTTTTTTTTTTTTTTTTTTTTTTTTTGACTGAGAAGATAACATCATGCATCGTGGCCGAATCTTGTCTTGTCTGCTCTTACTGCATTGTACTGTAGAAAGGAAGAGAGGGAGAAAAAGAAGAGAGGGAGAAACGAGGGTCCTAGCCTACAGTACAGTAGTCTAACCTCCCTGAAAAAGTAATCCACGCCTTGAGAGTTTTGGTTTGAGGTGAGATTTTTTTTTTCTTTTTTACTGTATTGTTTTACCTGTACTGCAGCGTGCACTGCATACGCCAATGGCCTCGCGCTACAGTCTGTAAACAAACCAGATAGCCACAGTATCTCAAGCGCCTCTAGTGATGGCTGACGAAATTGTGCGTGCCGGGCCCCTGTCCTGTCCTGGCCTGTATAGTACAGCACAGTACAGCACAGTACAGCACGTAATGCAATGGCTGGTGGGCGGCGGGGGCGGGGGCGGGGTTGCTGCCCTAATGTTTGATCTAGGGTCTGTTCAGGGTAGACCCGACTTTTGAGACACGTACTGTAGGCGTTTGTTCCATCACAAGCAAGGTTCACTGTGCCTGTGCGGGTGTACAGTGTACGTACAGTACACTGTAACCGCAATAAAGGTGGGCCTACTGTCTAATAGTAATCCGCTTCTCGGTCATTTTCAAAACACTACTACATTTTTCACCTTATTGTGGAAAAAAAAAAATTTGGGTGACTAAAAGGCACGTGGGGGGTTATTGGTACTGTAAAGAAAAGGAAAAGCCGAAAGTGGGAGGAGAACCGTTTAGCCGGTAATTGGAAATTATTATATTATTCCCTGATTATTGCGCGCTTGAAAAAGTGAGCGGATCTCGGGGGGCGTTTTTACCTCTCCCTTGAAATTGGATTGGATAGTTGGATTGGATTGGATTGGATCGGGGAGAAATAATACTGGGACGATAAATCGAGGGGAACGAACGGGCTCAGGAGAGGGAGGGAGGGTCCAAACAATAAGATCTTCCTCCCCTAAAAATAAAAAATAAAACAAGGCAAGGCAAAACAGTAAACAAGTGATGGGTTCAAGCAAGTTAATTAACGGGCCAAGATTGCCCAAAAGGCGCAGGAGAATCTCCCCCCCAAACAAAACCAAAAAAAACCACATCCCTGTCACATTGCGGCAGATCTTAGGATAGTGTAATGAGTGACACGCTGCCGCATCTGCTCCAAATACTGTACTGTACTGAACAACCAACTTTCAACCCTTTTTTTGTCTTTCCCTTTTTTGTTTGCAGTACAGTTATTCTACCCAAAGGGGAAACAGGAGGGCTGTTGCAAGTTTACAACTTGGCGGGGTACTGTAGATAATAATAAAAAGTGTGCCGAGGTTACAGTACAGTGAGTTGGCCACCGGAAAACGGCGAGGATGCCGGACATGTTTGCGCGTCAAATCACTGCAGGCAGGTATTCACAAAAAAAAGGAAACAGCCAAGCAGTATGCTAAGTTAATACTCGTATTTTAGAGATGCGGTGTAACCTGGACTTTTTTTTTTCTACAGTACAGTACAGTACGTACAGTAACCCATTTTTAATTGAGCACGATTGCAAGATCTTCATGCAACGTAAATTTCTTTTTCGGGTCTAGATGCATCTGGAAAGAGTAACGCAGATCAATCATGCATGCAGTTGGGGTCCATTAACCACGGCGCATACCTAGTACAGGATAGTACTGTAGCTCGGTCAGCCCAAACTTGGACCGCCCTGATTTACCGACTGAGTTGGTATTATAGATCTGTGTGATATTTGCCGTGCCGCTCTTTAATCCAAACCGTGGTTCAGTGCACTGGACTGGCGTGCTACATGTTACAGTACTGTAGCGTGATGAAAAAAAAGTATGGGGAGCGTACATATCTGCATCCTGCAGGTTGTGCTTTATATATTATATATATATTATTGCGGCATCGCTTTTTTTTTTTTTTTTTTTGGCGCTCCATTTTAAAACCAAAAAAGGACCGGCTGAGGGGATTGGGGTTGCACCAACGGTTTATTCTAATCTACTGTACCGAACCTCGCCTCACCATGTGCTGTATAAACAGGATAAATAAAAAAAAAAATGCCCTTTTTCTTGCTTTTTTATCACCCCCCTTATCCATTCCATTCCACTCCATTCTACACTACACATTTGCGGTTCCTAATAATAATATAATAAAAAAAGCTGTCTCAACGGTTTTATTAAATTTTGGGCCCCTTCTTTTGCCCACTTTTTACCCACTTTACGGTACGTTAGAAACGGGGGAGGGAGGGAGCGCGCGCGGCAAGCGGGCGGGCGGGGCGGGGGGGGGGGCGCCGATCACTTGGGCCCTGAACTGAAACGGGAGAAAAAGAGGCTTACTCCCACTCCGCCCACATTGCCGAAAGTTGGCTGGCAGAAGCCATTGTCGCATTCATGGAGGACATGTCAGCCATGGCCATTGCGTTTTCATGAACGGCATTGGCATACCACGGCGAACCCACCCAGTGCCCATTAATCTTCCATTCCGTGCGCGGTTGGCCAGTATAATTAATCTTTGTGCTATCCATTTGCGCCAAATTTTGGTAAAAAGACCCTGAAGTGTTGTGCAATTGTTGTTGGAACTGGTGCGTTTGCGCGGCCTCCAAACACTGGTCCATTTGCGGTTTGATTTGGATCCACAATTGGGCACGTTGGCTGGCAAACTGACCAAACCCCGTCAAGTTACCTTGGTTCAGGGCTTGTTGAAACTTTTGGCGCATTCTAGGCGACCACAAATCGCAAATGCGGCCTTCGCCTTTAGAAGCGGCGTATCTTGGGAGATGGTGGCGATTATCAAACATGGTCCCGCGCACCACCTGATACCAACATGCTTCACAAGCGTCAAACTGATTATTGCCGTACCAGCGGGTGTTTGTGTTGGGGGTTTGATGCAAACACGGGTCCAACCGTGATACTCCAACTAACCCGCTAATCTCGCCGCAGTCAATACTCTTGCAGAGCTCAGGGACAATTATTGCCATGTTTTCGGACCCTCCTGCCGACAAGTCACACATGCCAGTTCTAACCCGTCGGGTCCAGTACCCTCCGTTTCCAAAGTACTCGGCCATTACTGCGTAACAACCGCGGCAGAGGTTCACGTTTCCGCCGTTAAGAGTGTACAGAGTGCTGTTGGATTGACCGCATTTCCCGGCGCCAACTTCACTCCACAACCGCCAAATATGATCCAACTGGCCGTGGTTAACACAGGCCAACCAAGCGATTTTGTTACCTGGCGGGGAAGCAAAGCTACATTTAGTTTTGCCAATATTCACTAGACGCCAGTTTAGACTATGGTGAGTGTTGGAGAAATACACGTGATCCCGGAAACACGCGCCGCAAATACTAAACCCGGCTGGAGCGCGTCTATCATCGGGTACAAATACCTGGCTGGATAGTTCCTGGCCCGTGCATTGCGGTGGTTCCTGCAACCGCGCCTTGCACCCTTCTACAATCGTCTCCCAGCCAATCTTATCCTCATCGTAGGCTCTAAACGCGGCGGTAACCATTGGCAGACTTGCGTCACATATCCAGGCGTTTCCATTACTTGTACTCACCCGACTTTGTACAAACTTGTCCGCCAACCCAATTGGGACTACATAGTCTTCGAAACAGGCTGGACATATCAGCATATAATCCACATCCAGGCATTTATACCAAACGGAGGATGGATCGGTGTCGCCTTGGAGTTTTTTACACTGCGGGATTTTGGCTCGGTGCCGCGCGTAGTCCCGGAGCGTTTCGAGCGAATTGGTCAATTGGCACATCTGCCATAGCTTGGCCACTCGCGGTGTGTTCATAAAACAGTGCGTAGTATCCTTGGCACAAGTCACGATCTGAAACTCGCTGGCAAATCGGGTAGGGCGGATCTTGGTCTCAAAACAGTGCGAGCAGATCGTGATCCCTACTGCGGTTTTTAGCCCAAACAGTTCCGCAGCGTAGGGAATCGTGTCCTCGAGACAATGCCGGGATGGTGTGTTGGATTTTGGCGGAGCTGACATACAGTTCTTTTTTTTTCTGTCTAGAGAATTAAAAAAAAAAAAAAAAAATGAAGGGAGTCATTAATTATTTATACACAGTTAGTACTAGTAGTAGAGAGAGAGAGAGGGGGCAAGATATGTGGGTCTTTCTCAGCCGCTAGTAGCGCACCCCACTCTCGCTCAAATTTTTTTCACCGAAAACGAATTTTTATTATTATCCGTCTACGGAATGAATAGGCCGAGGGTTGCATTGACCAGCCTGGTTAATGTAAACGGAAGACGCACGTTTTTTGACCTTTTACACAGCAACACTCCGGTTCAGCCGCAAACCTATTCGATCAAACGGGTGCTGCTACACCGCCCGGAGGTGTTATACCGGGTAGTCGCCAATGTTGATTCCTACGACCAGTTTCTACCCTACTGCCAGAAATCCACGGTCACATCAAGCGATGAAAATAACAACCCAGAGCGGGCTACTCTGTTAGTCGGGTACAAAGGGTTCCAAGAAAGTTTTGAGAGCGTGGTTGGGTGCAATGATGAGCACAAGGTGGTTACCGCGGAAGCCGTAAACGCCCAATTGTTTGACACGTTATTCACCAAATGGACCATCCACAGTTTAAAATCCGACCCCCAAAAATGCATGGTCGATTTCCAGCTGAAATTTGCCTTCAACAATCCATTGTACAACACCGTGAGCAAGAGTTTTGGCCCGACGCTGGCGGGGATCATGGTCAAGGCATTCCAAGATCGGGCCAAGCAGCTCGACTCCGATCCATAAACCTTATAGTATTAGAGATTAGACTGCATTATTAACTCCCAACTCTTTTTTTTACTTCTCCCCATCTCAGAAACAAAACACAAACAAAAAAAACACACATAATAACGAAAAAAGCACAAAATGTCATTGTTTGGCGAAGACAACGCACCGTGGTCGCTTCCAGAGCCCAAATCGAACCAGGATGCATCGTCGGTGCTTGCCGGTGCACCAATCCCGCATAGCTATACTGAAGCGTTTGAGGAGACGAGCCCGATTGGCGGGTTTACAACTCTAGCGGCTTTGCATACCACGCTGGAAAAGTGTGGGGTTACAGAACAACAAAAGGATCGGGTGTTGGCAGCCACACGCCCTGGGAACAGTATTTCCCGGGAACTGTGGAATGTGATTATGGCGCTGGTGGCAATGGCCCAGCGGGACGAACCCGAGCTCGATCTCGAGGCGGTCGATAATTTGCGGGCCCACCTCCCTGATCTTTGGATTTCTCGCAACCACGACGACGACCATGTGCATAACCCATTGGAAGATAGTAGTGTAGTTAGGCAGGAGGAGGATGAAGCTGTGGAAGCGCCTGATAACCCTGGGTGGCAGGCGCCTACTGCCGCCAAGGACTACAACCCAATCAGCAAGGACACGATCAATATCACGATTTTGCCGGAAAAAGAAGGCATGTTCATGTTCCGTCACGTTGTTTATATCATTGAAGGGACTATGGAAGAGGCGGGTTCCAAACGGTTCAAGGTAACCCGCCGATACAGCGACTTTTTGTGGCTGCTGGAGTGTTTGGTCAAGATTTACCCGTTCCGATTGCTACCTGTCTTACCTCCAAAGCGATTGGCGGTGGATGGGAGGTATCTAAGCAACGACGCGTATTTTTTGGAGCGACGGCGACGGGGGCTAACCCGATTTGTCAACCAGCTTGTCAAACACCCGTTGCTTAAACGAGAAAAACTGGTGCAGTTGTTTTTAACCGTAGACACGGAGTTGTCGCAATGGCGCAAACAAGCCAGTTATCAGATCCAGGAGGAGTTTACAAACCGGATTATAAACCCGCAATTTGTCCAGGCGTGGGATACCGACGCGCAAATGAAAAAATGGCGCACGGTGCGTCAGGGTACTGAAGACGCGATTGAGATTTTATCGCAAATGGTGTTGTTGATGGATCGGGTTTGCAAGCGCCAAGAAGCAATGGCAAATGATATGAAAAAGCTGTCGGTTTCGTTTGCGTCGTTGCGCGCGCCACTGAGTAATATATACGCGGATAGCGACGATGGGGAAATGCCGGCGATCCGACAGGGGTTGGGCTCTTTAGGCAGGTACGCTGGAAACGGGTCCGAGTTGTATAGAGACGAGTCGAATTCGTTGGATATTGGCACGTTGGAGGATGTCAAGCAGATGCGAGAGTTGGTGGCGGGGATCCGGGAAATGTTTTATCGGCATGATAAACTGGGCGGTAACAATATTGGTCAACTACAGCAACGGATTGAATTGAATGAGCGCAAGTTGACTGGGCTGTCGCAGCGGCACGACTCTAAACCGAATGAGCTGGATAAACTGGCCAACATGATTGCCAGGGATAAACAGTTTATTAAGGATCAGACTAACCGTGACTGGTTGATTAAAGAATGCATGATGGAGGAGCTGGAGTTGTGCCAGCGGACCCAGTTTCAAATGTCAAAACTGGTCAAAGAGTGGACTACGGATCTGGTAAAGTATAGCGAGTTGTTGCAAACCAACTGGGCCGAGCTGGGCACTGATATTCAAACCCAATTGCCATAAAAGTTTCTTTTTCAGAAAAAAAAATCAGTAAATTAGTCTACACGTCTAGCGGTGCTTACAAACCCAGTTCCGCGGACCGAGCACATCAATTCAGTGTCGCTCTGCTGGCGCAGCAACACTTCGTTATTCCACAGCGCTTTAATATATCGCAGCAGCCGCACGAGCCGCTCGTCCACCGCGTCCTTGCCAATCACCAGCCGGCCCAAATCCTCCTTACCCAACAACATCATGACAACCGTCATTGGTAGTTGAGTCCGGGTCACTGCGCCGCCGATTGAAATCTCCTGTAAAAGTTGCTGGGCTACTTTGGTGCCCAGATCTTCCGGCACGCCACCCGCGCCACCAACTCCCTCGGCGCTTACGGCAAAGTTATTTTTGGCCTCTGCAACAAGAGTCACGCCGTACCCTGGCGACAACCCACATTCACCGCCTCTTGCAACGTCAGAGTAGATGAACGTTTCGCTCCCGGTTGGTTTCAACACGGCACGAGCCGCATCAATGATCCGGTTAACGTTATCCGGCGAAACCCGTGTAGAATAGGCGATACCGCGGATTTTGACAACCTGAGGGGTTTCTAATGCATGCAAAGTGTTTGGTTGTTTGATTGTCTTCATGGTCAAAACCACCTCGCCGCCGCCCTTTGGCTCGGCACCCCGTTTTACAATCTTCAGCTGGGGGTCGATATACCCAAACTTTTCCAGCACTGGGAAAAACGCAGTCCGGATCGTGTCGCAGCCAATATCCTTGGACGAGCTGGTGATGCCTTTGAGCGTGACCCGAAACTCCTTGTTACCAAATGGGCCGAGTAAAAGTAGCGGCTCGATAAAGTACCCAATGCCTCTGCTGAGCGGGCAGTTGTGGGTGTGTTCGCCACCGACGATAATCCCTGGTTTGTAAATCACCGTGGTACCGGTGTAGGAAATGTCAATCTGCGACCCGTTGGTGATGGCCTCGAGCAGCCGCAGAAACGACACTTCGTAATCGCGCACACCGGGGTCTGTGTCGTTGGATCGGATCTTGGTGATCCGAATAGCCTTCCCGCATAGCGTGCTGAGGACTAATCTGATTCGAAAATCCTCGCTCGATTCGAAGGTTATGGGTGTTGGGCTCATGCTTCTTTGTTGGCTAGCTAAGAGTTGCAGTATTGTATGAAGAGATATGAAGAGGAAAAAAAAAATTTTGTGGCCCCGCCGTTCAGCCTCACTACTTATTTTTCACTAAAGTGGTGAGGTAAATTTTCTTCCCAACCATATTTTTTTTTTTTTTTGTCTGTATAATATTTTTTTGCGACAACACACCATGTCACAAGCGCCGTCAAACACGGCGTCAGCACAGACATCGAAACGACCGTCTCCACCGACAACACAACCTCCTGCAAAAAAGCAGAAAAATGATACACCGTCTGGAGCTGGAGCTGGAGCTGGAGCTGGAGGAGGGTCAGGAGGAGCCGCTCAACAAGGCGGGGGCAATTCAGCGGGCCAAAATACACTCGACCCGGATCAACTATCCGACGCGCTGCTGGCGGCAGGGATTGACTTGAAGGATGAAGAGACGAGGATGCAGAACGAGCTACAAGCAGAGGCCATGTACGCACGGGAACGGGCCACGGCGCTGCCAAAAATGAGCCAGGAGTTTCTACAACTAGACCAGCTGCGGAAACTGGCGCGTAAATTAGGCCAGGATGAAGGGATAACGGTGAATATTGACAAGGAAAGCGAGCTGACACAGATGCTGCAGCTTTCTTGCCACGAGTGGATGATTTCTATCATCACAGATATGGTTGCATTGAATAGACACCGGAGGAGATCACGCAACGATGCTCATTCCGAAATCGGCCGTGCATTGCGCACCCTCGCAATCAAGGATAAAGAAGCTGAGGACAGACGTATTGCGCATAAAACTGTGATGGGGCTGGAAACAGGGGAGAATGAGAAAAAGGCGGGGTCTGAGGAAACTCAGTACCGGAATGCAAACGCCACTGCATCGATGATGACGGGTAAGAAGAAATATAGCTGGATGGCTGGCGGCGGCGGTGGTGCTGGAGGTGCTGGAGGAGGTGCTGCCGGAGCAGGAGGAGGTTCCGGAGGTCAAGGATCCGGCGGGGCTGGAGCGTTGGCTGGGTCAGCGGGTAGTGCATCGTCTGGCTCTAGAGGGTCGCGTAACGACATGAACATTAGGTATAGAGAGGCCCGAGAGGAGCCCCAGCTATCGTTGAGAGATCTAATGGGTTCATTAGAGGACCGGCGGCATGGCGTTGAGCGAACAATGATGAAGGGTTATGCTCGCATGAAGAATTAGCGCTATAATACCGTAGCTGGGAAAAAGAAAAATTTAATATTTATTTTTGTGACGCGTTTTTTTTCTTCCCTTCCTTCCTTCCCAACCCTCACTTATTACCACTTATTACTCGCTCAATAACAATATGGAGTTTAACCTTGGCGAGACGCTGGCCACCTTTAGCCAGAATAGGGCCGATTTGGTAGAGAACGATTATGAAGATGTAGGCGAGTGTTTGAACAAACTGATTGACAGTCTGGCGGTCAGCCCGGATGAAATCGCCCAGGATGATTACTTTTCAATCTCGGCGTTTATTTTGACGTATGTCCCCTCCTTTTTAGGTCTAGAAGAGAGAGACTAACAATGGCAGCGCGTTTGACGAACTCGACACGAAACAAAAGGAAAAACTACTCGATGTGATTATAACTGGGATACAGTTTGAGACGAACCAGTTGGCGGACGCGGAACCCGGTGAGGATCGGTTCCAAACCCTCACATCGCTGCTGGAAATGTACTCCTTTTTACTATACTGGTTTTTGGTAGACTTGGAAAGCAACGTGTTTAAAGGCCAGGTGATGGTGCACAACACGTCGGGAAAGGCGCGACCCAAGGTTACACAGGAATTTAGCGATGCATCGTCGCAGGTAATGTTGGCGCTAGAGGCGTGCTGCGTGGTGCTCAAATCGACCAAACTAGGCGCCATGTTTGTGACCAGCTCGGAAAAGGATCAATTTTGCGGGCTGTTTCTTAAACCAGTGTATCTGTTTATGGAATGCGAGCAGCTGATGAAAAATACCCAGGTCAAAATGTACATGTTCAAGACAATCTGCCTCGCGGTCAAGTCCCACCAACAACAAACCAACGTTAATACCTCGGTGATGCAGCTGTTGATCTATTTTGAACATTTACCAGAGCCGCTTGCCGAGCTGCTTCAGATCATGCACGAACAGTATGACCATCATCAAATCGCTGAGGATATGCTTCGGGAGCTGAGCAACCGGGACTACAATAGCAACGATACGCGCGGGCCAAAACTAGTGTCGTTGTTTGTGATCAAACTAAGCCAGTTGATCCCACAGGTGCTGATTAAACAAATGACGTATATGGTCAAGCTGCTGGAAAGCGAGTCGTTTACGCTTCGATGCGCTATTATCGAGGCTACTGGGAATATCATTTCGTATCTTGTCAAGCATCAGGCCCAGGATGACCAGGACGAACGGGCCGAGACCCAGCTCACGGCGATTATGGACCTGGTCGAGGAACGGGTGTTGGATGTTAACCCATACGCGCGGGCCAGAGCGATCCAGGTCTTGGTGGGGATTTGTGAGTTGGAGCGGAAATTCACGTCGCGTCGGTCCACCATGACCCAATACGCGGTGCAGTGTTTAAAAGACCGGTCGGTGATTGTGCGCCGGAATGCGGTAAAGTTGTTGACTCGGTTGGTGTCAACGCACCCGTTTGACCAGCTACACGGGTCCCAGCTTAATATTGAGGATTGGGAGAAGCGGCTGGAGCAGGTCGATGCCGAGTTGGACCAAATTTTACCCGATGATGAACGTGCCAAGCAGGCGTCTTCTGAAAAGGAAGAGGATGATATGGAACTTGACGCGCCGAGTGATGATGATGACGACGAGCAGGAGAAAAAGGCGGAAGAGAAGCCGCAGGCAACCCAGGTCAGTGAGGATGCGGAAATGATCAACCGGTTGAAACTTACCCGCAAATATTATGTCGAGGCGATTGAGTTTATCAAACTGGTCCACCAAGGGCTGGAGAATATCGAGACTTTGTTGTTTTCCAAAAACAAGAATGAGATTATCGATTCGATGGATTTCTTGGTGCTGTGCGACGCGTATGGGATTGAGATGGCGCGAAGTGGGATCCGGAAAATGATCCATCTGATCTGGGCCAAGGCGAATAACGACGAGGGCCAGGCAATCCAATCCCATTTGATTCAATGCTATCAGTCGCTGTTTTTTGAAACCCCAACTGGGGTGTCCGAGTCGGATGCCAACTTGATTGTAGCCCGGAACTTGATCTCGCTCACGTATAGCGCGACACTAGCTGAGTTGGCGAGTTTGGAGCACATGTTGGTAATGGCGATGAAAAAGAAACAGCTGATTAGCGGTGGGGTGGTCAAAATGCTGTGGAAGATTTATGGTTATCAGCAACGGGAGATTAGCAAGTCACAACGAAGAGGTGCGATTATCATCCTTGGTATGCTTGCCAAAGCTGATTCATCGATTGCGACATCTGGGTTGGACCTACTGCTGAAGATTGGGCTGGATGAACAGGGCAAAAAAGACCCAGGGTTGGCCAAGTACACGTGCATTGCGCTGCAACAATGCGTGTCGGAAGAGGACTGGAAGACATGCCAGGGAGGGAAGGGCCCCGCGGGTCGGATCCCAAAGGAGCACGAAGTGATTGAGCGGTTATGCGCGATTCTTCTAACGCCTTGTACCGAGTCAATGGAGTGGTTTGGAATCGCCGAACAAGCTATTGAGGCGATCAACAACTTGTGTACCGAGCCGGATGTGGTGCTGACCCAGCTGATCCGGATCAAAACTACTCACTTGTTCCAGCACTCTAATGAGGAGGATGCCAACCTGGCCCAGCTGCTGTTTATCGTGGGCGAATCGGCGCTAAAGATTATGGTGCATTTGGAACGTTGCGAGGCAATGTTCAAACGCGCCAAAATCGCTCTAGAAAAGAGCAATACCAGCAAACGGGCTGCTGCTTCTAGTAGTAATAAAGAGGAGGATGATTTGGATATGGTTGCGAGCGGGGGTGGCGGTGCTACTGAAGACGACTTTACCGACGCAATCGCGTTTATTCGCGAAAAGGAGCTGCTATACGGCGAGCATTCGTTACTCGCCAGGTTTGGCCCCATGGTGTCGGACGTTTGCAAACAGGTGCTACGTAACGACACCACCGCCGACCACGTGTGTGTGGCGGCGACTCTATGCCTCAGCAAGTTTTCCTGTGTTAGCTCGCAATATTGCGAGGATAACCTGCCAATTCTCATGACACTGCTGGAACGCTCCGACAAGAGCTATATCCGGTCCAATTCCGTCCTGGCGTTGGGCGATATTGCCGTTTGTTTCAACCACATTCTCGACGACAATACTGAATTTTTGTACCGACGACTTCACGATAAATACCCCGTGGTGCAAAGAACTTGTCTAATGACGCTTACTTTTCTAATCCTGGCCGGCCAAGTCAAAGTGAAAGGACAATTAGGCGAGATGGCAAAGTGTTTGGAAAATGACGAGCCGCGAATCGCCGATCTAAGCCGCATGTTTTTTACAGAGCTGGCTACAAAGGATAATGCAATTTACAATGGGTTTATCGACATGTTTAGCGTGCTATCTGCCGACCAGTCCCTATCCCAAGACGCGTTCCACCGCATCCTCAAGTTTTTAATGTCGTTTATCGACAAGGACAAGCAGGTCAAAAATTTGGCCGAAAAGCTGCACGCGCGGCTGCTAAAGTGCGAGTCGAGCAAAGTGTGGCACGACTTGGTCTATGTGTTGAACGCGTTGTCGCACAAAAACGACGAAATTCAAAAGACTATCGACGAGGGGTTCAAGTATGTTCCTGGGAGGTCCCTTCCTCCAGCTTCTGCTCCTCAAAAGGACCAGCCGCTTCAGGACCAGCAACTTCAGGACCAGCAGCTTCAGGACCAACAGGAGCCGATTCAGGATCAGCAGGAGGAGTAGTAGATGTAGGCTTGTTTCTCATAGATGGCGGAATCAATTGTCGGACCCGCAGCTCGCGGTTGTTGAAAATCTCCCCGTCAAATAACTTTATAACGGTTTGCGCGTCTTGCTCCGAATAAAAAGTGGCAATTGCAAACCCACGCGAGCTGTTTGGATCGCCGATTTTGGACGGAATCTCCACATGGTATATAGGCGCACCATTCCGCAAAAAATCCTTCAAATCCTGCCATTGCGTGTTGTACGGAATATTCCCCACATAAACCCGCTGCCGGTAATTCTCATGCGATGTCATAAACTTGCGACTCACATTATTGTTGCTGCCTGATGAACCCGCCGACGACTGGTTGTGATGATGATGGTGGTGATGATGGTGATGCTGATTAGTATTGTTGTTGTTATTATAATGATGCAAAAACTTTTTGGGCAACGCCTCGTAGTTGATAAATGCAAGCACAAACTGGACAACCTGGTTGTTGTCCATTACAGTTTGCTGAACCGAACACCATTCCGGTTGGTACCCATACGGCCCGATTGGCGCAATCTCCGACGTTACAATCGCTGCTGAAAACACTTCTGGCTCTGGCGGTCTATTCTGGTTAATCGTCGCCACCAAGTGTACTGCATTGGAATACGCATTTGGTCCCCGAATCTTGACCACCGAGCAGGTTGGCGTCAATACCCGCACATGGCCAATATGAGTTGGTTGTAAATAACTAGCCAGCATTTCTTTAACCAGCCGCCATGATCCGATTGGCTGGTAATTCCGCAAAAACACTGGCTGGTCTTGCTCATAATACGGCATCATTGGTGGTGGAGGAGGTGCAAACTGCCCTGGAGCTCCAAGCGGTGGATGATGATGAGGAGGAGGCGGCGGCGGGGGTGGCGGCCCGAGCGGCGCACCGCCCGACGGAGATGTGTACAAACTCTGCTGTCCCATTGCCGGTGACCCATTAAAATCCATCATCATTGGAGGCGGGTGGTACATTTGCGGTGTCAATTGCATTGTATCCATAGTGCCAACTAAACTATCCATCATTGCCGGTGGCGGCGGCATTGCGGCTTGAGGTGGTGGTGGTGGTGGTGGTGGTGGTGGCGGCGGCGGGGGAGGAACAGCAGAATTGTTCCCACTCAGAGTCGCCGGGATAAAATAATTGCCAAACGAGCTAGGCGTATTAGTACTAGTAGTGGTACTAGTAGTGTCGTCGCTACCCAATGCTGCCTTGTCCTCCTCCTCATCTTCTCCACTATTCCCTTCTTGTACCGTCTCACTGTCATCATTCTTGTGATGATTACTACTAATCCCGTTCGTGACCGAGGAAGACGACGAAGATACAATCAACGGCTCATCGTTCTGCCGCATGGCAGCCGTCAAATCGCCATTCTGGTTGCTCATGGTATGAAATAGGTATGAAAAGATCACGCGTTTTTTTTTGGTTTTTTTTTTTGGCCTTCTCAATCTCCTCTTATTAAGATCTTGACTGAGCACTTGTTTGTTACAATCCGCCAAATCCAATATATATATATCTGGGCACAATAACGCGCTGCGAATTACCCGATTTCGTTGCTCGATGGGAGTCTAATCCTTTGTGTCTAAATTTGTTCCCGATAACCGTCTAGTAGTACTGTGGGCGTTTGTGATAAGAACAGAATGCGAAATGCGATTGGCGAGGATAACCAGTATCAAAATGCGAAAATACCAATTGAACTTGTTAATCTATTCTAGATGGAGATAGACTGACAGAATATGTGTTGTGAGGAAGAAAAAGAGAAGGGAAAAAAAAAAAATAAGAGAGAGAGAGAGAGAGAAGGAAGAGGGCACAATGGGAAGAAAGGAAAAAAAGAGGAAAAAAAAGAGCAAACGCAAACCCGCGGTGGGAGGTTTCGGTGGGAGGGTCGGGCCCGGCCGATTATCGTTCATTAAACCCATTATTTCATTATTTCATAATAACAAATAGCGAAAACCTCCCCCCGATAAAACTCTCTATTGCAGCTATAAATACGTGTTTCTACGAGTGTGGTAAATAAATATACAGTTACAGCGCACAGCAATCCTTCTTTTTGTTCTTGTTCTTTGCTCTGATCACTGGAATCGCTTTTTTCGCGCCTCCAGCTTTTCCGGGTCGTCAATCGGTTTGGAAGCGGAAGTGGAATCCGAGTCCGGTTTGGCTCGCTTACGATCATGTTTCTTGGCTGCTGTTGCTGGCTCGCCATTCAAAATCCGATCCGCTTGCTCCGCATTAACACCAAATTTTTGCACACGCAGCTTTTGCTTTTCCAATTCCTCCTCGTTGCCGGTGGAAAACTTTTTGGCGCGTTTGATCCGCCGATCCAGTTCGGCAATTACCTGCGCTAATAGCTCGCTCTCATCCGCTGGTTTTGGCGTTTCATTGGTAGTAACCGCTTCAGCCGGTTTGGCTGGTTGCTCTTTTTCAGTCTCAACCGGCTTCTCTGCCTTTTCTGCTGGTGGAGCTGCTTCTTCTGCCTCATCCTCAGCCACCGGCTCAGCTGCAGCTTCAGCTTCCTCGGGAGGTGGAGCCTTGTCGTTCTCCTCCAACTTGGCAATCAGCTCCACCTTGGTCCCGGTGGTTGACAACCCACGTTGTTTGAGCAATTCCTTCAACTCTGCGACTTTTTGCGAACTATAAGCTACCATTTTTTGATAAACAATTTTGTTGACGCGATCGAGAAAGAGGGAAAAAAAGTGAGGTGGAAATATTTCAACATCATCTTACAGCACCGCATTGGGAGGTTTCCCCCCCCCCCCCCCCCCCCCCCCCGTTTACCCGGTTCTTCAGCGCCGCGCGTTTTCATCCTCCTCCTCCTAATATAAAGAAAATGCAATTACTATAAAAACTGTCATGTATAAATTAAACCTAGAAAAAAAACGATTCTAAGGCGCTTGTTGCTTGTCCGGGGTCAATGCAGGCTCGTGGAGAGGCGCCCCCGGGCAATAATCCCGGAGAATCTTGTGCAAAGCGCTTCGGATGATTGGTTTGGTCACCACACCATTCATCCCTGCCTCAATGCACTCATTCTCACTGCCCTTATCCGCGTACGCAGTCATGGCAATAATCGTATAAGGATAGCCTAGCGTACCTCGCATAAACTTTGTAGCTTCAAGCCCATTTAGCTTTGGCATTTGAATGTCCATAAACACAATGTCATAAAACACCCCATCTTTGATCGCCTCCTCCACCTTTTCCACAACTCGTTCCCCATCCACTGCCAGAGTGATATCGGTGATACCTTCCAGCCGCAGCATCCGTTTGACAATCTCCTGGTTCACCACGTTATCCTCTGCCACCAACACGCGTACATTCTCTTTATACCGTGTCGCATTCGAGTCGGATCGCAAGTGATGCGCGGTTTGATACGCCTGAGGAAAATACGACTCGGATTTACGTGACGATACACTCCCGCTTCGTTCCAGCTCCTCGTTCGGAGCCATCTCCGCCAATGGACTCATGGCGCTGCTCTTTACGCTGTTATTTCGAGATAGCAACGACCCCTCCGGTGAGGCTACTAATCTGGTCATTTTCAGCGGCACCCGAAGAGTAAACTTGGACCCTTCGTCAAGTTTGCTGGATACCAAGATATCACCCCCGGTTAAATGAGCCAGCTCTTTACAAATCGCCAAACCCAACCCAGTCCCGCCGTGTTTTCTCGATAATGCCTGGTCACCCTGCACAAATGGCTCAAAGATGGTAGTCTGCGCGCTCTCTGCGATCCCCGGACCGGTATCAACCACCTCAAAGTCAAAAATAAAGTCCCGTGGGTGTTCAATCGCCGGTCTGGATACCGATAAGGACTGAGAGGTCGGCTGGTTTGACGAGTTTGTAAAGTTCTTGATCGATTCGCGGATACTGCTTTTACTCCCCGTTGAACCTTGATCGCTTTTCCCGCTTCTCACGCTTCGAGTCTCTTCAAACAACGTGCCAATGTTACGATTCACACTGGACTGGCGCTGGTGGTTAGTAGTATTAATCGACGGATTCAGACTCTGCTTGCTTCCCCGTCGACTACCACTACTACTAGGCTGCTGAACCTCGCCAGTGTTGCGAATATGCACAGTCACGGTGCCATCCGCAGGCGTAAACTTTAACGCATTGGACACCAAATTGCACATGACCTGTAGGATTCGGCTGGAATCGCCATACAACACCATCAGTGTTACGCTGTCCAGTGGAGTAACCACGTTAAACTTGATGCCCTTTTCTGCAGCCTGAGCTTCATACATGGTCCGCAGATTCTGGTATATATCCGACAGCATAAACTCCTTTTCATCAAGCTGCAACCCGCCAATCTGGTTCTTGGAATAAGTCAGCAAGTCGGTCAACAAATTTGTGAGCAGATTCCCGCTTTTACGAATCACGTGAAGCGAGCGCTTAATTTTGGACGGGTCGCGCTCGGTCAACGACACCGCGGTCATGCCCAAAATCCCATTCAGCGGAGTCCTCAGCTCGTGCGTTATACTAGCAATAAACGTGGACTTTTTCTCATTAGCCTCCTCAGCGGCCTGTCTCGCCGCTTCCTCCTCCTTGGTTCGTTCCGACACTCGGTCCTCCAAAAATAAATACTGTTTTACAAGCTCATTGCTCATATTGTTGAAAGTTTCGCTCAAATCAGTCAGCTCGTCCCTGCATAGCCGCCTGGGTAGCGGCACTGTATTCGGAATAGCAATTGTGTCTTCGTTTTTCCGAAGCACCGTGCCTTCATCATACGCCCGCATATTGAACCATTTTTTGATCACTTGTTTAAGCGAGCCCCGTCCACTTGAAACTGCCGGTTGCTGATTCGCCGGAAGCTGGCGCAACAACCCATCGCTCAGGTCCCTCCCGCGGTGAAACTCGAGTTTGGTTTGTTCAGTAGCGTGACGCAATCGGTATATAGGCCTCACGGCATAGTGCGCCAACGGAATTGTCACAATCACAATAAATACCGCGAGTCCAAACGAGGTTGAAATCACAATCGCCTTGAGCCGGTTAATTGGTTTGTACACCCGAGATTTGGGCTCCTCTACTAATACAACCCAATTTGCAAACGATAAATTTGCCGGTGCGTAGCCAATGATCATATCTCCGCTCTCCACTGTATGCGTATTATAGTCCGTTCCGGGCTCGCCACTTAGCAAGGCAGTGGCTATTGATGGTATCGTCTCCAAAGGAAACTGGCCCATCCGTTGGTGGTTATCGTCACCCGTGGGTGAAAACAAGTATCGAAACGATAAATTGTACGGGTTTTGCAGCTCGTCCAGGTTCAGATAATTCGGCACTGTTTCCACCAACGACATTGTCGAAGTGGGGTCCAGACCAACCTCCTCACGCACAACCTTTTGGATAGAGTTGGACGACACTACCAAGGTCAGATACCCCGTCTCACTCCGCTCCTCAATCAGCGTGGTATTTTGCAGAATCGGTAGAGTAATCGACATGAGGTGGTCAGGGTCCGCTTGCGAAGGCCCCGCCACCACCCCAAGTTGCTCCTCCAACGCCTTGGGGCGCTGCTTTTGCTGGAGTGGGAATAAAATCGGGTCCAGGGTGGAATACGACCCAATCGTGTTGTTTGTCTGGTTAAACACCAAGTCAAAGCTTGTAGTGTACAACCCCACCCCCAGCATCACGCTATATGTCCCTAGTGTCGAGTTGAAAAAATCGTGAAGCTCGTGCCAGTTTGACTCGCTTCGATTACCGGCTCGGTACCGTGATAATGCAGATTGAACTTGTTCACGGTTAGACAGCCACGACACTTGGTAGTACAACGACATGAACGCTTGGACAACCTGCGAGGCCTTGAGCTCGGCAACCATGCTCAGTCGCTCCCCACGCAAGTTCACCACGTAGTTGGTTGTGTTGACCCCCGTGACGATGGCGAATATAGTCACCGAGATACCAACCACCAGCAGCACGAATATCGTGAGCTGCTGTCGAATGCCAATGTGTATACTTTTCATGATCTCATGAGAAGTTTAATGCAGAATAATTGGTATTAAAAAAAAATAAATAGTCGGGGGGAGTTTTCTAGAAACGGTCGCGAGTTGGCCCTTGAATCTTTAAATGCTTGGTTGGTTTTTTTTTATTTTTGCGTATCTAAAAGGCGAGGGGACGAGGGTTTTGGGAATTTTATTGAGAGAAAAAAAAAAAAAAAAAAAATGTCAGAAAATAACGAAGGGGGCATAAAATTTTGTGTGTTTCCGTTAGCCGATTCATCAAAGTTTTGTACCCCATTTTTTTTGTTTCCCATTGTATCTGCTACGTCATTCTTTTTTTTTAAATTTTTTTTTTTTTATACTTTACATAATCAAAAGCCGCATTTTTTAAGGAATACTCTGGGCGCTAAAAATACAAAAACCTGGTCCGTTTTTGATAAAGAGAGCTTTCGGTTTGATAAATTATATTATGTCATGTTAGATGGCATCGTTGCGTGGTTCATTTGCATTTAATCGGTAGATGTTATTAGTTACTAGTAGTAAAGAGTCGGATTACCGGTCCAGTCCCGGCCGGGTACTCAGCAAAGGCGTTGAAAGTGAGAAAAAAATTCAAAGCTTACTGATCAACTGCACCTACCCAGAATGAGATTTGTAGCCAGAACAATTGCCAATCCGACCAAACAACTGTCGAGTTTTATCTCGCAAAATGCCACCTCGAGACTAGTAGTAGGAACGCCTAAACATGCCGAGGAGATTATGGATCATATGGAAAAGTCGCCGATCCAGACTGTGGCGATTACCGTGGACGGGGTCCCGTTTGGCTCGCAGACTGGGTTTTCGATTCTGGAAATGACCGAGCCAATGCTGCTATCGGATCAGCAAAAGATTGTGCAAGGAAGCAACCGTCCGACTCATTATACAACGTCTCGAGAAAGCTGGACACTAGACAAGGGCCATGTATCGTTTAGCTGGCAAAACAGCTCTCGGGTGGTAGTGCCCACTGCAAACACGCAGTTTGCAACTGGTACTCAATCCGCCATGGCCTTTAACGACCCTACTCTACCGCTAAACCGAACTTTACTGTCCTCGCTGCATATTGGGCTGCCGCTGGAACTTAAAAAACAGCAATCCTCGGCACCACTCACCAAAATCACTGACGATTTCACAATCACCTCGTTCAAGGACAATCTAATCAAGACGCTTGATGATAGACCGGCGGCGTCTATTTTGGAAGAAATGCCAGTGCTGCAAAGGGGCGATACAGACGCACAACGAAACCGCAAGGTGTTTGCAACTGTGCACAACGCCCAGGGGAAATTTCACCGGCATGAAGTGACTGCCGGCGGTGGCGGATCGTGGTCGCCTCGAGCCAGCATGCTGGTGCTGGAATCAGAGGCCCGGTTCGAGCCAGGCGACAAGCTGTATTTCTCAATGCACGAGCCAACCACCGACAACCGCCGTCAAGTTGGCGAGGCGATTGCCCAGTATGAAAAATACTCGCAGCAGTTTATTCTCGAGTCTAAACCTATTTACGAGTCGGTCCATGACCAGCTGCCCGTGACGTACCCATCCGATACCATCATCCCGTCATTTGGCCTGGCATCTGAATCAGGGTATTTAGTGGACAACGTCAAGCATGCTGTAGAGGGCGAGTTGGTATCGCTGGAAATGCATTAGAATTGGAATGGAAAAAAAAAATTTTTAGAATTAGAATTCAGAAAGGAATGGCCAGCCTAGTGATTGCACTGTGGCGAGTAGAGACCTGGCGTAGTTGCGTTCTCTACTCTCTAGTGCTTGGGGTGGCGATGGCTGTGGTAGTGATTGTGATTGTGATTGCGCGGACCACTCGCCTGAATAAATAATAGCCACAATCTTGACGCCTAGAATCAAACTCAACGCGCGTAGTGCGTATTTCAACGCCCGTTGGCTCAGCCCCGTGAGATTCAACGGGTCCAGATTAATGATCGATCGAGGCATGGCCCCCTGCCGTTTTGTCGGATGCTGCTTGTGATGATGGTGACGCTTTACCAGCGCGTTTTCCAAACGCGATGTTTGTTCAAGCTGCATCACCCACCGCGCCGTTTCCTGTTGCGCCTTGTCACCACCGGTAAAAAACGAACTTGGAAGGTTGACCACATACTCTTGTTTTCTTTTTGGCTCTAGTTTAACCAACGAAAGGGTGTTGCGAACGTGGTAGGAAACGCTCCAATCCATAAACCGTTTCGCAGTACAATATCTCAACCAAGCGGCGCCCTGTTCTGTGAATAAGAACGAGCATAGCACAGGGAGCTCGCTAGGGAAAAGCTCGGGTGCGTAATCCGGCGACATTAGCACGCTGGCAACCATCTCTGTGCCATCCTCAATGCTAGAAACCCCACATGGGAACGTTTCATTATCATCCGAAAATGGAGTGATCCCAGCGCCTTCCATTTGCGACAAAATCTCCGCCTTGAGGTTAGTCACCAGCCCCGGGTCCATCAAATCACTCTTTGCTACCAGTGGAACAATAGGACAATACAAGTTAACCTCCTTCATCCGAACTAAATCGTCCTCTTGCAAAGTTCCCTCAACCAGGTACAAACACGCGTCAACGTGGGAAAATTCCGAGCTCAGAGTCGAGGTCAGCAGACTCAACACTTGCGGGCTGCTTCCGTTAACCAACCCGCTAGTCTTTCGAAACTGCCGCTCCAGATACTCTTGACAGTCAACACTCTCCACAAAGCACAGATTCCGTTCCAGCACACTCACATCGCTAGACGAGGAAGAGTGGGCCAAACTTGGCCGGCGGTTGTTGCTAAAAGTAGACGTACTGGCGGCGGCGGATTCAGGGCTCACCTGATCGTTCAACCAAAACAGTGGGAACGGCTTTGTAGAAGCGCTAATCTCCCAAACCCCTTTATCAGCTGTCGAGGCTTCGTCTACGTGCACAATATCCAGTGTGGTGGTTGTGATTGCTTGAATAAGCGAGGTTTTCCCAGTGCCTGGTTTGCCACAAATCAGCAGTTTTAGCTTGCCCAGGTTCAACCCGGCTTGAGTAAATGGCCGTTTCGATGGTAGCTGCACCGTGGGCATGATAAGCTGTGGACCTGAGGAGTTTAAACACACTTCATCGCGCACTCTAGTAAACATTGATTGATCAAACGACTCGACGCCAAAATCGTCGTCCTCCCCGGACATGTCGTGGCTGAGTATCGAACACGGGCTCTTTTTGTAGTCTGATATCGACTCCACGTCGCTGTTTACTTCAGAATCCAACACAGGGGTCTTGACAAACCGTGGCGAGGCGTTGATGTTGGTGGTGCTGGTAGTGGCCACCCCTTGCCCGTGGTGGTTCTTGTGCCTGTCCTGAGGCGCTTCGTTTGTCAAAAAGAACCTGGTCGACATCTTTTTTTACCTGAATACTTTTAAAGGATTAGCGATTAAAGATTAAAGATTAAAGGCTTAATTAACGGAGAGGTGTTGTTTGTTTTTTTTGCTGAATGTTTTGGTGGCAATTTAGGATTAGGTCTACAAAGTGCGCAGTAGTGCATGATGATAACGCAGCAGGTGGTGGGCGCGCACGCGCGCGGGGTGGGTTACTCACTCACTTGACGTTGCTTACGTATTATGTGTTTGGGACAAAGGTGTGTGTGGTGGCGCACCCCACACACACACTTACAAACTCAGACACTATTATATTTAATTACCCTTTGAATTGCGCAGTCCCTAATTTTTTTTTAAACTCCCTACCTTTATTCTTATCGTATCAAAGGGCATTTCACAATCACAATCACAATCAACAGAAAATAACAGATGTCCGTGTCCTCGTCTTCGGCTTTGCCGTATCGGATCCCAACCACAAACGAGTTTACCAAAATCTACAAATCGTATGTCAAAAAAAAATCTAATCTCAGAGGCTAACAATAAAATAGGCCGATTTCATTCCAGGAGCAACACTTTCTCGCCTCAGCAACTAAATGGACCAAGAACCGGCTGTTAGGAGAAAAGGAGAGTCAGGTAGCGGTGCCTAGCCATGCGGTGGATAGCTCGGATGCTCCGGTGGTTACGTTTGGCGGGGATGATAACGGTCAGGTAGTACTTGCGTATGAAAACTGCGTGCAAGTGTGGAACTACAACCCGGATGAAGACGGCGGGGTGTTTGTGTTTGGCGGGAGCACCGAGAACATTTCCGGCAAGGTCATCAGCGGCACTTTGCTGTCTACAAACAAAGTAGTGGTGCAGGTATCACGGCGAGACACGACGGAGCTGGAAGTGTACAAACTGGGCGAGGGGTTTGAGCAAAAAGTGGTGATTCCGCCTAGTGGAGCTGGATCGGGCCCGTATACCGTCCACTGCCCGAGTGGCTGCGACTATTTCGCGGTTGTGGCCAAGACTGGTGAGGTGGCGTTGTTTGGGGTGGAAGATTACGTGCCGATTGACTTGTCTGGACTGGAAACCACTCTAGGTGCTGATAACATGCCACTGCTGGATATTCGCGGCCGGTGGGTGGCTATTGCGCCAAAAGCAGCGTCCTCCATCAGCGCACACACCACACTCAAAATGCCCCCTGCGGGTCCGCTGCACGAACGCATTGTGGAGAGCTTTTCCAGCACCGCCGCCGCCTCGCTTAAATCACTGAGTGATTACAGCGTCGACGGGATCAAATCATATCTAGTCCGGGACTACAAAAAGACCAAGAATGGGATCCCATTGAACCAAATGATCAACAATCTGTGGGATACAAACACCAACGCGGTGCAGATTATTGATGTCCCCACAAAGAGCACAATTTGCAACTTTACGCCGCTTTATGGCGTATCACATTTATCCCTATCACCTCACGACACAACTCTAGCCACTGTTTCACTGAATGGTGACCATGTTTATACATACGACCTGTCGTTTGTACCGGCCGAAGTTGGCGTGACTGGGCGATATGTGCGCGGCAAGATCCCGGCGCGGGTGCGCAAGATTGTGTGGGACAGTTTTGGCGGGTTGGGGGTGATCACGTGGGAAAAGGGCAGTCTACACTGGTTTGATAAGCGCCGGTCGTTTGACTCAACAAACAAAGTGTGGGCCCTGAGCGGGTGGAATATCGAGAGCGGGCAGTTTGTAAGTAAAGGGGAAGACGAGGCCAAAATGCAGCTAATGCTGTTGATCCGCGGCCAGGTTTTGATCGCCAATGTGAAGGATGGGGTTTGTACGTGGAAATACGACATGCCATGGGGTGCAGTGAACCGGGTGGAGTCGATTAAACACGAGCCGAATCAGAAAAAAGGGGGCCGCAGCGATCCGCTGTCAAACTTTGAGCTTGAACCGTGTTTGCCCTTTCCGTTTGCACACAAAGATCGTCGCATCATCATGAGTGTGTATGAAAATGAGCAGGATCATTTCAAACTGGGCAAGCACTCTGAGCTGGCTATATTTGGCAAACCAATTGCAGTACAGAATATTGAGTTTGGCAAACCCGATGGCCGTGCCAAATTCTCCCCAGAGTTGGAGGCTACGAGCAATAGTGACGAGATTCGCCAGGCAATGGAAAGCATGGTTATTAACGACGACACGGCTACAATCAAGAGCGTGAAAACTAATGCGACGGCTAGTAGCGGCCAAGGCAGTCTGGATCTTGATTTTGATATTGACGAGCTGTAGTATTAGACGTCTTTTTTTTTTTTTCCCTCTTTTTTTTATCTGTGGCTTGTTGAATATGTTAACTTCGTGTAGCTTGCTTAGGGCTTGTTACGATCTCGCCACCCGGTACCAACTATATGGTAATGCGTCTATCACTGCCTAACACGCTCACCACAAATTTACCGTTAAGGAATGTCCCCTTGGGTGCTTAGTTTTTTGACCGTTTTAAGAATTTTTAGGATAAAGCTAGGGCCGGTTTGGAATAGTCTGTGCTAATTGAGTCCCTGAAAGAAGAGGGTTCAGGCACTCGGCTTTTGGATTTTGGATTTTTGGCCCAGGAAGGGGGGATTCGGCATTTCAAAACCCCCTCCAGCTGTTGAGTGCCGATGAGGGTTTTAAAAGAGCAAGAGTTTCTGCCAGTTTTCGAAGCAATACTTGGTACTACTCACACTACTACTTTTTCCAAATTCACACGCATAAACTATATACTAATGATTTCACACGAGTTTCATAGTAATTGTCGCCATGGCGTTGTTTAGCATGCAAGGTGCATCAGCTCAGTCCATCATCACAGAATCGCACAACCCTATTGAGCCAACTCCCACAATTATTACAGAATCGCATAATCCAATTCAACCAACTCCAACTGTGTGTTACAAGCCTAAAATCAACACCACGTTGATGTGGAAGCGACGGTAGACTAAGTAATCTATAAAAAAGGAACTGGATATCGACAAGGCCCCTTGTAATATCTAATTGACAAAACCGGTGATAGAATTCTGTCCTTTTATCTACGCTCACTTGCTAGTAACTGTAAAGGGTTGAGTGAAATAGTCTCACGAATCTATTGCGCCAGATGATTAATATGGGGCCGACTGCACCGGAAAAATCGGGCTCTATTAGAGTAGAGATTGGGTAGTCTAGCAATAGAAAAGTTGATCGAAATCATAGTAGTTCAGAGAGAATTTTTTTTATGTTAAGCTCAGGTGAGCGCGCACCATTGGGGGGTCCACACTCTCACAGTCCCTGGCATGTCGAAGATCCGCAAGGACGGGGGGACAACAAACTTAGCAAACCCCGATAGAAAATTACGAAAATCAGTACAAAGGGGCAATCGTGCCTTGTAGCTTGTATATATCTTTTCTTTTTCTTTTTAATCTCAGAGAGAAAAACGCAGGTTAAAGACGTGGACTGATAAACCTCTGGTCCGACCGTGATGAAAGTCGGAGGAGCAGTCGTTCCCGGAAATTGGGAGCGCAACGCCAAGCCGCACACTAGCCCCACGCCACGCCACGCCAATTGTCTAAGACACTAGCCCTGTACCAAAAAATTATCCGCAGGTAAAATTACCGGACCTGGAATTGCCGAAACCAGGTCCCTGTTTGCAAGGCTCAAGATCATATGCCAAAATAAAAATAAAAATCTATAAAGGTGGACACATTTAACCCTTGAGATTTCGTTCTTCACTACCAAGTTACACTAATGTCTTCTCACAAGTTTTTAATAATTGTTGCCACGGCAGTATTGAGCATGCAAGGTGCGTCAGCTCAGACAATCACAATCCTGTTCAACCAACTCCAACTGTGATTACTGAGTCTCACAATCCTATTCAACCCACCACTACCAAGACTTTGACTGGCGGCAAGTCTACTGACGACTGCTCTGATACTACTACCACCAAGACTCACGATAATGTGCCATGCTCCACCGTGGAAACAACCCCGGAGGTGACGACAGTCACGATTACTAGCAAGGGCAAGGCCACCACCAGGACTTTTACCAAGCCGTGCAGTGAGGCTACCAAGGAGCATGAACCTGTGCCAACCAGCTTTGACCAGCGCGTCCAGTCTGCCAAGCAAAGCGGTTCGGAGGATGGCGAGGCTGAGCAGGATGCCCAACCTACCGAGAACAGTGACCCGAAACAGGCTGATGGTGCTTCAGCTACTCCAATCGCACAAGTCAACACCGGTAGTCTTTCCACCGTGTCTTTCACGCTTGTCGCCTTGGCAGCTCTAATTTTCCAAGTATTTTAATCCTCAATATACAATTAGCCCGAGTTTAGCTCTGTTTAATAACTAATTTTTGATACCACCTCAACAAGCTGAAGCTAACCGTCAATTACAGAATCGCGTTACGCCGGCGGTAACAGTGATTACCGAATCACACCATCCAATTGGACCGATTCCAACGGTGATTAGCGAGTCACGTAATCCGATTGAGCCGTGTGTTGCAAGCCCTAAAATCAACACTACTTTGATGTGGAAGCGACGATAGACTAACTAATCTATAGAAATCTACATAAAAAAAAAAGGGACTGGATATCGACCGGGCCCCTTGTAATATCTAATTGACAAAACCGGCGATACAACAGTACGCCCACTTGGTAGTGCTGTAACCGTAACCGGGTTTGAATAAAATAATCTCACGAATCTATTGCGCCATATGATTTAATATGGGCCGATTGCACCGGAGAATCGGGACCTGGCGCGTCGAGATCCGCAAGCGGGGGGAGAGAACAAAAATATACCAAACGCCGAATAGAAATTACGAAATCAGTATAAAAAGGCGATTGGCGCCTTGTAAGCTTGTATACCTCTTCTTTTTTTCTCTTTTTATATTACACAGAGATAAAAAATAAAAATAAAAAAATGCAGATTAAAGACGTTGACATGACGGCGGCTCCTTCGCCAACCACTCAGGATGATAAGCGACCCAATATTGTCATGTTCATGCCCGATGAGCTTCGGTACGACGCATTGGGTTGTTCAGGCAACACAAAAGTCAAGACCCCCAACCTTGACGCGTTTGCCAAGGGCGGGACCATGTTCAGCAACATGTACGAGCAGCACTCTGTCTGCTCGCAATCGCGTTGCTCAATGTTCACATCAAAGTACCCGCACGTGACTGGGCTGCGGGGACTGCAAACTCTGATCAAACCATGGGAGAACAATTACTTCAAGACAATGAAGCAATCCGGGTACCACGTGGCGGTTCTAGCTCCCCGTGGGGACATGTTTGCGCCGGAAGTAACCGAGCTGAGCGTGGATGAGTATGGGTTTTTGGAGACCCCTGAGGACTTTATGCCAAACTTTAGCGCGCACATTTCCTCTAAAGATGACCACCACACATTGATGGAGCGGCTCTTCTACGAAGGGTGGAGAGACGCCAAAGCGGCCTTGGACTATGATGAGCTGTTGGTCCGGTCGGTTGAAAAGTGGCTGACCAACCCACCAACCGATAAACCCTGGTTGCTGTTCATGCCGCTAATCTTCCCCCACCCTCCGTTCACTGTCGAGGAGCCTTGGTTCTCAATGTACAACCGGGCTGACATGCCAGGCCCGACCAAACCGGAGGATAAGACTGGGTACGAGCCAGAGTATATGGGCCGGATCCGGGAGGTGTACGGGACCGGCCGGGCCAACTTGCAAACCTGGCAGGAGATTAAAGCAACCTATTATGGCATGATCTCACGGTTGGATAGCCATTTCGGCCGGACGATCAAGGCGCTGAACGATAATAAGCTCAAGGATGGCACGTTGGTTTTATTCCACACTGATCACGGCGAGTATCTAGGGGACTATGGGCTGGTTGAAAAGTGGCCGTCTGGGTTATCCGAGTGTTTGGTGCACACGCCGTTCATTATTTCGGGCCCGGGAATCCCCGCCGGGAAGGTGCATGACTGCATGGCGGAGATGGTTGACATGGCGCCTACTATTTACGAGCTGACCAAACTACCAGATAAATTGCAGTATCATAATGACGGCAAGTCTCTGGCGCCGGTGATTAAAGGTGAACGAACCGACCACCGCGAGTTTTCGTGCTCAGAGGGCGGGTTCCTATGGTCGGAGCGGGACATTATTGAGCACGCGTCGTTCCCATACGACCTCAAGGCTGGGCTGCAGCACAAGGAGCTGCAGACCGTGGGCCGGTCGCTGTCGATTCGAACCAAAGAGTGGACGTACATCTACCGGTTGTACGAGCCGTGCGAGCTCTACTCGCGAACCAACGACATGGCCGAGATGCACAATCTTACTAAAAATCCAGAGTATGACCATGTGGTGCGGCAGTTTGAGGCAATTGCGTTTCGGTGGTTTGTGCAAAAGAGCGACCACGCCCCAGGCCACAGTGACCCACGACAACCGGACGTCCACTTGCCCACTCCAAAGCAGCAATTTGACGAGCGAATGAAGAACAAGCGTTAATGCACCTCTCTGTAGTCGTCGTAGTAATTATAAACCGCAATTGGGTAAATAATGTCGCATATTTTTTTTGTTTTTTTTGTTTTGGGTTCGTGTCGATCATCAACGACCCCGCATTGCTGTTTTGCCGAGAGGGGTTCTCCAGAAAATGGTAGTATAAAACGTTCTTACCTTTTCAATAAAAATTCCTAAAAGTAAACTAAGTAAACTAAGGATGAAAGTTTGTACACCAGTTTTGGCAACGTTGGCAGCAATTGCCCAGGGCGCTAATATCAAGCGCGCGGAAAAATGTGAGATTGTGTCACGTGCCACAGACGCCGCAGACGTGTTGATTTCGCAATACGCGCAAGACACGGGCATGTGGGGTCCCACCGACGGGGACGAGCTCAATGGGGGCACTTGGTGGACCAGTGCCAACATGATCGAGCAGTTGATTGATTTGTACACCTACGTGCCGTCCAAAAAGGATGAATACACCAAGATTGTGGAAAACACGTTCAAGCAAGCCCAATTGTACAATCTAGGGTTCCAAAGCGGTGTGGAGGACCAAATCAAGCAATTAGAGGAGACCACCCCGACCCCAGCCACCAAAGACGGATGGTTGAACGATTTTACCGACGATGAGCTGTGGTGGTTGCTGGCGTGGTTGCGGGCTTATGACAAGACCGGCAATGAAAACTACGTGCAAGCCGGCAAGAACATTTTTGACCATTTGGTGACTGCGTGGGACACCACCTCGTGTAGTGGGTTGCTATGGGGGTACAACTCTACCTACGTCAACGCCATCAGCAACGAGCTGTTTATATCCGGGGCGGCGAGCATGGCCAACCGGGTTGGCGAGTCGGATAAACAGTTTTATGCCGATTGGGCCAACAAGGCGTGGGATTGGTTCAAGGATAACAACATGTGGAACAGTAACGGAACTATTAACGATGGGTTGCTGGAAAACTGTGACAACAACAACGACGTGGTGTGGTCGTATAACCAAGGGGTGTTACTAGGCGGGTTGGTCGAGCTGGCCAAGCTGAACGGTGATGATTCGTTGCTGGAGCCCGCGCACGATTTGGCCGCTGCCGCAATCAAGCAGTTGTCCCAGGATGGCATTTTGCATGACAAGTGCGAGCCAACCTGCGGCGATGGGAGTCTAAACGCGCAGTTCAAGGGCATTTTCATCCGTAACTTGAACGAGCTCAATGATGCGTCGCCAAAGTCGGAATATACTGATTTTATCAACAAGAACGCTCAGTCTATTTGGGAGAATAACCGAAACAGCGATGGAATGTTTGGCGAGGTTTGGTCCGGGCCAATGGCCTACCCAACCGTCTCTTCCCACAGCTCTGCGTTTGACTGCCTCATCTCAGCCATCAACGCCCAGCAATGCACCCAATAGATCCCCCGGTTGTTATATATATATATATAGACAATATTATTAAATTTTTGATGTTTTGAAATCAAAAGACGGTTTTTTACAGTATGACCAAAAAGGGTTATTACAGTTTCAACGTTATATTAAATATAGTATTTAAACCACATATAAAGAAAACGACCAAAATATGAGAAACAAAAACGAGGCGAATCGTTTATTTCAACTTCTTCTTTGGTCGCAATTGGTTGGAGTGGCCACACTTTCGCTTTCGGCAGTTAGTGGCACGTGGTGGAAGACGAGCATAACACATTCGGCAAATGGACTTTTCACAGTTGTACTTGGAGGCCAACACCTTCAAGGATGGTTCAATGACACCACCTCGCAATCGCAAAACCAAGTGCAAGGTAGATTCCTTTTGAATGTTGTAGTCGGACAAGGTTCGACCGTCTTCCAATTGCTTACCAGCAAAGATCAATCTGTTTCATGTTAGCTCTCTCTTCTTTTATTCGTCTCGGGCCTCCGTAGGATAACAACACAGCGCGCTCGTCTCGTCTCGTCTCGTAACAACTCGACCATCACCCTCTACGTTTCTCTCCGCTGCCTCTGTGTTGTACCTCGATTTCCCGTCGTCGTTTTTTTTTGCATCCGCAAATTTACATACCGTTGTTGATCAGGTGGAATGCCTTCCTTGTCTTGAATCTTGCTCTTGACATTGTCGATAGTGTCAGAGCTTTCGACTTCTAGTGTGATGGTTTTACCAGTTAGGGTCTTGACGAAGATCTGCATGGTTGGTTATATGTGTCGGCCAGGTCGTCTGTCGTTGGTCTACGATTTTTTTTTTCCTTTACTTTCAGGTTTAGCCAAAGCGGGTGATTACAAAAAAATTTCGTGCGCGGCCCCTTTGCCCTGACCTTCAATTAGGGTTTTCTTTCTTTTAACATCCCACTCAAGCGTGGCCAAGGTGACTGCACAGTTGGGAGGATTACCCGATTAGGAAAACGTGAGTGGTGTGAGTTAGGGCTTTTGTTCAAGCGTTCACACCCAACTCCTCGCGCGGCCCTGTTAATCTTTCCTCCCCCCAAACTGCGGCTTATGCGGCTGATCAAACAATCAACTGCCAAGCCCATCTTAGATACCTGCTGTACTGTACAACTGTTACTGTACCCGTGCAGTACGCTAAACATCGTCTCAGCATTTTAATAACAAGTAGGTAAAAATAAAATGTAGTTTTGGCGTCTGTCTGGTATTTGAAATAAGAGCGAGCAGGGGAGGAAAAAAATCGGCTATCGGCGCGCCCCCCACAGGCCGGAGTTACGGGTAGTAAATTGGGAGGAAGATTCTTTCTACTAATAACAAAGTATGCTCCGCACGTTGGCGAATAAACTTGCACCGCTACCCAGATTCGGATCGAGATCAATGAGCAGCAAATTGGTTGA
Organism: Blastobotrys aristatus; assembly: GCA_946409495.1. Taxonomy (NCBI): domain Eukaryota; kingdom Fungi; phylum Ascomycota; class Dipodascomycetes; order Dipodascales; family Trichomonascaceae; genus Blastobotrys; species Blastobotrys aristatus. The sequence goes on along the minus strand of OX291663.1, from coordinate 1,467,989 downwards.
ACAACGCCGACCGGCCCAGCTCCCTGAGCAGGACCCATCCACTCTATCCAACTACCAGCATTTCACCGTGCAAAACACTGCCTTGTCCATGGCAATTGACTTTGACGCGCAGGTGGTGAATGGGATTGTAACGTACAAACTGCGGAACAAGGACACTACAAGCAAGATTGTGCTAGACAGCTCGTTTTTGGATATCAAGCACGTCAAAGTGAACGGCGAGGAGGCGCGTTTCTCCGTGTCTGACCGAATTGAGCCGCTGGGGTGCGCATTGACTATTACCAGCGAGCACATTCAGGAAGAAGTGGAGGTTGAGGTCGATTTTGCCACTACCAGTAACTGCACTGCTTTGCAATGGCTAACCCCAGAGCAAACTGACGGGAAAAAGGCGCCGTATCTGTTTTCCCAATCCCAGGCTATCCACGGGCGGTCATTGTTCCCATGCTTTGACACCCCAGCCATCAAATCCCCATTTGCCATGACCATCTCATCGCAATACACTGCTCTATCCAGCGGGATCAAGGCCACTGAAGGTGAGGCTCCTAAACCTCACTACTTGGCTACAGAAAAAGACCAGCATTATCGGTATGTGATGGCGACCCCATACCCGGCCTATCTATTTGCAATCGCCTCGGGGGATATCCAAGGCGCGTCAATCGGCCCACGGTCGTTGATCTACAGCGAGCCATGCAATTTGGAGGTCAACAAGCACGAGTTTGAGGATGATACCGAGCCAATGATCCAGGCCGCGGAAAAGATTGTGTTTGACTACGAGTGGAAGGAGTATAATTCTCTAGTGATGCCAAAATCTTATCCATACGGCGGGATGGAGATTGTGTGTTTGAACCTGCTAAACAACACGGTGGTGACTGGCGATCGGCAGAATATCAACGTGGTGGCGCACGAGCTGGCTCACTCGTGGTCCGGGAACTTGGTGACCAACGCGTCGTGGGAGCATTTCTGGCTGAACGAAGGTTGGACAGTGTACTTGGAACGGCGGATTTTGGGCGCGCTCAACGGTGAGGCTTACCGACACTTTCACGCGATTATTGGCTGGCAGGACTTGGAAACCGCCGTGGCCAACATGACCGAGGCTGGTCAACAAGGCTACACCCAATTAGTGGTCAACCTTCAGGATCATAAAGACCCAGACGATGCGTTTTCAACCGTGCCGTATGAAAAGGGGTTCAATTTTCTGTTCATGCTGGAAAAGCTGTTGGGTAAGGACGCGTGGGACAAGTTTATCCCATTTTATTTCCAAAAGTTTAAATACAGCTCGTTGGACTCGTACCAGTTCAAGGACACCTTGTACGAGTTTTTTGCGGACCAATCAGACAAGCTGGACTCGGTGGACTGGGATACCTGGTATTATACGCCAGGGTTGCCACCAAAACCAGACTTTGACACCTCGTTGGCAGATGCCTGCTACTCTTTGGCTGATAAATGGGTCGCTGCGGCCAAATCTGGCAAACCAAGCAGTGAACTGGCTGGCCAGTTTAGCAAACAAGATTTGGACGGGTGGACCACTTCTCAATACGGAGTGTTTATCGATACCGTGGCTAATCAGTTTGAAGCAATGAACGAGCCGGTTGGCGAAGCAACCAAGGCGATGGGTGAGGTATACCAATTTGCTGCCAGTATCAACGCTGAGGTCATTTCGCGTTGGTACCGGATCGCCACAAACGCGCGGCTAGAGTCCCAATATCAGCCGCTCGCCACGTGGCTCACCACCGTGGGGCGAATGAAGTTTGTGCGGCCGGGCTACAAGCAGCTGAACAAAGTTGACCGCGAATTAGCAGTCAAAACATTCAACCAGTTCCGTGACGAGTACCACCCAATCTGCAAGGCCATGGTCATGAAAGATTTGGGCTTGTAATTATACTGAAAAATAAAACTTTTTTTTTCTTTTTCTTTCTTTCTTTACAAAAATAACTGTAAACTATGCATCATTAATCTTTTTTTTTTTCTCACACCCCCCGCCTTACTTTTTCACTCGGTTGGCATTGGCCTTCTTTGGGTTCTTCTTGGCCCCGCCCCGTTTTCGTTCCTCAATCAACACCGTGTGTTCACCAACCTTCAGCTCGTGAACCTTGAGCGCCTTTTGCAAAGTCGCGTCGTCAACAAAGTCCACAAATGCACAATTCTTTTGCTTCTCGACTTGAAAGTGGGTAAGCTTGCCAACCTTGCTCAACTCCTTGTACAGCAACTTCTCGTCTACCCGCTCACCAACATGCTTAATGTAGGCAGAGTGAAACTCGGCCGGGTTGGTGGCAGTAGCAGCATTGGCCGCAGCAACGGCGTTCTTCTTGCCATTCGCAGTGCCATTGTTGGCTGGAGCTGCTGAAGCGGCAGTAGCAGCAGCAGCAGCAGGCTTTGGAGCCGGAGCCGGAGCCGCTGGGGATGGAGATGGAGCCTCCGCAGCTGGAGCGGTTGGTGGAGCCGGCTTGGATTCCGCCTTGGACGCAGCTAGCCGAGAAGCCCACGACAATGGAGCAGCTGGTTTGGCTGGAGCTGGAACCTTCTTTTCCTTCTTGACCTCCTTCTCCTTCTTTTCCTCCACTTGCTTGCCATTTGGCTTGGCTTCTTTGGTCTTTTCAGCGGCTGGTGGTGGAGTCGCCTCTTTTGCTTCTTTTCGTTCCTTTGGTGCCTCAGCAGCCGGTGGAGCTGGAGCTGGAGCTGGAGCTTGAGTTTGAGTTTGAGCTTGAGCTTGAACTTGAGCTGCTTGGGCTGGAGCTGCGGCTTGAACTGAAGCTGGAGCTGGAGCTGGAACTGGAGCTTGCTGAACTGGTTGTGGTGATGATGGTTGCACTTGCTGTGGTGGCTGTGGCTGTGACTGTGGAGGAACTGGGGATTGTGTCTGTTGTTGCGCTGGTTGCGCTGGCTGAGCAGGCACCTCATCCTCCTCATCAACATCCTCCTTCAAGAACCGGAAAATATCATTCAACACATAATAACCAGTTGGTTGCGGGGCCAAGAAGAAAGTTTGCACAAACTTTTGCGATGGCTCGTTCCGATTGGCCATCTCACCAAGCACCTGAATCACCACACCCTCAGTGGCAGACTCTTGGCAATCAACATTGGACACCATAACCTTGCAATCTTGAAAGTTGTGCTCCTTGATTCGGTTCTGAATCTTGGTCTGGCCCTTATACGAAGGAACCATCTCGCCCTCATTGCCGTGGCAAACAGTCGAGCTCTTGTTATAAAACAAATGCAACTTTTCCGGGTATTGGTTCAAAAACGAGTAGTACTGCTCGACAAATGACCATCCAATCTCGCTTTTGGACATGCCATTTTGTTCCTCCGATGGTTGTTGCTGTGGGGCGGCGGCTGACATTATTTCTCAGTTACGTTGTCTTTTTTTTCCTTGCTTGTTGCTTTTTACAATTGGTATATTTTAGATCACACAATGAATGACTTGGGGATGCGGGTTGGCGTGTGAGTGTGTGTGGGTCGCTGGCGAAATCGCAATACTATTTCGTGAGGTTTTTTCAAAAAAATCCAAATCGTTCGTGTGTTGTTTGGTAGAAAAAAAAAACTTCTCGTCAATTTTTTTTTCTTCTTCTTCGATTTCGCTGGGCAACAAAAAAAGTTGTTGGAAAAATAAAGAAGGAAAATTCAAATGTCCCAATCAGCGCCCGCCCGCCTCTGTTTTCTAAGCAGGGCCTGGTCAGACAACTCCGCGATTTTCATTGGCGCATTTGGAGTAGCCTGTTTTTGTGATAACGCGTTAGTTGTCACCTTATTAATGAAATCGAGATTATTTGTGGCAGTTTGTAGAATCTTATCAGTCAGAAAACATGGCACGGTAATGAATAGATTGTATTAATATATAGGGTATTGTAATAAGCATAGGCCAAGTCCGAGCCCAAAGCCCAAGCCAAGTGGGCGGAAAACGTGGCTGGGAGCCACGTCTCGCAATGTTCAGCCGCACGTTTCACATTTGGGGAGAAGTCGCGATATCCACCGCTTAGTGTTTTCACCATTAAGATATAAAGTATAAAAAAAAAAGACTACAACTGGCACCGCAACTGACCCTTTTCGATATCCAACTGGTCGTTTTGCTTGTTGATAAACGCCATCATAGAGGCTTGCAATTCCATAGCCGCGTGGCAGCAGATTCTGGCCTCGTTCTCGTTAAACATTTTCCAGTTCTTGACGTAGCAATAAACATCCTTGCAACTGCACCCTCCCTTTGAGGCGTCATTGTTAGTGAGCTCGGCACCCTCGCCCAGAACCAGCTTGCCATCACTAGCAGTGACCGAAATAACCTTTTGCGAGCCCAGTGACTTGACATCCGCAACCACAAACCGTTGGCCGTTCTTACCAGTAAACCCCAACAGAGAGAACCCCTTGCTAGTGAATGGTACAGTTTGCTGCATTGGAACAGTTACGTTCTCTCCGGCATGTACAGTCCCTGGCCCATCAATCTCAGCGACAAACTTTGCTTCATACGCTGACAGTTTGGCGTTAGTATTAGCATTGGCGGTCATGAGGAGTGGGTATCCATCTTGCACGACAATACTGGTTCGAACGCCCGTGGTTGGATCACGGAGGAGCAGCTCCCATGCTGGAGCGTAGTAAGGACCCATAACTTCCACAACTGAAGAAGACTCAGTCAGCGCCATGCCTGGCTTGATATCCCCAATTGCAACGGGACCGTCAATAGCAGCGATCTTTGTTTTAATACCGAGACCGGCGTGAGGAGCCTGGAACATTTGCTGGTTGGTAGCCGTGTCAATGGCGATTTTCCGCGCGGTGGGCTTGGTCTTATCAACGTTACCATCCGGGTCCATCGCGAATAACAACCGCGCCGCTTGTTGCCCATCCTCAAACACGGGCAATTGAGAAAACTCACCAGCTGACGCGTTGGTAAATAGGTAGCTGATAAAGTAGGCTGGTGGTTTGGTAGGGTTGATGCTCTTGTACTTTTCGCCCGGAGGGATCCGTCGCATGTACTTTTCAATAGGAGGCATTTTTTCTTCTTCTTCTGGATTATAATAGTTATGAAAAGAGAAAAGAGGATCGAGTGATAATCAGACTCCTTTTTATAGTCAGTCCTTGTGGGCGTCTAACTTGGGAGGTTTCGTCGCTCTAGTGATAGGGTCGAGTCCTCACCTGGATGCCCCACCGCGCGCGCCGCTGTTTCAGCGTATAATCCCCACAACTCATCACGACAAGATATCAAAAAGAAAAAAAAATCAAAAATGCATCTGTTTATTATACTCATAATATATAAACTACTCGTCTTCCAATTCGGTAACATCAACCTCCTCGTCCTCAGGTCGGAACAAGAATGGCCGCATCTTGGACTCGTAGTAAGCCGGCTTGGAGTCCTGGTTTGGGTTTCGTCGCAACACCTTGGAAAAGTAGTGTTCGTACGCGTTACCATCGTAGCTACCAATTGGCGCATTGATGAAAAAGTCGCTCATGTTAAACGAATCAGTGATCCCAATCACATTCTTTCGAATCTTCTTGTTATACTCATTGACCAGAGTAGTAATCTTGTCCACGTCAGAAGCTTGCAAATAGCCAGAAACCAAAAAGGATGCAGAGTCGGTTTCCAAAGACCACAGCGCAAACAACGTAGCCAAGTCGGTCAGCACTGGCTTGACGGATGCTTCCGCAGACTCGATGGATTGGAAAAAGCACTTGATCAAGTACTGCCGGGTGTGGATTCGAGCAATCTCGAATCGTTGTTGAGACAATTCTTCAAACGCTTGGGTTGGGTTCAACCCCTTGTTCTCGGTCAAGTTGATAAAAGAATCAGCAGCGTTCATGATACCTCGAGCGGACGCCGCTTCCCAGGCCTCAGTCAACACCTTTGGATCGGTGATATCCCGACCGTTGAGCTTGGCGCCGGCCAATTCCTTGGCTCGGGATAGGTAGCTAGAGCTGTTACCCAATGGCTTGCCCTTCTTGGCAGACAATCCAGATTGAATCAAGGATCGACCAGTAGACAAGGTCAACACGTTATTGTCACCTTCCCAAGTGCATTGCACAACCCAATCGTTGTAACCTTGGCCAAACCCATTGTAGCCAGAGTAACCGTGGCCACCACAGGCTTGTCGGCACTCGTCAATAATATCGGCAGTGGCCCAGGTGCAAAACGCCTTCAAACCGGCAGAGGCGGTAAACAACTCTTTGGCGTCATTGATCGCAGACGCCATCTTGGACTTGTCCTTGATCGCAGCCTCCAAATTCTCATTCGCCTGAGCAGAAATTTTGTACAACTCTCGGGACGCAGCTTGCATGGCAAAACTATACGCTAGACGTGGAATCAACCGACGTTGGTGATAAGTATAATCCAAAATCTTGGACTCTGGCTCACCAGGAGTGGAAGAAAACTGCCGTCGGATTGCTGCGTATCGAATAGCAATGGTCAAGAACCGGTTGGCAACCACTGCAGAGTCAGCAGCCATGGACACACGGCCGGCAACCAACGCGCTTAGTTGTAGTTGCGCATTTGGTGGGGCAGTAACGTTACCCTCTCGATCAACCTGGGTATACTTCATCAACATGAATTGCCGAGGAATCTTGACATTGGTGTATTGAATCCAGCCATTGTCGATACCATCTCGACCCATCTTCTTGCCGATATCACCGCAAGCAACACCCGGCAGCAGCTCGTGATCCTGTGGGTTTCGCATTGGCACGACAAACGGCTTGACACCGTGGTCCTTGCCCTTGACAATCAACCGAGCCCAGCAAATAGAGTGAGTGGCAGAATGAGCGGCACCACCAATCCACCACTTGGTAGCAGCTACCGTAGGGGTGTTGATGATAAACTCGTCAGTCTTTTCGTCAAAATGAGCAGTGGTTTCCATCATGGCGGTGGCAGACCCGTGACCCATTTCGGTCAGGGCAAAGCAACCAAAAAACTTTCGCAAGGTGCTGGCACCCTTTTGGGTCCAGTAGTTTAGTTGAGCAGGGCTACCGTTCGCTCGAACGGTGCTGAAAAACAGCCCATAGTGGACACCGGTTCGAGTAGTGGTGTTGCCGTCAACCAATCCGACTAGGGAAAACAACCGGGAAGTCTCGTCTTGAGACACGGCCTCGGTAAGCTTCTTGCCCATCCACGCCACTCGGTCCATGGTGATTTCTCGACGCTTTTCCTTGTCAACGTCGTAAAAATCGTCGTTGCTGAATGCAGGGGTTCGCTCAATCTCGTCCATTAGAGACTTGTAAGTCTGGGCCATCTCCTTGCCCCCGTACACGTAGTTGGTCAGGTCCTGGACCGGGAAATCGGTCTGATCACGTTCCTGCTGCAGAGCCACTGGCGGTTCAGTAAATGTGTTGTACTGTTTGCCCTTGATCTCCACACTGGCCGTGTCGTTTGTAGATAGTTTTGTCATTGTTTTTTGTAGTTGCGAGAGTGACTAAAAATATCAATATCAAGAGAGAGAAAAAAATGGGGAAAAAGGCACAGACTTTATATATTGCGAAATGAATAAAATACCGTGGGGAAAAAAACTTTTTGCTGGGAAAAGAGCGGGGCATAAAATGCCCACCACACAAAACGGTTTCACTACTAACCGCCGAGCCGAGCTCCGTCTTGTTCTTTCCTTCACCTCGGCACTTTTTAGTTCTTGCGCCGAGAATTTTTTTTTACTACCTCGACTCGGTAACCCGTGAAAGGTTTGTTCGATCCCCGGTTTGGTTACCCCGGGTTCTCGGACGCCGCCTAGAGTTAAAAAAAAAAAAAAAAAAAAAAAATAGAAATAAAAAAAGGGATTTAATTATTGAGTTTCAAAATATGAATATGTTTTATTTAAGATACTTTTCGCTCTTGACAAACAGCTCGGTAGACTCATCGCCATACACATCCTCTAGACCCTTGGTATTCAAAACAGGAGAGCAGCGGTTGCCCCAACGCGCCGTGATGTATTCTTCCCACGGTTGGTCAGCAGCAGCACCCTCAACGCCAAACGCCGCCTTGTGAGCCGCACCAATAGCGCAGGCATCGCTCAGGTCCAGTGTATAAGCGCCGTCGGTTGGCGCCAGCACTTTTGCCATGGATTGGCAAATAGTCTCGTTGGCGCTGGCCCCGCCCACAAAATAAACCCGTCGGGGGTATCGAGTGTTGGTCAGCATTGGTGCCAACCGGTGCCGGATACTCAGCGTTTGCGACTCGAGAATCGCCAACGCGTCGTGATCGGGCACAGTCCACGGTTCAATATCCGTTGGGTTGGGATTGCTCCAATTGAGCCGGATCTGACACGCCTGTGTATCCGGGATAATCTCGTCCAATGGAAAATAAAACCCAACTCGTTTGGACTGGCTGGTTGGCGCGGTGGATTCCGCAAGCTCGTTGAATTTTCCCCAGCCTTCCGTGTCGTACTTTTCATTGATCGCGTCACGAACTTGTTCACGTGCCAATGCCCCGTTGCAATAACACAACATGCCCATGTAGCCCTTGCCCACTGGATGAGAAAACAAATGGTAGAGGCTGGATGGCACGTAGTTTTCAGTGACCACAAGCGCGGTGGTGCTGGTCCCAAGCGACACAATAACGTCGTTCGTAGTCAACGGCAGCGACAAGATTGTGCCAGGGTTGTCGCCGGTGAATGGAAACACCTTACAGTTCAACCCATACTTTTTAAAGTAACAACTAGTCTGACCAATTGAGCCTGTCTCAGCGACTGGACTGAGCTTGGATAAAAGCTCAGGACCAACCAAATTAACCAGAGTTTGGTCCCACTGCTTTTTTTGTACATCCCACAGATTCATACCGCACACATCGCCAATATCCATTGGGGCGTGTTTGCCTGCCAATACGCTTGCCAAAAACGACGAGACAAGAGCGATCCGGTCAGTTTGTTGATAAACCTCGGGTTGGGTTTGTTTAAGCTTTAAAATCTGCGGGCCAGTAAACCGGTGGTGAGCCTTGTTGCCGGAGATTTTGGCCAGCTCCTCTTTACCGCCCACTGCCTCCTCGAATTGGCGGCATTGGTCGGCAGTGGAGTGGTCCTGCCAGTTTGGACTCATGTCCCAAGCTAAACACTCAGCCAGTTGGTCCTTCAACGAACCAGACGATTGCAATTCGGCCAATTTCGTCTCGGCTTGATTGTTCCAAAACACACTAGCGTGTTGTTGGCAAGCCCCGCTGACCCCTTTAACCCTACTCAAATCAGCACCACTTGCCACGAGCCGTTCAAACAACAGGTCCAAACCTTCAAGCCACATTGCTACTGGAGAAAAAACCTGTTTACTCTTGGAAAATACACCCTTTTTGGTGCCATAGTTCAGCTCGTCAAACTCCACTTTAGCGTGGTAGACTGGTTCAAGCTCGCTGGTCACGGCAATCGCCGCGAGTGATTGTGTGGAAAGATCCAAACCCTAATGGTAATTTTTTTGTGTTATTAGTACGGCATGATAAATAATAAAAAAAAGACTCTTTTTTCTTACCAAAAATAAATCGCTCATAACGAAGGAACTTGCCAAGTCAATGGATGTTTGTTATAAAATGGTAGAGGTAGCACCACAATCAGTTCGGTAATGACAATGGTGATGGCAAGAATATAGAGGGAGAAATCCAAGCGTTGCGCAATACACCCGATAATAAAACTGACCACCTGCTTTTTGTTAGTAATCCGCGCAGCAACCTTTCTCATTTTTGTCTTGGAGAAGAGAGGGATGAGGGGAGCAACTTACTGCACCGATAGTGATCAAAGAGTAGCTCAATTTCTCAGCAAGCTTTTGACCTTCAAAGTCGATAGTTGCCTCCACGGCATCTCTGATTTGATCCATCTTTTATACGTTTCTTGTATAAGGTGGAGAAATGTGTACGTGTCGGGGTTTCTCTTTCTTCCATAGGCGGGTTGGGACTTTTTTTTTTTTCCCACTGGGCCCTATTTTATCCGGGTGCGGCTAAAATCGCAAAAGTATCGGCATGAACTTTTACACCAGGTTCAACGACCAAAAACGCGAATTGACCGGGGAAATTGACCGGATCAAGACGGTGGAGGACAAGACACGATGTTTGGAAAAGCTGACTGAGCTGTCACAAGAGTGTAAAGGCAGGCTACACGAGCTGCCTCAGTATGATCAAAAGATTTATACCGAGCAGCTGCAAAAACTATCCGACGCCGTTGAGGGCAAGTTGGTGGCCAAAAAGTTTAGCTTCCGAAACCGTGCCAAGCAGAATAAACCGGACAAGGCAGAGGAGATACCGGCTGAGCCCAAAGTGGAAGAGCAACAGCAGGATGTGTTGACCGATTTGGTGGGGTTCCAAGGCGCGGTGGGACTCCCGGGGAAGAAAATCTGCAACGTTTCCGGCTCAACGATCCGGCTCACGGGTGTTTACCCAGTGGTGCAGATTGACAATGTGCAAAACTCGACAATCTTTGTCGAGTGCAAGGGGCCCATCCACCTCACTGGGGTTGTAGACTCGACGTTGGTGGTAAAGTGCCATCAATTTCGTATGCACGAGTCGCGTGGGGTTAAGGTGTATATCGACTGCCACCGGCCGATTATCGAAAACTGCACCGGTATTGGGTTCAATGGCACGTTTGAAGGCGTTGATGATTTCAACTGGATCCGCAAGGAGCAGAGTATAAACTGGGAGCGGATACCGGATGAGGATTTTACCTGGCTAAGCTCGTTGTAGTAACTTTTCTGCCCCAGGCTTTTTTTTTTGCATAGAACTAGAAAACTTGTACGGCAATGTATTTTTATAGAATATATTATAATAATAGAAATAATTAACTGATGATTTGCACAACTCGCAGTCCAGGCTAGCCACGCGCCACTACAGAACAACCGAAAAAAGTGCCGTCCTAAAGTTATGTGTCCCTCTTCTAGCCGTTTCCACAGCCACAGCTCACCGCAACAGCAGTTATGCCAGCTTGTATCCGTTTAAAGAGTCTTACCAAGAGCCTTTCCACTCATGTTAGACCAATTATCGGCCGTAAAAGCCGTTTTAACAAGTTATGTTTTTTTTTTTTTTTTTTTTTGCTTGAATCGATATATTGAAATTTTTAGTACACGGTAATACATAATATATAAGATCCCTAAGATCCGTAAAAGTGAGTCGTTGGATGAGCTGAAATTGGGAGAAAAACGCGCCAGTTTCATTGGCCACGGCTCGTGCCATCGTGGTCTTACTGGTGGAAAACAACAATGATGATGCGCCGTTGGCCCAGTTTATGCGCACCCTAAGCAAAGACACGTTGCTATCGGATTACTGTGTGTTTGTGGCTGATATGCGCAACTCGTGGACTAGGCCAATGCAGGTTACAGTGTGGAGCAGAACCGGTGACAATCAGACGCTGGTGAAAATGACCGAGACTATATACCCAAACCGGATCAAACGGTCCCTACTTCCTATAAAGTGGAAGCCACTGCCGATTGACCAAGTTGACCAGCCAATCCTATTAAAGTCTCGGCGGCAATATGTGGTGGATAACAACGAGATTAACCGTAAAGTGTTGTATAATGGGGTGTTGCAGCGGCCAGTGTTTGACGTGGCGCCGGGGGCAAGCGTGGACGTGAAGCTGGGTATGGTGTTTGTGGCGCGCGGCGAGTACGAGTGGACCAGTATATTTGAGACTCGCAACCAGGGTCCGCAGCGGTTGCAACAGCACGGCCAGCGCCAGCCAATGTATGTTAAAGTAGTCTAGCCCCCTTTGAATATAAATTTTTAGAGTATGTTTATAGTCCTTACAAGATGACTGTGTGTTTACGCTCTAAGCGCCAGTCTCTCGAATTATCAGTCTGCACTCCTCCAGGTTTTATCTGTTAGAGCCCCTGGATAGTATGCACTTCTTCTATAGCTACCAATTTAATCACTATCTTAGCTTTTATAGATCCTAGCTTAGAGTGAGAGTGGCTAATTAGATAATGAGCCTGTGAGTATAAATACTTGGTCCCGTCCAGATTTTTTTCACTTTTTTTTTCTTTCAAAAAACATATTCTAAACGCTGCTAGCTATTAACTCTCGTTCGCTCTGCAAAACCCCATCCATAATGAATCAATATCAACGTGAACTACGCAACCTACGCCACAGACGCAACTATCAACTACAGCAATACCAATTTATACCCCAACGGATACCCACGCCTTGAGCAACTGTGACCCTGGTATTGGAACAGTCCTGCGGCTCGAACGGCTCCTAAAGCTCTGTGGCTGAACATAATTTCAACGTCATGTTGACAATTTTCCGGACGGCCGGTTATAACTGGGTCAATCGAGTCCCGGGAGGAATTCTTGCTACATTGGATGTTAAAGATAATGACGTTGTTGCTTTGAAATTCAAGGATCTGCTTAACACCAGAACGATAAAGGTGTCAATCCTGGGGGCAAACCTGAAGTTCCGAAATGGCTACAACAATTATCGAAATGTGGTTACAGTTGTTCAACGTTGGCTATCGAGAATAGAACATAGCTGGATGATGAAGGTTGAAACCTCAATACCGGATGTTAATGGTTGGCAACCTCGGATTATCCGCCGAGTCACGCTAACCGGCAACGAGTAAGAGGAAGGATACTAAATCTAAAGCTATAGCTATAAAAAGAAAAAGAAAGTTCACCCTCCAATCTACAAATAGCAATGCGTGAACGCGCATGATTTCCTCTATGAAGCTGTTAAAGAGTTACTATACGGTCGTTGTTTTGAACCTTTAGACGCCCATTGTTTTTGTTTGTAATCAATTCACGCGCACGCGCACGCGCACGCGCATGGACACGCGCTTGCGCACGCCTGGACGTGTAGTGAACAGTTAGGTAAGAATAATTGAAACATCCAAAACTTACTAGTACAACTATCTTGGACCTACTTGATCATCTTTAAAATTTTTTTTCTTTGGGTAATCGCAAAAAATCACTTCTCTATAAATGCTCGGTGGTTTTCCCACATTTAACAGGTACAAAAAAGACTAAGAGGGATATTGGAAAATAAAAGCAGAATAATGACGCGAGAATCCTCCACCACCAAGTTCTTTGCCAATTACATGCTAGTACAAGCAGTGGCTGGTCAACTACCCGACAAGGACGTGGTGTCCTTAATGCTCACAAAAAGAGAGCTGACATTTTTCTGTATTCACCGACTCTGGTACGCGCCATCCACCTGGTTGGGTTTTTGTACAATCAACAACTGTCCGTGTGAAGATCGCAAGGCTTGCTATTCGGGGTTTGTTGAGCGGTTGGTTCTCACCAGTGATAAAGCTTGGCCCACAAACGTACCGGCCTTTCCCAATCTTCAACTTGTCAAGGTCAAGCCCAAGGGTGGGCCTGCCCATACTGATCAACTCCAAAATCTTGTCGATAAACTTTCACCGCGAATGCTAATCACTGAGATGGGTGACAGCGACTTGGATAGTTATACCAGTCTTGTTTGTGAGGCGGTGAAATCAACCGCAATCTCAGTGTTGGATGCCAGGCCCTATTGGGATGAACGGTTAGACTACCCAAACCAGTATTTCAAAGGCCGTCCGCAGCCCAATGTTTTGGAACTATTAACCCAAAACACGTCTATTCGGAAATGCAAAGTGCCGTTTTTAGATCAGTACTCTCTGGTGGACGTTTTTGACTCGGTGAAGGATGATGACGTGTTTTTCGACCAGAATTGGTCAAAGTATATCAACAACACGTTGGAGGACCTTACACTGACTCTGACCAGCAGCTATACAGGGTTTGATCCAACCTTTATCACTGCGTTTCGCAACCTTCGCCGTCTTACTATTGACACAAACTGCTGGAAATCAGATTTGTTGCACACAAAAAAGAGCTCCAGGTTTAATTTACTGAGTGGATGTTGGTACGACCAGCCAAAGGCTACACTCGAAAACCTGACTGAGATGCACATTGATGGGGATGGTATCCACATTTTGCTATTCATTTTGTGCGCGCCCAACCTTTGGAAACTCCATGTCACTGGTCAGCAGTACATTGGCATGAGATGTGTATCCGAGCGTAACGTGATAATTCCGTTTGTAAACGACCCAATCGTTGACTGGTCAACTTGGGAATACGCATTTGCAATTAACGATCCGGGTAATAATGACCCGCCATGTTGGAAAATCACCCCGTTTACAGTCAATCCGGCAATTGGCTGGCCAACTTGGCAAATCAAGACTCTGTGTATCGAAGCTACAACCGAGGCTTTGATTTATCCAAGTTTTGCCGTGAGCACTGAACATTTTCTGAACTGGCATGAGCCATACCCAAACTTGGAACGAATTGAAGTTATCACGTTGAATAGAGATTTACACAAGGGTAGATGTGATCATTCTGGGTTTGATATACCTGACGAAGGAACGGCAACAAGATACTTGAAGGTTTGTACTCTTGGTGGGTTCCCTTATGTGTGTTCAAAACTTGCATATATTGGCCCCAATGTTCGGTTTGAGATTCCTCCTGAGGGAGAAGTGGAAGGTATGTTCCCGCAAGATTGCTTTTGTGAATTTATTATGGAATGTATGCCATTGCTGGATCCTAAGCGGCTGTGCGGTCCATGTCTTGATGAATATGGGCATCAAATGTACCAGCCTGATGAGAAATGGTTCGAGACGCACAGGAACATGCAAAACTCTTTAATGTGTTCCAATTTCCGTCTTTAAGGGATGAAAAATCTATTATATTTACTATAAACTTTGAATGTACTTTTTAATCTCAGTTTGAAGGATGTTGACATAACATGGCATGTAAAACGCTTCATTGTAGCACGCGCTCATTGTCATTTGGCCGCGAAATGACCAGGTTAGGACCGACGTGTGCGGCGTATAGGCAGTTGGGCCTGAGTTGAACCGCCCTGTGGGTTGTGAAAAAAGTGCTCGGTAGGGTAAAGTATATAAATCCCTAATATCCGTGGAAAGTTAGATCAACACTTAACGTGCGTTAACCAGGAGGAATGCCGGCTTGAAGACGTCTAAACATATGCTGATAAACGTTAATAACGTTTTTTAACAGGTTATGAGCCGGAACAGTTGATGTTCAGATCCTGTACGACCAGTCAAAATTTCACCCAGATTCAAGGTCGATTGGCCCAGTTGGTTAAGGCATCGTGCTAATAACAACTCCTTGCACAGGCTAAACGTCTGTCAGTTAACGCGAGGATCGGCGGTTCGAACCCGCCATCGACCATTTTTTTTGCTTTTTATTCATCTTTGACAAATTGTTTTTTTGGCTCCTGGTCCACGTGATGAAATTGAATACTAAGGCGTGTCAGGCAAAGATCATTTTCATTTCTAGACGTCACGGTCGTTACATTATCAAATCATTAAAATAGTAAAAAAAAAAATATCATTATGGTTAATAAGTCTAATCCAATCCCTTCCATTCTTCTTCCTCTTCCTCGTTATTTTCCTGCACCAATTCCTTCTTGGCCTTTTCTTCCTGCTCCTTGGCCTTCCTTCGGTCTTCATACCCTGGAGGAGGAGTGAACCACGGAATCTTACCACGGTTAAAATCGTTTAGAACCAGCTTGGCTACACCACTCTCATCCGGCTCACCACCCTTCAACAACCGACCGTGTTTTCTAGCAAGAATCTCCAAAAATCCAGCGGCATCCTTCCAACCCTTAATCTCATAGGTCCGTTCCAAATGTTTCCGCTCCACCTTTTCCAGCATGACCGGGATAAACTGCTCTGGGTACGAAACGTGCTCCACACGCACCACACCTCTAAACAAGATATCCGCCTCAGAGTCCTTGTTATTTGGAGGCACAATACCCGGACAGTCAATCAAAAAGATCCGCTTCATCAGGGTAATGTACTGCCACACTTTGGTCTCACCAGGGATTGGCGCCGTTGTGCACACCCGTTTTTTCCGCAGCGAGTTGATGATGGACGATTTGCCCGAGTTGGGGTACCCAATGAACCCTACTGATATCTGCTTCTTGTCCTTGTGCAGGACAGAAAACTGCCGCAATAAATTAACAAGCGCGTCCTTGCCAAACGCGTTGGTCAGCGATGCGTGGTACGCGATGGTTGGCCGATCCTTGGATAACAGCTTGATCCATTGTGCCTACAAGAGGTTGTTAGTACTTTTGTCTAATACTCTGAAGAATAAAAAGTGAGAAAAAGAATGTGCGGCTCAGGCTTTGAAGCAGTGAAACGGTAGTGCCCAATAAGGGGCCTTCACAACTCGTATCAAGCCCAAACCACACGCACTCCAAAAAACTCGGCCAAAACGGCCAAGTGTGGGATGAAGTAGGTTAATCTTCCAAGGTTGTAACAGAAAAGCCCTCATGTATTCTGCTTACATGGCGTAAGCGAGGGTATTCTTGACTTAACGATGGTTCCGTTCGTTCATTCATTCTTCCTTTTTTTTTTCTTTCTTCTTTCTCAGTGATAAGAGGGGGATTAGTAACTTACCGATACCTTGCTTGGGATCAAATCAACCTTGTTCATGACAAAAATCAAGTGTTTGTGTGGGGTTTCCTTAGCCATGTACTGCTCGACAGTCTTGCACCGGGTGCCTAGCGGGTCTCGAGCGTCCAACACATGGACAATAACATCAGAAGAGTCAATAACCTTGTAAAGCTCGTTCCAAATCCGCTTGGACTGACCCTTGGAGAAAATGGCCTCCTTGGCCTCGGCAGTAAACTCATCACCTCGCATTTGCGCTTCCTCTTGCAAACGGTCGGTATACTTTTGCCCTTCATCCTCAGCGATATCCACCATTTCCTCAAACGAGCTCACATTCAGCTTTGGCTTTTTCCGCTGCGCACGAGGGCCAAAAGTGTGTTCATATGATTCGTGCTCAGTGACATTAACATTTGGAATCTTTTTTGACTCTTCTAGCAGCGACATGGGTAGCTTGTTCTGCTTGAGCAGCACCTGGTACGAATCTCGGCTCTTTTCACCCAGCGCTTCTCGGAAATGGTTCAAGGCGTCCTGACTGATCACACGGGTGTTGCCAAACCATCTCCGGTTCGGATCAACTCGTGCGGTTGGAATGTCCCTGCTCTGGAAATCAGCAGCTCGAACCACATCACCGTGCTTATTGTACTGGGCCTTGCCCTTGGTGTACATGTTCACCTTCTTCACCTTGGCACTGTCCCGGTAGAAATTCTCACCCTTGGTTCGAAGATTCCCATCCTTAGTCTTGCCTTCTCTTTCTCTTCTGTTTTTTTCTTTCTTGAGAGTACCCATTATTAACGATATTAGTGATTGTGTCGGAAAAATTTTTTTTTTTCACACAAAATTTTTTTATCTCTTTTTTTTTTTTTTTTTTTTTTTTTTTTGCGTGAGCCGCGCGTTGCCCTGACGACACAACGGGGTTGGGAGGTTCGAAGGCACAAATTGTTTTGATTTGTTGTGTATACATAATTCTAGCAACGCGTTTTTTGTGTGTTTGACAGGTTAATGACGGTGGAGACGACTGACCTGGAGAACCTGACTCTGGACAAACTGTCCAAGCTGAAAAAATCTTTAAATGAGGCAAACCTCCCTAAAACTCGGCTGAGATCGCGCCCCGCTGCCACCGGGTCCGGATCACGGGTGGATCTGGCACGGCAGGTGGTAACCAATGCGTTACAAACCATCGAACGGGGTAATATGAGCGAAAAGGTCAAAAAATACGTCTACGATGCGTGTGTTACTGGACTGAACGTGCTGTACGAAAAGCATTCTGAATATGACGCGGAGAAACTGCATTTGAACCTGATCTTAAAGTTGATCGAGGCGGATTTGGTACGTTGCCTTGAACATGAAGAGAAAGAAAAAAAAGACTAACTAGGGTCTAGATTGACGAGTCGTTGACAGAGGTGTGGAGCTTGTACACTAGGCTACCAATTGGCAGGGTGTCGAATTCCCGGCCAAACTACGAAGCGGTGATCAAGCTGAAGGTTAAGGATGATCCGGTGCTGGCAAACTTGGTTGTCACGCTTCAGATTTTGCTGCTTCGAGCAGCGCAAAAAAGCGCCCAGCACAAACACAAGACCGTGTCGAATCTGGTAATTGCCAATGCATTGCGGGATAAAACAGGTGGGCCGGCTGCGTGGGCGATGAAACTACCCGACAGTATACAAGACCAAAAGCTGCAGTTGGTGGGTAAACTAGTGCTGTCACTTTCCAACACGGCCTCACTGGCTACTGCCATGCATATGAGGACGGCAGCGTTGCGGATTATCCCCAAAGCCGAAAGCCAGTACTACACCATGCTGCTGAATAGCTACGAATCGTTGAAAAAGCAGAAAAAAGAGGTGGATATTGTCAAGCAGTTTGGAGATGATATTATTTTCATCTCGCAAAAACACGAGCCGAGTAAGCGGTCCGACGCGTTTATCAAGCTTCTCGGGCATTGCAATAGAGTCGCGTTGGAGACGAAGAGCCCGGAATTGCAAGCGTTTTGGAACTTGGAGCCGAATAACCAACCGGCAAAGGGTATCAATGAGGTGATCAAAACGTTTGATGCGATCAAGACCGATGCCACTGAATCTATTATGCAAGGGATTGTCAGGGCAATGCCAATGGCGGATCACTGCGGAGACCCCGCGCTCCACAAATGCTTGTACAATTTATCGGAACGGTTAACTGGTGAGTCAAGGCTTGACTTGTTTAGCGTGGTTGTGGAATGCTATGCGGATAATCTCGACGCGGTCCCTTCTAGTCGATACCCCGCTAGGTTGTTGGAGCTTTTTCTAACCCATCTAAAAACCAATCTACCGGATCAGCTAGTAGTGATGAAGCTGTTTACTCAATTTGTGACCATCATGAAGCATTTTGAAAGCTATGATGTGGTGGTGCATATTTCCAACATGATGCTAAACACCGGCGCCAAATACCGCCAAAAGGACCAGGATTTCTTGGACTTTTGGTTCCAGTCTTTTAATATTGAGGTGGAGTGCGACAGCAAGTCTGACCGCACAATGCTGGTGGTGAAGGGCGAAAAGCTGGCGCTTGGGTTATATTCAAAAGGTCGGGCGGAGGAGGCGCTGGGGGTGTTGGTGCAGAGCCTGAATATTGTATACCGGCGCAACTGCACAGACACCAGCCAGCTAGTGTATAAACAGGGTGGCGGCGGCGGGGATGAGGATGTAAACAAGCTGGTGACGGTGCTAAGCAGGCTTTTGCTGGACTTTGATCTTGACCTGAAATGGGACATGGAGGACGACCTGGCAGAGTACACGCTTGAGCTCGTGTTGGCCACGATCCAACGTTCATCCAACCCTAAGCGTATTACCCTGTGTGAACGGGTGATGAACCATGCGTGGGTGATGACCAATCTTTGGAAACGACTCCGAATGGCGCACCAATACTTTTGCATTACTGGTGAGCTGTACCCAATGGTGCTCCAGGTAGATATTGAAGCCGAGGAGGTTGGAGAGGATGGGTACGTGCCGTTAGTCAAGGCCTACACATTGATGGACATTTGCATCACGCATAGATACCCCGAAAAGCATTTGTTCCATTACCTGACCCTTGTCGTGGAGCTGATTTGCGCCTCGCTGCATTTGGACACCTCAGGGTACCTTCTACAGCGAATTGACCATCTGCTGGAGTTTTTGAACCTCCAGGGCACGCATGAGCTGCGAATCAGGTTGCTCCAGACCATCTTTAACGCCAAGTTGGCAATAAACCCGGCTAAACGCGCATTTTACCACCGCCACATGGCAGTGTCTCATCTCCGGCTGGGGTACACTGGCGCCGCCCAACGCGAAATAGCCCTGGCCAAAAAATGTGCCAAAAAGGAACTTTGCGCGATAGAATGGGCTCAGCTGCTGTTGCTGGAGTGCGAGTATTTGACAGAGTGTAGCAGCCCGGACGCGCAGACCGCGTTGAACGAGCTTAGCCAGTTTATCCAGTCCCAGCCAGAGCTGGCACCGGTAATCACCAACGGCAAGGCGAGCAAGGAATCCTCGGCGCATTTTCAAAAACGAGTCTTGCTGTACGCTGGATCCACCTGCGTGTTTTCCAAACTCGTCTCTTTGAATGGGCAGAGCGAGGTTGCGGCAGTTAACGCCCAAAAAACCACCCGGTTTATCCAAGGGTTTTTGAAGCGCAACCCGCCTCATGTCTGGCCAGTGGTGTCGCTGCTGCTCGATTGTATGCTGCTAGCGGCCCGGATGTTTGAGAAAATCGGGGTGGTTCGAGAGGCGGGTTATTACGCGCAGGAAGCGGCTAAACTAGCGCGGTCAACCGATTGTTCGTTGCGGCTCACCACCATCCTCACGTTTGAGGGCGAGATGAACGTGCGGATGGGCAAGTTTGAAAACGCCAAGGGATTGCTATGGCAATGCGAGGAGCTGATGGAAGGCGTGGATGTCAAGGATGTCAACTTTTTACAACTAGTTCACTCCCTCGCCTTGTATTTACAACGACAATGCATGTTCTCGGAGGAGACTGTTTATTACGACGTGTCTGAACAGGCCTATACCGAGTTGGTCGCCAAATCGTCTATTGATGAGCTGGCGGAAGGAGTGGCCAAGCTGAAACTGGCGGCCGCCAAATCTGACACCAAATCCGAGACCCAAGGGTTGGATGTGGTGCATAATACGATTTTACGAAGCAAGGTTTTTAGTCTGGGGCTGCAGGATGAGTTGGACGAGGCGATGGAGGCGCTGGACTCGCATTATAAGCGTGGGGCGGCGAATGATGAGGAGGTTGGACGCGAACGCGTCATGCTTGACGTGTCGCGCGCGCGTAACTATTACCTAATGGCCAAAAAACTGCTTACCCTGGACCCGGTGTTCAACGTGATTCAAGACTCGGCGCTGTCAATCCCCTCGGCGGATTTGTCAACAGTCAAAAAGCAACCTAGCCGGCAGACCAAAAATAAAAAACGCTCGCCATCTGGTACGTATGGCGACGCGGTGCATTACCTAATGGAGGCCAAGCACAGCCTGGTCAACAACCGCGATATTATGACCATCACTTGTTCGAGTATTGAGATTGCGGATATTTCCAACCTGCTAAACAACGTGACTATACTGCTCAACGCGGTATCCAAAGCGCAGGATGTGGTTGGGCTGATGCTCAACTTTTCCATACTAGAAATGGCAAAGGGGTACTCCACTTCCAAGGACCGCATCAGCATGACCATGAAAAGGGACGGGTATGACTGGCCAGAGTTTAAACCAGATACTTCACCAAGCAGTGGGATGATGGACTTTGAACAAGTTTTTTTGCAAAAGATACCGGAAAACTGGCTCGTGGTGTCGATTAATGTGGCGCCAGACACTGGCAACCTGATCGTGTCCAAATTTGTCAAGGATAAACAACCGTTCATGCTTAGCCTACCGCTAAACCGGCATAGTAGCCGTGACGCTGACGAAGATTCGTTTTCATTAGATGATGGGCTGACCCAGCTTGACGAAATTATCGCGTCTAGCAACTCGTCCGCGCACCTGAGCCGCACCAGCAAGATCAAGACCAAAGAGGACCGGCAGCAATGGTGGGAGGAGCGTTTTGCCCTGGATAAACAGCTTCAAAGCCTACTGCATGATGTGGAGTATTGTTGGTTAGGCGGGTTCCGGGGCATGTTCAACACTATCGAGCCGAATGACGCCAACGCGGCCAAGTTTCGCGAGCAGTTTGATAACGTGTTGCAGACTCATTTGCCATCACGGTACAAGCGCAAACCAGCTGGGACCAAAGTTGGGCTGCACCCTCATATTTACCAGCTGTTTATGGGGCTTGGTGATCCCGAGGAATCCGACCCAGGGTTGCTGGAGGATCTAATCTACTTTGTGCTGGACGTGCTGCAGTTTCATGGCGAGCAAAACGCCTATGATGAGCTGGATATGGACCAGATGGTTGTAGAGATGGAGGAGTGCATCAAGGCTTATTATTCTAGAATGGACGGCGAGGAACGGACCTACGATCATATTGTGCTGGTTTTGGACAAAAAATGCCGGCAGTTTCCTTGGGAATCCACTCCATTGTTGAGAAACAAGTCGGTATCGCGTGTGCCTTCGCTTAAAGTGTTTACTGACGCATTAACTCACTATGAAAATGGGAAAGGGGTCGGCGCTGATTGTTACTACGTGCTGAATCCAGGTCGCGATTTGCTCAAAACCCAGGAGCGGTTCCAACAGGTGTTTGAAGGGCTGCCCAGTTGGAACGGCAAGACCGCCGAGGCGCCGACTGAAGAAGAAATGGCGTCCGCGTTGGAAAATAAGGATTTGGTGGTGTATATGGGCCATGGTGGGGGTGAGCAGTACATTCGCTCGGCAAAGATCAAGAGTTTGTCACGCTGCGCGCCAACCTTATTACTAGGCTGCTCATCCGGCGCGTTGGAGTACTTTGGTGACTATGAAAGCTGGGGCACCCCGCTGAATTATATGCTGGCTGGGTGTCCAATGCTAGTGGCCAATATGTGGGATGTGACCGACAAGGATACGGACAAGTTTAGCATCAAGGTTTTGGAACGATGGGGGGTTCTTGCCGATCCGGGTGATGAGATTGTCGACATGGCGACCGCGGTGATGAAATGTCGTGATGAATGCACGCTGCGTTACCTCAACGGATCCGCTCCGGTGGTTTATGGCCTGCCATTGTATTATCATAAATAAGTATAGAGGTTGTATCTCCACAACAAGTTTACTAGCCGCATTCCTAGCGACTTTTTATGCTCCGGGTTGATGCGGATCGTGTCTTGTCCAAACAGCTTGGCCCATTTCACCGCAACCTGCTCGTTAATCAACTTGGCAACGTTGAACTGGGCAATTGTATCCTCCGAGGGTGAAAGCTCCACCTTGACTGACACGTCCGCTTTAAATGACAGTTTATACGAAGGAGTGGCACACTCCCTTGCCTTTAGCTTACCCATCAGATCCTCAATCTCTTGAAGAATCATTTGTGAGTAATCCACCGCGTTCCAATCCCCAACTGACGACGATTCTTTGGTCTTCCCCGCTAGGAGTATGTTCTGAATCATGCGGTGTTTTTTGCTCATTACCTGGATTGCCCGGGTGTTGAGTGTCATGTAGCCCTTTGGACCTTGGACCACATCGCCGGTCCACAACGGGGTAAAAAGCCTGCTCAACTTGGACCCTGGTTTGTTCTCCACATATCCCAACTTGATTAGCAGATCCGCGGGCAGAACCGCCCTGGTCAGTTTATCCATCCTCGCCGAGGATGCCAGCATTTGTCCAAAAATATTGGTATCCAACCCAGGCATCGTGCTTTTTGTCCGCGCTATCGGGTTAACCGGCGGGTGAGGCGTATCACTCCATTTCTTAAAGTTTGTTAGCAAGATTGGCAGCTCCAACTCTCGCGCATTCGGCACGATACGTTTATGCGCCTTTGGTGATGCAGGTTTAGGTTTCGACCATGTTTGTTTTGTAGCGTTGGCAATAGCGTCGATAACACCCTTGACTCTCATGAAATAAAGTTTGGTTTGGTTTGGTGCGGAGAGGATGGAAAAATTATGCGCTTGGGAGAGTTTTTTTTTTTTTCAATCCCACGACAAACCAACCACCCTCTTTTTTCAAATCATGATTCTTCGGCGATGTTTACACACTCAAAGTATAGAGAGCTTGTGTAACAAATACCGGCAGGCGATGGGTGGGGTGGCCTCCAGCGCCAACATAATCACCACAAATCATGATAGCGAGCCGCGGGGATTGACGATTTCGTCACTAACGTCACTATCAATATCCCCCACCCCGCTGGTCTCATTCAACCTGCAGTTACCATCACGCACCTCACAAGTTCTGCACGACAGGCAGGCGTTTGCTATCAACGTACTTCCACCGAGTTTAGAATCACAGCACCTGTGCCGAGCGTTTGCCGGGGCACTCGGGCGAAACGTGAACCCATTTGAAAAGTTTAACCAGGCGTTTCGGTATGAAAACGAGCATTCGGCGCTACCCGATCTACACGACACTAGTTCAATACCAACCGTCAAATTCGCCAACTCTGTTATATACTGCAAAGCATACGATATCCTTCGGGTCCAGGACCACGAGATTTGGGTGGCTCAGGTCTATCACGTGGATCAATGGGACTCGTCTCAACCCAGCATTCTCTACCAAAACCGTGCATTTCACCTACTCGGCAAACAAATAGAGTGATATATAAATAAAAAAACACGTCATCTTGTAAAGCATTGTACATAATAAAAAAAGCAAAAAACAAATAATAATAATAATAATAATAATAATAAATCATGAAAACGACTCTCTAGGAGACACATTGGTAGAGTTTGCGGCAGAAGATCCAAATGGCGGTGGTGGTGGTGGCTGGGCTTGCAGATAAAACTGGTTTTCATCAGCAGCATCTAGCGGCGGCGAGGTGGTGGACAAATTCTGCATCTTAACGTACAAAACTGAGGTTTTTTGTCGCGTGTTTAGAATTGTATTCTCCATCTTGGTGATTGAGTTTGAAAACTCATCCCGCACCGTATCCCGCCGGTCAATCTTGTCCTTTCGAACCTGCTTGCGCCGCTCAATTTCATTGTCCAAATCAAGCTTGTAATCAACTTTTACAGAATGCGGGTCCTCGGGTTTGAGCCGGTCAATCTTGGCGTCCAGTTTTTCCCGTCTGGAGGTTAATACCCCAAGCTCAGACTCCAAATCAGCCAGGGTTTTGCACCAACTGTTCCGTAGCTCTTGTTCCGCTCTACTCTTTTCCTTGGCCAGGTGCAAATGCCGCGCGTGCTCAGACTTTAGCTCCTCGTCATTATCCGCCTCATCCTCCTCCTCTTCACCAACTCGATCCAGCTGTCGCTCAAGTTCCTTGACTTCCTCCTCGTGCTGCCGAGCCATTTCCCGTAGAGAGAGTAGTTTACGACGGTTACGCTCATCACCCTTATCCGCCGAGTCAATTTTAGATTTGATCCCGTCAATTTCCCCCCGCAGCGAGGATAACCGTTTAGTATGCTCCTTTTTGGACCGTTTGAACCGAGCTTTTTCCTCAGACAACCGCATGTTAGTAGTAGCCAGGGTATCTAATAGAGTGGTGACTGGGGACAGCGGGCGGGTAGTTGGTCCGGAGGGCGCTACAGATGTGCTAGACGCCGAGCTTTTCCGCAGCGTAGTGCAAACATTAACCCGTTGACAAACCACCAACCGTTCTATACGATCATCCACCATGCACGAAATCTCAATATTGTACTGGGTCATGGGGGTTAACCCATGAATCACCACCAAAAACGGCTCGTTCATCTTGTCCAGCGAGTGGATCGCCACCTGCGGCCATTGGATCCCATTCACGCGAATCACAAACGAATCCTTCAGCTTAAAGTCAAAATCTTTCATCTCAAACGCAACCACATTGTCAAGAATGAACCGAACCAAACACATGCCCAAAACCTTATCATCATCCGGGTCGTCGTCGTCATTTTTGAGTCCCTCAATTTCGTCCCGTTGTATCCGCTCCGACTCTTGTCTAGCGGCCAGGACCATACTACTAGCCAGTGTTGACCACACTGGCTGGTTATTACGTACCGTTGCCAACCGTTTATTCTTTTTCGGGGTCGAGAGAAGGTTGAGATCGGACCCCAAGTCTATCGACTCGGCTTCTTCAGAATATGATATAACCCGGCTGTTTGTATCGTCATGCACCTCGTCATTATTCACGGGCCAATAGTACCCGTCATTATTGCTACTAGAAGTAGTAGGGTGCCGCTCCGGAAACACTTTTTTTATCCAGGGTAGCATACCAAGCCCAATCACGTGTATCGCGGCGACTTGGAAACAAATCATGGGAAACTCGTGTCGCCAATTGGCCCGTTTAAACGTCGAAATCAGGTTGGGGATCATTAGCCATACCGAGGTTAGGGTGTTGAATTCCTGCTCGGCAAACAGCACGTTGGGTGATCCGGTAGCCGCTCTAGTGTCCAGATCCGAATCGACCGAAAACGTCAACAACCTGGCAAACTCCACCATGAGCGTTGTATAAATAGCGTTTTGAAAGGATTTGGCACCACCGCCCAGGCTAGACGCAACAATCGCGTGGGCAAACACCAGCACCACATGCTTCAATTGAGGAGCAAGGTATAAAGTGACAATAGCAAACAAAAAATCAAACAGCACCGACTTTATCGACACTTGGTTCCTGCCCCTGATGCCAATAACCATGGTGATAAAGATCCAATGGACAATCATCATGCAAACTGACGGCATGAGGTTAAACAGGATTAGAATCGCACCCGTGTCGATAAAGTTTGCCGGCTGAATGACATGCATTGGGGTCTTTTTGTTTGATGAGGTTGAAAACCCGCTAATGTTGGCCAGCCCCATGCTGGAGCTTCTGGGTTTGGTCGTCGTGCTGGATCCTAAGGCAGACCCGTTGGTTATCCCTGAGGAACTACCAGACGGTCCGTCTGTATTATTTGATTGGTCCATGCCTTCATTTGAGTCCCTCTGGTAAAAGAGTTTTGTTGTATTTTTTTTTTTTTTTACTTGGAAAGAAAAAGAAGAAGAAAAAAAAAATGTCCAAATGGGAGGAACCCGCGGTATAACACTCACTTTTTTAGTCGCAAAAACTATGAACACTCTAAAAGCTATCAAGTATAATTCAGATACCAAACAGCTGGAGATTCTGGACCAGCTGAAACTTCCTCACGAGTCGGTGTACGTACCGGTTGAGACGGTGGAGCAGGCACACCGGGCGATTAAAAATATGGTGGTGCGAGGGGCCCCCGCCATTGCTATCGTGGCGGTTCTAGCTCTAGCCAGCGAGCTTGCCAAATCTCCAGCTACCAACGACCAGATTGTCAAGAAACTAGACTATTTGGTGACTGCACGGCCAACCGCGGTTAATTTATCTCAAGCTTGCAACGCGCTGAAGGAGAATTTGGCAAACGGCGGGGATCTTCAATCGGTGATTGCCGCCGCGGAGCAAATGATCGAGGATGATGTAGCCGACAACAAGAACATTGGCAAGCATGGGAGTGAGTGGATTTTCAACGAGCTGAGCAAATCCGGCGTGGATACTCAGAAATTCAGCGTGCTAACAATCTGCAACACTGGATCACTGGCCACCGCGGGATATGGCACTGCACTAGGAATTGTCCGATCGATCCATGAGCAGGGTCGATTGGAACAAGCGTATTGTTTGGAAACGCGGCCGTATAACCAAGGCTCCAGACTAACCGCCTATGAACTAGTCCACGACAAGATCCCAGCCACGTTGGTCACTGACTCCATGGCGGGGGCGTTGCTAAAACAACACCCAGAGATTAAATTGGTAGTGGTTGGTGCGGATCGGGTGGCGGCAAATGGCGACACTGCAAACAAGATTGGCACGTATCAGCTTTCCGTGCTCGCCAAACACCACCCAGGGGTCAAATTCATGGTTGCTGCGCCGTTTACTACAATCGACTTTAACACTGCTAGTGGGGATAATATTGTGATTGAGGAGCGGGCGCCGCACGAGCTTACCCAGGTCAAGGGCCCCGAGGTGATCAACGGGCAGATCCAACCAGGCACGATTCGAACCGTGTGCTCAGCGGCGAGTGGGATCAACGTGTGGAATCCGGCGTTTGATGTCACTCCTCACGAGCTGATTGACGCCATTTCCACCGAACGGGGTGTGTTTGTAAAGCAACAAAACGGAGAATTCTCCTTGAATTAGGTTTGTATACTCTACTAATGCGTTTTTCTTTTGTCTTTTCTTCCTTTCTTAAAAATTAAGTATCGTGGGTGGCTCGAAGCCATGAAACGTGTTTTTTAGTCCGCTCGCACAGATCCGCAATGTCAATATCATTCTTGACCCAATCCTTAAACTTCAAGTGCTCCTTTAGCCCCATTTCACACGCCATCCATTCATGCTCCTGCCAAATCTGCAGCTCAATATCCTTATAATCAAACACCCAGTAATTACCAGACGGTTTGCCGTAGAACCGGATCCGCGAGTCGTCGTTTTCATAGTACTTTGCAAAAATGTCGCTGAAAAACAAGTCACGTGGGTTCACCTTTGGATAATTAAGGTGCATAAACTTGATGCGCGAATTGGCACGTGTCGACTCCAACGTGTGCACTTGATAGTCGTCAATCGGCGACGCCTGGAGCATGCCCGTGCCGTGAAACTCATTCTTTTCGTCAAAGTAACCGGCAGGCCGGGTATCAGTCTTGATTTGGTGGTACTTTTCGCCGAGCACCTCCAACGCTGCCAAAAACGTTTCCTTATCGCCTTCTCCGCTAACCCCCTGGGTAAACAGCGGGTAGTAGATGCGGCCGTGGATATTGTAATACGTGGCCAGTAGCAACGCCTTCCAGTGCTTCTTTTTGTTAAACATAATCTGGCCAGACTCGGTGCTTTTATCCGGCAACGCGCCGTCCAAATCCGCCTGTGGGATTTGGTCAGGGTCTTTTTCGGTCAAGTCACCCCGGACTCGATCGCCCAGCTTAATACCAGCAATATCATAAAAATGGGGCGAGGTGGTTCGGAACCAAAAATCCGGCCACACTACAAACCCAGTACCAGTGTATGGCTCATTGTCAAACAACTCTTCTACATCATGCAGCGGGATCGAGTCTGCATCAAGGAACAAGTTGTCCTCAAATGAACTGGCCAGCATGGATAAAACCTTGAGTTGGTAGCCCTTGGATTGAAATCGGGTCCATTGTTCGTCGCCAAACTCGCGTTTTAGAATTCTACACTTGACGTTCAAAGCCGGCAGCACGTTTTCGCAAATTTCCGGTTCGTACTCCTCGTCATCGGCCATAAACACCTCGACTGGGATATGAGGCGATACTCGTCGCAACATTCGCATTGTGGATACTAGCACCGGCATCAACGCGCCACCCGCCACAGTCACAATCCCCTGGCCCTTGTACAGCCCCTCGGGATACTCACTAGGCAAGTCACGTAGCGTGTCTTGGTGGCTCTTTTTCAGTTTATCCAAGTCTGACTTATCCACCTGCAAAAATTCTCCTAGTTCCTTGTTGGAATAAATAGGCAGTTTTTGCTCAAACGCCTTTCGCTCGGCCTTTTTGCCATCCTTGTAGTTTTCAAGCTTGCCCACGTCTGGCCAATGCCGCTCGTAAATATCAAAAATCGCTTTATAAACCTTGGACGCATCAATCCCGGACCCTTCTTTTTCTGCTGATTGCTTGTTAGTACTGGACGGCTGCCCCGCGATTATGTCCTGGTTCAGCTGCTCGTTGAACTTTTGCTTCATTTCCGCGTCTTGTTTTTCATTATTAATCGCCTCTTGTTTATTGCCGTCAAACTGCTGCTGGGTATACTTTTGGCTCAATGTCGACGACGCATCTTGGTCCCACGGCAAGATGAGCAGATACACTGCGATCAGCAACGCACAAATGAGGAGGTACCGAATGTACGATCTGCGAGCGTTAAGCAGCATCCTATTGCGTGTGGTGTTTGGAGAGTTGGTTAAAGTGTATTAGTTTTTTGGGGAAACAGTGAAGTGAAGAAGAGAAGAAAAATAGGATAAAAAAAGTTTTTTTTTTTTTTTTTTTTTTTTTTTTTTTTTTTGTTTGTGTGTTAACTTTGTCCCTCAGGCTGGAAAAAAAAAAGAGTGGAGAGAAAAAGAGAGACAACGAGGGAGAAAAAAAAAATGGCGGGTTAAAAAGTCCTCTAATCAGTGACAGGGTCCAGACATCCAACAACTCGATGAGCAGAGAAAAAAAAAAAAGAAAGAAAGAAAAGCAGTTTCATCAGGTTCAGCCGATTAGCTTTGCTCGTGTTGAAACTTTTAGCAAAAATCGTTGAAAAATCTAAAGAGATCTAGGCCTGAAACACTAAAAAGATCTCAACAAGTTAACCCTCTTTTTAGCTGTTACGGTGTGGCTATTAAGTACGGTAGCTTGGATGCTTTGTGTGTGCCTAGTGTCTGGCAGGGGGATCCACCCTCGAGTGAAACCTGGATTGTTAACATGGATAGCGCTGAAATGTGGTGATTGCGTGGTTGTAAGATTATTTAACTTTTTTGGGCCGGTATGAACCTAAATGTTAATATAACTTCACTGCCATCGGAATCTTGTATTAGTATTACTTTATAATACTGATATTAAATTGCTCCGGTTTTGGACCTGGTTAATAGCTCGTCAATCATATATTTAAACCAGGTCCGCTGGCATTTAAACCGCTCTTATCAAATCAAAAAATTTTTATTTATTATACTTTCAAAACACAGTTCATTATAAACAAACAAACAAACAAACAAACCCCGGCTAGGTTAAAGGGCTAAAACCCCCGGAAGCCAGTAGCTTGCTGGCTCAGTGGCGCAGAACCCATGCCATTGGCCAACCCAGTACCCTGCGTGATCATCAACCGGTTCCCGCCCAGCATTGGGCCGTCCTGGTCACCCTGCTGCTTTCGCTCCTTCTCCTTTCGCTCCTCATTCTCCCGGTCCAACCGCGCAATCTTTTCAGTCTGCTCTCGTTGCAAATTGATTTGGTACGGCATGGTATAATCGCTCAGCCCATGTCGCCACGAAAGCTCAGACACCACATCCGGTCGAATCAAGTCATAACAAGTGTACAGAGTAGCCACGTAGCACTCTCGGTTGCCAATGTCAACAAAGTACCGCAGCAAATCCTCCGCAACCTGCTCCTTTTCGGAAATGGCCGCAGTGGTGATGGCATCCTTCCACAGCTTGTCCTCCTTGGACAATGAAATGCTCTTGTTCCACTTTTTGTTCTTCTTGTACAAATGGGCCGCGATTTGTCGGAAAAACACCAAATCGTGCTTTTCCAACCGCGCCGCCAGGTCCAACGGGTCAAACTTGTCAAAGCTGTCCACAGAGTCTCGCAAAGACTTGTGGTCTTCCTCCTCAATCAACAAGTCGTGGTAGGCATTGTTCACGGCAGACAAGTTTTGCTGCTGCACCGCGACCAAAAAAGTCTTGATCATTGGCAAGTTGTCGCTCTTTTGGAACATTCGCACCACACGCGACACATCAATTCGTGGGATTAGTGCAGTCAACAAGTCAGTGATTAGCTGCGGTTGTTGCGCCATGTAAAAGTTGATGGCCTTGTAGTAAATCTCCAAGTTGGCAACCTTGACAATAATGTCCTTAAAAGACGCGTGCTCAAACGCGTCGGCAGAGTGCTCCATCATGGCCAGCGCCGCATTGTCCCACTCGTCATAGTGACAGTAGAGGAATACCAGTTCTGGCCACAAGTGCCCATCCTCACAGGCTCGAATCACCTTTGGAATGTTGATTCGAGACCAAAACAGTTTCAAGTGCTCCATCAGCTTTTCTGGTCGGTGCTTGGAGTAGAGAATACCCAGCTCTGTAAACATGCCCATGTGGGCTCGTTCCAGACCCAAACCTTGTTCAAACAGCGAAATCACCTCGTCAAAGTAGCCCAGGTACTCGTATTGATCCACCAGATCCTTGAGCTCCTCGGCGTGGACAATCAGGTTGAGACCGCAAATTTGCGCCAGTCGAAACTCCTTCTTTTCGATACACGCCTCGGATACTTGCTTCCATACTTTAACGTTGGACGCCTTTCGCGCCGAATCAACCGCGGCTTGGAAATCGCCCAAAAATACCAATGTAGACGCCAGCTTGGCCCAATTGTTGATGGATGTAAACATAACCTTGGCGGCTTGGTACTGCTTGCCTTGGTACAGCTCGTCACCAACCCGCTCAATAGAAGCCGCGTTTGGACTGTTTAGCAAATCCTCAGCCTCTCGCAACCGGTCGGTATTAGCCAATGATACCAACAATTGCGAGTCCACTTTTTCTTCTCGCAACCCCTTTCGGCACATTTGCAGGTATGGAATCAGCTCCTCGTCCTTGCCAGCACGAGTACCAATCTCAATAACCTCGGCAAAGTTGGATGGGTCCTGAGCTTTTTGATAAGACTCTAGCGCGTCCGCCACTCGCAACCCGTTTAGTTGCGCCTTGCCCAACGCGCTCCAAACCTCCGCCTCGTCAATCTTATCCGCATACTCCTCACCACGGTCCAACGACATGATGTGGTCAACCAACACGTTTAACGCGTCAATATGCCGCTCGTGCTTCTTGTACACTTGAAACGCTTCCTCATACAACCCATTCTCAATAGAAATGTTGGCAATATCGTCCACGTCGTAATTGTCCAACCGGTCAATATAATCAGACACCTTGGATTGGTCAGCCTTGATGGCAGTGAGCACCATCAAGTTTTGCAAATTCTGGTTATCAGAGAATGGAGATGGCTCCAAGATAATCTTTTCCAGCAGCTCAATCAGCTCGCCTGGCAAGTCAGCGTTCATAAACGACTGCACCGCAATCGACACGTCCTCTGGGGATTGAGAGTCTGGAACCGCAGTGCCAACCACTTGGTCCACCAACGCCCGTCGGTGAATGTTATCCTCAGTCAACACTTTACCCCACAAGTCCGGGTCGGCCCGGTTCACAAGGTACCGTGCTTGATGCTTGTACATGGAGTTTTCATTGGTAATGTGAATCAACTCGTCATCGTTTTGGCCACGCTCATAGGCAATAAACGCCAAATACGGGTCCCGGTTCTCGCAGTACTTGCCCACCACCAACGAGTTGTAAAACTCGTTTTCTCGCAAAAACTTTTCCGGATTGTTGTTTGAGTCGATATAAATCTTGGCCAACGCGTCGTATAGCGAGGGGTCTTGCGACCCTCCAGCCAATACCGCCTCCAAAAACGGCAACAACAGCTTCAACCGGTTTCGCTTCTCAACCTCGGCCACCAATGGGTCAATTGGCACTTGACCAACCACGCTCTTTAGCAAGTCCTTGATAATCTGTTCTTCGCAGTCCACATCCAACAACCCAGCCACCACGGCCGGAGTTTGGGATGGGTTAACCTGCTGAACAAACACCTCAATAAACTTGAACTGCTGGTTTTGGTACAAATACAGCACCAAATCGTGCACATACCCGTGTCGGTTGCACACAATAATCAGCGGCAATTGATCCGGCAGCTTGGCGTCCTTCAAAAAGTTTTTCACCTTTTCTGGATCGTACACACTGTTATCTCGCGCAATTCGCTCGATTTCAGTATACTGCCCCACTTGAGCAGCGGCCTGGATATACTTTAGCACCACATCCGGGTCCTGGGTCATGTTGACCACACTCTGCAGGTAGTAGTACAACCCTTCATACGAGTGAAACTCTTCAAATAGCTTGATAAAGTTTAGTGGCCCCACCAAGTCAGAGTACTTTACCGCCACGTTCACCACCACTTGCAAGTTTTGCCGCATGTTGACATTTAGCATTTCTCGCAAGCTCTCCATGGTTTGTTCAACAGTCAGCTTGCCAAAGTAATTGACTAGCCATTCTGGGTTGAGGGCTTCAGTGTGGACTACAATTCGCTTGATATCGTTCAAGTCGTCATAGTTTTCCAACGCCCGTTGGTACAATTGAGCCTTTTCGCACAAGCCAGCAATTCGCGCTCGATCATAATGCGTAAACATTTCATTGCCCATGATTGCATCGGCAACCTGAGGCGCATTCATCAGGTTGATTTCCAACAACCGGGTTTGTAAATGGCCCTGATCCGGAGAATTGTCCTTCAACGCATCAAGCAAAAACCCAGTCAATTGCTGAAACAAGTTTTGGGACAAAAACACGTCGCAGATCCGGTCCAGATTCAAGTTGCCCACATTGTTGTTGACCAACGACGTGGCAAACTCGGCCGCTTTATCTGGGTTGACCCGGGCAATGTTTTGCAGCAACACTGCATAATCTGGCGTGTAGTTGACTTTTTGGCAATATGGCAGAATCTTGTCAAACTCGCCCAGTTCCGCCATGGCAGCAACAACCTTCATTGGCACCTCGGCTCGCAAGTACACGCTCAGCGCCAGAGTCAAGTCAAATCCTCGAACAATATCACCCAGCTCTTCAGAACACTCTAGCTTGTTTTCCTTCAACCACTTTTCAAACAACGGTTTCCGGTCTTGTTGCAAAACCGGCAGCGCAAGCTCAATCGACTCAAACTTGTTTAGCGCCCCCTTGTCCAGTAGAGTGCTAAAGTACTGCAAGATTGGCGAGATTTGTCCCGGTGGAGCTTGAATATTTTTTAGCCGTTGGATCGTATCCTGGGTTCGCAAAATACCCTTTGGAGACGACGCCGCAACCTTGGCGGCTTCGCCATAATTGCCAGCGTTCAATAGCTCGTTAAACTGTTGAGTGTACAAGTTGTCGGCACCGCCAAACCCGCCCCGCGACGCCAACCCCAGCGCCAAGGACGTGTTTTTCAAGTTGCTCAACACGTACGGAACAATTGTCTCCTCATTCAAGGTTACGCTCAAAACTTGACCCTTTCGGTTAATTGCCAGCACACCAGTAGAATCCGACGTGGCACAAGCAGTGAAAACCGTTTCCGAGGAAATCCGGTTCATGTAAATACACGACCCGCTCTCCATATCATACAAATGGATAAAGCCATACTTTGTGATGATATAAATAACCCCATACTTGTTGGACGCTTGTACCGACACTGGGAAATCGCTGTTGGCTTCTGGGGGGAAAAACACATCCACCGCCTTTTTCTGATAAGTAGGGTTGCCTTCTTGATGGTCAATCTCCACAATGTGAAGCTTGGCGCCTTGCGCAGTCTTGTTGGCAAACGTAAACAACCGGCTGTCACTAGACGCCCCGTCCATACGCAACAACCCAAACGACGCGGCATGACCCTCAATCCCCTGGGAAATGTTTCGGTCCTTGGAGTAGAGCTGAATATTACCCACAATTCGGCCTTCTTTTTGCGAAATCCCCGTCAATGCGCACCACTTGCCGTCAGAGTTGACAGAGTAACCAATAATTTGGGTGCCATTAAGCGATTGGTGTCGGTCAGCAATTTTGACCGGGCTGGCTTGGCTCTGATCGTACACGTCCCAGTGGAAAATCGACGTGGCAGTGATCAACCCCAGCATTGAGTCCGAAACCCACCGCCAAAACACCACATCCTCCGTCATGTTGGCGCTTTTTAGCCGCTGTCGGGACCCTAGATTCACAACCTATTCGTTAGTCACTTTACTAGTAAAAAAAAAAAGGAAAAGCATACCTGAAGGGTCTTGCCTTGGGCTCGCAAAGCAATGATATTCTCCTTTGGGTGCATGATTGCCGAATCAGCAGTCATATTTTTTCGCACCACATTGTTGTTGTTGTTCAAGTCGATAATCGCAACCATGTTGCCCGAATCCGACTGTTCTCGGACACTATTTCCTCAAGGTTAGTCAATTGTAAAAGATACAAGGGATACGCACCAAACATATTGATCACTTTCAAGGGTACAGGTGTTGAACCCAATCGCGCTGTCCGGCACATTCACCGAAGTCAGCTGCAAATGCTCCTGAAACTTGATTGGCAAGTCGTTGGACATTTTTTATTTTTTCTTCTTCTTCCCGTTGTACTTTTTGTGTTCTTCTTTTTACAATTCCAAACAAGTCTTTTTTTTTTTCAAATGATTTGTCTAGTTTTCTATCCGTCGTAACAATAATCCCTGGTATATATCCAATCCGGTCAATGGTTTGATTGCAAGATGGATGATATGGAGTGTTGTTATTGTGGTGATGTGTAAATTTGGAAAAAAGTGAACAGGTGGGAACTTATTTTGCTCTCCGCTGTTGTGGTGTGGAGCGCGCCCCGCTGCGGGTTCCCTGCCTACTATTATAAACAATTGGGAGTTTTGGGATCCTTTTTAAGCTCCACAAGAAAAGAGAAGCTCAAAGAACCAAAATGAGTAGAGAAATGAGTAGAGAAATGAGCAGAGTTGATAACTCAGATGTAGAGCAACTTCCGCAGCAGTACTTTGGCGAGGATGAAAACGGCGAGTATCTAGGCACCCTATACACACCTCAGGAAGAGAGATGTGCGCATGATGAAGAGGAGTACACGATCCATAGTTCGATGGAACGCCCCGCACAGACCTTGAACCTGAATGGGATCAGCGGCACTGAATTTTTTTTTGAATGGCCCTGTTTATCGCATATCGTGTTTGAAAACAACACTTCAGAAGCCAGGGATCTGGACGCTAACGAACGGAATTTTCTGTCAATGCTGCGGCTAACGTTATACTTGGGGTTGGTGGGGTCAGTAGTGCTATTCAACTACCGACTCCCCACTGAAGGGTCATCATCACCGGATAATGATTCTAGCGACAAAAAAATCCAACTCAGCGAAAAGGTATCCTTCCCATTAGGCATTGTATTCTGCATTCTAGCAATCCTGGGACTGTTTGCCACGTTAAAAAACTACATTAGCACGATTGGAGGGTATGCTAAACAACGGTCAGTGGTAAACACCACCCCGGAGGCCCAACTCTTAGTACTTGCATCTGGGGCCACAATCTTTGCAGCAAACGTGATATTTCTCATGTACAATTAAAAACCGCTTTAAATAATAATAATAATAACTCTTTTTATGCCCACACCTTTTGACCGGTAGAAGTGAACTTGACCTTTCGAGCATGCTTTCGGTCGTCTCTAGAGGCACCGTATCGGAACCCAACCTTGCCCACCGAGGTGTTTGTGAACCGGAAAACAGCCTTTTCGCCTTCCAGCTGTGGCGCCGTGAACTGCATTTGCTTGGCACCAGCCTTGCTATCCGCAACATCATGGTTATTCAGCTTTTCCAGCGTCTCACTGGCCGGTTCAATGTTTAGCAAGTTGGCAGCGTCAATCGGCCCAAACGGTTCAGACTCGGCCACGCTCATGAACCGCTGATGCCGCGTTTCTTTTGGAATCGGAATCTCCGTCAAATCGTCCCGTGACCGGTTCTGCTGCATGATTGGGAACATTTGCTCCATTCTCCGTGCCATCTTGCCCACCGCTGACGGCATTTCCTATTCTCTGTTAGCTTTTTTAGTTTAAATAAAATAAGACCAGGGGTAGAGGTTGAAGAATCAGTAAAGTGAGCGTTTCGAACCATGTTTGCATGTCTTAAAGACTAATCGAATTTTTTTCACATTTCATCATATCAACCCCCCCTAAATCAATTAAGGAAATCAGGCACTTACCGTTTGCTTCTCAATCTTGTCCAATTGGATCAACGCCTCGATCCGAGGGATGGAAATGCCATATGTGAACCCAATCTTCTGCACTGGGGTCTTGTTGCGGTAAAAATCCCGCAGAATCTGCTGCTTCACATCGCCGCTCACCAGCACATTACTCTTGCAAAACTCATTCTCTCGGAACGGCTGCAATGGAGTACGGGTCTTGTTCTTCCACACCCGTTTCCAATCAACCGGCTTGCCATAAGTTGTAGCCCCTCTTAGATCATATGCACCCATGTATTTTGGCGAGTTGCCAGTGGCGGCCCAAAAAAACGGGTTCTTGGTGTACAACCCTTTAAAGTTTTTTGGACCAAGAAAATCCCTCAGTTCTGTCCGATACGAGGTGATTCGTTTCTTTTTGCGCCCCATTGACGATGCATTACGAACCTGCTGCTGGCACAGCGGTTTTGGTATTGATCCTGACAGTTTGAACATGGGCTGTGTTGTGTGAGAAAAGGATGGAAAGGAAAGAGAAGAGAAAAAAAATGAGTGAAAAATTTTTGTTAATTTATTGTGTGTGTGTGCGGGGCCCGCGCCTCTCGGGACAATCATCAATTCATCGACTACCTACTGTATGATATAAATAAGTTATATAAAAAAAAAAAAAAGACCAGGTTTAGTACAGATTATCCCCAAACGGCTCTGGGTTCAGGCCATGCTTTTGTAGCTTTTTCGTCTGCTGCTTTTCATGCTTGCGTTTGGCGTCCAGCTCTTGTTTGTACAATTGCTCAATCTCTTGGTACGATACCTTGTTCAATGCGCCCATGCTCCCCGCCAGTTTGTGTTCCTCGATATGCTCCTCCTTGTCCAAATCCACCTCGCCTAGCAACGCCACGTTCTCACCACGCACAATGTACACGCCACGTTTCACCTCGCCATAACTATCCTTGGTAAAGATCCGCTCAACTGTATCCTGAAGCACCAAATTGGCAAACTGATCAAACGATCGTAGCACTCCAAATAGTTTGCGCCCGTCTCGCAGCGACACTACTACTTTCCGATCAACGCTCTCCAGCAGCGCGCTGGCGGTTGTGAAGGCTTGGGATGGCAACAAGTTGGGATCCTCCAGCGGATCAACCCGATTCGACATTTTCTCTTCTTTTTTTATTATTATTCGGGGGCGTCTAAAAAACTGTTCGTTCTAATAGAGAAAGGAAAGGTCATTTCTTTACATTCATTTGGGAGTAGTGAGTGGTTGGGAGCGAGAAAAAAAAAAATTAGCTTACATAAGCACAAATCGGCCTAGCTAGCAGCGACTGGTTCTTGCGGTTGATCTTGGCCATTATCATGATCATTATCAATATCATGATCATTATCAGGAACAACTGGTTGGGATGCAGGGTATGAGGTAGTAGAAGAAGATGGAGGCTGGGAGAACCCAGCCAACCGATAGAACGTTTCCCAAATCTCAATCGCCTCCTTTTGCGCCTCAATCGCATTTTCCAAAAACAGCTCAACCGAGTTTCGAAAGTCACGCACCTTTTCGTGCTCAAACCGGTCAAACTCGGTCATGATAGTCTTGGAAATATCGTCAAATACCACGCGTAGATCAGACACCCGTTTATCCTGCTCTTCAACCTCCCGAGTCACCTGGGCAATCTTATCCTGCAGAGTTCGGCCCTGGCGGTTCAGCTTGTCCAGATTCTGCCGTTTCTTGGCCAGCTCCTGCTCAGCGGTCTGTACATTAAGAAACGTTTTTTGGCGCTGGAGAAACACGGACCGGATTGACCCAATCAGCCGAATATACTCGTCAAGAGTGGTAGCCAAGGACAAGATATCCTGCATGCATTGTCGCGCGTACAAATCCCGAATTCGCTGCTGAGCGCTGGAAAAGTTGGCCAGCAGGTCAGTCAATGACCGGCTAATCTCGACACTGGACAATGACTCCAACACAGTGGCCAGTTCGCCGGTTGCATCGCCCAATTCCCGCCGTTGCGTCACCACCATGTCCAAACTCTTGGCCAACGACTTTAACTGGCTCTCCAAATTATCCATGTAATTCTTCTTGTCGATAAACCAGTCGCTAGTCTCAATGTACTTGTTGGAGAAAGAAAAAGCCCCGCCAATCGAGCTCATAAACCCACCCTTGGACGATGATTGTGCAGACGACCCAATCTCCGAATCATCCATATTCATCGCCTTGTGCTTGCTTTCATTGGCAAAATGCTCCGACTCCAAAAACAGCTTGTAATCCTCGTCGTGCTGGAGTACAGGGTGCGACCCAATCTTGTTTAGCATGGTTTCCAACGCGGCTCGACGCGCCTCGACAAAATCCTCGTTAAACCGGCCCATTGCCTGTTTTTCCGGCGGCGGGGGAATGATATACCCCGGGTGGTTATGCTCCAAAGCGTGAAACACCCATCGAAAGTCTCGATACCGACGGGTCACGGAAACCTCGCTCTTTGCAAACTCCGCCGAACTCGTCTTGGTGTGCACCGTGTACACCGTATGTGCCGAGGTGATATCCCCTACTTTGATCGGGTCGCCAACCGTGATATTAAACGTCTCACTAGCCGGTTTCTGAGTATTGTTCACCGCCGGGTCGTGCTCGTCCTTGGACAGTCGCAGCGAATTCATGCCTTGTTCGATATCCACAGTGCTGCTAGTATTAGGGTTATTATTCAACGGCACATCCTGCATCACCCCGTTGTTATTATCATCATCATTATCTTGCTCCTCATGACGACGCTTGTCAATGTTCATTTTTGACGCTTTCGGGGTGACTTGCGGGTCGTCATCATCATCACCGCCATGAGCCTCGGAGCTGCCACCAAGCGGGCCCAATCCCAACGGCCCATCCCCATCCTCCTCCTCGACTTGAACGGCCTTGGCTAACTTGCCCTTCCGGCCTCTATACGCTCGAGATGCTCGTCGTGGCGATGACAGTGCAGGTGTGGACTGTGACATGGCCTTCACCGCTGGCTCATCCCCTTCGTCCTTCTTGCTATCGTCATCAACGTCGTTATGGTTAAGAATTGTTGTGGCGGAGAGAATTGGGTCAGTATCAGTGGCCGCATTGGGCGAACCCAGCGCTAGTGACGATGACGACGAGTTGTGGTTTGATATGGACACCTGGTCCCCCCATGGCGACGTTCCGTCGTCTATCAAATCTGACATTTTTGCGTTCGTGTTTTTATCGGTTGGTCTTATTGCTTGTGTACTGGGGGAGAGATGTTTGTGTCGCCGCTTGGGACCATACATCTCCGCGCCGGGTAACCCCCTTCCTCCCCGGCTCCCTTATTACAGTAAAATTGAAACAAAAATAAGTGTTCTATGGCGCGTATTTCATTCACATCACCGCGTTTTTTAGTCCCCCCGTTAGGCGCCAAAAACCTTCATAGAATACAAATGTCGAGTTGTTTTAAAAAATAAAAATCACGAATTGAGATTCAACAGCAATCTTTGATGTCCTGATGCGTACCTATCAAATCTTAGTAGTAAAGCCGATATTCGTGTTGCCAATGGCGGCTAACTCAGTACGGATAAAGCGGCTTTGTAAATACATTGTTGACATCTCCACATGTGTATCATATGCATGAGTTATAAGCGGGTTGTGGGTTGCTCCCAGGCGCGGGTCGTGTAAGCTTACTAGTCGGGCGTCTAAAAATGGTACTGTAAACTTTAGATTGGATGATAAAATATTTTACTACTCGACACTTTGACAATGTCTCGACAATTCAAACACCCACTTTCTCCGAAATTTCATCCGTAGTGGTTATTAACACGGATCTAATTAGTTGAGCATGGTTCTATCTTTTAAAGATACATTGCAAACGGGCCTATCAGGACCATTTTAAGCTGCCATTGTGCGGCTGCATTGCCCTTTTTTTTTTTTTTTACTATAGTACTGTAAACCAAAAAACAATAGGCCAACCGGCCTATGGTTCGCACGTTGCTTTTTCTACAGCTACCGCTACCAGCTGCCGGCCCATTCATATCAAAGCCTTTCATTCCCGCAATCGCCGCGATGACTCCAAACTCGAGGAGGTTTCTGTTTTCCTGTTTGTCCTGAAATATCGCGCCCCGCATCAAAGCCGGATCATAAACAGTCAGGTTGATTGCAATATCTACACAAACTTACATCACCCGCTTCTGCCTTGTATTTAATAAGACAGTGGGAAAGAGAGGGAAAAGAGGGAAATATTATAGTACAGTAGTGAAGAGGCAAGAGAGAAAAAAATAATGGAAAAAAAAAAACCCTGCGGGCCCTCCCGTTTTTCTTTCCTTTTTCCTCTCTTTGCTGAGACTCCTCTTGTCGGCTTTAAAATAGTTTAAATAACTTTGCTTTCTTCTCAATTTTTTCTCTCTCTCTCTTCTCCTTCTTCTTCTATTTATTTTTCTTTTATCTATAAAAACCGGCATTTCTTGATAATTGCGATTATATACGAAACGAATCGATAACGACGGGTTGTTGAGTGAGTTTGATACACATCTCGGGATTGATAATTTATTACGCAATCAGCCACAGCCAGTCAGGACCGCACTGGACCCTGTATTTGACCCGCCACCTCACGAACACCTCTTTTTTCATTTTCATTTTCATTTTCTATTTTCCTATTTCTGTACAATACACAAAAAATGACGGTTGGACATTCGAGCCGGTCGTTTTGGTTAACATACGATCCGAACGATCCAAACACCATCACCGAGTGGTACTGTTGCCAGTGCGGGCGATACCACGGTATCCCTCCGCAGAGGTATGACTGCACTCGATGCACGCACATGATGTGTCCGTACTGTCCGAAGAAACGGATTGGCGACGGTAAGCGAAACTATTGCAAAAAAGTTACGCTTTAAACCTGCTCTAGCCCGCAACCACTGTACAATACGCTAATCTAGTGAAGTGAGATTATAATAAAAAAAAAAAGAGAGGGAAAATGAAGTCGAGCGCTGGCCGCTATTTTCTTTTGCTGCGGTGCCACCCCCTCTAGAACCGTCAAGGCCGAAAGAATCAGGAACATATCGATTGGACAAGGGACAAGCTTAGTTTTTTTTGTTTTTTGCAATGCAATGCATGGACAAGAAGCCGCCTACTTCCGAGAAAAAGAATCTGGGCAAGCGATGCAGTCTGTTGAGGGATTTTCTCTCTCGGCACAGCCCTGCTGTTCGTAGGGAAGGGTAATAAAAAGTCGTGTTATTATACAATCTACAGTACTGTACTGTAAAGTACCGGCGAAGTGAATCTAAAAGTGGCACATAGGAAAAAAAAAAATTATAACCGCACAGACGAGATTGTCTTGGTAGGACATGTCTCAAAGTTGTAAGTCAAGCACTGCTTAAAAAGGCTCCAGGTGCGGACCGCTATCCAGTTTTGGCTTTGCCCCTCCCTCCCTCTCTCTTACCCCTCCCTTTGTTTTTTTTTTTTTTCTTCTACAGTACATGTTGCACTGATCGGCATGAAAAGCCGTTAGACTAGCGCAACGCAACGCAAGCAAGCGGTGCTACGCTACCCTACCCTGTACTGTATTCAGGATTACTGTATTGTAGGAAATCGTACCGGTATGTTATAAGCCTAATTTAGGGCACAGTTTTTCGTATTTCGTATTTCATGTTTCACAATACACCCCAGTGCATATGTTGTATCGACGTAGCATCCCGCGCGCCACACATTTGATCAGCAACAGGGCCATCCATGACTTGTAGTCACGCACGAAAATAAGCTCGAGTCAAATTTGTCCATCAAAAAGACTCTTTTTAGCTAAGCTCTGAGACGAGCAGATTTCATTTAATAGTATATTGTCTATATAAACTATTGAGAGAGGGGGGGTTCGCCATCGCCACTGACCAGCTCAAACACCTGCTTGAGCTGTTCAAACTGGGACTGCTGGTGAGCAATCTGCGACAGGTATATTTGCATACCATCAAACGCCACCGCAATATCACCACTATACGTGTCATCGTTAGTATACTCTGGAAGCTTTGGGTATCGCTGGGAAAAGTGGGTCAAGATGCAGCTTCTCGCGCGCATACTCTCGGCAATCTCCATAGCCTCGCCAATAGTCGAATGCTGTTTCTTCCGCGCCTCATCAGCCAGCTCATTATCATGAGTAGCCTCGTGGATCAACACGTCGCAGTTTTGTCCCACGCGTCGCGCGAAAAACGGGTTTGGCCTCGTGTCGCCCGAAAATGCAATTTTAAAGTTGGTCAACCCGGCAAATCCAATCGCCACCGAGTAGGAATATTTACAATGAAACGCGCGACACGATTTGATCTCTGAAATACTCGCTTCATCGTACAAGGCCTGGTCAACCCGATCGGACCGAGCCGGGACCATATCCGCCGCCGCCGCGTCTTCATACCCTTGGCCGATAATATACGACTCGGTGTCAATAAACTGAATCCGCGCCATATCCACATGCTCCTCCAGCTGGGCCCACTCCTTGAGAAACAGCTCAAAGTGGCGGGGCCCAAGCACAAACAAGGTTTGGCCAGGGTTAGCCGCCATCCAATCCCGGATAACCGACATGGACCCGAGGTGATGATCCGCATGCAAATGGCTGATATACAGCATCTTCATTTCCTGTAGGATACGGGTTGTATCCGGTCCGTACACCCGCTTGATGGTGCCCATGGTCCCTTCACCAGCGTCTAGCAGCACCGCGCGCCACCCATTTTTCGTCGGCACTCGGACCAGCGACGACAACACGTTTCGGTATTTGGACGGGATTGCACTTCCTGTGCCTAGTGTAATAACCTGTGGTTCTTGCTTCTGTTCGATGCGCGTTTCTTCCGGTTGTTTGTACTCCTCCAATGGCTCTGGGTCGATATGGGACACCACCGGTTCCAGCTGGGTCACGGTGCGCGCGAGCCCCAGCCTCACATTCTCCGTTTCGGTAAACCGCAATTCTGACGGTTGTTCGTGAAGCTTGGTAAACTGGCCCGGTAGTTTTTCACGCAGTTTCACGTTCAGCCACTCGGCGGATTTCATGGCGATTCCGTTTGGACAGTACCGCGGGTGGGAAATATAATGCAGGCAGTTTGGGCCAAACGAGTCCATCCATTGTTGGTACAAACTGTGGTGAAAGTCAACATTAGCTCCCAAAAAGTGATACACACACTTGATATCCACCGTGGTGTTTTTTGAAACCTGTCTAGTCCAATCTTGATCAATTGCGGATTGGACGTGATCCGGGGTGGGAATATCAACCACCAACACCCGCGGTGGGGTTTTGGGTTGTTCCATCACCATATCCGGAGTCACCACCGTCCCATCCGCGGTGGTGATGCTTACCCCCTTGGATAGATGGCCAAAGTCAAACCCGGGTTTAACCCCGAGCTGTTTGGCCCGGTCAGGCAAAAACTTGCCTCGCGATGGCAAGATTTGTACAATAAAGCACGACGAGCGTTCATCACGAGTTGTATTATCCTGTTGGGTTGGTGAGGATTGGAGTGACTGCGGTACCACCTCAGGAACCGAATATTGAGCAGACGGAGTCAGAACCACCGGCGCGATCGCTACATGCTCGTCAGTAAACACTCGATCCGGTTCGGCAATCTTCAAATCCAGCATGTTATGAAACATAAAGTTCCGCCACGAATTACACCCCCATGCCAGATTGTTCCCGGCAGACTGCAAACTCAAGCTCTTTGCGCCTTGCTCGGTAACAGTCAGCAAAAACCCTGGCAACCCGCCAACCGTCTGCCAGTTGACTCTTCCAGTTAAAAA
Organism: Blastobotrys aristatus; assembly: GCA_946409495.1. Taxonomy (NCBI): domain Eukaryota; kingdom Fungi; phylum Ascomycota; class Dipodascomycetes; order Dipodascales; family Trichomonascaceae; genus Blastobotrys; species Blastobotrys aristatus. Next base: position 1,423,506 of record OX291663.1, on the reverse strand, counting down.
GATGCTCTGAAGTTTGCCCATCCGATTCCGATTCTGGTTCAAAGCCCGTTGCAGCCCCTCGCCACACTGTCCAATCACATACTTGTGGCCCTTTTTCGTTTGCAATGACAGCGCAGCCGCGTTGCAGTCACTAGTCGGGTGGGCCAAAATCTCAATCATTGTTTTCAGTGTTCCTTTGGCTCTCACTTTCATCCACCCCAATGCTGCCCTTTAGAAGGAAGGTAGAAGGAAATCGGAGGGATTTGGATTTGGGACCGGCCCGACAGTGAAAAATAAAAATGAAAAAAATTTGCGCGCGGCTGAAATTATCTACTATGGAAATTTTTTTTTTCCCACCTTCTTCCCTTCCTCTACCTATCGACATTAAATCAAATACAAATACAAAAAAGATGGTATCGAAACGAACTATGGACAAGGGCAAGGGGTTCAAGATGGCCAGCGGGGCCAAATCCACCTCGGCTAGCGGGGTCACTTCCAGAGCCATTTCCAAAAAACGGGCGCAAAAGGACCAGCGGAATGCAAAGTATACCAAGCAAATGATCGAGGCCAGAAACCAGGCTATTGATGGGGATTTGGTAATGCAAGATATGGACAATGAGCAGACTCTGTCCAGCACGCAAAAGAAGATCCGGGACCGGAAACTCAAGCAGCAGCAGCAAAACGCCATCAAGCTTAATATCCAAAGTGATATGCCAGAACAAGAGATGATGATGACGAGCTCTGGGGAAGGTACCACTTTGGGCCAACCACCAAAGCGTTAATTACTATTTATTAATGATTTCAAAAACTCGCGACGTTTTCGCTTGTCTCGTTTCAAAAAATCGCGGTTATCCGGCTCGGCAATGATTAGCCGGTCAAAAATATCCAAAAGGTGCTTTTCATCCCCACCTGCCTCTACACACTTGTGCAAAAACCCAGTGATATAGATCAATACATTGACGTTAACCCCGGGCATTTGCTCCAAGCATGGGTTCACTCCATCAACTCCCTTGCACGCCATATTGTAGTATTCCAGCGGCACAACCCCTCCATCTAGATACTTTAGCAGGTTAACCAGCACCGTGGCCACCGAGTAGACGGAAATGTTAGAATGGACCTGATCCGCCGCCTCCAGCACTGTCGCGTCCAGTTGCTCTCCACAATCCAGCCACTCCTGGATTTGCTGCTCCAGGCTGGAATCTCCAGGTTGGTCAAACATATCCACCACCACGCACCGGGTCCAAAGGTAATCAATACAGTTCCAAACTTCTCTAGGCATGTTGGTGCTGGCCTGGTCCATAATCTTGCCGCATCTCGCTCCATCCGGCATGCGGCTCATTAGATCCAACGAGCTCCCCAAACACGTCTTGGCTGTGGAAATCTCCACTGGCACAAAGATATCCTGCGCGTCAGTGATGCTAACAATCGCAATCTGGGAAATGTTTGGCGTGGCAACGGTCGGGCAGAACGACAACCGGATTTGCTGGCTCGCCCCCGGTGGTAGATCCCCCATTTTCGGTTCCGCAGTGATCATCATTTGTCCATCGCCAAGAAAAATCTGCCAGTGCACCAACCCGCTAGTCGATTTTTGGTCGTGGTGAACCGTCAGCCAGGCCTCGCCATTTTGCAAAACCTTGGCGTTCGTCACCGCAATTTCTCCCGGTTTAACCTGCACAATCGGGCGATGTGCGTTCTCCTCCTGGTCCCAATCTTTCAAAATTTGATCCACAATCTGCTTGCGTTTCGCATAGTCCACAGTAGGCAGGGTTACTTCAAATTGGGAAACCACCGGTTTGTGGTCAGACGAGCGATAATCCCCGCAGCTTTGGTATTTAACCTGGTTGATCCGGTCGTCAGTGGTATAAAAGACCCGGTCAGTGTACGACGGGGTCCGCTCCGAGTTGTCAAAATTGTCCGTGCCCACCACATACTTGTAGCTAGGCGGAAAGTTGATGGTGCCTTCAGTAAACCCATACAGAATCCGGTCGTCCTTTCGCGAGTGGCCCAATTGATCCTGCACGATAATCGTTTCAAAATCCTCCTTGCTGGAGAAATCCGACACCATCTCCGCGTCCATCGTGACTCGATAGTTGAGATCGCCCATTAAGAAAGAAAGCGGACGGAACCGCTTTGGGTCCAAATCCGCGGCTGACAGTTCATCCACGACTTTATCAACCAGCTCTGCATCCTGATCAGCCCCTTGTCCTTGTCCTTGTCCTTGTCCTTGTCTAACCAACCCCATCACGTCCAGTTTCTTGGCAATCTCGCCAAACTCCCATTTCCTCCGATCAATAAACGTCTTGCCATCCCCTGCCGTCAAATGGCAGTTGATAAACGCCAAATTAACTCCAGTCCCTGGACAAGCCGCATCAGCGCCAAAGTTCATCCACACCGCAGCGGCACCCTTGTTGCCCCAGACCCCAAACAACCCAGTCCCGGTTGTATCGCGTCGGACTCCCGAAATTTGGTCGGTCAGTTTCTCGGTCGCAAATACCAGCACCATCAGCCCGAGCAGCTGGTTGCTCCCCACTACCGAATAATCCCCTCCCAATGCATCCAACACGGCTTGTTTGGTGTTGGCCAGGGTGGTAGTATTTGCGTAGAGGTTCTTTGGGCCGAGGGTGTCGGATTCCTGGAGGCACAGCACGTACATGTCGCATAAAATCGGTAACCCCAGCAGCGAGTCCAGCTCGCCAACCTCAGCAAGCGGCTCGCCGTGCATGTTCCATGTGATTGTGCGCAGAGTAATTGTATCTGTAGAGGTAAACTCCTTGACCCGTTGCTGAAGCTCGGAGCTGATCCGGCTGTGCTCGGGCGACGACGACGACGACAATGGGACACCAGAAGACGATGATGAACTACTGCTGCCGCCGATCAACGCTAATGCGTCCCTCCAAGCTGCGACAAAGTCAGCCAATTGCGTGGCCTGTGTATCGTCCGTGCCGTCAAACTCGCCAATATCCTCATCGCCTAGCCCTACCCGTAACATTCCGCTTTCATTGTCTGTTTGTTGGATCCGGATCTGGTGGTCCTCCTGCATTGGTGCGGGAGTGGCTAGCTCCGGGCGTTTCTTGTCAGTAAGCACGTAATACGGCGGGTCAGAATTGGTGCCCGGGAAAAACGCCAGCACATGTGTTGAAGTGTCCAGCTGGAGATTGCCTTGTGACATGATTTCGTGGCACTAAAAAGAGAGTGTGTGTTGTTTTGAAATTAGAGTCCCGACCAACCAACAACAAAAAAAAACACACCTCCGATGTCTACTCTACTCTGTATTACAATTTCCAGAAGAAAGAAAAAAATGTTTTAATTCCCCGTAATAGTACAAATAAATATTATAAATATGCTTTAACAATCCTCAGTAGGGGCTGGAGCAACCTTGTCACCCTCGCAGTCGACGGTGGCAGTCGAGACGGTATGCTTGGTGGAGGTCACAGTGGCCTCATCTTCGCATGGCACGGTGGTGGTGGCCCAAGTGTCCTTGGTCTTGGTCACCTTATCCCATGAAGTCACAGTCACATCCTCGCATGGGTCCTCCTCTTCGCATTCCTCGCACTCTGGGTCACAGTCTGGGCCTGGTTTTGGAGATGGTTTTGGCTTTGGCTTTTCTTCACACTCCTCGCACTCTGGATCACAGTCTGGGCCTGGAGTTGGCTTTGGCTTTGGCTTTTCTTCACACTCCTCGCACTCTGGATCACAGTCTGGGCCTGGAGTTGGCTTTGGGGATGGTTTTGGCTTTGGCTTTTCTTCACACTCCTCGCACTCTGGATCACAGTCTGGAGTTGGCTTTGGACCTGGCTTTGGGCCTGGAGTTGGCTTTGGGCAGTCTGGGTCACATTCTGGGTCGCAGTCTGGCTGTGGCTTTGGACCTGGCTTTGGGCCTGGGGTTGGCTTTGGGCAGTCTGGGTCACACTCTGGGTCGCAGTCTGGCTTTGGACCCGGCTTTGGCTTTGGACCTGGAGTTGGCTTTGGGCAGTCTGGGTCACATTCTGGGTCGCAGTCTGGATGTGGCTTTGGGCCTGGAGTTGGTTTTGGACAGTCTGGGTCACATTCTGGGTCGCAGTCTGGCTGTGGCTTTGGACCTGGCTTTGGGCCTGGGGTTGGCTTTGGGCAGTCTGGGTCACACTCTGGGTCGCAGTCTGGCTTTGGACCCGGCTTTGGCTTTGGACCTGGAGTTGGCTTTGGGCAGTCTGGGTCACATTCTGGGTCGCAGTCTGGATGTGGCTTTGGGCCTGGAGTTGGTTTTGGGCAGTCTGGATCACATTCTGGGTCGCAGTCTGGCTGTGGCTTTGGACCTGGCTTTGGACCTGGAGTTGGCTTTGGACCCGGCTTTGGACCTGGAGTTGGCTTTGGGCAGTCTGGGTCACATTCAGGATCACAATCTGGCTCTGGCTTTGGACCCGGCTTTGGACCCGGTTTTGGCTTTGGGCTTGGACCTGGCCCGCAGTTGCCGGTCACAGTTGCAGTGATGGTCTCAACCTCAGCAGTCATGTCCTCACAGGCAATCGACTTGGTCACAGTCACCATTGGCTTCTTGGTGATGGTAACGCAATCTGGAGTTGGTTCACAAGCAGAAACGGAAACCTTCTTGGTCTTGGTCTTCCACACGGTCTTGGTGTTGAACACAGTGGAGGTGCCTTCGTCTTCCTTGCATTCGTGGTCGCCGCAATAGACAACGTTGCCGTCAATCTTGGCAAGAGCAGTGGTGCTGAATAGAGCAGTGGCAATAGCAGCTAGCAAAGAGGTTCGCATCATCATTGTTTAGGTTATTAGGGTGATTAGTAAAAAGAACGATTGTAGTAAGTTGGTTAGATAAAGATAATAAAAAAAAGAGTGTGGACGAAGTGATGGAACTTCTTGTCGAAAAGCTAGGCTGGTTGAGGTTGAGGTTAAAGGAATGGACGAGAGCTGATGGGGAGGAAAAATTCTAGACAGAGGCCAAGCCCATGCCACTTTATAGTTTTCGAGCATAGCCATTCCGTGCACATTTTTTCCAATTGACCCCGGTTGATTGGATACGCTCAATATTTAATGCGAACCCCAAACCTGCACGCGTTCTTTTTTTTTTTTCTTCTTCATTTTCCCCTTGTATAACACAGTAAGATAAGCTACGATTTTAACCGTGCCAGCGCTCGTGTATGCAAAGAATGAAGCCCGGGTTGGTGGGCCGCCAGTTGTGAGTGTACCGCTATCGTGGACCATTTTCTATAAATTCGGGTATGAAAAAAATTTTAGGCCCAACACGCGTCGCACCGATCGGGCCCAAATCGCGTCCCTGATACCCTAACCATATATAGTCTCTAAGCAAAGCTTTCGAGCCAACTTCAATTGATACTTGAAACTTGGCAATTTAGAAAAGTGTTGAAAACCGAGTCGTTTACTTGCTGCGGCAGTTAGTCCAGTATATGGGAGCTTTGCGGTGGTAGGTTATCGCATCGGTCCCGCCGCGTCGGGTTTGCATTTTTTGTCAATCTTTGGTACTCAACCGGTGATTCGAAAAATGCCAGAGCCTTCCCCCCTCCATTCGCAACACGTTCCGAACTTGAAAAGTTCGAATATGGAATGTACCGAGATGGCCCCGAGCCAAGCGCCTCTCTTTTTTTTTTTTAAGCACAGGGGTACACCTGCCACCTAGTATAATCCTCCAGACAGCCATACTGAATTGAACCTTGGTATGTAATACAGACAGGAATGATTATATACTATAATAGCACTGCTCTGCTGGAATGTAAGCCGCGCCGTAATAGCGCGCCGCACCGGTTTATAGACGTCCATAGCATATTGAACACTTGATGCAACAACGACGCGGTCACTGAAACCAACGCGGATTGCAAGTTTAAGCCAGCCCATATGGTATAGATAGTTGTTTCTTCCCAAGCCTACAGGCCAAGTCTTTGCGCCGATACTGACCATACTGACCATATTGGGGAAGGTATTACACGCGCAATTCGGTTGAGCCGCACGACGCGCCACACATATTTTTTTTATGCATGTCTGGCGCGTGTAAATACTGACTCAAGCCCTCATGTGTGCTAAATTTTATTTCGGCTCAATACACACTCTTTTTTTTATAAACATTCTAAACCTTCAAGGCGCGCATACGTAGGGTATCCTTAGCAGTTCCAACTGGCCGTGACCTCGACCCCTTGGACGAAGCAGAGTGGGTGGTGGTGGTGGTGGTTGGGCTGCTAGTTTTGGTCTTTGCCCGCGAGGCCAACCATTCGTCATAACCTCGAACCTTCTTACTAGCCGGGGTCAACTTTCGCTTCACGGTTGTGCGTAGGGTGCCCGGACGTGGCGTGACTGGTGTTTCCGCCTTGACCGGCGAGGTAGTAGCCTTGATAGTCTCCATCCCCTTTGGAATCCGCATTTTATTCGGGGCTGATCTCACTGCACCTCTTTCTTTCTTTTCCAATTGTACAGGACTAGCCCTGCCCTTGAATGTGATTTGCTGATACAACCGGCTGTACGATACAGACTCGCCCTGGGATGTGGTGGTGGTGGTGTCGCCGCACCAAACCAACCCTTCCACAAGCCACTTGCAAAACGCGCCCAAATCACACACTAAATGGGTATGCGAGGTCAACGTGGCTGTCCCGTTGGTGCAATCCAGCATACAAGTGTACCCAAGCTCGCTCTCAAACCGCATGTTTTGGCTGATTGTGATTTGAATATCCCGTTGGTGCTGGGCAAGGTTAGTAGCAGCCGACCGGATCTGAGCAAAAATGTCTCTGGCAATCTTCTCGCTGATCCCAAAGTGCAAAATCGGGCCTGCTGCTGGCGTCGCATCTTCTTTCAATTCCGAACTGGTAGTAGGAACCGCTTGGTATAAATGGTCCGAACCAGGTGTAAAGTTTTCGCGGAATTTGGATTGGCTACACGGCGATGGGTTGTTGTTATCAGCAACCAACGCGCTCCATGGGATGCTGTTCCCTGACCCAAACGCGGCAGTATTGTCGTCCAAACACCGCATATCAGACGATTCAGTCTCGGCGCTTGGGAACCCTGACAAGCTGAAAAACTCGTCGTCCAGCTTCATTGGCAGTTTGCCGAGCTCTCTAGCTAGGAATACCTTGTTATCTTCGTCCTTGTACCGGGTGGAGGGGGTAAGCGGAGCCCGCGTCGACGGCTGCTGCTGCGGCAGCGGCTGCTTCTTCTTTGGTGATAGTTCAATCAACTCCATCGTCAGTCCGTCAACCAAACTATCACCGTCGTCCAAACCCCAATCTTCGCTCTCGGCGCAATATCCCAAATCTTTGTCATCGTCACTGAAGGTGTTGGAGGTGGTGGAACTGTTGAAAGATGAGATATCCTGTGCTTCGCAAGGCGCGTGCCGCTGGCCGGTATACACACAGCACTCGTGAATAGACGCCGGTGACATTGACGAAAGCGATCCAAACATTTTAATTCTTAGCAACGGTGATCCAAAAAAAAAAAAAAAACCAGGAGAGTGAATAGCCAGATTAGACGCGCCGAGTGGGTAGTAAGCGGGGTTGAAAGGAAAATCAAAATAGACGCCAGGAAGTTGGGGAGAAAAATGCGCGCCGCACATCTATCGATTGACGCATAGCCATTAGTCAGCAATTGAGGGAATTTAAAATTATAGCAAAAGAGGGAAAGAGGGAGAAAGGGAGGACAAGAAAAAAAAAAAAAAGCATATCTGAATGTACAAGTCTATTTTTACGATGACAGGGCAAACCAAGGCACAGGCCAGACGGACTTCACATTTCGGGTGTTTGGCGTGCAAACGGGCTAAAGTCAAGTGCGATGAAAAGAAACCCTCTTGCTCGAGGTGCGAAGGGCAGCGAATCCAGTGCGAGTACTCAGACCATTGGCGCAATCTTCGACGCACCGAAGCAGTCAAACAAACCCAGGAGCAGCGTGACGCGGAATTGGAGCTGAAACTAATGCACCATTGGTGCTCGTACACATGTTATACGTTGAGCGCTGGAGGGTTTGACGCGCTGTTCCAGCGCAAACTCCCTGAAATTGCCTTCACTCACCGCTATCTGATGGACTCGATATTCATGCTCACCGCCGCACATTTAAACTACCAACAGCCGGATAGCCAGTATCAAGATGCGATTGAAAAGTACAAGTATTCGGTGATCACCGCATTGAGGGACCGTATCGGGTCTGGAGTAACGCGGGATAACGGCGAGGCGGTGTTTACTGCCAGTGCGTTGCTGGCAATCTACTCGATGATTTGCGACACGGAGCGCGAGTTTAAAGGGGTAAGCGAGGTGTGGATGCCGCTGTTCCAGGGCGCGCAACAAATCTACATGCAGATTGAGTGGTATCGCCACGAAAGCTGCTTTGCCGAGCTCCACGAGTATACATTGAGCCACCCACTCCCCGACGGCAAACCCTACCTCCACAATTATACAAAAGTGTTGGACGAGCTGCGATCGGACCAGATGGGTGTTTACCTGCCTGTGGTACAGATGGTGTCTCGGCTGGCCCATGCTATCATGTCAAAGACTAACGATAACATTCTGGTGCATATAATCAGCTGGATCATGCGACTGCCTCGGGAGTTTGTGACACTGATTGATAGTTTTGACCCGTGCGCGTTGGTGATCATGGCCAACGTGTTCCAGACTTTATCCCATTTGCAAGATTCGTGGTTGTTTAAGGAATACGCCAAGCTACATCAACAACGGATTGTGCGGTTGGTCCCGGCCAATCTACGCGTTTATTTGATTGAAACGCCGCTCTCATATCCTCCCAATAATTTATAATGTTTTTTTTTCTTAATTTTTTTTTTTTTACACCATTTAAAAAAAAAAATCAACACTAATACACATTCTTAGAGAAAATAATGAGTGACAAAGAGCTTATACATAGCCTGGTGAAGGAAATACACCGCAAAATGTACAAAGAGTCGTGGAGGAATATGGGTAGGATTACTAGTGCGGCGGGGTTTGCCCATTTGTACGCGTTGTACGACGACATGACGGATTATACCGCCGACCACTGGTTCTACAATAATAAACAAAACATTTTTCAATTCACGGGGGTAAAGGAACGGACCGGGTCGAGTATGTACAAACGCCGCGCCGACGAGCCTGCTAGCTGGTTGTTTTCCGGGATGATTGAGCAGCTGGCTTGTGAGGAGGAAGAGTGTTTAGACGCGGAGTGGAGGAAGGAGTTGCAACGCGACGTGGAGTTGTTTATCACACCGCATTTGGACGTTAATACTGATACCTACCTGCTTACCCCTGAGGAAACTGACGCGTTCAAGCAAAAACTCGACGCGATAAAGGAGATTGAGATGATGCTGGCGGTGTTGATCCTGCTCACTCTTCCTGGACCTTTATTCGACATGAATTTGCTGAGGTATGCCAACTTGGACACCCCCAGGCAAATGTTCATTACCAACAATACTGTGACGATTCAGGATGGGGATGGCAAGTTTAGGTACCTGCCGTGGGTGGTTGGTGAGCTGGTGGTCCGATACCTGACCGTATTTCGCCCGCTACAGCAATTGTTGGCGCGTAATTTCGACATGCCGGAAAAACACCGGATGAACCACTACTTTTTGGCTTATTATTATACTGATAAAGAGCTGGACCTGTTATGTGCAGAGATGATGAAGATGCAGGGGCTGGAAGTAGAGACATTTGCGGATTGGAGACGCCAATTTGTGCAAAAACACTCGGCAAAGTTTGACAAGCGGTATGAAAAGTGGGCGGCTCGGACCAAACTCCCCGAACAAGAGGTGATTGACCAGATCCACCAACGGTTTGAGCAGAAATCTGGGTTACATGAGATTGGGGTTCAGTTCTACCTGGCTGATTTTGGCAGGTCCACGATGCTCCCTTTCAACTCGCGCCAGCCTTCCTCCCAATGCTAAATTTTTTTTTTTCTTTTCTTTTCTTCACACCACATAATCACACACATTAAAGGATAAGGAATGCAAAGTTCGCCTAGCCTGCTGAATATATTCGTGGTGGCAACCTGCCTTAAAGTATTGTTGTTTGTGGCGTACCACTCTACAGACTTTGAGGTGCACCGCAACTGGCTAGCAATCACCAAAACCCTGCCAATCCGGGAATGGTACACGAACCATGTATCGCAATGGACACTAGACTACCCGCCGTTTTTCGCGTGGTTTGAATGGGCAATGGCGCAATTGGTCCCTAAAGTGGTCAGCGAGGATGGTTGTTTGGACGTGGTGGACCACGGCGCGTACGGGTGGCCCACAATCGCCTTTCAACGTGCCACGGTGATTGTAACCGAGACGGTGCTGTTTGGCGCGCTCCAATGGTACATTAACGTTAGCGGCCCGGATACAATGGCCAAGAAACGCGCGTTTGCCATTGCCAGCTCGCTCGTTCTCTCCCCTGGGTTGCTGATTATCGACCATATCCACTTTCAATACAATGGGTTCATGTACGGGGTATTGGTTCTATCCATCGTCGCGTCCCAGCAAAACCAGTTATTATTATCCGGCGCGCTGTTTGCAGTGCTACTCTGCTTCAAGCATATTTACCTGTACTTGGCGCCGGCCTATTTCGCCTATCTACTCCGCGCATATATCCTGGCCAACAACCGGCTAAACATTGTCAATGGGATGAAACTTGGCGCTACAGTATTCGCAGTGTTTGGCGTGGCGTTTGGGCCGTTTGTATACTACCAGCAAATGCCCGAGGTGATGGCGAGGTTGTTTCCATTCTCGCGCGGGCTCACCCACGCCTATTGGGCCCCTAACGTCTGGGCCCTCTACTCCTTCACCGACCGAGTTCTCGGGATCGTATACAAAGTATCCACCGCGTCAGTGACCCGAGGGTTAGTAGGAGACGTGTCGTTTGCAGTGCTACCCGAAGTGGCACCCAAAGTCACGTTTTTTCTGACCCTGTTTTACCAAGTCCTGGCGCTAGTACCGGTGTTTCTTTGGCCAAGCCACGACCGGTTCCTGGCCAGTCTAACCCTCTGCGGGTTTGCCAGCTTTTTATTCGGCTGGCATGTCCATGAAAAGGCGATTTTGCTGGTGATTGTGCCATTCACATTTCTGGCGCTTAAATCGCGCCGCATCTTGGCGTGTTTTATCCCACTAGTGGTGGCCGGCTACATTTCGCTATTCCCGCTTATATTCACCTCGGGCGAGGCGCTAATCAAGGCAATGTACACGTTTGTCTGGTTTGTCATGTTTTTACTCTCCTTCAACTCGTTGGTCCAAGTGTCTTCGTTCAAACGTCGCATCTTTCTTCTTGATCGGGCCATTTTGATCTACATGGTGGGGTTTGTCCCGCTAATGCTGTTTGCCAGCATTGTCGATCAAATCCTGCCTAGGTATGAGTTTCTCAAACTTATGTGCATCTCCGTGTATTGCAGTGTGGGGATTATCGGCTCATGGGGCGGGTTTTCTTGGCTATACTTTTTTGACGACGACTTGTGGCAGACGCCTCCACGCAAGCTTAAAAAGAGTTAAAAAAAAGCTAGCGGCAGGCCGGGCAAAACCATTTCCCCTTGGGGGCGCGTTTCAACCCCACGCATCCGTAATGAAACCACTCAATCTTGCATTTGTCGTTATCGCACCCAACCATGTTTCCATAATAAATATCGTTGCATAGACAGTATATTGGCTCTTTTGGCTCGGCTTTTGCCTCGGCTTTTGCCTCCACTTTTGTCTCCACTTTTCGCTTCTTTTGCCGGCTAAAATTGGTTGACGATCGTTTCCGTTTCTTCTTTTGTGGTTGTTGCGTTGTTGCTTGCCGATCAGGTTCAATCTCCTCATTTTCAATATTTTCAGTACTTTCAGTATTCTGAGCTGCTCCATTAGCCGCCGTCGCCTCCGTCTCCAGCTCTTGAGCGCGTTTCCCACCAAGCTTCTTTTTCAGCTGCTCGTAAAGCGTAGTGACGTTGCACAACGACAACTTGGTCTCCTCCACCACGTTCCTCTGCATGAACAAAACATGCCTTTTTTGCTGCGCGATTGTGGCCCTCAGCGACGTGTCGGCCGGTTTCTGTTGATAGAGTTGTAGCGACGCTTGGAGTGCCGTTTTCGTATCCAGGCACGCAGTATCCAATTGCTGGATAAGCTGCATCGATCGTTTGATGTCATTATTCATTTCTTCCACCGCGACCTGCATTTTTTTTTTTTCCCCCTTGCAGTACAGTGAGTAAACGCGCTTTAATTTATTATCTGTTTTTGTGTCTGCCGTGTGTGCCGTGTGTGCAGTGTGTGTGTGTGGGTGTGCGAGGAGAAAGAAAAAAAATTGAGGTGCGCGCGGATTTTGTTCCCAAATCCGCAGAGAGGAAATAATCGGTCCGATAGGGGTCCGCCAGCCGCACATACCCCTCAAACTAATAAAGCAATACCGATACCGTACCAGAGTATAAATAATAAGCAGAAATGCCCGGGGTTTTGCAATAACTAAAAAGAAAGACAAAATGAAGCTGTTTAGCACTGCATTACTTACTACCCTCGCCACCGCGGTGATGGCGAAAATCGAGCACAAGTGGTGGAAAGAAGGCGTTGTTTATCAAGTTTACCCCGCCAGTTTCAAAGACTCCAATGGAGACGGCTGGGGCGATGTACGGGGGATTATCGACAATCTCGACCACATGAAGGATCTGGGCGTGGATATTATCTGGGCCAGCCCGTTTTACGAGTCCCCATTGACTGATATGGGGTATGATATCGCCGATTACACTGCCATCAAGCCATTGTTTGGCACGATGGAGGAAGCAGAGGAGTTGATTGAACAGGTCCATAGTCGTGGCATGCGTATTTTGTTTGACCTGGTGATCAACCACACCAGCGACAAGTCCAAGTGGTTCCAAGAATCTAAAAGCTCCAAAGATAATGCAAAGCGTGATTGGTACTTTTGGCGGCCACCGCAAACCGTGGACGGTGAGCGGTACCCTCCAAACAACTGGTCGGGCACTAGCGACGGAAGTGCGTGGGAATGGGACGAAACTACCCAGGAATACTACCTTCACGTGTTTAACGAGTACCAACCGGATCTAAACTGGGACAACCCAGAAGTGCGGGAGGCATTGTTTGAAGACTCCATGAAGTTCTGGCTGGACAAGGGTGTGGATGGGTTCCGAATGGACGTTTACCAGCTCTACTCTAAAGTTGAAGGGTTGCCAAGCGTGCCTGCCAACGACACCGAATTCCACGATGGCAGTGAAATGTACAACAACGGGCCCAACATCCACAAGTACCTCAATGAAATGAACCAAAAAGTCTTGTCCAACTATGATTGTATGACTGTGGGGGAAGGTGGAACTTCTAACAACATGACCCAGGCGCAGTTGTACGTGGGGGCTCATCGAAACGAGATTAACATGGAGTTTTTGAAGCAATCAACCGAAATTGGCCGGGGCCCAGGCATGTACACTGCTCCATACACGTTTGCCGAGTGGAGAGACGCGATTGAGTTTATTCAATCGGTTGGCCGACCAGAGAACGGTGACGGGTGGAATACGGTGTTTTTAGAGAACCACGATATTCCTCGAAGTATTAGTAAGTTTGGCGACGATTCTCCAGAATTCCGGGTTCCAAGCGGCAAGCTACTCTCTGTATACTTGAGCACATTATCCGGGACAATGTACCTCTACCAGGGCCAGGAAATCGGCATGATCAATGTGCCTCGGGAATGGGGCATCGACGAGTATCGCGACCAAGTTGGCTTTGACTTTTACAACGAGGAAAAAGCCAAGGGGGTTGACGAGTCCAAGATTATGGACGCACTACACGCGACTGGCCGGGACAACGCTCGAATGCCGTTCAACTGGGATAGTGGAGATGGGTTCTCCACTAACGACACTACCTGGATCTCCGAGTGCCACAAGGATATCAACCTTAAGGACCAGAAGGATGACCCAGATAGCGTCTACAACTTTTGGAAGCAAATGATCAAGTTCCGAAAGGACCATAAGGATCTACTCAACTATGGTGATTTCAAGTGGGCCGAGACTGAGAGTGAGGACTTTTTGTGCTACTACAAATCGTCTGGCCGGCAAAAGGCCCTGGTGGTGCTCAACTTTAGTAAGCAAAAGAAGCTGGCACCTGTCCAGGTTCCTAATAAAACCCCTGCGGTTGCTACTCACCCAGACTCTACTGGTCGGGCCTTTGAACCGTTTGAAGCGCGAGTATATTTGTTGTAGCTTAGTCTGAGAAAGATTACGTAATAGGGAGGGTAACGCTGTAAAAGATTACAACCAATCAGATGCGATCAATTTCCCAATACACAAGAAAAAAAATCCCCTTCCAACCAAAACCAGCGCTTGACCAAGGGAGGAATAAAAAATTTTGTCAACTTTTTTTTCAACTTGGGTTTTACCAACGACGAGCAATGTGGAAATTTTCGGTACGTTTTCCTTTTTGAATAAGAAATAACTAACCAAGTCAGACACTCAGACAATCGACTCGTCTGACAAAGCACGCCATCACGGCGACTGTCGCCTCGGCAGGTATCGGTGCCTACTATGCCCACTTGTACTGGAACCCAGCACAAGCCATGACGGAAGCTGAGCACGGGTTGCATGCTGGGCAGTACGCCTGGCCACACGGGAGCATGTTCTCCTCGTTTGACCACCGAGCTATTCGACGAGGGTATCAGGTGTACCGAGAGGTGTGTGCCAGCTGTCACTCTATGCAATTGGTGGCCTGGCGAACCATGGTGGGTGTGTCCCACACTGCCGACGAGGTGAAGGAAATGGCCAACGAGTTTGAGTACGAGGACGAACCTGATGATGAGGGTAACCCACGAAAGCGACCGGGTAAGCTAGCCGATTACTTTCCATCGCCATATGAAAATGAGCAAGCGGCTCGTGCTGCGAATCAAGGTGCATTGCCTCCAGATTTGTCGCTAATCGTCAAGGCTCGAGAAGGCGGTTGCAACTATATTTTCTCCTTGTTGACTGGGTATCCAGAGGATGAGGACCTTCCAGCCGGTGTCCAAGTCGGGGAAGGCATGAACTTTAACCCATACTTTCCAGGCACCCAATTGGGTATGGCCCGTGTCTTGTTTGACGGCATGGTGGAGTACGATGACGGCACTCCAGCCACCACCTCTCAAATGGCCAAGGATGTTACTTGTTTCTTGAACTGGGCTGCTGAACCAGAGCACGATGATCGAAAGCGTGCTGGTATGAAGGTCATTTTCACCTTGTCTGTGTTGTGGGCTTTGTCTGTATGGATCAAGAAGTGGAAGTGGGCTGGTATCAAGAACCGAAAGATTGTTTACCGACCACCTCCACCTCCAAAGCACTAATATTATAATTAAGGAAACCAATGAACCCAAGAAAAGAAAAATAAAAAAAAAAGATAAAAACTCCCGCATGTTGTGTATTTAGATCTAAAGAAATCATTCAAAGACAACTCTTAAGTGTAGACTACAACTTGCTTTGAGTTTGCTTCATTTGAGCAGCCATTTCACGTCGGCCTAGTTGAGCCAAGTGGACTTCGTCTGGCCCGTCGGCAATTCTCAAGGTACGTTGGTGAGCGTAGATTTTGGCGAGTGGAGAGTCTTGAGAGACACCGGCAGCGCCAAATGATTGGATACCTCGATCAGCCACACGTAGACAGATATTTGGCACCTCAACCTTGGCCTTGGCAATGTCCAGCAACGCCGCTTTTGGACCGTTAGAATCCATCTTGTGTGCAGCGGCAAGGACCAACAACCGCCCGTAGTCAATTTCAATTCGGGAGGTGGCGATCCACTGCACAATTGTGCCGTGATCCTTTAATGGCTTGCCAAACGTTTTCCGCGCTGGATCATTGACCCGATCGACCATGGCTTTTAGCGCAACCTCGGCGCTACCCAACGTTCGCATGCAGTGGTGGATTCGCCCTGGACCCAACCGACCCTGGATAATCTCAAACCCTCGGCCCTCACCTAGAACCAAACTGGAGGCTGGAACACGCACGTTGGTGAATTCAATCTCCATATGCCCGTGTGGTGCGTCATCGTACCCAAACACCATCATTGGTCGCACAATTTTCACACCTGGAGTGTTCACGTCAATCACAAAGATGGATTGCTGCTTGTGCGGATTTGGATCGTTTGGCGAGGTCTTGCACATTGTGAGCAGCAGCTTGCAACGAGGATCACCAGCGCCAGAAGCCCACCATTTGGTACCATTCAACACGTACTCATCGCCTTCCTTTCGGCAGCTCATTTGAATGTTGGTCGCGTCGGAGGAAGCAACTCCCTTTTCAGTCATGCAAAAGGCGGATCGGATAGTGCCGTCCAGCAATGGCTCTAGCCACTGCTTCTTTTGTTGGTCATTGGCATACCGCGCCAATACCTCCATGTTACCAGTGTCCGGAGCAGCACAGTTGAGTGCCTCGGCGGAAATATGGCAGGTGCCCATTTGTTCCGCCATCAACCCATACTCCAAGTTGGTGAACCCCGCGCCTTCGTTATAATAAGAAGGCAAAAACAGGTTCCACAGCCCAAGCTGCTTGGCTTTTTTCTTCAACTCTTCAATCACCGGTGGGACTTGGGTCCATCGGTTGGCCTTGCCCTGTGCCTCGAGCTGCTGCTCATAAACCTTCGAGGCAGGGATGCACTCATTGTCGATAAAGTCGGCCACTTTTTGCAAAGTCTCCTTGGCTCGTGGAGAAACCTTATCGGCAACCAACTCTGGGATTCTAATAACTGGCATTTTGTTTGTTTGTATATATTACTTGTACAATTATTAGTAAATAAGATGCGAGGAGGATTTATTTAAATAAGGTATTTTGCAAAAATTTTGTGGGGGCGGGCGGGCGCGCTCGGCATTCAATGAGGGGTTGTCCCACCTCGGCTCAAAAAAAGCTCTAAGCAATCGATAACCCGGGGATTGCAGACGAAGAAGAAGGTTGGTGTTTTGGAGCAGCAGGCTGGGGAGGAGGGGCACTCGGCATCATTTGCTGCCCACCGCGAGTATTGTTATGTTTTCCCTGATCCTTCTTTTCTTCCACTTGGTGGTATCGATCGGTCAAACCTGGTTCGTCGCCGGGCCGAGCTCGACACCAAAACCGGGTCATTTTGTCATTCGACCCCGAGCACAGAATATGGCCCAATGGGTGGTACTGCAGGGCCCAGATTGGCCAGTCGTGCGCATTGACAATCTGCGAGGTTGGGTTCAGGTTATTGGTGTTTTCGGGAAGCACCTTGTCCAGCAAAAAATGCGAAATGGTCCCGTCATGAGTACCCGACGTGATTAGATTTGGATGCACCGGATGCCAAGTCAGCGATGAAACATCCGAGTCGTGGCCCCGAAGGATCAAAAACTCCCGCATCATTCGCAAGTCGAAAATCCGACAAGTGTGGTCTCGACTCGCCGATGCCAGCAATCTTTGGCCGCCAGTCTTTTGAAACAAGGTTTTGGAAACCGTGTTTTTGTACCCGTGTAATGTGGTGAGGCATTTATCAGAACGAGGATCCCACAGTTTGACCAGATTGTCTTTGGACCCGGAGGCTAAAATGCCCAACGAGGAGTGCCAATCCACGCATTTCACATCCCACCCATGGCCCTTTAACTCACGTTCCGGCGCAGCTTGTTGGAAATCCCATACTTTCAACGTACCGTCATCACTAGCAGTTGCAAACTTTGTATCGTTGGGTGAAAAAGCCAACTCGCGGATCACTTCCCGATGCGCCTCGTTGATAATGTTTACATTGTTGAAATTAGGCTGCCAATACTTGATTGTCCCGTCATTATCTCCGGATAATAGCCAGTCACCATTGTGCGAATACACCATGGTGCGGACTGGCGATTCCGTGGCTTGCATGATTGACTCAAAGTTGAAGGTTACGCCGTTCCACAGCGTAAACTCCCCGCTCATTGACCCCGTCAGCACCCGCCGTCCCTCCGGCGTCCAAGTTACTGCCAAAATTGGATGTTTAAGCTTGTTTATCGACGTGTGGACAAACTTTGTGGCGAGTGATGAGACTGGGTTGTTTTTGTACGCGATTGGCGGCAGCACATCAATAACATAGGATGGTTCGGGCCGGACCACCCGCGGGTCCATAGGCTCCAACTGCGACCGTGCCAGGATCATTCGCGAAAACGTATTCCCATGGTCAATTGCTCGCCGATGACCCTGTTTTTTCTGTTCGTCCTGCATCTTCTTCTTGTACTTCTTGTATAGATAGGTTGGGAGGGTAGAAATTTTCACCCGTTCAAAAAAAAAAAACTTTGATTTCCCTTTCTTTTTACCACTCGCATAAACACCACCAGAAAAAATGTTCAAAAAATTCACCCGAGAGGAGATACACTCCAAGGCCAACATCAAATCCTCAGCTCAACGAGGGCTACGGTCAAAGCTGGTGGATCAATTTCCAAAGCTAGAGTCGGTTATCGAAGAGATTATCCCCAAAAAGAGCCAGCTGATTCAAGTAAAGTGCGAAAACAAGACCAGCATGTATGCATTGAACGGCGAGCCAGTGATTATCCAACACTTTGACGACGATTTGTGGCCAGCATTACGGCTGGTGCATCGGTATCCTGAACAATTCCCGTGGATTCGGGTGGATCGGGGCGCAATCAAGTTTATCCTAGGCGGGGCCAACATTATGTGCCCTGGGTTGACGTCAAAGGGCGGTGAACTGCCAGAATCGTACGAAGAAGGGCAGATCGTGGCAATCTACGCGGAAGGTAAAGAGAATGCGTTGGCGGTTGGCGTGCTGACCATGTCCACCAACGACATCAAGACCCAGAACAAGGGTATTGGCGTGAACGTTATTGAGTATCTAGGCGATGGCGTGTGGCCACTAACCGATTTGTAGAAAAAAAAGAATCCCCCATTATTTATAAAACACAAATTTCTATACAGTCGCCGTTTTGAATATTGTAGTACTCAACCGTCCGCAATGGCTCACTCAAGTCGATACGTCCCGATTTAAGCGCCACGTCAAGCGCGTTTAGCTTGAATTGTTTGGCGAGCTGAGTCTTTAGCTTTTGCACAGTCAAATTTCTCAGCACCTTGATCTCCTTTTCCTGATTTTGCAACGAAGGGCAAACCACGTTGATTTTTAAAATCCGGTTGCTAAGCTTATCCTTGGTCTCTTCCAGCGATTTGACGACTGGCTCGCCGTGGAGCTGACAAAGCTCGCGCCACCTGGGGTGCGGCGGGGTGGGAGTTTGGGACTGGGCCACTTTGCTCATGAAAAACAACTCAGCATCTACACGCTCCCGGGGCGTTATTGGTATCCCATTCACCACAGTTAGATTCGCGCACCTACCCACCACAAACGCGTCCAGTTTGGTCTCGTTATAAACAGGGTTGTTGTTGAGCCGAAGTGAAGTCAGGGTTTGCAGCTTGTCTACCTCACCCCAGGCAGTTATGCAGTTGTCGCTGATATTAAGCGCCGATGTTTGCCGCGGGATATCCAGCTCGGAAATGTGATTATGCGAAATGTTGAGGCTTGTGGCGTGAACATTGGGTATGCTAGTAAATTGGTTATACGATAGGTCCAGGCTGGTTAAACGCGTTAGGCGTGATACGTTGGCGATTATCAGGTTGTTATTGGCCAATGTCAACTGCTCAAGATTTGGAAACACCTCTCCCAAGTTGGCAATCTCCGCCTCTGTTATTAAACTGTTGGACGCAGACAGCTCGGTGATTTGTGGTAGCCTTATTCCACTGGTTTGGCGCCAGTCAATCCGGTTCCCATTCAAACTCAACGTCTGCAGGTTTTCAAACCCCTGGCAAATCTCCACTACAGTGTCAATACTGGTAAACAAATTATAGCTCAGATCCAGCGAGGTTAGCAAAGGCAGGTCGATTTGCGAGGCTCTACAGATCCCAAACCGGTTCAGAGACACAATCGGCAGTTTCTCCAGCTGCTTTTGACGGGCGCTAAACTTGTCAAACCCTACGTTCTCAATTACCTTGTGTTTAGACACTCGTAATGTCTCGCCCTGTTCGTAGTCAGCGCAATAACGTTCATCGACTGCCTCGGCAAACGCTCTTTCCGGATCGCGTTTTCTCGTGCTTTTGACAAACGACCCAGCGCCAGCCACGTGTGTGGTGAAATATTCCACGCCATCCAACATACCCGAGTGTTTACCCCGGGCTGGATCGTCCCACTCCACGCCATACGCGTCAACCGGCCATTGTTCCAATCGGCCAATGAACCGAATCGTACAAATCTGATCTTGATACGAAACGCGACTGCCCACTTTGACCTCTCTCATTTTCACGTGTTTGGCTGAGTAAACTTATTCAGGTGGGAAAAAAAAAAAAAATTCCCAACTCCCAGGAGCCAGGAGCAGCAGCCCCTGGCTTGTTGAGCGCGTGGATGTGCAGATTAGCCGGGTCTCGGGAATGCGGGCCGATGGTGGTCAATCAGATTTCACACAATCGCCAACCGGGCTCATACCGACGATCTCACTGGAATCGCTGTACAGTAAACTTCGATTAGAGCAATTCCACTTGAAAATGCATGGGGGTTTGGCTTTTTCTCAATGGGATATACGGATTGCGCCGTGACTCGAAGCTTTGTTTTTTTATTATTATTTTATCGCATGACGTTATAGGCGAAAAAAAATAAAAATAAAAATTTGCGGGAGGCCAAAAAGGCAAAACCCCTCAACTCTATTTTTGACCTCCTTGAAACTCAATCTCTTGACAAAAACTATCCACCTTCTTTTTTTTTTTTTGCCTTTCGAATTCAGTTTCGAATTCAGTTTCAATTCACTCTTTTTCCTCTTTCTATTAACGCTTCTACTAGTCAAGACAAATGAAAGCCGGACTGATTTTATCTGCGTTGGCTGCGGTTTCACACGCGCTCATTCCAATCGAGGTCAAGGGCAACCGGTTTGTCCGACCAGCCGCCAACTCTTCGGACGATGGCGAGCAATTCACCATTGTTGGGATTGACTATCAACCGGGCGGCGAAGGTGGTTATGACGAAGGCAAGGGCAAGGATGTGCTTACTGACGAGGATGTTTGTTTGCGAGACGCATGGGCCTTGCAACAACTTGGCGTAAACACTATCCGAGTGTACACTGTCGACCCATGGGTGAACCACGACAAGTGCATGTCCATCTTCAACTCTGCGGGGATTTACGTGCTACTGGATGTCAACTCGCCTTCAAACTCGCTATCCCGAACTGACCCGGAAAAGACTTATAACGAAGGCTATTTGAACCGAGTGTTTGGGATTATCGACGCATTCAAGGGGTATCCAAACGTACTAGGGTTTATCAGCGGTAACGAGGTTGTGAATGACGAGTCGAGCGCCAAGGTTGTGCCAAAATACATTCGAGCCGTGCAGCGTGACATGAAACAATACATCAAGAAGCACGCTGACCGGACCATCCCGGTGGGGTACTCTGCTGCTGATGATAATAAGCTTCGAGAGGCCATGTGGATGTACTTGGAATGCGGCGATGAGGAATCTCGATCAGACTTTTACGGTCTAAACTCGTATGACTGGTGTTCTGGCCGAGACAATTGGCAATCATCGGGGTATGGAACATTGGAGTCTACTTTTAAGGACTCCAACATTCCATTGTTCATGTCTGAATACGGGTGTAATGTAAACACTCCACGAACGTTTGACGAAGTCAACAAGGGGTTGTATGCTGACCTGGACAAGGTGTTTAGCGGTGGGTTGGTGTATGAATATTCTCAAGAAGCATCTGATTATGGTCTAGTTGACATCAAGGACGACGGGTCCATCAAGCTTCGGAAAGATTTTGAAAACCTGCAAAAGGCCTACAACCAGATTAGCCTGACCAAAACTTCCGAGTCTGACTTGAAAAAGGCCAAGGAAATTAAATGCGACTCCAAGAAGATCAAGGCGGTTGATAGCAGCTTTAATACCGATACCAAGCTACCAAAATGCCCAGCGGAAAAGATGCTAAAGAACGGTGGGGGCAACTCAAACATTGGCAAGATTGTCAAGATCTCAGACCTTGAAACCTCCCACAAGGTTTACAACACTCAGGGTAAGCAAATTTCCGACGTGTCAATCAAGGTTGACTCTGAGAGTGAAATCAACGAACCGGCTGGGAATGATGTAAGCACCAAGAGTGCTTCCCCGGCCAAGAGCAGCAGCACAAAGAGCTCTAAGGACTCTACCTCCACCAGCTCTGCCGGTGCTGATTACATGACTGGGAATGTTTTGTCCAGCGTGTTTGCAATCGTGGCCATGTTTATCTAGAGACGTTTATTTTAATGAGTATACTATTGTTTTTATTTTTCGCTGGGAGTTTTTTTTCTCACCACCCCACTTGACCCACTTGATGAAATGAACAACCCACAGCCTTATGCACCCACGCCGTATGGGTTAACATCCAGCGTCAACTACGACAGCGAGATCAAGCTCTACACCAACTCCAAGGAGCGCGAGCTGTACGAGTCACTCGCGGAAATCTACTCCATCATTGTAACGCTGGACGTTGTGGAAAAGGCGTATATCCGGGATAACATCACCCAGCATGAATACACACCGACCTGTCTCCGGCTGATAGCGCAGTACAACACGATACTCAAAAACGAGCAAGTAGCGACAGAGTTTGACAATATCGAAACGTTTGTGCAGAAATACAACATGAACCACCCGCATGCCAGATCGAGGCTAAAAGTCGGGGTCCCAGCCACAGTTGAGCATTCAGTGGACAGTTCCGCAGCAAAATCCGCGGCGAACCCGGCCGCTCCTGGCACCACCGGCAGTTCAATAAGCGCCAAAGCAGTAGCAGAGGCAACCGGCAATTTTATCACTACAATGGACGGTCTTAAACTAAACTTCAAGGCCAAAGATCAGCTTCACCCTCTACTAGGAGATTTAATCAAATCATTGAATGCAGTCTCGTCAGAGAATTTTGAAGGTAGAGGCGCGCTGGTGCAGTGGCTCATCACCCTGAATGGGATGCGGGCGAACGAGGAGCTATCGGATGAGCAATCGCGGAATTTCCTGTTTGACCTGAGCCAGGCCTATAATGCATTTGTAAAAACACTAGAATAATAATAATAAATAACTCATCTCAAAAAAAAATCAAAGAGAGAGCACGAGCCGGATGTTGACTATCGGCCCGTGGGATCTGTTTACCATGGCGCGGCGGTAGTCGTCGCGAGCGTTTAAAAACGCCTGGTTTACAAGCCGGCTGCCCACAAATCCAAGAGCAAGCGAGTGGAGGATGCCTAGTGCCTGGGCGGTCCAGTCGAGCTCGATGCAGAGAAGCTCGTACATGCTGGTGTAGAACCCGGGGATCAGGCCAAACGTCAAGGCGAGTTGGAACGCCCAGGAATGGTGGCAGAGGTAAGCAAGCGAGTTTGGCCGCTCCAGCCGCGATGGGGATTGCTGGATCACAACGTGCGTGATAATGATACCTAAAGGAACAACAACTGGTAAGAAGACGCTCATAGCTTCGATCTTTAGTGTCCCTTGTGTGTTCCTTTGTGTTTTTATTCTTGGTCTGCTAGCTGTATATAAGGAGATAAATGTGAGTGGAAGAGGGAAGAGTGAAGAGGGAAGAAGGGTGCAGCCAGCGAGGGTTTGCTTTCCGGAGGTGCCGCTCCGATCCTAACAAACTAATATTACGTCAAGATTAGATGTGTGTGCGCGCCTGGGACAATTGCCAATTGCGGGGAGGGAGAAAATCAAATCAAATTTATTTACACCTCTTTAATGGTGACAACCTGGTTCTGGCAAATACACTGAATAACAGATCCATCGTAAGACAAGTGCACCGCCTTGATTTTGTTCGGGACGTGGATGTTTCGGTTGGCAACGATTGGGTTCCGCAGGTCAATATTTCTGAACGAGACAATAGCAATATCGTAGGTATAGGCGACCACCATCCGTGAGCAGTCCCCGGCTACTGCATACTTGGGGGTGACGGTGACATCCAGCTGGGAAAGTATGGATGCGGATTCAAAAAGCACGTAGCCATCGTAGCGGAGGTTGTCATCCTCGTGTGTAACAATATTCTTCACCTTGACTTGCAATTCGGCGCGTTTCCAAGAAAGGGCAATATACCAGCCATCAACCCGTGGGTGAAGCAACGGGATAAGTATATCCGGGTCGAGGTGGACTTTTCCTTGCTCAAACGCCTCTATATACCACTCTAGCCTAGTAGACGTGGTTCGGAGCGGTTTGCACTCTACAAAAAGCCCATTGCCAGTGAGGATCCTATCATTATCCAAAACGAGCACGTCCATAGTCACATTGTCAAAATCAAATGCTACAGACTTTTTGCTGGCAATGTTCAAAACATTCAGTCTCGAGGACAAAGCGTCCTCGACCAGGTACGTCTGAAGGTCGTTACACGGCCAGACATTAGCAAATAGTAAGGTTGTCCATGAATGGAGCCGGACACCACTTGTCCATTTCACCAAAGCGGCAGTAATGCAATTCAAAACAACCAGCACATGCTCTCCATCGGGTGTGAAACGAGCAACATAATGTGACTCGTCCCGGTCTGTTGATACCCCTGGCGCGACCACTGTAGATTTCAAAATGTTCATGCCACTGTCAAACACCTCGAGCAGCAAGTCCCCTTGCTCGCCTTGTTGATATACTGTAGCGTAGAGCGCCCCACTTGGGCTTGTGCCAAAAGCGGCCCATCTATCCCCGTAGGACGGCAGACGTGCGACTTGGGTGTCAAAATCCTTGGCGACAATGTACCGACGGAGCAATTGGAGGTAGTCATCTGGAGGGTGGTGTTGGCCATAGTGTTTATGAATATGGTCGGTCAGTGCGCCCCGATTTTGGCAAAGCTCTCGGATCCGTCCATTGGCTTGCGAAAAATAGAGAAACGAGCGACGGTCAAGTTGCTTGATAATTTCATACAGCAGCTCGGCCGGAATATCGTCAATTTTCATTTATTACGTGTCAAGTGTTTTTTAATGGACAAAGAAGTACAGGAACGTAATAAAAACTCGACATCCCAACGTTTATTTAAAATACGGTTTTTGTTGAGTTTGGGTTAATGATTCAGGGCTCGCATTGTGAGCCGCGCAGCACCGACAATGAGCTGGTGCGAGGAGGGATGAGCGTTTTCATTGCGAAAGTTTCCCTCTTCAGTGTCCAAGAGCTGAGCTGGTTCGAGCGTCTCGGATACTGCAGAAAGCAGTTGTCGAGGTGCTTAGATATTTTGGTTGATTAAAAATCCGAGACATGTTTTAGCCGCACCCAGAAGCCCGGTAAGTGTGGCGACAAGCCATTCTCTCTCTCGTCTTTTTTCGGTCGATTGGCCCAGTTGGTTAAGGCATCGTGCTAATAACAACTCCTTGCACAGATCAAACATCTGTCAGTTAACGCGAGGATCGGCGGTTCGAACCCGCCATCGACCATTCCTTTTTGCTCTCCAAACATGGAATATGTTTGGCCAACTTGCATGTTCTTTTTTTTTTCTTTCTTCCTCATTCGGTTAATGTGCGGCTGAGATCGCGACCCAACACAGCGGTAAAACTCCACGTCGCAGCCGCACACTGTTAAAATTAAGGTTAGCCTTGCCATTTCCCCAACAATTTACCTTCCTCTTTCTTAGTGCTGTATTGTACCTGCTTAAAATATCTGAGAACCACTCCACCAATCATCATCATCATCATATAGTCAAACATGGAGAATTTTGACTTGATGGGGCAAATCGCTCCAGCTTTAACGAGCTGACGCCGTATGAAAAAGCTCCCTCGGGGTCACTATACAACCCGAACGAGCTGTATCGACACCAGCGGCTGAAAACGGTATTTGGCGGGTTAACAATTGTTTTTGCCCCGCTGATTTACCAACCACGGAGGTATCACGATACTATTTGTTCAAAAAACCAGGATTTCTTAGTTAAAATGTGTGCGCAGGGTTGGACGATATTCACCAGCTGTGCGAGATGATGGTGCATGGCGAGGTGCTGTGTGCGAAATGCCCCACAATGACCACGAATTGTGCGTGTATTTTCCACTCCCTGGTTGGCTGGGCTCGGGAAGGTGATTTACCCGGAAGTTGGGGAGGGGGGAGAGGAGGCACTCACCAATCAAAAATTTTTCAAACAACACATCACAAACTTTCTAACACTAACTAAAGTTTAATCAAACAAAAGAACAATGTCTGCTCAAGAACCAAAGATCCAAGAAATTGACGAAAACACTCAAGTTGAGGAGCAAATTGATGATGGCTCCAACGTGCACGTCATCAACCGAAACGAAAAGAAGGCTCGAAAGATGATTCAAAAGCTAGGGTTGAAGAAGGTTGACAACATTTCCCGAGTGTTTTTCCGAACCTCTCGAGGCTCCATGTTCACCATCAACGAGCCAACCGTGTACAAGAACCCAGGCACCAACACGTATGTGATCTTTGGCGAGGCCAAGGTTGACAACCACCAACAAAACTTGTCTCAATTGCAACAAATGTTGGGCCAATCTGGCGCTGCTGGCCAAGCCCAAGCCCCAGCTGATGATGACGAAAAAGCGCCAAAGGACCAAGCTTCTATCCAAGCTGATTTGGAGGCTGCTGCTTCCAACATGAGCTTGAACGATTCCAAGGCTGAGGACCAAGACGATGGCGAGGAATTGAACCCAGAGGACTTTGGCGTTGACCCAGGTAACGTGGACTTGATTTGCGAGCAAGTCACTGGCTGTTCCCGAAACAAGGCTATTCGTGCGTTGAAGAAGGCCAACAATGACATTGTCAACGCTGTTATGGACTTGACTTCTTAGAGAAATTAACGTTTGTACTGTTTATTATTGAATTTTTTTTTTTTTTTATTTTAGTAAATTACGTTCTATGCACTTGGTTCCTCCTCCCCTTCCTTTAGTTCTGGCTCTGGCTGGGCGTACTCTTTGGTCCATTCCTGCGCGGTCTGGATCGCCAGCTTTTCATCCTCCTTCCACTTTTGCGCCACGTCGTTGGCCAACGGGTCGTCTGGATTTGGCGCTCCCAGCAGCGCCTGGATTGATAGCAGAATGGTGCGGATTTGTAATGCAGGAGACCAGTTTGTCTTCAACACGTCTAGGCATATCCGGCCTAGTCGGTCAATATTGGGGTGGTAAATCTTGGTTAGAAACCGAATCTTTGGCGCCTCCATCGGGTAGTCGTCTGGGAGGTACAGCTCTAGCTTGAATCGACCTCCTTCGTATGGAGATTGTGACGGCCCGTCAACCGTCACGTTGAAGTACCGCAGGTTATCGTCAAACGGCGTGGCAGAGATCCCAGGCACAGGGTCTGATACTAGCCGTTCTGTTTCTTTGATGATTCGCTTGGGTAGACCCGCCGACATTTTTTTTTTTCTTCGTATAAATTATCTCTAGAGAAAGTGTATGGTAAAGTGTGGGAGAATGTGGTGAGAAGGAGAAGTAGGGGAGGAAATACAATCAAACATTTGGGAGACAAAATTTACCTTACCTAACATTGAGGCGTTGGGACAAATTTTTTTTTTTTCCAGCCTCACAAAATGCCTTCACATCGCGGACGAGTTCTTGCCGGACTGATAGGTCTGGCTGCCGGGTCTTATGTGGCGTTTGACTCGATGAAAGATTATGAGCTGGTGCGTTGACTTTTTTTTAAGGCAAGAAAAGAGGCTAACTAAAAAGTAGATCAAACGGGTGGACGATCCAAACGAGCGCGACGAGAATGGCGAACCAATCAAGCGAAAACTTAAAGTCACCTTCCAGCCTACTCAACCTTTAAAGCTCAAACCAGAGGCCGAGCAACGCGAGCGAAAGAAATGGGAAGATAGCCAGCAGCAGCAGCAGTCAACAGACAATAAACCATAACAAAAAATTAATTCATAATACATAAAAAAAAAACATATTCCTTTTTTTTATTTTCCTTTTCCTCCTAATAAAAAAAAACAAAAACCTTAGGCAGATTCCTCCTTTTGAGATTCCAAGTACTTTTGGTACGCGGCCAAAGCCTCGTCAACTCGGCTCTTTAGCGCCTCGTCGTCATCAGCCAAGCCCAACAACTCATTGTTGTCCATATCCAAGATCATACCAGTAATCTTTGGCGCCAATTCTGGAGTAATACCCTCAATACCGCTAATCTTTGGGAACAAGTGTTCGCCAATAATTTGCTTCTTGGCCTCCTCTGGAGCAGACGCAACCACAGCCGCCAAATCACCTTCCTTCATTGGTGGCGGTGGTGGTGGTGGAGCCTGGTTGTTATGTTGTCGACCGCCTCGGCCGCCTCGGAACCCGCCTCGACCACCTGGACCAGCACCACCTCGGTTTGGTTGCTGTTGTTGTGGTGGGTAGCCCATTGGTGGGTAACCTGGCATCATTGGTTGGCCGTTTGGACCTGGTCGTGGACCACCAGCCCCAGCAGCACCGGCAGCTGGCCATTGACCTTGTGGTGGCATGTTACGTGGACCGCCTGGACCCATCATTTGTGGGTTTGGTGGCATTGGCATACCTCGTGGTGGTGGCATGAACCCTGGTTGACCGCCTGGCCCATAAAACATTGGGTTTGGCATGTATTGACCTGGCATACCGGCAGCAGCTTGTTGCATTCGGATTTGGTTCTTGGCCTGGATTTGCTGTTGCAATTGAGACCGTCGAACATCCTTTCGTTGCGCTAGAGCAACGTACAATGGCTTGCCAGCAACCATTCGCTGGTTCATGTCATTGACAGCCTTGGAAGCTTCTTCTGGAGAAGAAAAGCACACAAACCCAAAGCCCTTGGACTTGCCATTGTCATCAGTCATAACCTTGGCAGAGGTAATGTTGCCGTGAACACCAAACTCTTCTCGAAGCTTTTCGTCAGTAATAGTGTCTTCCAAGTTCTTGACGTACAAGTTGACACCTTGGTACTTTTGAAACTTTTCCAAACGAGCTTGCTCGTATTGCTTCTTTAGTTCCTCTTCACGTTCGTACTTCTTTTGGGCACGACCAACGTACAACTTCTTGCCGTTAATCTCAGAGTCGTTCAACTCGTCAACAGCCTTGGCAGCAGACTCGTGGTGGGCATAGTTGACAAACCCAAACCCTCGAGACTTGCCGTCTTGGTCAACAGACAAGTATGCAGAGGTGACCTCACCAAACTTGCCAAACATTTCCTCAAATTGCTTTTGCTCAACCTCCAAGTCCAAGTTCTTGCAGTACACGTTGGTAAAGCTGGCCTTCATGGCATCAGCCTTGGACTGTCGGTCCTCCTTGGCAACGTGTCGACCCACAAACACCTTCTTGTCGTTCAACAACATGCCGTCCACGTGCTTGATGGCAGAATCAGCAGATTCGGTGGACTCGTAGTGCACAAACCCGTACCCCTTGGACTGGCCAAAGTCGTCAGTGGCAATCTTGCACGACAAGATGTTGCCAAACGCAGAAAAGGTATCGTGCAACGCCTTGTTGTCAATAGCCGGGTCCAAGTTCTTGATAAAAATGTTACCAGCGCCAGATCGTCGCAACGCAGGATCTCGTTGGGACCACATGATTCGGCACGCTCGACCCTTGATTGGAGAGTAGTTTAGCTCCTCTAGAGCCTTTTCACCATCCGCAGTGTCGTGAAAGTTGATGTAAGCATAACCCAACGATCGTCGAGTGACCGCGTCTCGGCACACTCGAATAGACGCCACTGGGCCAATTTGGTTGAAGATTTCAAACAACATGGCTTCAGTCACAGTTGGGTCCAACTCGCCAACGTACAAAGACGCGTTGTTGGCGCTCAAGTCCTTGGACTCTTCGCCAGACGCTGGAGCAGCGTTCTCGTCATTCTTATCAGCAGCTTCTTCAGTAGTAGGAGTAGTAGCAGCTGGAGCGGCGGCAGCGGCTGGAGCTTCGGTAGACTCGGTCTCGTGCTCCAAGTTTAGCTTTTCCATGGCCTTTTCGGCAGCAGTGACAGATGCGTCGTTGGACATTTTCTCTTTTTAGTTCTTGAGGGTATAAAAGGAAGGGTGTTTTTCGGTCGTTTTTTTCTTTAAAGGAATAATAAAGAAAAAGGAAGAAAAGAAAAGGGGTTTTTTTTTTTAGTTTTTTAGTTTTTTTTGTCTTTTTGAAGTTTTTTTTGTTGCCGTGATGGTTAGTCGACAAGTTATAACTGATACGAGGTGGTGGTTGTTATAAGGGAGAAAAAAGAGGAAGAAGAAAAAAAATTTTTTGAAAAAAAAAGGAAAAAAAGGAAAAAGGAGTTGAGTGTGGCAGCCCTTCCCCCCGATCGCTGCGTTGCAGCTGAAATGTTGCGCCCGCAAAGGGGGTTCCAGAGTGAAAAATTTTTCTCAGCGCTTAACGAGCGTCTAAACGGGATTGATTTGGGAGGAAACGAACAAAAGCGCGTGCGGTGCGGCGTTTGCCCGTGAACTGTAAATTGAGCTCGACGAACTTGAGCATGTATAGGTTATTTCAGATACTACTATTAATACTACTAATACTAATACTACTAACAAGGCTAAGCCTTTTTTTTTTCGTACATGCTTCGAATAGCTTTGGATGGGACCCGTTTCGGCCAAAACGACGCGGCAAACGACCATAGATGCTTTTTTAGCTTGTCTGGTGTTTTAGAGTCAGCCGCTTGTTGGTCGATAAACGTGCCCACCGCGATTAGTTCTCGTTTTAGCATTAGCGAGAAATCCTGGCGCGACATGCCAGCACCGCCTCTTTTCAGATTCTTTAGCGAACCTTTAATCGGCCGTAGCGTAGTCTTGCATTCTTCCTCATCCATCGACTCGTAGTCGCTAAAATAGTCCTCCTTGCCAGCGCTACTACTACCCGGCTGAGGAGTACCCTTTTTTTCAAGCTTTGGCGATGGTTTTTTACGCTCCACTTCGGGGGTATTCTGGGTAGACACATGCTTGTCGTGGTGAACCGCTGGCGACGCGCTCTTGGGGGCAATTTTCCGCCGAGGCTTCTTTTCTGAAACAGGCGTTGGTTCGTGCGATTCACTCTTGAGCTTTGTCTTGACCTTGGCGTGCGGATCCTCTTTAAGCAGTGAGATTAGATAATCAGCTCGACGGTTCAAGTGCACAGACCCGGGCATTTTCGGACCAGCCTTTTCCTTCTCTTTTTCCTTCTCTTTTTCTGCGTCACCACCCTCGCCATTCTCAGTCTTTTCCGTCTTATCCGCCTTGGTAACATCACGCTCCTGCTTTTTATCAACCCGATGCTCTTCCAAAAACATTTTGTTTTGCATCCCAAGCATGGGGTCGTCACGGATCTGGTGCCAGGACCCATAGCCGTATTTCCGAATCCCAGCCATTAGCCGCGAGTCCTCGCCAGGACCCCATTCACACGTCCACCCCGCAACAGGCTTGACGTGAGACGGGATTTCAAACTCCAACAGCTTGTTGAGCGCGATTGCTTGCCGAACCACCTTCATATCCTCTGGTCGCTGCAAAATCAACTCCGCGTTCAAATTCTTGACCCCGCCAAATTCAAACAAAATGGCCTTCTTTTCGCGTCGCTTTGGTTTGCCATCCTCAGTCTGTTCCTTGGCCCGTTCCTCCCTTCGTTCATGTTCAGTCTTGATGGCATCTTTAGCGGCTCGGTGCAGCTCGTGAAACGCGCGTTTGACCAGCTCCGGCTGCCGATTCGACAAGGACCCATCGGCAAACAGTTCCTCCCACATGGAGTTGACATTGCCATACCGCATAATCGCCTTGTACAACCCACGAATCTCCCGCTCGCCAAGCTTGCTGTTGTCCAGCCCGCCTTCCAGATCCACCGCCCTCTTTTTCTTGAGCTTTTTCTTTTTGGGCTCATTGTCCTCGTCGTAGTCACCTTCCTCCTCGTTATAGTTTTCGGTGCGGCGCGCATTGTTTCGGCGGCTATACATGGAAATCTGCTCTTGCAAAAACTCCTCCTGCTTGCGACGCTCCTCATCCTCTTTAATCTTGGTCAGCTCCTCAGCGGGGATAATATCGTCCCACGTTACATCCGCCTTGTAGTCTGTAACCTCAAACTGCTTCAAAAACTCTTCACCACCCAAATGCGACTCGCCCAAATCCGGGGTTGTTTCATGGTTCTCGGCGTGGTTCAGCACATCATCCAGATTCAAATCCTCCAGCTTCTTTTGGTTATTACTAGATTGGAACATGTTGCTAGCCCCAAACTTGAGAATCTCACTCAGCTCAGACGCTGACGGGTCTTTTTTGGTATTAGCCGCAGTGGCCGATTTCTCAGTAATGCCCAGTGAAATGATTGCGTATTCCAGCACCATTTTCCGCCGAGCTCGCTCCAAAACCTGCTCCTCGACCGTATCCTTGGACACAAACCGGTACACCATAACGTGGTTCTTTTGTCCGATCCGGTGGGCACGGGCCATGGCCTGCAAATCCGCCTGTGGGTTCCAATCCGAGTCAAAAATAATCACCGTATCAGCGGTCATCAAATTGATCCCCAGACCACCGGCACGCGTCGACAGCAAAAACACAAAATCCGGCGAGTCTGGCGCATTGTAGTGGTCAATTGCCACTCGCCGGGTCGCAGCCGGTACCGTACCATCCAATCGCTGGAACGGCAGGTTCTTGATTTGCAGATAATCGGCCAGGATATCCAACATGCGCACCATTTGCGAGAAAATCAGCACTCGGTGGCCTTCTCGTTTCAACTGACCGAGCAGCTTGTCCAGCAGCACCATCTTGCCCGAGTTCATGATCATCCCGCGCAACATGTTTTGCCGCGTGTTTTCATTAATCATGGAAATATACTGGTTCTCGGCATTTGGAAACAGGTACGGATGGTTACTCGCCTTTTTCAGCTCCACCATAATGTTCAACAAGCTCATTTGATTAGACCCAGTGGCACCCTGGTTCAATGCAGAGTAGTTTCGCGAAATGATATTCTTGTAATAGTCGGTTTGCATATCCGACATTTCCACCCGCAAAATCCGCTCGCTCTTGGACGGCAGCGACTTTTCCACATCCTTCTTCAACCGCCGTAGGATATACGGTTGAAGTTTGGTCTGGATATCCCGCACATACTCTTCCTGGCCAGAATCCCCATCCAGATTATCAAAATCAATCTCCTGGTCAATCACAAACTCCCCCGGCATTAAGAAATCCACCAACGCCGCTAGTTCCTGAACGTTATTCTGCAGCGGAGTACCAGTAATTAGCAACCGATTACCCACCTTGAACTCCTTTAGCGAGGTGTACAAACTCGACTCGGCGTTTTTCAACCGGTGGGCCTCGTCAACCGCCAAAAACTGCCACTTGATTTGGCCCAACTCGGCCCGATCCTTTAGAATATACTCATAGGTAGTCAGCAACACGTTAAACTTGATTTTTTTCGAAGTAGGGTTGATGAAAAACTCATGGTCACGGATCGTTTGACGAGCCTTGCCATTGCCCAAATAAGCAATGTAGTTGACGTCAGGTGACCAATAATCAAGCGTTTCCTGCCAGGCCGGGATTGTCGATAGCGGCACCACCACCAAAAACGGTCCGTTTTGTTTCCGCGCATAAATCAACCACGACAAAAACGCCACGGTTTGGACAGTCTTGCCCAACCCCATTTCATCGGCAAGAATCCCGTTTTGGTTACGCGACCATAAGAACGCCATCCAGTTCAACCCGGTAAGCTGGAAATCCCGCAGCACTCCATTCTTGACAAACGCCGGTTGTTCAGACAGCTTTTCAAACTTTGGACGGGTGTTACCATATGACACGCTAGCCGAGGGCGCGATTCGGGATTGGGCACGGGTTTGGTACTGATCCACTTTACCAGGGGCAAGCTTGGCAATCTCCTCCGCGGCTTCCCAGCTGCAACTATCATAGTAAAGTCGCCGCCATTTAACCAAGTACCGAAGTTTCGTGATTCCGGTAATTTCATCGGTTATTCGCTCGCCAGTGACGATCCGCTCCACGGTTTTAAACTCCTCGTACTCGTCGCGTCGCCGCTCAGCCTCAATGTCCATCGCCTCGATATCCTCGCGAGTAGTAGCCGGGTCGGTACGAACCTGCTGGTCGTACAAAACCCGCTGTTTAATGTAGTTGTCCAACCGCTTGATACCCTTGTAATTGGCGGCCAAGTCATCATACGTCTCCCATGTGTTGTGCAGGTGGGAATAATCTTGCCATTTGATAAAGTATTGCAACCCACGCTTTGGATCATGCGAGTGGTCGTCCTCTCCTTCAATTGGTTCATGATCCAAAACCTGGTCAATCGCATCCACCGGCTCAGTATCAATCTGTGCCGGTTGGTAAAACTCGGGTTCGTGAGGCTGATAACTAACCGAGTCTTCAAAATCCTCGTCGCTCTCATCAATGCTATAGTTGACCACTTTGCTGTTTCGCGTAGAAAACCGCATCTGTGCCGCATAGTTGGCCTCATCCCCCGAGTCATTTTTCCGCGAAATCTTGCGCTTCTTGACCTGCTTTTTTAGCTTTTTATTGGTCTTGTTGCGTAGGGCAGCGAAATCCTCCTCTTCAGTCTCGTCGCTACCACCCGCATCCTCGTCGTAATCCACCTCCTTTTTTTTGGGCTTTCGACGTCGTTTTTGCTGCTGCACTTGTTCATCGCTATCCGACTCGGCGTACCCCTGCCGCGTCTCGACAGTAAACCGCTCAGGCGCATTATGCGACCGTCGACTCCGTCGTAACCCGTACAATTCTGGATCATTTTCAAAGTCGACCATTGGAGTCGACGACGACCGGGAGTTTTCATCAACCTCGGCTCGCTGCATCACCCCAGTCTCGTTGTACGACATGACTACCCAAAGTCTAGTCTCTTACTCTAGCCTAAACTGTGTTAGCTCGGTGCGTTTTCGAAATTTTCCGCAAGGTTGAAGGGTTTTTTGGACTTACAAAAATCGCAGCTCAACTGGATAAATAAATAATCAAACTGATTTGATGTGATATAATAATGCAAAGAATGGAACAAACAGCTAGGACCTTTTTTTTATATATCTTAATAAGTATCCCAGGTTAGTTATTGGTGGTGGTGGTTGTGGTGCGTTGGAAATGAGGGCGTGTGTGTCAGGAAGAAAAAATTGCAAAACAGAGAAATCGTAGCATATTTGTGCCCAAGGGGGCTTATTCTATGAGACGGAGGGAAGGCTATCTAACGTTTCTACAATCCAATCAAGTCGCAACAGTTCAACTTCAAAATCCAAACGACCAGGTCCAATACGCAAAAACACAACAGGGTCAAAAGGAACAGAAACAACGTAGGCTCGGTGGGTATGTGATTGGTCAAGGCAGAGGCTTGCTCCACAAACGATCACCTTTGTCCAGACCAGATTGGTCCACAAACACGCAAACTAAACGCGAAAATTCCACCCTGTAGTGTGTAAATTGGACCCCGGGAAAAAGAAGGGGGCAAGACATTCACCGCCAAAAACCAAAGCCAAACGACTTTGAAAGGAAACGTGGCAATAGCAACGACAGCCAAGGGATGCTCAACCCACGGGTCATTGCGATAACATGATGTTTACCAGCTTGATTCAACTCTCATGCTCAATTTGACAAACCAGAGTAGCTGATGAAAAAAAAATAGCATACAGGCTCACAGTGTAGTGAGTACATTAACGAGGGGGGAAAAAATGTTGGAGTGGAAAAAGAGGAAAGAGTAAAAAATTTTCACAAGCCAATGAAAATCGAGAGGGGATTATAGTGTAGTGAGAAAAGTTACCCGGCCTACTTGTATTTTGGACTATTTTTTGTACCCGTCACGCCACCGCGCCTTCCACTCTTTGCAGTCAAAATGTGGCTTGCCCAGTTTTTTATTAACCTCATTGTGGTAGCGGCAGAACCAATCGCCTAGTTCCTCGCGGCCTTGGGTTTGAGGCTCATTGCCTGTTTTGGCCATCCACGCCCGGAAGTCCGCCATGCACGGTTGACAAGGAAAAGTTTTTGAAAACGCCTTGATGTAGGCTTTCATGTCCTTTTGTTGGCCTTCATTGGCCTTGAGCGGGTACGCGGCCGCCATGGAGTGGAACAGAACCCAGGCTGATTGTCCAATCTCACTCCGGCTTGGTGGTCCAGTTTTTGGGAACCCGTTTTTCTCATTGTCTGTCATTCTTGTAAAGTTTAGAAAATATTAGGCGCCAATGGCTTGTTTTATATATCATCGCGAAAGGAAGAAAGTGGCGCCACAACAAAGAGAACAAAAACAAAATATATCGCAACTTTAAAACAAAACTAAAGCAGGATAACACGGTGGTCGATATCCACGTCGGTAATCATGCGGAATTGAGATAGAAACTCGCGCACCAGCCGCTCGCTAATCTCGCACGGTTCGTCGGCGTAATCATCAGCCAACTCGATTCTAAACGCCCGCAATTGCGAGTCTGGCGGGACTTTGACCATGTGGAGCATAAAGTCAAATTGCCACACCATCTCGTCGTAATCATCGCTGCCCGATTCGTCCTCGCTCTCGCTCTGCACATCGCTGTGGAGCTGGAACACCAGACTGGTTACAAACGGGGAGAGTTTTACCAGGCCAACTTCTCTAGACGGCCGTCTCACCAGCAGCGATACTGCCAGCTCTGTATTTTCATAAACCAATCCTAGCCAGGTTAGAAACGCCACGGTGGGTTTGTGAGGGAAATCCAGCTCGCGCACCTCAATCTGCCTCACTTTTGGCACCAGCTCGCGTTCCTTGAGCACCACCAAAACCTGCTGTACGTCTCGGACCCAGCTCGCGGCAGGGCAGTGGATCACTATAGTATCAAGGTGTTTGGCCATCTTGAGGTCAAACACGCTTTGGTCAAGGTAGCTGACGATATGCCGGGTGTTGATGCGTTTGGTAAGGCACGATCCGTCCAGACTTCCTAGTACTGTATCATAGCCTATCCACAGTGTGTATTTGATTAGCGGACTCACTGATTCGTGGAGCGTGCGCGATACACACGCCAGGTTTAGCAGATCAGCGGTCTGGCAATACTCGCTAACATGCCAAAGCACCACGTCTGGGAGTTGCTCCATGTTTTTTTTTTTTTTTTTTGTCCAAAACCTGCTTCTGGTCCCAACCTTAACACTTCTTAATTGGGAACACCCCCAACTGTATTTATGAGTTAAGAGAAGGGGAACCAGTTTTTGCAAACCAACTTTTCGTGGACATCTGGTTAGCTAGAGTTGGAAAGAAAAAAATAAAGATTAGAATACATGTCATGGAGATTTTCAACTACTTGCTTGCGACAGGTTTGGACTCGACCATAATCACATCGTCTTCGTCCTCCGCCTCTTGTTCTTTCTCTCCCTCTCCCCCTGCTTCTGCTTCTGCCCCTGCTTCTGCTTCTGGCGGTTTGACACCATCACTCTCAAGCTGCATTTTTTCCAAATCAGAAGTGGGCGTCCTCTGCTCAGGCACAACTTCCCTCCCCTTTAACGTCAGCACTGTATTTTGCAGCTTGCCACGTTTATCCTTCAGCGCGTCTTCATCCCAAAACAACTTTTGTTTCGCCTCAAACCCCGGGTCTTTAGTTTTCTGCCGGGTCCGCGGCACAATTGCATTGCTGGCAAAATACTCGGGCGCGGTTAGAAAACGCTCCACATAATGCACAAGGTACACCCCGCAATCACAGTAATTATCCTGCTGCGGGCAATGCGGGTTGAACCCATAAATTTCATTCCGATCAGCCTCAATCCCCTTTTTCTCCTTTGCCTCGGCCAGAATATAATCCTTGAGCACGCGTTGGGTTTGGGTATGCGCGTTGGACCGCAACGAGTCGAGCACAAAAATACACGTCGCGTCTTCAGGCGAGTGCAACGGCTGGCGAGGTTTGGGTCCTGGCAATGCAGCCGCCAGTTTGGATTTGGGTTTGGATTTGAGCTTGGCCTCGGGGACCCCAAAAATCGACGTGGATCGGGTGCGGCGCTCGCGTCGCCCGCCCTCTCCAGACGTTAACTGGTTCACGGTATGCTTAATCAGCGAAATATCATCCTCCTCTTCCTTCTTCTGCTTTTCATCTTTATTAGTTTCTGCATCCTCCGTCGTTTTTCCCGCCTCAGGACTTGCAGTGTTCTCAACCTCCACCTGTTTAGACTCTAGCAACTCGCGCTGCTTTTGCTCAATTCGCTCCGCTTCCTCCTTTTCATGCTTTTCATGCTTTTCATGATTCTCTAGCAACTTGGGCAGGTTGTAAATAATCGCCAGGTACCAATGCATATTGTGGTGTACCGGCACGATAATATACTTTTTGGTAAACAAGTCAACCTTGGACGTCCAGCGTTTTACCTTGTCGTACCCACCCGCGCCCGGAGCGGTCAACCCGGCGTAAAAATACGTATTAAACATGTAAACATTCTCCGCGCTGACCGGGTCTTTTTTGTGCAAATTGTCAATGGCAAACTTGAGGAAAAAATTGATCATGGTGTCGTTCAAAAACTCCCACTCCCCGAGCCGCACGAAATCCTCGCTGCTAATCTCCATCGTTCGTTTATCTTGTTCAAACGTGTGCACATATTTGGGCCCGAACCGTTTGATGCTTGTTGCCCGGTTCTTGTCCTTGACATCCTTGATCTGTTGTTCCTCCTGCTCCTGGATCAGTTTCTGCCGCTCCTTTTCCTCCGCATTTTTAGTCGCCGTCCGTTTAGGCCGGTTAGCCGCTGTCGCCGTTGCCGTACTAGCCTCAACCGGTTTGATAAACTCCTCCAAACTATTATTTGCCTTTTCCTTCCTTTTCTCCTCGTCGTCGCTATCGTCAATCCGCATCGCCGTTTCCTTGGTGTTGCTCCACAAAGTTGAGTCAGATTTTCGGGCCGCCATCCCGCTTAACGACATTAGCCGTTTGGACGTGGAATGATCCGCATCGCTATAAAAGCTTTTGGCGTCCGCCGCATCGCTATTCTCCTTCTTTTTTTCCTTCTTGTCCTCCTCATGCTTCTTGCCCTTTTCACGCTCGTTGTGCCGGACCGCACTAATCCGTGTCTCCGCCACGCGTTTACAACTAAACCGAGCTTTATCCAGCTGCTTGACCAGCTTGTCCAGATTATTGCGTTGGTTTTCTTTAATGCAGTATATCAGCAGGTTAGTCTCCTTGCCCGACCCATGGGGGATTTTGCGGGGGTCGCAAACCTCCACCACCACCACACACGAGGCCAAACACACCTCGCACTGGACCAAATCCTGGCCCGAAAACCGAAACACCGCTTCCTCTTTGATCCCTTCCACCTCCACCGTCATGCCAATTTTGCCGTTAGTAAGCGGAAAGTCGATCCGCATCGACAGCATCCGCATATGGTTATCCTGTACATAGCTCCCACACTGGACTCGATCCAACTTGAACCTAAAGAGTGGTGTTTCGGACCCGTTTGCCGGAAAGTTTGCGCCGTCAATAACAATCTTTTTGGGCTCCACTTTGGACCGTTTGTTGATTGGACTGACCGGCGCCCCTAGCCCGCTGAACGTGCGTTTTGTCGCCACCCCATTGCCACCCCCACTATTACTACTATCACCACCACCCTTTTCACCCAAATACTGGTTGATTTGCTTGGCAAACCCGTTGAATCCCAAAATCGGCCGGTTATCCTGCTTGCGATATCGCCGGGGTATCGTTGGTTTCACAATCTCCGAAGTAGAATCAGGATCAAGCTCGACAGGGTTCTTGGGCACCATCCGCACCTCGGTCCGCACAGGACTCCCGCCCGGTGGTTGTTTGTGATTATGGCCCTGGGTTAGCGTGTTTATTGGTTTGTGACTGACTGTGGACGTGAGCCTGCGGGTACGGCTGCCCCCATAAGTTCGTGCTGGTTTTTTGATTGATTTGAACTGGCTCGAATCCTTCATCTTTTTGCCCTGACTGACTGTCGTTTGGCTGCTCGTCACCGTCACATCGTCATCCTCATCATGCAGAGCCATTCTCTGCGCGTCGTTTTTTTTCTTTCTTTTATTCTTCAGCGCTTAGTCCTTTGGACTCGAATAAATGTCTATCAGTCCAAAATGACAAAAAAAAATAATAATAATAAATAAAAGACAGGGCCAAACTTGTGACTGCGTTAGGCGACTCAACAATACAACACTCGTTTGGCCAGCTGGTTAGTAGGATAAACGTATCAAGTGTGAAAAGTAGGGAAAAAAATGTTGGCGTGTATTATAGCGTCGTTTTTTTTTTAATGGCCAAAATCAGCGTGAACACCGGAAATTTTTCTACCGGCGGTCGGAGCGGTGCGTAATTGGGTATTCATTCAGTATTGGGAGGTGGGAAAAGGCTCGGGCGCTTAAGGTTTGATTAGCTAGATCCCGCCACTCGTCCCCTTTATACACCTTATTTTAGCTGTTTACTGTATTGTATGTTTATTATTATTCTATTGCATAGATACTTATTAAAAAAATGTCTCTTCTCTTTTGTCTTTTGTTCCACCGGCTTATGTATCTACGTATTAGCATTTGGAGATCAAATGTTGGGCGCTTAGGTACAGTACAGGAGGGGAGGGAGTTGGGAAAAAGACTCACGATGAAATTTTTTTTTTCCTTCCCTCTCTGCAACACTAATCACCACATTCTAAACAACTAACCATGCTTAGACAAAGCACGCTCAAACTTGCATCCTCCGCTCGAGCAGTGTCGGCCGGCCGGTCTGTTGTTCTAAAAAAGGGGATCCACTCGACCGCGACCTTGCTCAACAAGGACAAGAAGGATGGCAAAGGTGGCGATGAGGAACCAGCGGCCAGCCCGTTCAAGGTGTTTATGAACACTTTCAAGTACGAGTGGCAAAAGAGCAAAGAACTGCAGGAAGATATTAAAGCATTACAGGATGAGACTGGGCGGATGGGCGATAGCGCTGCGTTCCAACGAGCCAAGGACGCTATGGACAAGGCCAAGAAGGGTGGCAGCACTGCGACCAGTGCGGTTGGCCGGGGGTTTTCCAGCGCCGGCAAGGCGGTTGGTGGAGCTGCATCCAAAACCTGGGACTCCAAGGGGATGCGTTTGACCCGTGACGCTACCAGCAAGACGTTTGATGGGATTGACAAGGCGACGGAACCAATCCGACAGACCGAGTTTTACAAGGATATCAAGGATGTGATTGATGATGGCAGCAGCCAACGGTACGGCGGGTACGAAGACAAGGAACTGCGACGAAAACGTCGAGAGTTGGAGCTCAAGAAGCGGATGGAACAGGATATCAAGGATGGGGTTGACCGTCGTCCGGTGCCGGAGAACCACACTGCTGGGTCTGCGGTTGAGGCGCACGCCACTGCTCAGCCTGAGGACCCCAAATGGACCGAAAAGTTTGAAAAATCCCCAATGGGTAAGAAATGGTCGGATGTGAAGCTTGCATATGAAGAATCGGAAAACGGGTTGGTGTCGTCCTTGCGGTCCGTCACTGACAAGATTAGCTGGTTCTTTGAGGAGACTGAGAGCGCCCGTGTGGTGCGAATTTTCCGGGAAATGGATCCTAATTTCCGACAGGACGAGTTTATGACCGATGTGCGGTCTTACATCTTGCCAGAAGTGCTTGATGCGTATGTCAAGGGTGACGAGGAGGTGCTCAAAATGTGGTTGAGCGAGGCGCCGTTTAACGTTTGGAAGACTTCAACCAAGCAGTACAAGGATAAGGGGTTGTTTAGTGCCGGGCGGGTGCTAGACATTCGAGGCATTGATATTCTAAATGCCAAGGTCCTGCAACCATCGGAGATCCCAGTGTACGTGATTGGCTGCCGAGCCCAGGAGGTGCATGTGTACAAGAGTCTCAAGACTGGTGAAGTCAAGGCTGGCATGGAGGATCACATTCAAATGTCTACATATGCCATGGTGGTTACCCGAATCCCAGAGGAGATGGATAACGCCGAGACTAACGGTTGGAAACTGCTTGAGCTGGTGCGAGGTCAAACTCGAGACTGGACGTGATGACGATTGATTGTATTAAAACTGACTAATCTTTGTAAATAAAAATACTGTACATTTCTTCTTCTCTTTTATTTCTTATTTTAGCGCCGATAGCTGCCGATTGCGCGTATATTATGGTCTGGGCAGGGAAAGTATTTTTTCTTGCTTTTGTTTTTTTTCCAATTCACATCGGGTCAACAGTCACACAACGGGTCAATAGTCACACAAATTTATTAGGTATTAAAGGATGGCCCCGAGAGTAGCCAACGCGGTGAGCTGCAACCTACCACTAAACTCGGCAGTGTTTCAGCTACCAGAGGTTTATAGAAACGGGGTGGTGACGGTCAAGACGGACGGTAATGGGAATTATCAATGCCCGGTGCGGCATTGCAACCGCCATTTCAACCTGATATCAATCAAACAGCATTTAACCAAGGGCCATTACGACTTTTCGCTGCCTCGGTTATCACTAGACGAGGATCGGTTCCACCAGCCGGACTGGCTTGAAACTACGGGGTTGTATGTTGACAAGGTGACAAAACGCGTGATTTGCTCGGCGAGTTTAATTGTGCTGCGGCGCGACCAGATTTTGGAGCATATATACTGCTGTCCCGCGTGTTGGGGCTGGAAACGAGCATACAACCCGCCAGAACCTACTGCTACTAATAATAGCAATCCGGATGACGAGATTTCAAACGACGAGCTGGACGTGTTTAACGAGAAGCAGATCCCGTCTGCAATTGTCACGAACCAACGGGGCAAGATTATCGCGCGGTATCGGCTCCACACCCCGTTTGTATTCACCACTACAAAGGGCGCTACCGACAATGACGTTTCTTTAACTTCAAAGGACAGGTACCGGGCTAATCAGGAGGTTAAATGCAAGCTGAATATTGTCACTGACCGGGAGTTGCAATTGGTAAACCCTGATCCTAGTGCGATTGTGGTGAAACCGTTTGCAGACCAGATTGCTATCCATATCGAGTCGTGTATGCGGTACTTTGACCTGTGCACGTTTGGCATGCAGCGGTCGGTGGTTGATCGGATTGGCCATGACCACAAATGGCACGATGAGATTTACAACCCAGAGAGTGGGTTTTGGTTCGCAAAGTGCCAACAAAACACTCAATTGGCTAGTCTGCCGTATGATTTGCAGGATGCGGTGGAGCTTGAAGCTGGGATGGCCGGGTTTGAGCAGGTAAATTTTAATGTTGAATCGGCAACGCAGATTCGGATCGAGCTGGTTCACTACCTCTCATCAATGCTAGTGGTGCTGCTGGGCACGGTCAAGGCACCAAAGATCCACGAAAACAAGTATAGAAACGACAATCCGGCCAAGATTCGCGATATGCGGTTTGACGAGAACGGCCACATGCAAATCCGGCTCGAGAACAAGGAGTTTGCCACGATCCCGTGGTGTATTGCAGAGTTGTTTACCAGATATTTGCTCATTTTACGCCCGCTGCAGGCTAAATACGACGGCGAGGTGTACTCCTCCAACCTCATGTTCCCAACCCATATCCCAGCTACTAAGCGCCCGATTATCTTTGGGCGGACCCAGCGCATGTACCGCGACGGCGAAATGTCAAACGTAGGTGATTTGCGCGAACTACGGCGGAAACAGGGCATGGATCTTTCCCAGGCCGATGCCATCATCAAACAACTCGGTGGGTGTTTGGTCGATTACTACACTGTTCCTAGTGACCCGCTCTGCACCTGACCTGGTTTTATTTTTTTGATTTATTACTTTTATAAGTTATTTGCACGACGACCCACGCTTGCATGCGCCTTGAGTGCATTGACACGACGTGCAGGAACACTTTTCACACTCACACTTTGGATTCTCGCTTGATTCTGGCATTATTATTATTGCGTTGT
Source organism: Blastobotrys aristatus (assembly GCA_946409495.1). Classification (NCBI taxonomy): domain Eukaryota; kingdom Fungi; phylum Ascomycota; class Dipodascomycetes; order Dipodascales; family Trichomonascaceae; genus Blastobotrys; species Blastobotrys aristatus. The sequence continues at coordinate 1,380,059 of OX291663.1, read as the reverse complement.
TTTTCTGATTTTTTCTTTCTTGGTTATGGGTTGAGTTGGGTTGGGGGGTTAAGGTTTGGGATGAGATGGGGAAATGCCTTTGCTTTTATACCAAACAAAGCCACTTTACGCGCGCGCGCCCCTTACTTTTTGACTCTCGGCGTCTAATTGTCAAAAGTTTACGCTAAATAATCAATTCAAATAAGAGTGGTACAGATAAAAAAACAGGCTACAATTTGTTGCCGGAACAGGAATTAGTCCCGCATTGGCAGGACGCAGAAGTGCATTGACAAGAGGTACAAGAGCAGTTGGTGCAAGAACAAGAAGATGGCATTTTTGATGAGGGTGTGTGGTGTGAGTGAATGAAAAAGAATGGTGGATTGTGACTGGCCCGAGCTATTGGGACCGATCCGCCGCACACACACACACACACACACGCACTTTCTAATGCAATAAACAGGTTGAATTCGTGACTAACTTGCGAAATAAATAGATTATAAAAAAGAGATGGTTCACTTGGACGCCACCTTGCGCTTCTTGAACATGGATTTTTTCTTGACCGGTTTCTCCTCCCCATCCTCATCCTCGTCCAAACTGACCACCGGCCGGTAAGTCTTGGTGCCCAACATTGGATGGTCATTCTCCTCATTATGCACATGAGGTTTTGTCTCCTCCACGGGGTAGGCGCCATCCGTGGTCTGCTGCTCATCAATCGATCGTTTCTTGTCGTTTGGCGGTGATGGCGGGGCAACCGCCATCCACTGCCCAGGCTCCACGTTTACCGACGTTGGAGATGCAATATTAGTTTCCGCGTCACTCTCTTGTGGTGCTTCTGATGGGGTTGCTACCACTGGTTTCTTAACCGCCGCCGAGGAACCAGGGTGGGGTTTACTATTCGGCACGTTCACGCCCATTTTTTGCAGCGCCTGCATCTCAGCCTGCGTCTGCTTTTCCCTCTCCCGTTTGTCACGCTGCATTGTTGAAATCTGCCGCTCGATATTGTTTTTATGCCGTGGCGAGGATTCGTGCTGGGCCCGCCCAGCCTTGCTGTCTAATACAAAAGTCTTGCATAGATTACACCAGTATTTGGCCATTTTTGCCTCGAGCAGGTCTCGATCTATCGGGGAGATCTGGAAAGTAGTAGTGTTTTTTGTAGGTGCGTTGAATTTTTTCTTTTTACCTCCCAATCTTTTAATCCTCATTAAAACTCCCCCAGCAACTATGGACAATAAAGACCCAATGGCGGATCACCGCTCTACTAAGAGTGAGAGTAGAAGTAGAAGCAGTAGGCATCATCGATCGCACAGTGAGAGGGAGCGAAAGAGGGATAGATCAAAATCACCCAGTAGACGCCGGCATCACCACCATCATGGTCATCATCGCAGCAGCCGTCGCAGCCATCGCAGCAGCCATCGCCCAAGTCATCAGATGGAAAGTCCCGAGGTTATCGACGAGGACGATTTCGGAGAGTGGGTGATTACTGACGAGTTTGAAGCCGCGTACGGCGCCGAAAAGCAGCCAATGGGCCCGCCACCTCTGCCGCGTGATGAGGAGTCTGAGACTACCAAGCTCAACCGGCTCAAAGCAGACATTTATAAAGCCGAGATTCGCGGACAATCCGACAAGGTTGCCGAGCTGACCAAGCAGTACAACGAGCTGACTACTAACAAGAATGAGGAAGATAAGGACAAGGAGGTAAAAGTGATTGACCAACGGTTTATTCCAAAAAGCACGAACCAAGATACAATCCAGGATATGCTGCGCCACGAACTAGAGACCAAGTCGAGCAACGAGCTGGATAAGAAAATGGCCCAGCAGATCGCCAAGGATACCGCATTTGATAATGATTTGGAGTATCAGGACGAAATGGCCGAGACGATTGGCAAGGTTAGCCACGACACGGCGCATACCATCAAATCGCGTGCGATTGCCCGGACCCAACAATTAGAACGGATTATTGACAATTGCTGGTTGTGTGTGGAGGGGAGTGGGGAAGGGGATGCTGCTCCCAAGTGTACTATTATTAGCATGGCCACGCGCGCTTATTTGTGCCTCGCGCCGCAGCCCGAGTTGGTGAAGGGCAGCTGCTGTATAGTCCCGCTGGACCACCACACCAACACGCTAGAATGTGATACAGACGAGTGGGAGGAGATTCGTAATTTCATGAAGTGTTTGACACAAGTGTGGAACGACCAGGGCAAATCGGTACTGTTTTATGAAACGGCGGCTAATCGCAGCGCGCAGAAACACGCCGCGATATTTGCCGTGCCGGTTTCACACTCCCAGCTCGAGGACGCGCCGGGGTATTTCCGCCAGGCATTTATCGAACAAACTGGGATGGAGAGTAACAATCGAGCGATTATTGACACGGCCAAGAAGCAGTCTAAACACGCGTTTCAAACTAGCATGGCCAAGGAGGCGCCGTATTTCCACGTGTGGTTTGACGTGAACGGGGGCATGGGCCATTATATCGAGCAAACGCACGATTGGCCGCGCGGCGACTTGTTTGCAAGGGAGATTATCGCGTCATTGGGTAATCTCGACCAAATGGCGGCCAAGCGCCACGGCCAGTGGACAAACGACCCAAACGGCAAACCGGCAAATTACTTGCGCAATTTGTGGCGCGCCCACGACTGGACTGTTCAGCTACAATAAATAAATAAATAAATAAATAAAGAAACTTTTTTTTTTTTATTATATTTTTATTTATTCTATAAGTGCATTATACAAGACTCTGTTTAAAAGAGATTAGCTTTTCAAAGGTTTCCTTGACCGTCAGATTGAATGGCGTGTATTGAATGCTCATGGCCTCGTCAGAATCCGACGTGTCAAACCCACACTGCTGGTCCAACAGATTATCCGTGCTCGACAGCTCTGGCTGCCACACGCGCTCGCCCAGCTTGTGGTCCAAATTCTCCCGCGCCAAATTCAGCACTTGCTCGGGGCATGTATTATTAGAAGTGATAAACCACCGGTTCGTTTGCGGCGGCAGTTGAATCGCGCGCACAAACGCCATGGCCGCGTCTCGCACATCAACCACAAACGGCACGGGCAGCTCGTGGCTACTACTGCCAAACGCCTTGTTTGTATTGTCAATCGACTTGAATGCAAAGTTTAGTAAACAGTTAGTAAAGTAATCCGACGCCATGTCATTATTGTCGTCAAAATCATGCAATTGAATATCGTGAATCGGTGGTCCCAACACCATGGGTAATGCAATAGTGGTTAGCGAATAGCGCGGTGGGGGGAACATATTGCTATAATTCTTCCAGCAGCTAGTCTCGGCAAACAGCTTGACGCCCATATACGCCGTCCAATTGTCGCGCTTGGCCTGTTCCCGGGTCAGCTGGCACACATCGCGCGATGTGTAAATCTTTTCCGCATCGTCAAACCGCGGCGGATCGTTAATCATGGCCGCAAAGCTCGACATTACCACAACCTGCTGCACCTGGTGGCCATACTTGTCAATCGCCACAATCAAGTTCTTCATCACCTTGCTCGCGCGGTCAAAATCCTTATCGCAGTCGCCAGTGATGGGCGGTTGGGCCAAACAAATAACATGGTCAATATCAGGGTTGAACTTGATTATACGTTGCAGAGCGTTTTCCTGGTTCAAATCCGCCAGGGTCACAAACGCCAAATTCTCCTCGTCTATATACTTGTTGCGGTAAAAGTTGGACTGCGATATCGACTGCATCGACGCAATAACCTGGTACTTTTGTCGAATCAGAGTGTCCATCACATGACTGCCCACGTAGCCGTTTGCTCCTAGCACCAAGACTTTTTGCATTCTACGTTTTCCCTCTTTTTTTTTTCTTTTCTTGTTGCTATTCTTGTTGTTGTGGTGGTGGTGGTGATGGGGGATGGAAGTCTAGTAGTAAGGGTCGATAAATTTCCAAGCCAAATTAGTATCAAGTTCAAAGGGTCAAGAAAAAGGGTAAAACAAGAGGGGGCCGTTCAATATTTATAGTCAGGAGAGGATAACAAGTTTTCTTTCTTTTTCCACCTGCAGTGTTTCTGTGAATGTGAACCAAAAAGTCTTATTTTATTTTTGTGGGCCAAAAAAAAAAAAAAAAAAAGGCAAAAGTAATGTGTCAATCAAAGAAAGATGGAATCTTTTTCCCCCCATAACTCATTCACCCACTTTGCCCCGTGCAGTGACAAAAAAAGTGAGGGAAAAAGAAACCTTTGTTCTTGTTTCCTTTTTCCTCTTTTTCTTCCTGCCAACCTTACTGTACAGTATTAGGAGGAAATGGGAAGAAAAGAAAAGCAAATCTTGCTACAGTGGCTTCTATAACCTGCACGGTGAATAATACTTTAATTATAATATAAAAAAGAAAAGAAAAAATTGGGTGCTACCCATTTTGAACCAACCCGAAGTGACAGTGACGGTGTCCCCGGGTGTTTATACCATTTTTATACCAGTTGGAAAGGTGGGAAGACGAGAGGGAAGAGGGGCCCCAAAAATATATCACTCAGACACAAAGCTGTCGGTCCCGGTAGCGGGCACAAAAAAGCAAGTGCGCGCGCCCCTCAAAAAAAAACAGAAATGATAAATGAGAATGAGAATGAGAATGAAGGCCGAGTACTGTATATACGAACCCAAAAACTGGAGAATTTATTTGATCGCGGACCTGTTCCTTCTTGAGTTGGCCCGTTTTTTATTTCCCGCGGTTACGGTAAATAAACTAAACTTTTTTTCTACTTTCCCTCTCTTTTGGCCCGAATAATAAGCCCCGAATAATCACCCCCCGAAAAGGACAAGGGAAAGTTATTTTCTTTGTGCCAATGATATGATAACTTCACTTAACAGTGGAAAATAAAAATTGGTAGGACTCACCCCCCAAGGGCTATGCAGTACAGTACAATATATATATATATATATATACAATTTGGGGAAGTGTAGATCAAACTGTTTTGCCCTGTTGCTGTGCTATGAAAAGTGGGTGAGCGGGTGTCCGCCTGACTGGTACTCCTCCCCGCCCTTTCTCAACGCTGAGCGACCCGCGCCGAGCCGCGCCGATGATATTCCCTCCCCAAAAAAAGATCCCAAACGGCTCCTTTTCGAGTGACCCCCTTGGCTACCAGTAGATCCGAACTCAGGCCCTTATTGTATAGAGACTTAACCTTAAGACCCGCGTGGTTTAACAGTAGGCTACTGTACGGTACGCTCCAAATCGATCTCCAGAGAGCCGGATTTGCAGCCCATTCTTTTTTTTTTTTTTTCTCTTTTAAGTGTCAGGTTATTTGATAAGGATCGGACCGTTGGTTTGTTCGGTAAGCGGCTGAGCCGTTCGTATTTTATTTCTTTTGCAAGCGGTTCGGTTCAGCCCACTCTCCCGCCCTGAATCCCACGAAACCGCGCTACCCATACGACTACACTACTGTATAAGTGTAAAGAAAGAGAAGAAAAAATATCGGGCAATCCGTGCGCTATAGTATTCTGAATATTATTTCAAAGGTCGAGGTCGAACTGCTCTGTCATGTACCCGTCTGCATAGATCTGTATTGTCCTATAAAGGGTCAAAGTCTGGCGCGATGAATGCTCGCAGATAAGACTGTACCGCGGCGTTTTTTCCACTGTTCATGTACGCTGGTTAATATTTCAAAACCGTGCAAGTTTACGTATTGCACGTATTATTATACAGTAATGTAGGATAGGGGTAGGGTAACGTCTAGGCAATTGAATAATATTTTTGACATGACGGCAGCTATAATACAGTACAGTACAGCACAGGTACAGCGGGTGTGGATTACGCACGTCTATTTTTCATAGTTTTCATAGATTGTCGACCAGTCTGAGTGGGCGTGCGCGCGCATCTTGTTCCCGCCTTTGCTCCCCCCGCGGCGTCCCGCGCCCCGCGCCCCGCTTGGCTGTGGTACTGTACCATACTCTCCGGTGTCCGATCTCTAAATGCTGGCTGTGCTGGTGGTGGGTTCCATTAGCTCCGCAAACCCGTGGACATCAACCAACCTACCAACCTACCTAAACAGTACTCTAAAGCTATTTTAACTTTTTCTTTTGTAAACAAGCTACATGACCGGCCCAAAACCATGACCGGTAACTCAACGGGAGGAGGCGGGTCGAGAAGAGGGGCCGAGATCGTCAGGATTTATTGCTGTATATGCAACCTTTTTGTGACTATTTACAGTATGCCCTGGCTGTCACCGACGGTTCGTTGCTTTTTTTATGGCCCGATTTCTCACCGATTATTGTACTGTAGAATATTATACAGTACGTACATGTAATGTGCACTTGCGACAGGTCGCAGTGATTTGCGAAAGCCTGCATAAACAGGAAACCCGACAATTGGTTGATTGATTGGATTGATCGACTAGCGTCGTTGTGCGTTCCCCCTATCTCTATCAACCCTCTGACAACTACTCTAGGCCACAGCTATTGGATGTGGGTCCCACAACGAGCCGACATTTTGGTGTTTTAAATAAATAAATAAAAAAAAAAATTGATCCACATCTTTGTCTAACCTCGCAAAATATTATAATCGGCTTTGTGCCGTATACTGACTGTATAGAGCGAGTTCCAAGCCTCTTTTGGTCCACCTGCGGGCTCATGATACACCCCGAGTATTATAATATTCAACCCTTTATTTTTTTGTTTTTGCCCAAATGCATGGCCGCAGCATAGTTCCAAAAGCGGGCTCTTATTAAGTTGAGTTACTGTACGGTACAATACTCGTTCCGCAATCAGACTGCATGACGTTTTTGCCCGTGGATTATTTGCACAATGTTTGTCTAGCACACGCACTCTCGCAATAAAGCAAGGTTTAAAAAAAAAAACCGCCTGTTTAGCCCTGCCCTGTTCTATTTACGTCTAACCCAATTTGCGCTGACCTCATGTTTGGTCCACAATATTCGCAAAGGGGTTTTTTTTCTATCTTCTTTCTTGCGCTTACCAAGCAACAACAACAACAACAACAACATTACCTTGATTTTTTTCTCCTCTCCTTTTTAAAACTACACGCGCCGGCCACATTAAACTGTACCCGCCATTTGATTTGCCATTCAACATTATGGGATTTCTACAGTCATCTTATAAGGCTGACAGTTGCAGATGCTAAGGAACAGAAAAAATGGGCCTGGTTTTGGCATTTTGACGGGTTTGTTATATCTTAAGCGCTAAGCGCTAAGCGCCGGTTTTCCTCCTACCAGTACAATCAGACAGGCACATTGTTTTGGCACGCGCAAGACGGTCCCAAACCGGAGCACCGACATTTTTTTTTCCCCCTCCACTATGGCACTATGGCACTGTGGGCCGGCGTATAACAGGAAGAAAAAAATACTAGCTACCCATGTGGGAGGAAAAAAAGGTTACTAGCCTTTTTGCATAGATTTTTCTTCCCTCCCTTTCTCACTCACTCTCACTCTCTCATATTTTTTTTTTCTTTCTTCCTGTTTTTCTACTAAACTTTCAACTCACCAATCATCAATCATCAATCACAGCACGCCTGCTATACCCCAGCTGGAAGAGTTCTAAGCGTGTTACAATTTGGTCTATTCGTTGTTATAGACCTTGAAGCAAGTAATTTACCATCTACAACCCAGCCCTCTTTGTACCCGAGGGGGGTTTCCAAGAATCGAGAGAGCAAAAAAAAAAAAAAAGAAGAAACAACACAGCATCATCGTCATTGGTCAGGACTGTCAGGAGAAAATGACGGTTGGAGCTGAGGATAATATAGAGCCGGCGGAGACAAAGGTTGCGCCGGTCGTGAGTGGTGATGAGGCTAAACAAGAGCAACCTGAGCAACAGCCCGAAAATCCAGAAACGGAGGTTAAGGAGGATAAAGAGCCTGAATCTAATGGAAATGGGGAGGTCAAGACAGAGCAAGAAACAGTTGCAGCTGCAGCTGCAGCTGCAGTTCCAGCTCCAGCTCCAGTTCCAGTTCCAGTTGAAGAGACGAACGGAAATGCGGAGGATGTGCCCGAGTCTGAAGCCGAGACTGAAAAGCTGGACGGTACAGAGCAGCGAGAACAGCATGAGGATGACAAGGATGAGAAGGACGACAAGGACAAGGAGGAAGGGCTTGCGATAGGCATGAAGCGAAGCAAACTTGACCAAGACTCGCGGAATAATAATAAAAAACGCAAAATTAACAAGCTCCAGCAACAGATTGCCGAGGGCGGCGTTGCTAATACTAACAATGAAGACACGAATGGATCCGAGGCTAATGGTCCCCACGAGGATGAGGATGAAGATGAAGAAGAGGAAGAAGGAGGAGGAGAGGCGAGTAGACTGGCCAAGCAGCAGGAACAGGAGCGCGAGGAGGCGATTGCATTGTTGACCGAGATTGAGGTGGAGTTTGCCAAGCTGCGCGACGCTTTACAACATGACAAGATGGCGCGGTATGTAGCCGAGATTGAAATGTGCGCCGACGGGACCCACCCGGAGCTGTCCAAAGTGGCGGTCCAAATTGAGGCGATTCGGGATGAAAAAGTGTCGCATGCACAAAACCAGCTCGATTACCAGCTTGGGTGTATTGACACTCATGTCCAAGCCAGTAGGCACCAACTAAACCAACAGTGGTACAAGGATAGTGCCGAGACGCGGGCCGATTTGCTGACCCGGACCACTAAAGAGTGGTACCAAGTTAACCGCGAACGACGAGTTATGGACCAAATGGTGCCTGATTATACTTTTTTCCCTCCTCAGAGTCGAGGCGACCAGATTCGGCAGCGCCAGCTTGTTAATGATAAAGTGTCGGTGCTGGCGGGGGTTGGCAAACACGTGGGGTTCCCGGCCGCACCTGCGATCACTGGAAGCGACCGGGAGGATGTGGATTATGATCTCCAGCTGATGGGTATCCGCTAGCCTCTGTACTTATTTATTGTCCAAATGTATTTATACCTCATTTTTTTTGTTATTATTATTAGACGCGCGATTCTTCCCAACCGCACGACACTTTTTTTTTCTTTAAACTTTTGGCAAAATTTCTTCACCCGCCAAAGTGCCCGTGTCATATCGAATCAACTAAAGAAAAAGATGAAAGATTTGCGGTTCTGCACGGTGTGTGCGTCCAATAACAATCGGTCGATGGAGGCACACCGGGTGCTCAAAGAGGCCGGGTTTAATGTGAATAGTTATGGCACGGGGTCAATGGTTCGGCTACCAGGGGCTAGTATCGATAAACCAGTGGTTTATTCGTTTGGCACGCCATACAACGACATGTATACACAACTGTACCAAAAAGACGAGCATTTGTACCGGAATAACGGAGTACTAACAATGCTGGACCGGAACCGAAACATCAAGAACCACCCGGAAAAGTGGCAGCAGAATCATGGCAAGGTGTTTGACGTTGTGTTTACTTGTGAGGAACGGTGTTTTGACGCGGTGTGCCAGGATCTAATGAGCAGAGGGGCCAAGTACAACCGGATGGTGCATGTGATTAACGTGGAGATTAAGGATAACCACTCGGAAGCGGTTAATGGCGGCCAGGGGATTCTGGACCTGGCGAATGGGTTGTTGGAGTGCAACGATCTCGACAATCAGATTATGGACGTGATGAGCAAATGGCAGGAAAAACGCAAGGCGTACCCGCTACTCCATCAGGCCTGTTTCTATTAATTTATTCTTTTGTATACTACTACTACTACTACTACTATATAATACACTAAGCATTTTTCCTGCTCATTCGTTCGAGGTAGCGTTGGTTGATCACCTCGGGGAGGTCAAGCCGCTGGCGTTGCTCAATTGGAATGTACTTGCCAACATGCCGTCCCTTGCCATTTCCAGTGTTTAGAAAACACATGTCGGAGGTATCCTCCTCGTATTGATGTGAACTAGTATCCAACATGGTCACCATCTCCCCTGCCATAGCCTGGCGGATATACTGATCATACCACAGGTTATACGCCGGATCGGTGATTCGCTGCCGAGTTTTGGACCCCCGGAACGAGGTCCATTCCATTGGTGGGAACTCGCAGTCGAACAGCACCAACGGGATATCCGACGCCATTTCGTAAACCGGTCTTTGAGGCATGGTCTCCATATCCAGCATTTTGGTCACGATACTGGGATCCTCATACCCTTGCCCAACGTGGAACAAAATGGCCACCATTGACCGTACCTGGTGCCATAAAAACGCCGTGCCCTTGAGATCAAAATAATACAGATTCCCAGAGTGGTGTTTAATGCTAGACGCCATAATTCGGCGTTTGAAATTGTTGATTTGTTTGGACGCGTCAATCTTGCAAAAGTTGCGAAAGTCGTGCTCGCCCAGGTACCGCTCAGCCGCACTGTTCATGCGGTCGATATCCAACCCGGTATTTGCAAAAAAATACTTGTAGTGACGGCTCTGACAACTAAACCGAGCGTCAAACTCGTCTCCAGGCCGCATGCAAATCTCAAAGATTCGGATATCACTGGGTAAAAGATTGTTTAAAATGCGGAGATAGTCCAGCTCCCGATCATCACAACTCGGGTCTAATTGCTCCTCGGGTGATACTACAGACCGCACCCGAAGCGAAATGACCTGGCGTAGCGCACTGACACCCCGGTCAGTCCTACCGCACCGGCTAAACTGACAATCGTTCACATCCATTGTGGGGATCAGCCGGGTTTTGTGCGCCGCGGCCAGAATCTCATGCTCGACGGTTCTGATCTGGCTCGAGTCCGCATTCGGCTGCACCGCAAGCCCATTGTAGTTCCACCCTAGGTAGCTGAACCGAAGCGCGATCTTTCGGGTTGCAAATTTGGAAAAATCGATATCCTTTTGCTTCTTTTTCGCAGGGAGTTGTACCGTCTTGGAAATATTACTACCGCCTTCCAATTTGCTTAGCTTTTCGATAAGCTGCTCTTTAGTCCAGGTTGAGTAATCAATCATTATGGGTCTGCTGATATGGATTCCGCGAGTGAAAAACCGTCGCATCTACGTAGAGAGAGAAAAAAATTATTATGATCACAATGGGAAAGGGTTTTGGGAGCGGCGCGGCTCGAAATTTTTTTTTTTTTCTTCTCTTCATTTTATAAAAACCAATGAGCAAAGAATGGTCAGATTTGTCACCCGAGCTGACTCCGTGGGTTTACGAAGCAGTGAGCTCGTTTGGGTTCCAGCAAATGACACCAGTCCAGGCCTCTGTTATCCCGCTTTTCCGCGGGTACAAGGACGTGGTTGTTGAGGCGGTGACTGGGTCTGGCAAAACCCTTGCGTTTCTGATACCAATGATTGAGCGGATTCTGGCACTCAAAAGCGATGTGAAATCAGGCCACACCAACGGGATCATTATTTCTCCAACCAGAGAACTGGCCGAGCAGATTGACCGGGTATTGCAATCGGTGCTGGAGTTTGCGCCGAGCAAATCCACCTTAAAGTCACAGCTGATTGTTGGTGGTGGCACCCCAACCCACGTTGATTTGAAAATTTTCCTGGCCCGTAAACCGCACATCCTAGTGGCCACCCCTGGCCGGCTGCTCGAACTAATGACCCAATCGCATGTAGTGATGAAGAGCCTGGAGGTGTTGACGCTGGATGAGGCGGATCGGCTGCTGGATCTGGGGTTTGAAACCTCGCTAAGCAAAATCCTGTCGCTGATGCCAAAGCAGAAACGGGTCGGGTTGTTTAGCGCCACAATGTCAGAGTCGATTAACGAGATTGTTAGAGTCGGGCTGAGAAATCCAGTAAAGATTGTGGTATCAGCAGGCAAAACCACCAAGACCCCCAAATCACTGGTCATCAACTATTGCGTGGTTGAGCCGCGGTACAAACTGCCTTATTTGCTGCATACAATCACCACTACCGAATCCCGCAAAACTATTGTGTATTTCCCGTCTTGTACCAGCGTGACGTTTTTCCACTCGTTGATTTGTCACTTGCTGGAGGAGTTGAGTGGACAAGGCAGAGAGCAGGATATCAAGCTGTTTACACTGCATGGCAAGCTACCCACCGGTCCTCGCCACAAGACTTTGGAAAAGTTTACCAAATCGACCGCTGCCAGGTCTATTTTGTTTGCCACTGATGTGGCGGCGCGAGGGCTGGATATCCCCGAGGTTGATCACGTGTTGCAGCTGAACCCGCCTAGTGATCCAAACATGTTTTCACACCGAGCCGGTCGTGCGGGTAGAGCCGGTAGAGCCGGGACGTGCACGGTGCTGCTGCATCCGGGTAGAGAGGAAGCGTATGTGGATTTCCTCAAGGTGCGGAAAGTGCTCATGAGTCAGATTGACCAGCCGCAAACCTATGCATATGACGTGGATAAGATGGAGGCGGATATACGCGAGTGGATGCTATCTGACCGGGCCAATCATGACGCCGCGGTCAAGTCACTAACCTCGTTTGTGCGGTTCTACAACGGTCACACTGCTACGTCTATTTTCCGAGTTTGTGATTTGGACGTTAAGGAGCTGGGTAAAGTCGGGTATTATCTAATTCGGCTGCCACGAATGCCCGAGCTCAAGGGTATCGCCAATGAGGATACATATCTCGGCGAACCAGTTGATATGGATAGTTTTGCGTACAAGGATCCGCAACGCGAAAAGGCGCGGTTACAAGAGCTGGAAAAGCAGAAACAGCGGGCAAAGCCAACCAAACGCGAGCTGGAAAAGAACAACGCGTGGAGTGTCAAGGTTGAGCGAAAGGAGAATGCTCAGGACCGGAAATCCAAGCGCAAGGCAAAGAATATGGCAAAGGCGCAAGAAATGATTGACAATGCGACGGATTCGGAGGATGACCAAAAACAGCAAAAGGATTGGAAGGATCTGGTTCGGGAAAAGAAGCGGCAAAAGACCGACTCTGGGATTGCCGCGTTTGATGATTTGTAGCCTATTTTTTTATTATTATTATTAAGAACTCTACAATGTGTAGACTGCAGTGGACGCTTTGATCCCGTCATACACTACTAAATTATCCAACGCGCCATACTGATGGGTCAGCAGTTTGATTGCTTCTTGGCCGCCAACTCCGCCCAAAAACGCGGCGATATTGTGCAGCTCGGCACCGCCAGCTCGAACCACCTCGCGCATCGCGGTTTGAGCACCAGACGACACGGAACCGGTCAGTTTCAATGCAAATGGCACCAAATCGTCGTCTTGATCCTGCTCTCCAGGGATTTTGCCAGTCTCCAGCACACACTGCTTGTACGCTTGTAATGCAAGGTAATTATTAATCAGCTCCGTGTCATCCTCAAGCTTGGATGATGGCAGCTTGCCATCTGCCAATTTGGACCCATGCACGGCACGGATATACCGAGCGTTTTTGCAAAAAGTCTCCACACTCTCCCGGCTTACAACCAACTCTGGCGCTGCTTGCTTCACCAACCGCTCCATCTCGTCTACATCCTGTTTGGCCCGACCTCGGTAGATCATTTGCAATGCAACAAACGTTTTGGTATCCGCCTTCATATCCGGCAACACTCCTGGTTGGGGTAGTGTCCCATACGCGTCAATATACAATTTAAGCGCCGCTACTAGGCCCCAAAACGCCTCGCCGGTTTTCAAATACTGCTGCTCGGCTTGTCCACACAGTTCCTGGATCGATGAAGGGATTGTATTAGGCTGGACAGTACGCAACACGGCCCCAGCCGCTTCCTCAAAATTCTGCCCGTCCTGCATCTTATTAGCGTCGGTTTGGATCATTGATCGTAGCTGCTTCTTTTGGGCAAAGTTTTGCGGCAATTCTTTATTATTCTGTTGCTTGTATCGTTCCAGATAAATTAGCAGTAGCACCACGTATGGAACATGGGCCAAATCAGACTCGTCAAGTGAGGCCAGGTCGAACGACGCGGCAAACTCTCGTAGCTCCTTCCACGGGCTGGTCAGCCGCAAATCGACCAGCGATTCCGGATGCAATTCAACAATATCGTGCTGTTTTACTGATACTCGAATTGATCCGTAAAACCCGACTGAATCCACCACCATCAATGCCACGTTTCTGTCAAACAACAGCTCGTTGATCTTTTCCAGCACCGGCTGGTGGACCCCACATGCAATGACCAAACTGAATTGGTTCCAAAACTCGTCACCTGAGTTTAGCAACTCTTCAGCGGATTTCCCAACTGAAAAAGTCTCAACCTCAGGATTCAATTCCTTGACCAGCTTTTCAACGCTAGCAGCCCGGCTAGTACCCAGATCCTCCTCAGTGACGAAAAAATTGTTGCCAAGATCGGCCTCGCCAACCTTGTTGTCGTCACAAACCGTCAGCTTGCCAATCCCCGGTAGCACCAGGTTCTTGACCAGCTCACTCCCGGTGGCAGTGGCGCCAATCAAACAGATGTGCGCGTTTTCCAGCGCCTCCTGCCCACTGGAAGCCCACAACCGCAATTGCCGGTCGTATTTCCGTTCTTTCGCAGTTGGAACCATCCTGTTATTAAAGAATAAGTGTCAAGAAATCAGAATAGGAATTGTTGCTGCCTCCCAACCTCCTCTTCTCCTTCCTCTCCCCCATCTTTCTTTTTTTTTTTACACTAAGAAAAACATGATAACGTGGAGTATAAATACCAAAACGTTCGCAGCGTTTTGGATCTTTGGGCTAGTAAATAATGTACTCTATGTCGTGATTCTCTCCGCCGCCGTGGACTTGGTGGGTCCTCAAGCCCCCAAAGCCATTGTGCTTCTAGCCGACGTGTTGCCGGCGTTTCTGATCAAAGTCTCCGCGCCGTTTTTCATCCAAGCCGTACCCTATTGGGTACGCATCATCATGCTAATCGCGCTAAGCTTTGTTGGCATGTTTACCATCGCGTCTAGCGAGGTTGTAGCAATCCGGTTGATTGGGGTGATGCTGGCCTCGCTGTCCAGCGGGCTTGGTGAAATCTCCTTTCTCGCACTTACCCATTTTTACAGTGATTGGGCATTGCCAGGGTTTAGTAGCGGCACTGGCGCGGCGGGGCTAGCCGGGAGCTTTGTGTTTCTGGTGCTAACCACCTGGATGTCATTGTCCACCAAAACCGCGCTCATCATGTTTAGCATCCTCCCGTTTGCGTTTTGGGCAACCTATGCATTGTTGTTACCCCCAGGTGATGCATCTCTGGCTGCTAAATACCGCCCTGTCAATGCTGACGGAGATGATGAAGAAGTGGGGCACGCAGCAGCGTCAATCTCAGACACAGTGTCGCGATTGACGCCGCTGATTGTCCCGTACATGTTGCCGCTAATGCTGGTGTATATTTCCGAGTATATCATCAACCAGGGTATCAGCCCGACACTGCTGTTCCCACTGGACGAGATGCCGTTTGACAAGTTTAGAGACGCGTATGTTACATATGGCACGCTTTACCAACTCGGCGTGCTCATCTCACGGTCTTCCTCCCCATTCTTCCGCGTCCGCAAACTCTACATCCCATCAATCCTCCAGGCAATCAACCTGCTAGTATGCATATTCCAGTCCATGTACATGATGTTCCCAAACGTGTATATCATGATGGTGCTCATGTTCTATGAAGGGTTGCTAGGCGGGTTATCTTATGTAAACACCTACTGTCTAGTGTTGGAACGAGTCCCGTTGGAAAAACGCGAGTTTGCAATGGGCGCGGTCGGCGTATCAGACAGCGCGGGGATCGTAGTCGCCGGGTGCGTCTCCATGTGGCTCGAAAAGACCCTCTGTGGCTATCAAAAGTCCACCAACCGGCCATGGTGTGACATGGAATAGATTACTCTTACTAAAAAAGCTGAATACACTAGATAAAGACCTAATCCTTGCTCTTTTTCTTCTTTTTCTTTTTTGGCTCCTCGTCCTCCTCTTCATCCTTTGACCGTTTCTTCTTTTTCTTCTTTTCATAATCATCCTCGTCTGGCGCGATAAAGTCCTTTTCTCGCTCCTTCATCTTCTCCTCCCGCACACTTTCCCGCTTGTCCCGCTTCTCCTGCTGAGCCTTGGCCTCCTTTTCACGCTTGCCCAAAAAGTACTCGCCAGATTCCAGCTGCAAATCCACCTTGCTTGGTTGTTGCACCGGTGGGAAAGGAGTATACGTCTTTTTGGCACCAACCTTTTGCGGCTTTTTTCTCGCCACAGTCCGCTTCTTGAACTGCGGCAAAAACCGAGACCAATCTTCGTGCGCCAGATCCGGGTTTTGGGCCAGCTCTCGCTTGATCATCAGCTCCTTGATGTGATAAATAGGGTGAACATTCTTCATACAGTCCTCCACAATCCGTCGCACTTCTTTCAGCCCCTTGTACGGACCCATCGCCGCGACAGTGCTACCTTGGACCAAAATGTAACATTTTGTTAGCAACTCGAGCGCTTTCAAAGTGTTCCCATTTGGACCTACAAGCCGTTGCTGACGCTTTCGGAACCGCTCCCGGTTGGCTACAAACCCGCGAATCTTGATCACGTCGCATGCAATATCGTCCTGAAGAATCTTGATCGCTTGGGGTAGTGGCACCGACCGAGCTAGCAGCTTGATCAAATCCCGGGCTTTTAGAATCGCCGCCGGGTCAAAACTCTTGGAGGTGGTCTTGACCGTCATGGACCCTTCCACCAGGTTCAACTCGCACCCAATCCCCTTGGATTCCAATGATTTGGTCACATCGCCCCAGATTTGTTGCAGATACTTTTCACGGTACTTGGGGAATAAGGTTGAAAAAGACGACTCTTCTAGAAACGACTCTCCGCACTTTAGATCTTCTTGGGTAAACTCTTCTTCTCTCCATTTGTCGATATCCTCCGTATCCCACGGTTTATCCTTGTTATGTGTGGATGGCATTGTTGTTGTATTATAAAGAGGATAAAAATTTTCTTGGTGGCGCTTTTTTTTTTTCCTTCCTAATAATAATGAGCCGCGCGGATTTGGAAAATTTCTTCCTCTTGACTTTTTGAATACAAAAAAAAAAAAAAATGGCCAAACCACAAAAACCAGTAAAAGTTTCCAAGAAACGGTTTAATACCAAAAAGTCAACCTCCAACAAGCAGATCAAAACCAGGTATAATGCCAAGTTGGAGACTGTAGACAAGGATTTGCAAAGTCTGCTGCATGGAGGTGATAGCAAAAGCGCGCGGTTTTTTGGCCTGGAAAGGGAGAAGGATAAGGTCAAGAAGGAGCAGAAAAAACCCAGCAGCAGCAATGTGATAGATGACAGTTTATTATCACAGCTACAGAGCATGACCACGAACAAGAACAAACAGGACTAGGGTTTTTAGGGCTTAGGGTTGTTGAGCACAAACCCTCGGCGGTCCTTGCCAGTACGCGAAGTCATCCACGAACCCCGTAGTCTGCGCACCAACGAGTCTATCCGCTTTTGATACTCATCATCGGACTGTATCGACGCCATAATGTTGAGGCATTGGAGTAGCTTGGCCATGTTGTCAGTCACCTCTGCCCCATTATCATCCTCAAAGTCAATGTAGCTCTGCACGTTGGCCAGAGACATTAACCGGTCGCTTATCGGCACCACAATGTAATCGCGAAACGCCATTAGAATATACCGCCTAGTAGTCAGCCGGTCCTGCTTTTCCAGCAACATTGACCAATACTTTTTGGCCTGTTCCGCAGACAGCACCTGTCCCAACCCTTCAAACTCTGTCTGTAGAGGTAAGAACACTCCTTCGAGATAGGGCACGACCTGGAGGAAAAATAACGTCCACACCTTGACCAATCTCGGCACCAGACTGTCATTACTAGTCGCTGACAATCCCGTATCAAGATTAAGCACACCGGTACGTAAAAAGGTTTTAAACTCGGATATAACCGTCTTGGCGTTCCCGCCCTGTTGAATCAAAAAATTGAGATGCATGATAACCAGGTTGTTTAGATCCTCCACTGGCACCCTCAACCCTTCTCCGCTAAATAACGGCATGACCCGTGAACACAGCAATGTCCACGACTCCTCAGCCAGCTGGTCCCTATCTTCCTTAGTGTTTAGATTCTTGACGTCGATAGCGGCCATCCCAGGGCTGTTTGGATGGAACGAATAAATACTAGCTTCGGAAATGAGCTTGGAATTTGACGAGCTTGAGGATAGCACCACCCCGCCATGCGACTCCTTTCTGCCCCGGAACGAAATATGATGTTTATGCTGTTTTTCCTCCTTGTTGGCAGCCACCGACACTGGCGAGCCAATTGACGCAATCCGCTCTAGCTCCTTACTTGGTCTCGCCAGTGGGGAACGCTCGGAAAGCGACGGGCGCGATGGCGGCATTTGCTTGGTGTTTATGGTCAAATCCACATTCTTGCGTTTGGCCAGCTCCTTCATGTTGCTGTTTGAGGACGACGAGGATAGATGCGGTTTTGCCTGCCGCGCAAACATCTTGGCCTTGGATAATGCCGACTCTTTGGGTTTCGCTGCAAACGCCGCTGCCGACGCCGCAACCGACTGTAGCTTGTTGTTATGCGGTTGAGGCGTGTATTGATACGAAATCGGCTGGAACTGAGGTTGAGATTGCACAGGTGGCGATGAGTCGTTATGGCTCTGTGAATGCGAGATTGAGGGGCGTTGTTGGGCGCTGGTGATTTGCACGTTATTAACCGTGTTGCGGATCGCCGCAACCGCAGCTGCTTCCGACGCGCTATGCTGATACTGCACCTTGTGGCTACTACTCGTCTCGGTGGTCGTATTAGCCGACCCGTCGCTAGCCTCCCCTTCTTCATACATTCGGCCTAGTGACGGTTTCCGCCCGGGTAGCTGAAACGACCCATTAGCACTAGGTGACTGGACATGGCTCGACCCTGAACTTGAGCTAGAATTTGTACGCGTGTGCGAATACCCTCTTGGCCTTTGTGTCGAATCATCCCCAGCGACTGATGATATCATTTTCCTTCTTTAGTAGTTATGTGGAGACAAATATAGAGTAGAGGTTGGGAACGGGTTTTTTTTTCCATAAATTTTCACCACCAACACACATCGCTCCCCCTAAATCTATCGTAATAAAGATGCTGGTGCGAGCTTGGCCTAGCATACTAGTCGTGTTTGTGCTGCAGATAGCCGGGCTGGCAATATTTGCACGGGGGTTTTTCCCGAAAAAAATTGTCCAAACCGGGCTCGGCGAGCGATACGAGGAGAACCATCCGGAGCCGGAGTTTGACAAATTGGTGCTAATGGTGGTGGACGCGATGCGGGCCGATTTCACCTATAGTATGCATTCGGAAATGAAGTTTATCCACGAAATGATTAATAACGGGTACGCACTCCCGTTCACTGCTCATTCCACCCCGCCAACCGTCACTCTCCCGCGTATCAAGGGCATCACCACCGGGTCGACGCCAAACTTTCTCGACGCCATTTTGAACATCGCCGAGGGTGACACGTCAAACACTCTATCCGACCAAGATTCGTGGTTGAAGCAGCTGAAAATGATGAACAAAAAGATCCACATGTTTGGCGACGACACTTGGATCAAACTGTTTCCCGAATTTTTTGACAAGGTTGACGGCACGGCGAGTTTTTTCGTGTCTGATTTTACCGAGGTGGATAACAACGTGACGCGGCATGTCAAGCCAGAGATGGAACAACAAGACTGGGACGTGCTCATCTTGCACTACCTAGGCCTGGACCATATCGGCCACAAGGGCGGGCCATACTCTCCATTCATGCCAATCAAGCAGAAGGAAATGGACGGCGTGGTCAAGCAGGTGTATGACAAGATTGACGATAAAACGTTGTTTATCGTGATGGGTGATCACGGTATGAACGAGGTGGGGAACCATGGCGGGTCGTCTGCCGGTGAAACCTCCCCATCCATGACCTTTTTATCCCCAAAGTTGAAAAAACTAGCGCTTGGCGAATACACTGCGCCGTTGGCAGTGTCGGATGATTACTCGTACTACCGCAAGATCCAACAAGGCGATTTAGTGTCGACCTTGGCCATGTTATTTGGCTTCCCGATCCCCAAAAACAGCCTCGGGGTGTTTTTGCGCGAGTTTCTTCCATTATGGGGACCAGCTGACCAAACCACCATTATGAAGGAAAACATTAAACACATGGAGGCGATTCTCGAATCTAGCCATGAAACTTCCGTGGAGCTGCTTCCAGTGGGTAATGATGTAACAACCCGGCAGGGCCAGGATGCGGCGTTTGAGTTCTTGCGTGCGGCTCAGGAGCAGCTAAGCCGCGCGTCGTCAAACTACAAGGTTCAGGATATGATGTTTGGGCTGCTCATGCTGGTTATCGGGGCTATTGTGTCCCACGTGTCGCTGTGGTGGCTGCCGGATACCCCCACCTCCATCAAAATAGTCCTTGCCGTGATCACCGGGATCTACACGATCACCACATTTGGCAGCAGCTGGGTCGAAGAGGAGCATTACGTGTGGTACTATTGTGCCACAGGGTGGATCGCGTGGAGCTATATTATCAGCGCCCGGAAACGGTTCAAAAGCGGAGTCACGTGGATTATTTGTTTGGCAGTGGTGCGGATTATCCGCGGGTGGAATTCCACCGGCAACAAGTACGCTAATGGACCCGATGTGGCCAAGTTTTTGTCACTAGATGAGCACGGCGGGGCGTTGTGGATTCTAATCACGCTGTACTATGGTCAACTTGCTGAAAAACTGTGGCGGGGGTGTTTTGCGGATATAAACGCCATGGCCGGATTTGTCTTTGCATTCACCACCATTGTCTCGTCGTTTGTGTTTAAACTAAACATGGCGGTTCATGCGAGTGAATCAGTTCCGTCGCTGCTAAAATCACTGACAGTGGCGATTCCGGATGATAACAACCCGGAACAGCTAATCACTCTAGCGCGGTTAAGCTTTCTAACCGCGGGGATTGGCGCGCTATACATGCTAACTCGGTTAATGCCGGGGTCTCGTGATAAGCAGCCGCTAACCCATCTATCGTATATCCTCGAGGTGGTACTGGTGAACCAAACCCGGACGCGAAACATTCCCATCTTTTTGTTCTTTTCGCTGCTGCGGTATTACGTGCGCAACAATGCCAAGGACGCTGCCACCACAACCATCTTTATCCTAATCCTCCAACAAGTGTCGTTCTTTGCACTGGGCAATTCCAACTCGCTGGCCACAGTGGACCTGGCCAACGCCTACAATGGGGTCGGCTCCTATAACATGTCGGTGGTGGGCATTTTAACGTTTGTTAGTAATTGGGTTGGTCCTCTGTACTGGTCAATGACGGGGTCGGCAGTGTTGCTCGAGTCTCGTGGGTTGCAAAACTTTAAACGCGAGACGGTGCTTACTACTCGGGTCATCACCACGCAGTACTTTTTCACCACCGCCACCGCCGCAATCATGGCCACGTGCTTGGCGCACAAGCACCATCTATTTATCTGGACTGTGTTTAGCCCAAAGCTGTTGTACGCGGCGGCGTGGGTCGTTGCCCAGCACGGTCTCATTGATGTCATCTTTACCTGTATACTTGCTGTATTATAGACTCTAATCTTATCTTTTTTTTCTCTCTTGAGCTTGTTTACATATTCTTCCATCTTGAGATATTTAGATATTTAGATACCCGACCTCGGATCTTGATTAGCTTTCCCGGGGAGGGGGCAAGAGGGGTGGTCTAATTAAACGTTAAATCATCGCCCAACGGTCCAGACTTTGCTTACTCGGGGGAAGAAAAAAAAAAACTTGGCTATATATATAGAGAGTGAAAAATTGTTTCAGAATTATCGATACAGATCAACAACACTCGTTTTAACCAACTATCTACACTCTTTTACCAAGACAAAAAAAAAACATGAACATGTTTTGCAAGACAATGTGTGTGATGGCGCTGGTTGCCGCCGCCGGTGTCTCTGCCGCGCCGACCCCATCATCCATCACTGCACAACAACTTAACCAAACCCGAGCCCCGGTGGGTGTTACGCTCAACGACACGTATGTAATTGAGCCGGTCACGACGCTCCGCTACAGTGTTAGCCTGGGTATCGAGGCGCGATCCACCGAGCCATGGAATATTTTTGAGGATGGCCAGGCGCATCTCACCACCGCAGTGCAAAAGCTGAACCAGGCGGTTGATACTTTTCAACTAAACCCTTCGCAGCCAGCTGCTGATTCGTTGCTTGAAGGGATCGATGACCAGATTGACGCGTCACTAGGTACAATCTTCTCCATCGGTCACTACGCGTCGATGGAGATGTCTGACTCCATCGCCAACTATATCCTCGGCCCGTTCTTCCAATCTGTGGCTGACGGTGTGGAGACCGCGCTGAGCTCGACCAATTCAAGCTCGGGCTCGTTGGCGGTTAACCTGCAAAAGCTGGCCAACCAAGGCGACAAGTATCATATGGATACTGCCAAGCTGGTCAAGCTGTCCGCCCAACTACATATCTAGATTTATATAAAATGCGTACAACTCTTTTTTCTTCTTCTTCTTGCTCTGTATCCCGCAACAAAAATAACGCAACAAAAACAACGCAACAAAAACAACGCAAAAGTGCAAAGCATTCTAAACCAACAAGTCAAAGTTTGTTCGCTATCCCGTGTGCATTGCAAAAAGCTGCGGGGGATGCGTGCCCGTTATGAAATGCGGTTTCGAGTGCTAAGCGCCGGCGCTTATAAATGTCACGCGTCTGGGTAGAGAAAACCAACACCACCGCCATCGCGCGGCCTCGAACCAATGACACCAGATGCCCTCATATAACCCTCTTCGAAACCTATTGGTGTATCAGTATATTTGCGTACTTGTGCGCGGGTGGCGCGTCGGCGCTTGTTTCAGCTGATCATTTTAAAGGTAAAAAAGTGGTTGTCGGGAGAAAGAGAACTTTTTAGAAAACTGCACACAAATAATTAGTATTTTTCCGAACCATCATAAATAAACATATATATATATATCTACACTACTTTCGCTCCTTCTTTTTGTATGCAATGAACCGCTCAAGGTTCATGGCGGCCTCGTCAGCCTGTGCCCGAAGCATCTTGTCCTTGTTCTTGTCCACCTTTTTCACGGCCTGTCGAACCTTGGTCAACGACTGCTGCAAAGTGTTTAGCACGTTGCCCCGGACAAACAGCGGCTCATCGTAAGAATAGCTCTTGTCACCAAACAGGTCAAACAGCGCGTTCAAAGTTTCAACCAGCACCACCGGGTTGTGCTCCAACGGCGCCTTGACAATGCTAATGATAAAGTCAGACACCAGCTGAGTGATTGCCAGCTCGGACGTGTTTTGACCAACACACCCTAGCAGCCCAACTACTCGTGTCATAAACTCCTCCCCACCTGGCTTTTTAACGTCAATCTGTTTGGTCAGCAAAATGATGTGGCGGGTGGTTTCCTGGGTGATTGGCACTTTACCACCAAACGCCTTGGCCACCGCCCACATCACCCCCACAGTCCCATTCAGCACCTCAATGTCCTTGCCAGAGTCTAGATACGGAGTGATACAAGTCCACAGTTCCTGTGCGTTTTCGCTCCATCGTTGCGACCGAGTTGGGATGTTTTGCTGGATCGTCCAACACACGTTATTAAGCGCCATCATCGCTCGCTCCTCAAACACCGGGTCCGGAAGCAGCTTGACTAGTAGTGGCAGCACCGTGGTATGCAAATATGAAACGGCAGGCGGTTCGTTATCCTCGTTGTACTCCTTGCCAATAATCTCCACCCCTTCCTCGGCCATCACCTCCATCTCGTCCTCGTCCAATTCATTCTCATCCTCATTCTCGGCGTCTTCGCCTGCGCCTGCGCCGCGCGGCTCATCTCCCAGCGCCTCAGCAACAGCGGCAAACAGCTCCATCGCGGTTTGCACCTGGTCAATCTTGGCTCGGGCTTGCGAAGCCAACGCGTTTACATCCTTAACCTCCTCACCATTGTTATTACTCTCCATCACCTTGTCAAACTCCGACGTGTCAACATTCTCCACCAACGGGACAAGCTTCCGCATGATATCCAACAACACCACTTGAACCGATTTGAGCAGCTGCGGGTCGTTGGAGTCGAGACTGGTTGCAATTGCATTGAACTTCAGCCCGTTGAGGTACACTCGCGCGGACTCTGGCACCTCCTCGCCCATCAGCCGGTCCACAGGGCAGTCAGACACTTGGTTCACAAACTCTGGGTTTGCCTCGGATAACACGTACAACGCCTCGGCCACCTGGCAAAACACCTTTTCCGCGTGGTGCTTCTGGCAGATACCCACCAGCTCCAGCAACGTTGGGGCCATATCCAAATTGTTTAGCACGGCCTGGTAGATTTCATCGCTCGAGCTTGCCAACGCGGTGATCAATCCCAGCATGTTCTCCATCTGCGCCAACAGCACCTTCATCCCGCCTTCCTCACACGATGCTTCATCCTGCTTGGCCATCCACTTGCTGAAAGTGCCTTTCAGCGCGGTCAGAACGTCCTGACGGTAGATAAACATTGCCACATCTGGACCCTGTTCAATGACCAGGTTTCGCAGCAACCCATACGCCTCGGCCACTACCTCGTCGTTGGAGTCAGTCAAGTGCTTGGTTAGCACTGTCTGGACCAGCTTTTGCTTAAGTAGCTGTTTCCGCGCGTGGGGTTGGTCAATCAACGAGTTTGCCGCGCTCAACGCCATGGCTCGATCCTCAGCATTGGCCGAGTTTAGCTTTTCCATCACAGGAAGCACCGTACTCTCTGCTTGGATTTCCTGTTGAGGGTCCTCCTGCTCATTCTTTTTGCTCAGCGGGTTGTACTTTGGCGCCCGTTTGCGTAGTTTACCTGCTTTACCCATATCTTTTTTTTCTTCTTCTTCTGTAGGTTGTACTGTGAAAGGGAAGAAGGTTGAAGGGGCGGCTCAAAATTTTCCCAAACATAAAAATTTTTTTTTTTTCTCACCAAACCCACCCACACATCAAAAAAGTAATGAGACTATTAGCATTGCGGACCCTCCAACGGGCATACTCAACCGCCGCTCCAGCATCAAAACCAGCAGCCAAACAGGTCAAGTCCATGACCCCTGCCGGGACTGTACTAAAAGGGTTGAATGTGAAAAAGGGCGGTGAAGATCCAGTCGCGCTGGCCGAGGAGGAATACCCGGCATGGCTGTGGGAGATTTTGGACGAAAAGGCCCAGCAAAAGAAGCTGGATGAGAACCCGGATAGAAAGGCGGCACATGAACGGCGCCAGGCCAACCGCAAACTGATCAAAAACAACAACTTTATCGCCGGCATGAACAAGTAGTTTTATGGTTTGTTTTTTTTTAAAAAAAAAATTGGCTCTGTACATATGAATATTTAACTTATTTGCTATTGGCTTCCTGCTCGTCGGCTTTTTTCTTGATCCGGTTGAGGTACTCCTGGTCGGCCCGGTCCTTCTCCTCTGTAACCATTGGTTTGAAAAATAGGTAGCCGGATACCACGCCCATCAACACGGCCAGCACTGGCGGAGATGTGGCTCTCATTTGGTAGTTTTTTTTGAGTGAGTTGGTTTGTGATAGTGTGGTTGTGGTTTGTGAAAAGGATGGCGCGCCCCGCCCAGTAACATGGCTATAAAAACCCCCCGTCAAAATTTTCACTTTCTTCTTTTCTCGACAACCACAATATGGAACAAAAGGTAAGCAACAATCCAAACCGCGCTCTGACCGTCCAATTGAGATGATGAACAACCAGATAGGGACAACTGAGGTTTCCGTTGATGTTGTAATTTGGAAATTGATAGTAGAAAAATCCTGAACCTTGATTTGGTCTGGGCGCTTAAACACCCTATAACGAGTATGCTAACCAAACCTCCCAGCGTTTATTTTATAAACCTAATCTTTAAATATAAAAATATAAAAATATAAAAATATATATCATATTCTCAGCGTCTAGTCAAACCCCATAAATGAATATTCCAGAAATAAAGCTGCTGGTGATTGGCTCGGCAAACGTGGGCAAAACCTCGCTGATCCTGCAATGGTGCGATGGGGAGTTTTGCAAGGAAGCAGCCCGGCCCACGCTCGGGGTGGATCTAAAGTCCAAGCTGGTCACAGTCAACAACCAGCAGTATAAAGTCACGGTGTGGGACACGGCCGGGTCGGAAAAGTTCCGGGCAGTTACGTCCGCGTATTACCGTAACGCCCACGGGGTTATTATCGCGTATGATGTGTGCGCGGCAAGTTCGCTAGACAGTTTAGAGTACTGGATCAACGAATCTTCCAAATCCGCCAAACCAGTGCGGTTCGTGGTGGGCAACAAAATCGACAAGCTTGGCCAACGCCAGGTCGACGGCCAGGGTGCGTACGACTATTTAAACGTGCTAGGCGAGATTGGCCAGGGAATGCTGGTTGATTCGTATTACGAAGTAAGTGCTATGGAAAACAACGCGGTATGTGAAATGTTTGACCAGTTGGTGGCCAAAATCGTGCAAACGCCGGGGTTGGTGCAATCGCCGACATTGCCCAGCTCCTCCTCCCCGTCTCTATCCGCCCAGCTAAAGATCAAATCCCGGCCTTGTGTATCATGCTAGAAATTTTTTTTTAATATTAATTGAATGCTCTAAAGTACTTGTCGCGGAATTCCTCGGCCGCGTTGCCCTTCACTGAATACCCCTGGCCCCTTTCGCCGTAACTTCGCCGCGTGTAGACTAATAGACGCCGGGACCATTTGTTAAAATTCTGGCTGCAATTGGCCAGCAACTTCAAGTCCGGATGCAATGGAATATCATTTTCAGTATACTCGTTTGATGAGGTTGGCATCCAGAAACATAACCGGCCATTTTCAGGCAAATGTTCAGCGGCAAACTGCAACAAATCGTCTAGAAGCGAGTTGAATTGGTAAGGTTTCTTGGGCGGGATGTAGTCGCTCCGCATGTGTGCATACACCCCATCCACCACCATCCCCTCGGCGCGTTTGGTCCGTTCAGGATCTTTAGACCCCAGCACCTTCAACCCTTCTCGCACGCCATACGGTGGGTCGCATACAATCGCGTCAAACTTGAGGTCAGATCGAAACGCATTGTGGGTAAAGTCCATGGTCATCACGTCGAGGAACATTTTGGAAAACCCGTATTGTTTGAAATTGGCGTCAATAGTGGCCTGACCTTTGCCCTTGATCATTCGCACGTCGATATCCGACCCAAGCGACATTGCGCCGCAATGACCCGCCGAGACCAGAAAACTCCCCGTTCCTGCAAACGGATCATACATTAGCTTTCCCGGTGACAACTGAGCGATATTACAAGTGACTTGGGCCAATTCCGCCTCGAACGAGGTGGTGCCAATGTACCGCCGTTTTTTCAAATCGTACTTGTCCACAAACTTTCGATGCGAGTCGGATAACCACCGCCCAAAGTAGATTTGCTTGGGCCGTTCAGCGCCCACCTCCCAATCCTCTAGAAATGCAAACAACAAATCCGACTTTTTCATCCGGATCGGGCCCTTCAAGTCCATAAACTTGAACGCCTCGATCATGTCAATTTTGCTCTGAGAGGGTCTGGACCCGGCAAATCCGACAAAATCAAATCGGAATGACTGCTCGTCGTATTTCCGCCAGTATTCATAGCTGTACTTGTCCTGAACCGCCTGCTTCAGTGCGGAAAAATCCCCAGCTTGGCCGTATAGTTCATATACGGCTCGACAGAGAATTGTCTTTTCAACCAGCTTCACTGCCTCATCGCAGGACTCCATCTGCACCGTCAAAAACGGCGATTCCGGGTCGTGATTAGCAAAATCAACCCTGATCCCGTGCAGATCCGCCAACGCCTCTAGCTCGGTGATGCGAAACTCTACATGTTGTTGTGCCAACAGGATCAAAAACTCCTTCATCACTAACTAACTATCTGTGCTTTAGAGGGAAAATTTTGGTCCCGCCGCTCGCTTCAGATCGATGACGACACTGAGGGCGCAAACACAGAGGAGCGCGCGATTCCTCCCAACCCTTTTTTTTTCTTTCCAACCAACACACGACTCAATTTTTCTTCTCTTTTTCCTTCTCACTCCTCACTCACTCACTTCTTTTTTTTTTTTCTATATCATTCTTATTCCTCCTCTATTCATAACTAATTGACCTGGGATTTTTAAAGACGTTTAGCAGTATAAATCTTTACAGCTATCAATTCGAGGATATTTATTAACTTTTATTATTTTTTCTTTAAACAAGGCAGAGAGAGCATTACATTCATAACAAGCCACGTATAAAAGAATTCACCATGTCAAATCTAGACGAAGACGACGACCTTTTTGCCGATATCTAGTAAATATCCCTTGATCCCTTTCCCTTCCGGCTTACTGACCTAGCCGAGGGGAATTTTTTTTTTTTTTTATTTTTGAGCAGCAGATTTTTGTTAACATATAATTTTTAGCGGTGAGGATGAAAAGAAGGAACAAAAGCCAGCGGTCGAGGACGAGAGTACCGAGTCTGCTACTTCTGCTTCTGCTCCAGCCTCTGCACCAGCACCAGCACCAGCTCCGGTCAATGAGGAGAACGCTGCTGCTGCTGCTGCCCCAGCAGACCCACGGTTAGCCGTTGATGAACCAAAAAGCGCGCCACCAGTGGTTGAAAACACAGAGGTGGTGGCCCCACAAGAAGCACAAGAAGCACAAGAAGCACAAGAAGCGGCACAAATGCCACCACCAATGCAGCAGATGCAACAACCGGATATGAACGCAATGGCGGCAATGATGGCAGGCCAAATGCCAGCCGGGATGCAAATGCCAGGCATGCCTCAGCCAGACAGCAACCGAATTGGAGGCATCTCCACGGGCAACATTTATATCCCGCCAAAGGACGAAGGGAAAATGTTTATTGGCGGGTTGAATTGGGAAACCACGGACGAGTCGCTGCGAAACTACTTTGGGCAGTATGGTGAGGTTACTGATTGCACAGTGATGCGGGATAACGCCACTGGTCGGTCGCGTGGGTTTGGGTTTTTAACATTTCGAGACCCGAATTGCGTTACCGAGGTGCTGAAAAAGGAGCATTTTTTGGACGGCAAGATTATTGATCCAAAGCGTGCCATTCCTCGAGAGGAGCAGGACAAGACGGCCAAAATTTTTGTCGGTGGTGTAGGGTCTGACGTGAATGAGGATGACTTTAAAAACTTTTTTGAGCACTATGGCACGGTGATTGACGCGCAATTGATGATGGATAAGGATACCGGCCGGCCTCGAGGGTTTGGGTTTGTCACGTTTGACAGCGACAAGGCGGTGGAACGGATTGTGAGTGAAAAGTTTTTGGTGCTCAAGAACAAGCCAATTGAGGTGAAGCGGGCTGAACCACGGGCCAAGGGCGGTGCAGTTGACCAGCACCAACAGCAACAACAACAGCAACAACAACAACAGCAACCGGCAATGAACAGCGCGTATGGGATGAACATGAACCCGGCCATGATGGCCCAGTACATGCGACAATGGCAGGCGTATATGCAACAAATGCAGCAAATGATGCAGATGAATGGCCAGCAAGGTGGAGGTAACAACAACAGCCAGATGATGATGAACCCAATGATGCAGCAAATGTACCAGCAAATGGGAATGCAACAGCAGCAACAGCAGCCATCCCAAGATGACGGGGAAGGGGTGAACTACGAGGAGAATGACGATGGGAATAGTAATGACCAGCAAGGTTACTCTGCTCAGGAGGATGATGGGCAACAGCAAAGTCATGGTGGTAACCAAGGAAACTATAGCGGTCACAATAATAACCACGGGGGCAATGCGGCTCACGACGACCGTAATGTGAATGCATACCGAGAGCGGTTCAGAAACCGGTACAACCGACGGGATCGAGATGGTAGTGGTAGTGAAGATGGTAACGGTGGTGGTGGTGGTGGCGGTGGCGGTGGCGGCCGGCGAGGTGGGAACAACCGGCGGTCGCGATCTCCTCCAAGTGGACCACGATCTGGTCGAAGAGGCGGTCGTGGTGGCCGTGGGGTATATGGCCGTGGCGGTGGTGGCGGATACCACCCATATCACCGATAATTTTTCATTTTTTCATTATTTTTTTTTTTTGTTCTTTATTTCATGGTTATATAGCCTAAGATTGTAATATTATTATTGAAAGTATTCACTACAGTACTCTACTCAGATCGGAACGCTACGGAAGAGACGATATTCGAGATGGTGTTTGGCCCAGGCGAAAAAAAAAAAGAAAAAGAAAAAAGAAAAGGGTGGCGCGGCTGGGAAGACTTAAAGTTGCTTACTTGATCCCATATTTTATTCTATTCTTTCCATTTTTTTTTCCTAATATTCGATCGAATAAATAATTTTTTGTTGGATTTGTTGGATTCTACAAAAACCTTGCCAATACGATCCTTGTATTTTCAGGATTAGACCAACCCCCCTCACTGCGACCGCCCAGTGTTTAGTCGTCCCAAGAGTGTGCGTGCGTGCGAGGATTGTGCATTACACCCCCCGAGAGGAAAAAATATTACACTGCACTTCAGTCAGCAGTCACTTTTACCAAAGGACCTTGCGGGTTATAACTGATAAACGCTAAAACAGCGGCTGCATTCTCCCTGATTTTGCGTTCAACCGGATATTTATATTAAGGTCCGATTCAGCTACTGTCATTTACTGTACAGACACGACGGAAAACAGTTTAGTTGGCTTTTTTTTTTTCTCTCTCCATTTCCCACCACACTGGCATTGAGCGAGGATTAAAAAAAAAAAAAAGACAAAGGGAAATATGATAGCAGACCTCACAAACGACCAGAGAGGATGGATCCTGACGTTTGCATCTGCCCTTACATGCATATGTGGGTCATTGGTTATATGTTTGGACCTGATCTGGGCCAAACTGTTCCCCAAGCGTGCATTCGACTTTAAAGAGTCCAAGGGGATTTTGGTGCTTAGCTTGAGCATGAGCAGCGGAGTGCTGCTATTCACTGCCTGGTACAAGCTGCTCCCCGAGGCCAAGCAGTATTTTGACGACAGCCCAGAGGCACAACCCATGGGTAGTGACTTTTGGCTGTACGTGACGTATTTTGGCGGGGTTTTGGTATGTGCTGGACTCAACTTTGCCATACACGTTATGACCTCTCAAAGCGTGGTTCACTGCGCTCACGACGGCGAGTCGCATGTTCATAATGCTGGAGAGGAAACGGACGATGAGGAGGAGCACCAGCACCAGGAGGAGCGCCACCACCATCACTACCATGAAAATCACGAAACCCGTCCGTTGCTCGGAGCAAGGCACTCGATTATAGACATCACTGAAGAGCGGTTCCGAGGCAAACGCGCGATTGGCAAGTGCATGGGGTATAGTAGCGTGGAGGAATGTGTGTTGATTAAAGATCCGCATACTCAAGCCGAAATTGAAATTCCGGTAACGTCTGACGCGCGAGTGCTTCGGCAGGGATACGGCACATCAACCGAAGAACCGGTTGCCCCCGACCACGACCACGACCAACAACAAGAACAAGAACAAGAACAAGAACAAGAACAAGAAGAAGAGGAAGATCACCATCATCATCACCACGTTTCCACGCGCTACTCGCATTTAATCTCGATTGGTCTGCAAACCGCGCTGGCAATCTCCCTACACAAGGTCCCCGAGGGATTTTTAACATTTGCCACGACACA
Organism: Blastobotrys aristatus; assembly: GCA_946409495.1. Lineage (NCBI taxonomy): Eukaryota > Fungi > Ascomycota > Dipodascomycetes > Dipodascales > Trichomonascaceae > Blastobotrys > Blastobotrys aristatus. The sequence goes on along the minus strand of OX291663.1, from coordinate 1,348,788 downwards.
TGGGAACCCGGAGCTTGGGTTTTCGGTATTCTTGGCCCTTGCTATCCACAACTTTTTTGAGGGGTTTACGATTGCATTCCCGCTGTACCTGGCGCTTGGGAAACGCTGGTTGGCGATTGGCGCCAGCGTTGTGCTCGGCGGGCTATCACAGCCGATTGGCGCGCTGCTGGCGTGGCTCATGTTTCGCAGCAAGTTTACCGACAAGTTTAGCCTCACGTTTGGCATTTTGGTGGCGTCTACGGCCGGGTTTTTGAGCATTATTGGACTGCAAATGTACGGCGCTAGCGTGACTTATGGTGGTAAACAAAGCACTACCCTGGCGTTTTGTTTTGTTGGCGTGGCAATCATTTCCTTTTCGACCTTGTTGCAGGGTTGAGATTGTAGAAAGAAAGAAAGAAAAATACGCGGTTACCGTGGTGGTGGGTTAATAAGGGGGGAGGAGGTTTGCGGAATGGGCGCCCGACTACAGGTTGTGTGAAAGGAATGATGACACCCCTGGGAATAAATAAACTAGCCAACTGGGTAAACACTCTATTTAAAATGCATGCAATCTGCCTCTTGATAACAAACCTCACGCATTAAATACTAAATACCCTTTTCAACACGAAAAAAAAATGAGCGTGATTGAGATTTTGCTACTGTTTGTGACAGTGGTCGCGGCCGCGCCGCAGTACGCCCGAGGTGGTGACACGACTTTTACCGAGGTTGTGTACTACGAGCTTTTACAAGAGCAAATGAACAACACTGCGTTCACACCAGCTACTGGGTTGTTTAACCATACTATCAGTGGTTTACTAAACTGTACCCAGACTGGCGAAGTGTCTCATGTTTGCAAAGTTCCCTGCGGGCCAGGCAAGAACACAACTGATATGAACAGCACGTGCAACTTTATGGCGTCGCGAATCCTCAATCAAACCGCTGCAATCCATGTCAACGTGTCGGCACTGACCGGGTATCAAATCAACTGCACTGCTTCAGGTTGCAACATGACCTGCGGGACCAAAGGTGAGGAATGCAGACTTAACGGTACCACCAGTTTCAACGTGACCGAGTGGCTGCAACCGCCTAATGAGGAAGAAGACAGCGGTCTTGACGCGTTCCTGGCTAATACGATTGGGCAGTTCGGTGACTGGTTCGCCGAGCTCTAAAAACCCTTCTGTTTAATTATTATTATTTATTACTTTTTAATAGCAATGTTAACGAATTTTCACTTATAGGAAAGTATTTGCTTTTCCACCCAGTCCACGAACTTTGATGCTTGAGTTAGGTTCTCGGTGATATCGGGCCTAGGGGAAGGATGGTCTCTACCCCAAGGCACTACAAGACGCTGGAACGGGTATCGTTTGCGGATTCTGGGCGACAACCCAGCATATAACAGGGTGTTTACGCCGTATTCCGGGTTAAACTGGATCACCCTTAATATCCACGACATTACACGGCGGTTTCGCATCAATCCAGTGCGCAGGTTCCCCGGGTTTTGACTAAGATGAATCACATTGGATGATTTTTGGTTCAGCACCATGGAGATAAACACGTTGCCAGTCTTGCTGTTTATATAATTGCGTGACTGACTTTCTGGCACTCTCTGCTCCAACTCCTCCAGTCGGATCCCATCTTCAGGTGCGCGTAGATCGACTGATAGCGTGTGGGTCCAAACCACACGAGGGAGACTAGCCGGGATATTATCCAGCCTGGCACTTTGAATCACCGCCGCGGCTGTTTCCTCCAGCACCCCACTCAGCAGTATTGTCAGTAAATACGGGCCGAGACAGTGCACGGCCATTTGCAGCTCGTAGCCTTGCTCGCTGGTGCGTCGGGTGTTTGACATTGTTCCGGCATTGTGAAACAGCACGTCGAGCTGGGACTCGAGCTTGAGGAATTGCTGAGCGCATTGTTTGACCAAATCCAGATTACTCAGGTCCAAATGCAAATAATGTAGTTCACCAATCCCGTCCAAATCACCAGTGGTGGAGTATATCACCGCAATTGCCTCCATCGCCTTTTGTTCGTCGCGCCCGGTGATGTAAACTTTGCCGCCCGCGCGATACAGACGCGCGGCAAGCTCAAACCCGACACCAGAGTATCCGCCAGTGATCATAAACACCTTGTGTTTCAAACAGGGCAGGTCCCGGTCGGTGAAATCTGCCCGAGGAGGCAAAATCTGCGAAAACTGAGAGCCCATCACTAGCCTAGCTATTTTTTGTTGGTTTTGTTATTCAAAGAGTTAAAGAGCTGAGCGGCGGGTTGGGAGGCTTTACCACCCCCGCCATGCAAATATTATATATATATTCTAGATCTCACGTGGATATGCGTGTTACCAGCGCCACGGATCGGTATACTTATGATGCGGTCAGACCAAGTTTGAAATATATACAATGTCTTTAATGTAGTGAGCAATCAATAAAAAAAAAAGAAACCTCATTTGCACTCCTTATCTAGTAGTAAATACTCAACATATTTTTTTTCTCCCTCTCTTGACCAAAACACATTTATCGACACTTTTCAAAGGAAGAAAGATCGCTGTGATCGTCACGGCGTGGTTGATGGTGCTGGTCCTGATACTTAAATACTGGATGCCGAGAGTTGATGGCAAATGCGAGGAAAAAACGGCAATTGTGACGATTCTGTCGTCGCGAGCTGAGGATAACGAGGATGACCCGTATTTCACATCGCTAGAGCTAATGGCGTACAAGCTGCTGCACCACCCTCACACCAAGCTCAAACGCCACACCCCGTTTATCGTGCTAGTAACGGATACGATCGGATCTTGTACTTGGACAGCGACGTGGCGGGTGGTGAACAATTCTTTGGGATGACCCGACGGCGCATCCGATACCCAAAATACGCCAGTGTCAATGAGCCTCACGATGAGGTCCGAGCTCCAGATCACTATCTTTTTGCGGCAGCAGACCGGATCTCTCAAAATCCCGGCAGAAAACACAATATTCCAATGCAACCGTCTAAACAAATGCACAAGCGGTACATGAGTATTTTTAAGATTGAGGGTAGGACCCAGAGGATTTGAAAAGCATGAAGAGTTATTACCTTGATAATAATAAAAAGTTTGGAAACTAGGCCCGTTCCTCGCGGCCTGTAGGGATTTGTACGTGTCAGTCAATAAGCGCGCTGTACGCTATAAAGGGTTATATTAAGGAAGTGATGTAAAAGGGGGGAGGGGTACTCTATGGTTTTTTTTTTTTTTTTTGTTCTCAATGATATACAATGATAACATACAAAATCTTCCATATCTAGTAACCGGGCTATACTTTTCAACCTCTTTCTTCGCAGTTTAAATTAGGGTTATTTGAATTGACGGTAAAGTACGGTAGTTTTGCTCACGTTTTTTACCACATGCCTGGTTATAACAAAGGGCGGCCTTACCTGGTCTACCACCATCCCGGAACACAATTCAAAATCAAATCGGGATCCGCCCAACCAGCAGCGTTTTTCTGTTTTCTCTTCTTTCTTTCTTTCTTTCCGTTGTTCTTAGAAGAGATCCCCATAAGCTCTTTTTATATAAACTAGCTAGTAGCATTGCATTTAAAAATCTTGTAAAATACAGAGCATCACACAGAATGATACTGTCCACACGACGACACAACTTGGCGCTAATCGCTCTTTGCTTAGTAAGCATAGGCACACTCATTGTGTATCATGGAGATAGGATAGACCTTCGCCATACATATTCTGCCATCTATTCGCTAAAGTCAGGCTTTGACGATTACCAATGGCTCGAGCCGGCTGGGAACAGCACACTAGGCTACCATCACGCCAGTACTGTTGCCAAGCTTAAAAACAAGATCGACACCACCACCCACAACGAGGGTGATTGGTTTGAACCAGCGGCCAACTCCACATTAGGGTTCGGGTCGATTGAATACCTCAACATTCGAAATGCATTTGACCGGACCGCCACGCTGATCATTCAAGCAGAAGTTGCCGATCTTAAAATTAACCGAAACGATGCAGTCTCGGCGGATGATATTAATGAAGACGGCAAGGGCACGCCGCCAAGCAACCGGGCTGAAAAAGTAGCCCCGCTTCGAGCAGGCGTCAAAGCATGCACATTCTCACACATGGAGCTATGGGAAAAGCTAATTTCCAGCGACCAGCAGACCATGTTTGTGCTAGAGTCTGATGCCATGTGGAGTGTAAACGTCCGAGAAAACAACAAGCTAATTGCCAAGGGTCTGCATCAACTACAGGAAAAGATGGCCAACGCTACCCTGCCCCATCCATCTCCTAACGATCCGTTCAACTCCAAAAACTGGGATATTCTAAACTTCGGCGCGTGCGCTGACCGGTCGCCGCATAAGGAAAACTACGTGGTGATCTCGGACCCAGAGGCCATGGACACGCAGTACTTTGACCTAGAAAAACTGCACGAGCAGCGGGTGATTCGTCAAACTGGGAGCATGAGCTGCACCACCGCATACGCAGTGTCCCGGAAAGGCGCGATGAAAATGCTGCTGAGGGCCGCGATAAACTTTGACAAGGAGGTGGATATCATGATCAACGAGATGATGACCCATAACAAGTTGGTGGCATATGGCCCGCATCCAGTGCCAATCATCCAGTGGAAGTACAAGAGCGGCATTGGCGCGGATGATCTAAACTCGGACATTGAAGACCGAAAGAGCGAGAAAGCGGAGAATGCAAAGGAGCTGTGGGATAAGATTATGAAGGAAGAGTCGGTGTGGGAGTCTGAAGAGCGATACCCGGATATTAAGAACGACGCGTTGTCTGCGGCAGGCTCGTACATCAACTCAATGTAATTCTTATTTTATAGACGCATGCATAGAATTTGAGTTTCTCCAACTCTTTTCTTTTTCTTTTTTTTTTTTTTTTTTTTTGAGCGAGATCTCGATTCCAAAAAAATGAAATAAAAAAAAATAACTAGTATAAAATGCAAATTTGTTCATATATATATTTATATATATATGTGAGCAAAACTATTGCACACAGCGAGAACAAAAAAAGCCATGCGGGGTAACTCAATCAGCCGAGACTGGAAGGGGGATGTTAAAGCGGTAGTGCTTGACCATACTCTCAATGCACGAGCAATGCGAGCGATGCGGAGACCGGTGTGGCGATCGGACCAATCGAGGTGAGTGAACCCTCGGATGGTGACCAATTGAGCCAAGTCCGGCGGTTAGCTTGTTTATGCACCCACACAAGGTGGAGAGCCTCAGCTGCACGCGGATGAAGGCGCCGAAGCGGATTCAACTTGGGGTAGAGCTTGCCAAACCACTCATGTTGGTCCGCTGGAGTAGCAGGCCAAATGGCGCCAGTGTCCAGGTCGTGGCCAACCCACTCAGGGATAACCATCATCCGTTGGACACCACGTCGTTTGGCATAGAATAAGAAGCTGTTGGCGCTGAGGGAAGTCTCCGGAACCAGCTCCGGCCGGAAATCAGTCAGCTCCAGCGCCTGCAGACGATGGAAGCGTTTTTCATTTAATCTGTTTTATTTCTGCGGGTTGCGCGACGTTTGTCCTTTTTAATAAATTTGGCCATCGCCTTGAGCCCGTCTTCAGTGTCCAAGAGCTGAGCTGGCTCGAGCGTCTCGGATACCGCAGAAAGTAGTTGTCGAGGTGCCACTATTAATTGGCCGTCCTTGATAATGTGGTCAATAGTTTCTTCTGCGCCGCATGGGCACGCGTTTCCGCCGCGTAGTGTTTGTCCTGTATTCGCATATTTTTTTTGCATAATTGCTTTTTTTATAAGCCACAGCTCTGGTATGGCGATTTTGAAAATAACTTCGCACAAGACACTTTGGCCGAGTTGGTCTAAGGCGTTCGACTCAAGTGAACAGCTTTCGTAGCTCTACAAGCACGATTTCGAATCTCGACAGAGGCGTGGGTTCGAATCCCACAGGTGTCAATTTTTTTTGTTATTCTGGTTATTGGGTACGTCATGTAAGGGCGCTCTTCTTTCTTTTTTTTTTTTTTTTTTATTGTGAGTTTTTGTGAATGATAATATGAATTAGAAAAAATGAAAGAGTACACAAAAATTAGCTCTTCTTTGGCTAGTCAGTGGCCTTGCTATGCTCATAAAACCGGTCCCAAGTGGCACTATAATCGTCGCGGTCCTTGACAGTCCCTGCGAAATGGATCACCAAGTCGCCCTGTTGATATTCTTCGTTTTCCTGATAATATGCATTGAAAAGCCGCTGGGGGAAAGTGCCAATTCGTTTAAACAGTGACTCGTGTTTGAACGCCATTTGGGTAAACATAGCTTGTTCCGCAAGCACATGTTTCTGATCTCGCAATAGCCGGTCGTCCCACATATCAAGCAACCACTCCACAAACGGCGACCGTTTAAAAAACATTGACCCAGCGTTCCACCCCATGTTATCATGCGTGATGAGCACGTCAATGTCCTCCATGCTATCAATCTCTTCCCGTTTCGGCAGATGCCGTGTAAAGTAGCAATCATCGTCCTTCACCGGTCGGCCCCATGTAATCCGCTTTTCCATCACCGTTGGGTGTAGAATATGCTCGCCAAGGTCGATATCCGGGTTCATGATCAATGCATCAGAGTCCAGCCACCAGATCCACTTTGCCTGGGGGTTCTCCTTGAACGCCTTGTTCACCGCGCCAATCTTGGCCCATGCGGTAGGGTCCCCTTCCACTTTGAACTGGTCCAGCTCCGTCGAAACATATATGTACCCGTGCTTGTTGCAGTACGCTTTTCGGTTATTCTCAATCTTTTTGAACCGCTTTTGGTTTTCTTCCCGCCCGTTCTTGTCCGATCCTGACACAACAACCACCTCGCTGCCCTTTGGCCTTTCTTCCCTCTCCTTATCAGACAGCGCAATTGGCTTTAACAATTCAACATCCTTGTGGCGCGCGTCGTCATACTCACTGGTCATTGCGTCTGAGACACGCCGTCTCTCCTCCTTACTCTTTTTCCTTGCTTTCTCCTTGTCGTCATGCTCCTGTTTCAGCTTCTTTGTTACGTCGTCCTGACCATTTTGCTCCTTGACCAGTTTATTGAGCCCCTTCATCTGGTCCTCCAACTTTTGACCCATTTCCTTGATCTGCTTGTTTTGATCAAGCCTGTCCTCAATCTCGTCAAGCGTCAGCTCAAACTTGGTCATCCTCTTCGCCGACGACGAGTCGACATGGTAAAACTTGTTTAACGAGCTAGGGACCGTGATGATGGTGTCTTGGTATAACCATAATAGTGATACCCCCATGGCCATCACGTACACCACCAGCATTAACAGGTAGTTGAAACGGGTGCTTGGTGTCCAGGTCATTTGCTTGCTTGGCGGCTTTACTAGAGAGGTTGGGAAAATTCCGGGCAGTATTTATAGATAGATACATATACATATATATATGTATAGAACGATTGAATACATTCTCTTTTTTTGGTTAATCCCTGGTCCTGTTACTGGAAGTTTCACAAGCCGGTGTTGAGGGGAGGGGTTGTGGCGTGCGCCGGCCCTTTCTGCGGCGGGCGCGCGCGGCTTCCAGTCATCGCACCACGTTTTGAGTTTCTCATTCGAGACGAGGTGGAAAAATTTATCCTCTCCATTCCTCCAATCGGAAGCCGAGCACTAAGCTGGTTCTATTCTCTACCATAGGAAAAAAAACGTGGGCAGGGCGAAGAGGCTTGCGTCATTTCAAGACACAAAATTAATAAAAATATAAATGCTATAGGTGGTTTCATAAATCCTACCCTTTGTCCATCCAAATTTAGCCCCAACGCTTATTCAGTTTGAAGCTAAATTATTGTAAATAATCAGACCAGGCGTCGTTAATGTGGTTATCCGGATGCTGTTTTCTATTACCAGCAAAAATAAATCTCAAAGTCGCCATCCTCGTAGCGATCCTCTTCGCCCCAATAAGAGTTGATGAGTCGGTTGCTCGGAGGTCCCCCATCTTGTTGAATAGACTATTGTGTCGGAATGCAAGCTCGGTGATCGCGCTCTGTTCGGCTTGGCGGTAAGGCTGGTCTTCGGATGAGCCGATAATCCCACGTATCAAGCAGCCACTCTACAGACATGGCCCGGGCTTGAAGAACATGGAATCTGGCGTTCCACGCGTGATCGTCGGTCCGAGTCCTTGACCGGGCCGCCCCACGTGATACGCTGGACCATCGTTTTTCGGTTCAGCAGTCAGCCACGTTAAAGTCGGCGTTCATAATCAGCGCATCGCGGTCAAGCCACCAGAACCAGTCCGCACCCGGGTCCTTTAGTAGCTTGGTAAACTCCTCCTGTTCAGCTTTCAAGTTCTCCTCAAATTCGTGGGTCAGTTTCTCGTCAAACAATTGAAATGCCGTTATTTGTCTTATTGCTATTTGCATTTCTTACCCCATCAATGGCGGTTTGGATATACTCGGCGTAAAAGAAACGACACACGTACGATACAATCGCCAATGAACACAGCGCAATAAGCTCTATATAATAGGGGCTCATTTCATGATAAAGCTTAGTATTGGATTCTACGATGTTCTACATTTTATTGGCGTAGTCCGCGGCGGCTAACAACGCACTATTCTTGATGCCACCACGAAAAGTTGGCTTGCCCGTCCAAACCTGCTTGCTTTTCATCACCTCGTCCCACAACTCCCCCGTATTGTCTGGTAATTCCCCTTCCTTTTTATCATCAATGTTGGAATTTAGTCGATCGGCGCCCAGCCCATCCTTGTACTTCCATTGGATGATGGGCACTGGATAAGGCCCGAACGACTCCACATTGCCGCTTCGAATCTCTTCCGTCATCAACAAGTCCACTGGTTTGTTAGAATTGAGGGCTGCCCGGAGCAGCATTTTCATGGCGCCTCTACGCGACACTGCATATGCGGTCGTGCAGATCATGCGGCCATTTCGACGAATCACCCGCTGATCGTGGAGTTTGGCAAAATTAAAATACTTTTCATCGATTGCTTCAGGATCATCAACAATCACATATTGTTCCTTGAACCTACCATCATCATGACAGGTACCGTAGCTCAAAACGTCCCAGTCGCTGGAGTTGAAAGGGTCATTCGGGTGTGGCTCAGGCAGGTCTTGCTTCTCGATCTGCGATTGCAGCTTGTGTAGACCAGCCGCCACCGTTCTGCTTTCCTCCCTCACATTCACACCCCACATAGCGTCAGACTCCACAATGAACATTGTCTGCTTGTCACTAGCCAGGAGCTTCCTCCACAGTTTCATGTGAGACAATAAGCAAGCAGTTGGCCCGATGGTCATTTCCTTTTCCTGACCCTCTATCGCCATGTTTGAGTTTGGCGGGATTCCCTTTCTATTTTTAAGGTCACCAATAGATACCGCCTCGTTGTTGCAGAACTCGAGCCCAGATACCTCCGCTTGTAGTGACAGCGCAGCAAGCCGATCATGCTCTGACGTAAGCGCAATGTACTCGAGCGTACCGAACCCTAGGGTAGAATTTCTTGCTGCGTCCAAGTAGCTATAAATCTTGCTGTACTCTTTGATCATACCTGGGGCCGTGATGTGGCCAGTTTGCATGAAAAAAAAAGTCAGGGCGACCAGACAGAGCTCGGCTTTTGGTAGACAAAGAAGGATCTAGGGGTATTGATTAAAGACAAAAATGGACCTATGAGCGTTGGTAAGTACAAAGATGGGTCCATGCCGTTGGTAAAAAACAAAGATGGATCCATGGCATTGGTGATAAACGCTGGGACCCCTTTTTTCAAAGACAAAGATTTTTTTTATTTATATATTTGATTTTTATTTTTATTTATTTATTTAAATTTTCAATACGCAGATCAAGGCGATCTCTGCAGATGGAGAGGAAGCGAAATCGCAGCTTGGCTACATTCGCTTTGCGTAATCAGCGGCGGACAGCAACGCACTATGCTTGATACCACCTTTAAAATTTGGCTTGCTAGTCCAAATCTGCTTGCTTTTCATCACTCCGGCCCACAGCTCCTTCGTATTATCCGGTAATTTCACCCCCTCTCTATCGTTAACATTGGAGTTTAGTCGGTCGGCGCCCAGTCCATCCTTGTACTTCCACTGGATGATGGGCACTGGATACGGTCCAAACGACACCAAATTGCCATCCGCGATTTCATCCGTCATCCACAAGTCGATTGGCTTGTCAAAATTGAGGGCGGACCTGAGCAGCAGTTTCATTGCGCCTCGACGCGACACACCATACGCGGTTGTGCAGACCATGGCCCCGTTCCGCCGAATCACCCGCTGCCCGTGAAGGTTGGCATAGTCGTAATACTTGGCATCGATAGCTTCTGGATCATCAACAATGACAAACGTTTCCTTGTAGTCATTCCCGTCGTGGCATGCCCCATAGCTCAACACGTCCCAATTGGTCGAGTTGAAGGGATCATTAGGGTGTGGGATTTCCTGGTTGGCTAGATGCAATTGTAGTTCGTGTAGTCCCCCAGCTACCGTTCTACTTTCCTCTTTCACACTCACACCCCACATTGCGTCAGACTCCACGATAAACATTGTCTGCTTGTCACTAGCCAGGAGCTTCCTCCACAGTTTCATGTGAGACAATAAGCAAGCAGTTGGCCCGATGGTCATTTCTTTTTCCGGTCCCTTTATCGCCACCTGTGAGCTTGGTGGTACCCCCTTTCTATTTTCAAGACCGGCAATAGACACCGCCTCGTTGTTGCTGAACTCGAGCCCAGATACCTCCGCCTGCAGCGACAGCGCCGCAAGCCGATCATGCTCCGATGCAAGTGCAATGTACTCGAGCGTGCCAAACCCCAGGGTAGAGTTGCCCGCTGCGTCCAAGTAGGTATAAAACTTGCTGTACTCTTTGATCACATCCGGGGTTGTGATGTGACCAGTTTGCACGAATAGAAACGTCAGTGTGAGCAGGCAGAGTGCGGCCATGCCATAGCATTGCAATCGTCGAGAAGATAGCATTGCATTATATGTTTTGAGACAAACAGGATGCAAGGTTGAATATATACAATTATTTAGGCGTTTTTTGTGAAAGACAAAGGTGGATCCATGGCGTTGGTAAACAGACAAAGGAAGTTTTTTTTTTTTTTTTTTTTTTTCAAAATTCTTATCAAGACGAGCTATGCAGTCACATTCGCTTTGCGTAGTCAGCGGCGGCTAGCAACGCACTGTGCTTGATGCCACCACCAAAATTGGGCTTATTGATCCAAATCTGCTTACTTTTCATTACCTCAGCCCACAACTCTTTCGAGTTTTCGGGCACTTTTGCTCCTTCATAATCGTTAACATTGGAGTTTAGCCGATCGGCGCCCAGGCCACTCTTGTACTCCCACTGGACAATGGGCATTGGCCAAGGACCATACGATACTAAGTTCCCATCTCGCATCTCATCCGTCATCCACAAGTCCACTGGTTTGTCAGAATTGAGGGCTGCCCGGAGCAGCATTTTCATGGCGCCTCTACGCGACACTCCATATGCGGTGGTGCAGATCATGCCGCCATTTCGGCGAATCACACGCTGTTCGTGGAGTTTGGCAAAGTCGTAATAATTCTCATCGATTGCCTCTGGATCATCGACAATCACATATTGTTCATTAAATTTGTCTCCGTCAAAACAAGCGCCGTAGCTCAAAACGTCCCAGTTTTTCGAGTTGAAAGGGTCATTCGGGTGTGGCTCAGGCAGGTCTTGCTTCTCGATCTGCGCTTGCAGCTTGTGTAGACCAGCCGCCACCGTTCTGCTTTCCTCCCTCACATTCACACCCCACATTGCATCAGACTCTACAATGAACATTGTCTGCTTGTCACTAGCCAGGAGCTTCCTCCAAAGTTTCATGTGGGACAATAAGCAGGCGGTAGGCCCTAGCGCCATTTCTTTTTCTTCACCATCTGCCACTAGCCTTGAGCTTGGCGGAATCCCCTTTCGGTTCCCAAGCTCGTTGAAAGACACTGCTTCGTTGTCGCTAAACTCGAGCCCCGATATCTCCGTCTGCAGGGACAGCGCCGCAAGCCGGTCGTGTTCCGATGCAAGCGCGATAAATTCCAGTGAGCCGAACCCTAATGTAGAGTTCTTTGCCGCACTCAAATATCCAAAGGACTTGTTGTACTCTTTGACCATCTCTGGAGTTGAGATGTGACCAGTTTGCAGGAAAAACAGCGTTATAACCACCAGGCACAGGCCGGTCATGCCCAAGCATTGTATTTGACGAGGACAAGGCATTGTCAGATTAGTCCTTGAACTCTTTTTAAACTGGATATTGAAATATTTATAAATATAAATATATATTTCGGCAATTCAGACCCTGGACTGTCTCAGGATAATTTTAGTAACTTAAATCTGGCGTGAGCAGGCGCTTCCAATTGCCGGACGGCTATCCCTCCGATTTTCAGCGCGGCCGGACCAGAGCATTGGTTATCAGGAGACCCTATAACCTGAAACATTTTTTTATAAAAAAAAAAATACAAAACAAAGAACCTTGATAATGATAATAAATAATAAAAAAAATTAATTTCAGAGCTATACAGGTGGAGGAGGAGGGACAGCAGTTTGATTGAGCTGGTGGCTAATTTTGCTATACTCGACAAACTTGGACCATGCGGCGGTAAAGTTGGAGCGGCGCTTAACTCCGCCGGCGAAATGGACCACGAAATCTCCTGGTCGGTACTTTTCGTTCTCTCGCCAGTATGCATTAAATAGTCGTTGGGGCACGGTGCCGATGCGATCAAAAATCACATCATGGTTGAACGCCATCTTGGTAAACGCACTCTGCTCGTGCTGCCGAAACTTTTGGTCCCGCAGCAGCCGGTCGTCCCATAGGTCCAACAACCACCCAATAAATACGTTTCGTTTGAGAAACATGGACCCTGCATTCCATCCCATAGCGTCATGGGTCATGACAATATCGATATCATCCTCAACACTGTTGATGGCGGTTTGGTTATGCAAATACCGGATAAAGAAATAATCCATGTCCATCACCGGCCGACCCCACGTGATGCGCTGCTCCAGCACTTTTGGGTTCAAGATGTGATCGCCAACGTTGATATCAGGGTTCATGATCAGCGCATCGGGATCCAACCACCAGATCCAGTCTGCATCGGGGTTTTCCCGATACACTTTGGTCAACGCCGGGATTTTCCCCCACGCTGCATTGTCCCCTTCCACTTTGTACTGGTCCGTGTCTACAAACTGGTACTTGTAACCGTGCCGTTTGGCATACTCCTCCCGGTTGGCCTGAATCTCTGCAAACATGGTCGCATTCTTTTCTCGTCCCTTTTTATCACACGCAGATACAATGACGATTTTCTTTGGACTTTTTTGCGCTTCTTTTTTGGTTAGAGAAATATGTCGAAGCAAGTGCTCCTCTGTCGCATTTTTCATCTTGCTATAAATAGGTCGCATCTTGGCGCTTATTCGCCCCCGTGCCTTTTCACTGATATCTTTCTTTCGATCCCGCTCATCCTTCTCCTTGCGGTACTTGTCATGCTCGGAAATCAGCTTTTTAAAGTTGGTACTTTCCTGCTCTGTGTGTGTGTCAAGCCGTTGGTCAAACGCGCGATCTAGATCCGATTCGATCGTAGATCGTTGTTCTTCCAGTTCGGTCTTTAACCGCTGCTTGAATGTTTCTTCCTGAGACTTTAACTGGTCTTTTAGAGTGTTTTGAAACTCGGTTCGTTGCTCGCTCATCAGACTGGCAATATTGACCCGCATGTCGTTGGCCAACTTCTCCCCTTCCGTCATTTTGGCCTTGTTGCTTGTCTTTTCATACCCCCATGCAACCATCGAGTCAAGTCGGCCGTCCCACAGCAAGAATATACATGATGACAACGCCAGTGAGCACAGCACAGCTAGAACGATATAATGCGCTCGAATCTTCATTCTCGAGATAAACTCTCTTCCTTTTCAAGACAAGGGTAAAATAAAAGTTTGAAAAAGCGAGCGACAGGGGAAGGCAAAAAAAAAAAAAAAAAAAGAAAAAAGCCTCATTATAAAAACGTTTCAAACCAGCTGTAAGAATGGTTGCTATTTAAGCGGCCACATATAGTAAGGCACGGCGCGCTCAGTCGATCTGCGCCGCCCACGGGCTAAAACTTTTTTCAATTGATATGCAGCACACGGGCTAAATATAGCCAGAAAATAAAGTGAAAGTGGGTACTGTACAATGCGAATAGTGTATTTATAACTATATAAAAAAAAAAAAAAGGCGGGTCTGTTTACTCGCCATACATGGCCAGATGGACAATTAGATAAACGTTGAGGATGCAGATAAACAACCAAATGGCAATGCCAAACAGCCGGGCGATCCATCCATTTGCCATGTTGAGGGTCTTGTACTCTCCATTCTCGTCCAGCTCACTGGTCTTGATCGTCATGACGCTTTTCACACATGTCAGGTAAATCAACGGAGCAGTCAAGAACGGTAGCAAGATGGATAGTGCGACTTGGGACGCGTTTAGTGTTTCAGAAAGACCCTGCTTTCCCACCGCACCAACCACCACAATACACGGAATAATGGCAATAACTCGCGTTACAATCCGTCGGATCCATGGCCTGACCTTCCAGTTGATATAACCCTCTGCTACCAATTGACCAGAAATGGTGCAAATGATCCCAGCAGATTGGCCAGAAAACAGCAAAGCCAGCATAAACACCGTGCCGGCCACTGGGCTCAGCAGAGTAGACAACATTTCGTGGATAGTATACAAGTCAGCGTCCGCGGCGCCTGGCTGTTGGTACATTGTTGCACCAGCCACAATCAAAATCGCAGAGTTGACAAACAGCGCCAGGGTAGACAGCGAAATGATGGTCTCAATAATGGAGTACTTTAGCGAGTACTTGATGGCGCCCAACGACGGTTGGTACTTGTCATTGGCCACTGGGTCGTCCTCTTCCTCAGCGCTAATAAACCCGTGCTCCGCGTCATAGTCTCGCAACCGTGGCCGCACCAATGCCGACCCGAGGTATAGCGAGTGCGGCATGACAGTGGCACCCAAGATACCACACGCTTGGTACATGCCATTGCCCTCCAAAATGCTGTGAGATGGCAGGTACCCTCTAAATACATGCCCCACGTCTTGTTCTGGGATTCGCGCTAATTCAATAGCAAAACAAATAATAATGCCAACCACTAGCACCCCCACCCCATATTCAAACATTCGCACCGTCTTCATACCCTTGCCTGGTCGATACGCTAGCAACACGAGCAGCACGTCAACGATGGTAATCGCCACGCCGGCCAGCAGCGGGATCTTGAGCAAAATGTTGAGTGCCACTGCAGTACCAATCACCTCGGCAATGTCAGTAGCGATAATAGCCACTTCTGCCAAAATGTACAAAATAATGTTTAGCCATTTGGGTGTATGCAGCTTAGTCGACACTGCCAAGTCATTACCAGTCACACACCCGAGTTTGATTGCCAAGCTCTGCAAAAACATGGCAATAATATTCGACACCAAAATCACAAATAACAATGCAAATTGGTGGGTGGACCCAGCCGCCACACCAGTAGAGTAGTTACCAGGGTCCATATACGCAATCGAAACCATGATCCCGGGTCCAACAAACTTGGCGTACTGGCACATTACATTCGACACTTTTTGCATCCATCCTGGCAGGTTCTTGGTCCACCGCCGGTCTTGTTGCAGCTTTGGTACTACAGGAACCGCCTTGGCTGATGAACCGTTACCGTCATCGCTAACCGTTGTTTCTCTCAATTCGGTAGACTTGAGTACAGTGCTCGACCCGAGCTCAGTCTCTTCAACCTTGTGTAGGTTCTTGAGCTCGGTTCCTTCTCCGCTCATACTTCTCTGTTGCTTATTTATCAAGGTTCAAGTGTTAAAAGTGTAAAACAGAAAGAAAGAAAGAAATAATAAAGAGAGAGGAAATATAAATAATAATAATAATAAAAAGGGTAGTGGAAGAAAAGGGCAAGTTGGTGAATACTTATAGCCCTATTATTATTATTATTATTATTATTATTACAAGTCAGAAAACAAGAATAAGAAAAAATCGTTTGTTAAAATTGACGGCAGTTTAATTTTCTGTTTTGGTTTAGCATCGGGCGTCGGGTCGGTCCGTAAGCCCAACACAAAACTGGCGCTCGCCTTTTCCGCTTTTAACCTTCGGAACACTGAACAGCAAACCGGAACAAAACGGTCTTTATAGGCAGTGTATTGCAGTGGTATTGCAGATATGTGAGAGGAAAGAAAAACGATCGGGTAAGCGAACGCGAGAATTGCAGGGCTGTTTGGTCACAGAGTGTTGGAATTTTTCTTGGCGTTATTATATTTTTCAAGTGGCTATTAAATGTATATTATGAGTCAGTTGATGCACGAACTTGGCTTTTTCTTAGGCTGGTCTTTCACACGTTGACTTGCTGACTTTTTCTGACTTGGTGAAGGAAGATTGTTCCTGTTTCTGAAAGGACATTGAATAAATACAGGGGGAAAATGGCCTATGCAGCCGTGGTATTAGCAGCCGGGTCCTTCTGCTCGTCTGGCTGCTCTTCTTCTTGTTCTTGTTGCTGGGGTGCGTCTGCAGTGTTGATAGCCTCCTCGTCCAAATCCTCAGTCTCTGCCAAGTCCTCTTCCACATCCTTCTCGGCATCGTTTGCATTAGAGACAGAGGCAGAGGCAGGGGTAGGTTGAGCGGCCGACGATGATTCATCTTGTGGTTGCTCTTGTTGTTGCTGCTGCTGCTGCTGCTGCTGCGGTTGACCTTGTTGATCATCCATTTCCTCACCCTCCTCTTCGTCCTCTTCAAACTCTTCCTCGCCATACTGCTCCTCGTTATCCAAATCATTGTCCACTTCTGGCTGCTCAGGCGGATACTCATTAAGTGGTTGGTCCGAATCCCATGGGATTGTAAATCGCGTCACCCGAGGCTTTTCCGCCAACACGTTTCTCATAACATGCTCAACTTGGACACGCGATGGCGGGCTCTCATTCAGCTCTGGCGCGTCGTACTCGTTGTTGACGTAATAACCAACCCGCACAAACTCGTTCCCGGCGTACGAGCAAGAAAGGATAATGACCGTGACGCTGACTAGCTCCGACGCGGGAATCAAGTCTGGGGACGGCGGATCGGCTTCAAACACAAACTTGTTGACTCCAACCGGCACTGGACCTACCAACAACGAATCAAGCTCCTGGTCATGATCCAACCTATCTAAGTTAGCCTTTTTATTATTATTATTGTCAAGTGTCGGGGGGTGGAGCTTACGATGTTGAGGAACCGACGTAGGTTAGTTTCCACTCCAAGTCTATATAATTTTGTTGTGGTTAGCGCGCGTCCTTTTTTTTTTTTTTTTAATTAACCGGCAAAAACCTACCGTCTTTAAGCTGCTCCAAACACTCAAACGTGATTTCAAATTGGTACGGGTCGGTAAATTTAGCCGGATTGTTTAATACCGACACGTTGAGAAGCGAAACAATGCTCATTATGGATAGTGTAAATTAAACGCTGTTCGTGTCGTGATCGTGTTTTTTGAAAAATATAGAGTGAAAAAAAAAAAAAAAAAAATTGAGGTGAGAAAAAAGGGAGTGAGAAAAATTTGGTCAAAGCGCACGCGCGCAAGAGCGTTTTTTTCCTCCCAGCGCCGCTCGATTGATTGCATAAATGGTCTAAAAAAAACAAACGACCAAAACGATTAGACGCCCCCAAAATCAGAATTAAGATGTTGATCGATCTTTTCCTGGGCATAAGTTTGAGCTTGTTTGTAACAGGCCAACTCCTTCCAGAGCCAATTTCGGCAAGGTACACGTTCCCACTACCGGAAAAATGTGACGTTGAGTTGTGGGAGTGGGTAACTGAAAAGTTAGTGTCGGTCGGGCAACTCTGGTTCCAACACAACCCCTATCCCAACACGGCTGACAACTCAACTTGGAATCATGAGCAGTCTAGGGTGACTACTACTCAAGAGGTGGACCTAGACACGCTAATGGCAGAGCTGGATCAAGGGTTTTCCCAAGTGGGGTATGTGTTTGATCACATGACTGACAAGATGATGGTGGTTTACCCGTCAGTGTTTGACGATACCAACGACGTGTTGCTGGCATATGCAAGCGTCTATGCAGATACAAACGAAAAGAGTGCAGCGCGATTTGGCAACAAGGTTCCACTAGGGCTGAGCTGCAAACTACGCACCCATCACGCAATCAGTCTGTGGGAAACCGTAGATTCGTTCTTCAAGCTGTTGGAAGGGTTTTCATACAAGCAATTGAGTTATCAGCGGCTTGCGCTACAACGGGAGTATACAGAGGTTATTGACCGGTTCAACCTTGCCATTGACGCCGTCCAAAAGTCAAATCACTCCCAACCAAATTCCCAACAAATGGCAAACTTTACAGCCGGGTTCATGCAAACCAACCTTGAATTTGAAAAGTCCACAGTCAAAATATTCCAGCAGGCGCATCACGAGGTTTTCCGCAATTATAACCGGTTCTTGTACGGCACCGAGACGTTTACCAGTGTGCTTCACACCTTTGACACAGACGATTGGCACACTTGCAAGCAAAACTTTTACGCGCTAAACGGAATGATCAATGAGCTCATGGTCCCAGCCACTAAACAGTTCCAATCCGACAGCATGGGTATTATTCTGACTCTTCGCAAGGGCTTCTACGATGCATCGTTTACCTGGTACAGCAACGTTTATCAGCATATTAGCGTTTTGAATGAGCTATTAGCTTCTGTATAGGTATTCATACTGCTTCCTTTTTTTTTTTTCTCCTCCTTCCTCTTCGGAATTTTTTTGGGGGAAATATTCAAGTATTTATAGTAAGTGGAAGGAAAAGAAAAAAAAGTTGATGTTTGTTTGAATGAACACAGGGGGTGGGGGTGGGAAGGAAGCCGCGCGCGCGCATTTCTCGAGGCGAGATGTTCAGCCGTGCGCGCCCTCAAGCGCGCCATAACCATAATTTTTCTTTATTTTTTTTTTGTTGACAAGTTAAGCGCCAAACTTGCACCCTCTTCATTCAGTATAAACGCTACTGACCTTGCTCATCTACAAGTATATGTCACTGTTGTATATACACCCACTGTGATCTGCCAACAGTTTCGCTAAACCTGCCTACATCTTTTTATATTTTATCGTCCGTCTGCACCACTTGCCTCTCTTTGACTATTTACAGCAGCTTTGGCTTTTTGTTTTTTGTTTTTTGGAACCAAAAAAACGTTCCAGTTACCTCTTCTGCTCACTGTTCTTGCCTATCCTATATTGTTGCTAGACATCTGGTGCTCATCCAGCCAGTCGTTAAAAGGGCGGCTTCCCGCTGGATATAACCACAACGGTTTTTTTCTTTCTATCTTCCTTTCCACTTGTAAAAAACCACTCCAGTTTTTCTTCTCTTCTCTGTATAGTGTGGACAGCTCAGACGACACACAATCTATACGATCTTTTTGTTGATTCTCGTTGTTGAATCTCGTTGTTGAATCAAAAGAAACAACTCTACCCGTTCAACCGTGGGTGCAACCGGCTTGATTCACGAAAAGGTGGTGGGTCGACTCGTGAACGACGAAAAAGAAGAATAACAAGGAAAAGAACAGGAAGCAGGAGCAGAAGAAGGAATGGACAGTCAGTTTCTCGAGAGCCCATGGGATGGGTTCATTGATTATGGGGACGCTATCTCCACTCATGATTACCAGAGTGATTTTATTGGCAGTTTTTTCCAGCAAGACCCTGTTGGTATGAGTGGCCAGGAATACCCATTGACTGATTTTGGCAACTGGGAAGCCTCAATTATGGACTGTGCTATTGCAACAGACAGCGAAGAGTCCAATAATTATGCTGCGGATCCAGTACAGTATGTGGAGTACGAGGAACAAGGTGTCCAAGATAACCAAAACTCTATCCAAAACGATCTGGGGATTGCAAATGTTTATGACATGCCAATGGAGTATTATAATTTTGAACCAACGTTTGAAACTGATTTGGAGCCAATGCCTGGTGATGTTTTTTATATTGCCAGCTCCCCGATTATGATGGGACCAGCCGAACAGTCTAACCTTGAGCCAGTTATGATGGAGTCTGTCCAACAACCAATTGACTTTTCGCAAACCTTTGCCCGTAGTCCATACACCAATGATCCTGTACCAATGGACTCGGGACTAGTGACCAATAACAATACTTGGGGGTATCAGCAAAGTACTCACGTTCCGTACAATGACGCTGAACGGGAGGATTTTACTGACCAGAATATGGTGCGGTTGCTTCAAGGAGCAAACGAGGCGATGGTTCCTAGACCACCAACTCCTGATATTAGCGGATCCATGGGGAACTTGGAGCCTGGCGAGTTTGTTCTCGAGGGCGTGTATGCACCACCCCGGTCCGGTCGGCTATTGGCGAATGAAGAGTTGCATGATCTGATGATGGCCCGAGTCCAAAAAGATGAACGACACACGATTCCGGGTGTATTTACGCTGTTGGGCTCAAAAACAAAGTACGATACTGACGGCAAGCCAGCCAAGGGCGAGGTTTATCTTGGTAGCCGACCGCATTCTGCCGATTGGCCGAATATTGGGCTGTTTTGCAACATGAACTTGCGACCAAAGAACGCCTGGAAGCGGTCGTCCTCTGGCAGCCCAAAGACGCCAGCCAAGAAGAAGTCGAAGGGGGTTGCCAAACGAGCCGATGGAGATCAAGGGGGCGGTGGCACCAACTCTCCTCGTGCTCCTCCTAGACGGAAAAATCCAAAAATGGACAAAAACGCGAAACGGTCCTAAGTTCTGACACGATGCTTGCTTGATTTTCTTTTCTTTTATTTTTCTTCGTTTCACTGGTTCACTGTTTTCTATTCTGGTTCTTTCTATTCTGTTTTATTCCTTTTTACTTTTACTTTTTACTCTTATTTATTCCCTTTACTTTTTTTTTTTTATACTTTAAATTAATTCTTTTAATTCTTTTCTTCGTATGTGTGTGTGTGTGTCTACTTTTGGACCTAATAAGGATGCTGTCATTGATAAGAGAAACGCACGGGTACGCGCTGAGACACCACCTATCATGACAAGAGCCGATCGGTTACGTCCCTTACTCCTGCCTGCTCGTGGGCGTGGGCCAGACTGCCGGGTCGATGAACATGTGCTGGGTTCCCAGATATCTGGATCGGCTTGTCTCACACAGCGGCTTCCTAATACGGATCAAAACCTCCATACAGTGATGTGCGCACGCACTCTTAGTAACCGTACCGTAACTCGCACTGTACAGTACAATAGGGTAGTCATCCTAAACGGCCGACCCTTCTTCTGCGGGTTCGGGGTTTCGCTTGGCCAGCCTCGAGGTCCCACATGTACATTGTACAGTACTGTGCTGTACCTGGTATATGCATGCGGCAGCATCAATCGCTATCTTTCCTTATGCCCTCACCCTCATGTGTTTTTGCTTCAAGGGAAAAAAAAAAAAAAACCAGCCCATCTTGGTATTTCCGCCGCAGTCTTTGCTTTTTTCCGTTCTCTCTCTTGTTTCCTCTCTGTATGTTGCTGGATCTCCCGATCTCGATCTCGATCTGAGTGTTTTTCTGTATACAGTCAAGTCGCCCCCGCCTTATTGCAGCGCGGCCGGTCGGGGGCGGTCGCGGGCCTCACCACCAATCGAAAGACAACCAGTACAAAGCTCTATTAATAGTATAGATTTGAAAATAATTTTATGCTGCGCCGTTTGCCGGCATTGCGTTTATTACGTACTGTACACTCCAAAAATTAGGTTTGCTGCCTAGACGCTAACAATCCGTTTATTGCCCAATATTTGACAAGCAGCACGGGAGAGTGAGAGCGAGCGAGCGAGGTTCGAAAGAGGGAGCGCAAATGCAGGTCTCACTACCCCTTCAGTTGATTGCCAAAAGAGGGATGGAAACAACTCGATCTGGGTACTTGATCCACGCCTCCTTCGATACCGGTATCGCTCACCAGCCGGTAACATATAATTTTTATTTATAATTATATATATAATTTTTTTTTTTTCGGATTAGGACTGAGGCAAGCCCTTGCAGTAAAGTAACACGACTCCAGCTAGACGGTTACGATTACGGTTACGGTAGTTTGAACGATGGTTGATCGGGGCACCCCCCCCTCCTCCGTGCCTGACAAAATTGACACTAATTGGCCGATTGTAGCCATTCCCTGTAAATAAACTAAGCAAATCAGACCAATTATCCTACTCTGTGTTTAGGCGTATCGGATTTTTTCTTATTTTAGGTTTTTTGCGGTTCGGTTCGTCCCTCCCACACATTTTCATTTTTTTTCCCAAGAAAGAGCCCAGCCCCAAATCGTTCCCTTTCGCTCACTTTTTTTTTTTTTCCCTCTCCCTTTTTTCTTCTCTTCCTTTCTTCTCCATTAATACTTTTTTCTTTTCTTTCCATATTTACTACTCCCTCAAGACCAAAGACCGTGTGTGGCATTGTCAAGTTGAAACGAACCAACAACTCGCTAGCCTGTTGATCCAAACCCATCCCCGCCCGCCCGCCACCGCCACCGCCAAACCTTCCGCTCGTTAACGCATAAATATTCGCTGTGTTGAAAATAATCGGTCGCTCGGTTATTATATTTATTAACCTTTTTTAATTTTCGGGTGTTATTTTTTCTTTTGTTTGGGGCAGGTAGTAGTCCAAGTGTCGAGAACGCGAAAATCTCTCCCTCAAAGAAAAAAAACGCTAAACAACGCAACAATCTTTTCAGAGCCCAACCTGCATATTCCTTCTCTCTTTTGAACAGTTCCAATTGAATGCCAGCTTCATTCCTTTGCAAACAAAGTTTAAATTTATAAACAACACTTGAAGGGTCGACAGATTTTGGGTCTACATTTTTTCCATCACCTCCTTTGATACCCGCGCCTGGTACCCGACAAAATTTTTTGTTTTTTACTATTTCACATATCAAGCGGTTTTAAAACAGTGTCTGCATAAGGCAGGACAGGTCTGTTCGTTTATTTCAGGTCACGATACGCCACTAAACTACTTGACGCTTTTTTTCTTGTTGCACACAAAAAAAGTATCCGGCCTACTGCACGAGTTTAATCGTGCGTTTTGCAAATTTATTACAACTCTGGATTCTTGACCTTGCAAGCTTTTTTTGTTTTTCCTTTTTATTTTTCTTTTGTTTTTCATTGAAAAGAAAGAGCAAGCGGGAAATTGATTATTTTTGAGATTTATCATTGGGGAATCCACAGATGAGCTCTCATAGTCTAACCATGGCCTTGCGTCCTCACTCTTCTACACAGAATAGTGCAACTTCTTTCACGTTTCCTTCAAACTCAGACTCGGCCACGACCCCTAGTACTACACCTTCTTCTACCAGCAGTAACAACGACAGTTCTAGTACGCAAGCGCAAATCCGGGCTTCTTCGTCGTCTATACAAACTTTGCCAGTAGCTTTGGATAAGGAGGGGTCGAAAACGGGGGCTCACGAATCGGATAAACGTGACTCGTCGCTGTCCAACTCCAGCTCCAACTCCAATTCCAACTCCAACAATTCGACGCGTAATCGGCTGGAGACGAGTCACCCACTGGCATACTCCTCGTCGGTACGGTCGCCGTCGCCACTTTCTACGAACAAGGAAGTGAACAGCGATACGAATCCGTCGACTGCATCGTCACGTCGCGAAAGTTTGCACGAAAAGGCTAGTTCTTTGAGACGCAGCATGTCGGTGGATCCTTCGTATTCGCGAAGTTATTACACGTCTCAGCATGGGCAGCAGAGGCAGCAGGGTCAACAGCAACAACAACAACAACAACAACAGGGTCAGCAGCAGCAGCAACGACAACAACAACAGCCGCCACAACAATTTCAGTATCCACCGCCACCGCCTCCGCCAGCACCAGCCCAAGAGCAGTCTAATAAACGCGACGATTTGATGGCTAGTTTGGGGCTGCAGAATTGGGGGCACAGCGATGAATCGTTGAAACAAGCGTTGGAATTGCGGTCAGAGCAGGAACGGACCAAACAATCGTTTTATAGATTAGAAGGACGGAAGCGGTCGTTGGAGTTGCTGCATGATGCAATTCGATCCAACATTCCGCCAAATATGATCCCATTGTTGTTTGGCGACTCTGCTGATCAAGATTTTGCATTACAGCAGTTGCGGCAACAACTGGGCCAGCCACTGGCTCAGCAGCAGCAGCAGCAGCAACAACAACAACAACAAGGGCAAGGACCGATACAGCCCCTTCAGTCGACTTCCACGGCTGCGGCTGCGGCTGCAGCGGGGAGTTATGCGGCTAGTTATCCGGCAATGATAAAAAAGCAAGGTGCACATCAGCGGAATTTGTCTATGCCTCCACAGCCTACCATGGCTCCTGAGCATCAGTCAAGGCCATTACCACACCAGCAGCAGCAGCAGCAGCAGCAGCAACCGCCACAGCAGGTTGTTCATGGGCCGCCACAACAAGCCGGTGGACAGCAACCACCCCGAAGTGGTCATCAGCACCATCAGTCGACTTCGGCGATCCCATCGCGAAACATTTCGCAGCAACAGCAACATCCACCGCCACAATGGTCGCAACAAGCTCAGTTTCAGCACCAAATGTTTAATACGTCCAATCCTTCGTCACCATCGGGCTCTGGTAGCTCAATCCAGCATATATATCAGTTTCATCACTACAACCCAAACAAGGGTACGAGCCCAAAGAAGCAGCAGGCCACGGCGTTGACTACTGAAGAGGAGCCGAATTTGAAGCGGCAAAAGAGTGTGAGCGAGCGCGACGCGGCGGCGACGCGAAACGCGTCCCCAACCCCGGGAAAGGCGTCGACTAGTAGTACATTGGGGTTGAATATGTCGTCCTCGTCGACTGCGAGTTCGGCGGCCACGGCGCATTCTAACCTGCGTAATAAACGAGGTATGCATAGTCGGCACCGGTCTGAGGCGAGTGTGTTGCGGGGGGACTTCCGGTCATGGCAGCCGCCTCAACAGCAGCCGCCCCAGCAGCAGCAACAGACGCAATTTGTCCATCCGCTTGGTCCGCCACGGCCCCATCCTCCCCACCCTCAATCTCACCCTCAATCTCACCCTCAGCCTCAGCAGCCTCACCAACAGGCTCAGGCTCAGGCTCAGCAGCCACAAGCGCAAGCTGACTCGGCGGTTGGGGTTTTGGCACAAGCGGCTGCGGCGGAGAGCGAGCGACAGGGGCAAGGGCAAGGGCAAAAGCAGCAGCGGTCCAACAAGCACGGGGTGGATTTCATAACCGAGCCGAATTAGACGCTGAATTATTATATTTATTATTAAAAAAAAAAACGAAGAGGAAACTTTTTTGAACTATTATTATTATTATTATTACTAATATTATTTTTTTAAACATAATAATAATAAATAAATAAGTTTTAAATCAAGACTAGATTTCGTCGTCAGAATCAGGCGCTTGATTGGCAACCTCCATCGCGGCCTGTTCCAATTCATTCAGCTCCCACCCCATATCTTGTTTAGTCAGCTCGAGCTTGTTGACTTCATGGGCCAGCGAGCGAATAACCGTGGGGTTGGCACCTTGAACCCACGACGCGTAATCCTGGAACCAAATCCGGTTATATACATAATAGCAATGATCGCTGGTGTCAAACTGCTGAACGATCTGCACCAAAATCCGCACAATCACCCGCAGATCCGACGCGCCCGATTTGAGGATTTGATACACGTCCCGCCACACCGCCTTGACTAAATCCCAATTTCGAAACAACGGGAAGGACAGAGCGCGACGAGAACACGAAACTGCAAGGGGTTTTAGCGTGGTGAAGTGTGAATCCAGGGTGGATACTAACGGGCAGAGCTTGCCAATTGTCCACGCCGTTTCTACAGTCGGGTCAGACATTGTAGTGCGGTTATCATAGGCCCACGCGAATAAAATCCCAATAAGGTTGAGATAAACCTGTTTGGGGGATCTGATCAGCGCGTAGGATTTCCTGGGCAATTGCGTCATTTTGTCCTTTTCCGGTTGGGTGAATTCAGCCTCATCAAACTTGGGCACATAACTAACCAGTTCGTTGATGTATTCCGGCTCCATCAAATCCGCCAGGTAGTGGCTCTCGTCAAACTTTTCATTTTCCATATCAATCCGGGTCTGGATCCGGTCCTGTACTGAACAATGCTCCGGGTCCTCCAGTTCGTTGATATCGTTTCCGGATTGAATGGAGATGGCAACCTGGCCTGTATATTGATCGTCAAACCCGTAGTAAGCCCCCGCAACTGCTGCACTCTCCTCATCCATCGGTTCAGGCACATGCTGCTCAATCTCCCAGTCAAACGACTCGGCCTGTTTGATCGCTTGTTCCGTCACTCCTTGGTCCAACTCTTGGATCAACGGTTTACCAGCCATCGAGGCTTGTTGCTGCTGGTGATCCTCGTCTTTTCTGGCCAACAGCTTGGTCAGCATATCCAAATCTGTAAACTCCTCGCCTGGTACCTCCTTTGGGATCCGCACCTTGACCATCGAGCTGCCCATATCGTAGCTGGTCCATGAGTTGCGCGACTCGTCATCCTCTTCGTCGTTATCTTGCTTGAGCTGTTGGTTAAACCGTAATCGCAAATAGTACGGCGGGAGCGAGAAGATGAATACATTCCCGTCTACTACAAATTCCACGTCATTAGCCTTGATGAACGCCGCCTTGATGTCAATATGGATGTTGTTTTCGTCCTGTCTAACCGAGAACTGAGGCGTGATCATTGTTTATAAAACGGTAGATAAGGCTGGGATGAAAAAAAAAAAAAAAAATTTTTTTTTTCCACGACAAAAAGACAAAAAGACAAAAAGACAGAAAATGGCAGAAGACGAAATCAAACCACGACGACGTTTTGTCGGCAAACGATCCGCAGCGCAGAGTGATAAGCTAGACGCTAGTATAGAAGACGCAGTGGTCAAAGCCAAACCAAAAGGCCGGAGCATCAACCAGATCCCCAAGGAGATTGTCGAGGATGAGGAGCTAAATGCGGCGATTTCGTTACTCCCGCCAAACTACAACTTTGAAATCCACAAAACAGTGTGGAATATCCGCAAATCCAGCAGCAAACGGGTGGCTATCCAGATGCCAGAGGGGTTATTAATCTACTCGTGTGTGATTGCGGACATCTTGGAGCAGTTTTGCCAGTGTGAGACGGTGATTATGGGTGACGTGACGTATGGGGCGTGCTGCATTGATGATTTCAGCGCCATCGCCATGGGGTGCGATTTTTTGATCCACTACGCCCACTCATGTTTGGTACCGGTTGACGTGACCAAGATCAAGGTTTTGTACGTGTTTGTGACAATTGATATTGACCGCCCGCATTTGATCTCGACCCTTGTCAAGAACTTTCAACCCGGGTCGAAATTGGCACTGGTATCCACTATCCAGTTCAACCCTACCATCCACGCTATAAAGAATGATCTGTTAATGAAGGGAGGGATCGAGGCGGTGACGCCACAGGCCATGCCACTTTCAAAAGGTGAGGTACTGGGATGCACATCGGCACGGCTAACTTCCGACTACACCGCGATCGTCTACGTTGGTGACGGGCGGTTCCACCTCGAATCCGCCATGATCCATAATCCAAACACTCCAGCGTATAAATACGACCCGTATGATAAAAAGTTTACGGTCGAGGAGTATGACCACCGGGAGATGAAACAGATTCGCCGCGATGCGATCAGCGTTGGCAGATCGGCACGTAAAGTGGGGATCATTTTGGGTGCGTTGGGCCGCCAAGGCAACTTGGGGACTTTAAAACGGGTTGAGGATGGATTCCATTCCAAAGGCGTGGATACAGTGCTGGTCATTTTATCCGAGATTTTCCCCGGTAAAATGGCCCAATTCCAGGACGTCGATTGCTGGGTCCAAGTGGCCTGCCCCCGGCTAAGCATTGATTGGGGGTATGCCTTCCCCAAACCTCTGCTCACTCCTTACGAAGCAATGGTCGCGTTGGACGAGGATAAGGATTGGGGAGAGGGTGCTTATCCAATGGATTATTACGCAAAAGACGGGTATGGTCGGGGCAACAAACCAATTAGAGCCTAAAATAGTAATAATAATAACCCTACCTTGATAGTCTAGCCTGCTCCTGAGCTTTTAAATATTTATGCCGAATCACTTTCTCCTTCTCTTTAATCTGCCGGTACTCGCGTTTGGTGATCTTTGCCGAGGTTGAGGCTGTATTCAGCTCGTCATTATTATCCTCCACCTCCACGTCATTCCACGTCTTGAGCCGCGTGTCAAGCTCAAACTTGTGCGAGTTTTCCACCCGCTTCATTGAGATCGGCTGGCAGTGGGGGATATTTTGCAACGACTCGAAATGCTCATATGTCCATCGAAACCATTTCATTAAAAAAACCCGAATCCAAATCCCATGCGATACCAGCACCAACACACTTGGGAATTTGTCGCTGCTAAACTGTCGGTGCAGCGTCTCGTTGAACCCAGCACATCGATCATAAACATCAGCCGCTGACTCGCCGTTTGGAATTCGGTAAAAAAAATGCCCATAATGAGCTCGATCCGTCCAAATCTTGTTCATCTCTTTGGCACTGCCTTGGAAATTGCCAAAATCCTGCTCCCTTAACCGCGGCTCCTCATGCAGCTTGTACAGAAACTTGTGCTTGTCCACCTGCTTCAAAATCCCCTCTGTGGTTTGTCGTGCCCGTTTGTACGGAGATGTGTAGAATAAAATGTTGTCATCGGGGTTTAGCAGATCCACCAGTTTTTGCCCTGCTTCCTCAGCCTGCGCGTGGCCCTTGTCTGTCAGCGATATACAGTGATTGGACACAACACGATTCACCGACTTGTCGCAATTCCCTTCCGATTCCCCATGCCGGACTAGTACAATCAACCGTGGCCGTCCCATCTTTTTCTATATACTATTGTTTTTTCCAAATCGTTTTGTATCAATGTATTAAGTAAATAAGGTTGATAGGATTGATTAAGCGCTTTGTTTTGATGCAGACTTTTTTTTTTCACAACTTTTTTTTGCTATTAAAAGCGGGGGCGGAGCTCCGACCAGATTAAAAGATTCAACCTACTCGATGGCAAGAAGCACGTTTACATCCTGCAGGGTCCGCGGGAACATCATCTTAAACTCCTCCGCAGATAGTTCAGAGTAAATCTCCCGTAGTTTAGACTCGATACGCGCAAATTCATCCGCAAATCTTTGTGACGCCCGGAGCGTGATTGTGGCTGCCAGTCGGGGCGAGGAAAGCTTGTACAAGTCCATATTACTCTCCATAGTGGCCGCGGGTAGAAATTCATCCAAACTTTGTCCAAGCTGCTGAACCACCTGGCGATCTTCCAAATCCGCATGCTCGGTGATTTTGGAGGATTTGAGAAACGCCTGATACTGTGCTTGCTCCAAAACATCCGCTAGTTCCTGAATTCTGGTCTCTAATTGGTCGAGTTTGTACTCGGCAAACGGGTACAAGGATAACGTCATTTTAACCGCATCGTAGCAGTTTATCAAAAAAATCGGCTCCTCAGCGGGTTTCATATTGCTGGTCTCGCGGCTGCAACACTCCAGATACGGCTCCACCAAATCCTCCACCACCTGTCGAACCGAGTCGCTACCGGATGGAGAGTACATGATGCTGGACTCGTAGCTTATCAAACAGGTTTTTAAATCAGCCAAGCTCTCCATCAGATAATCAGGCGGTTGCAAATCACTACTCAGTTCAGTAGGGTTATTTTTCACCGCGCTTATTCGGTCCTCAAGCCGGTTTTCAAACTGCCGCATGCACGCGCTTTCTTGTTTCCCCAAAGTTTGCATAATCTGGCTATTCTCCGGGAAATGCTTGATAAAAGTGGATTTGTAAAAATTGAGCACGTTGAGTGCTTGGTAAATGGTGGTCGATTTGGGCTCACCCGCCAATGCTTGTTCAATCCGGGTCTGCATCGGTTTAACCAACGTGCTAGTGATTTTATCCACCTGCTGGTCCACAATCTGCTTGGTGTTAATCTGCTTAGCCGACCAGGGTTCATGCGCCTGGCCCTGTTTCAACCCCGTTGCCATTGTATCGGTTTCAAACAACGCGTCCAAATTCTCCCGCTCGTTCACCGCCGCAGAGTGGATCCACGCCAAAATATCCCCGATATACCGGAGCGTATCGAATGCAAAGTAGTCTATCGGTTTACTATTATCATGCGACGCGGTTAATGCCTTGATAAACTCTTGGGCCAGGTTTTTTTGCCGAGTTTCGCACAGCTCGTTGAGCGCGGTTTCAAACAAGGTTGGCCTTTCTGCCAGCGTGTTGAGTTTTTTCCGCAGCGAGTTGCCAATCTGCACATACTGCCCGGATAACGCTTTGAAATCATGCTGCACAAACCGATGCAGCTTTTCATACGCGCGGTCTAGATAGGTTGTCATTTGCGACATGATTTCCAGCCCCGTTGCTTGGTTTTCGGTCGCCATCAACGCCGAGCAGTCGTCTCTCACCCGTTTCACCTTTTCCAACGCGGTATAAAACCCCGCTTCCCCTTGTTCAGAATCATCGTCAATCGGCAGGCTCGAGCTCGTCAGCACCGCAACCTCGTGCTCGCTAACTCCAAACGTCTTTTCAAACGCATCCAACAGCATTTGCTTGCCTACAATTTTATCGTCCTGTTGGCGGAGCTCCCCACTCTCCCGCAAAATCTGACTCGTAGACCGATGCGCACTGGCCACCATCTGGTCCATTCGAGTATACGACTGGTTCAGCTGATCAATTGTATCCCCAACCGTCCTCAGCTTGGAGGTTAGCTTGGAAAACTCCCGTAGGATATTGCCATTCTGCTTCAACACTTCTGCCTCAGTGTTTGACCGCAAATCCCGCCGTGTCTCGACCGTATTCTCATCCACCCGGTCATCCAACGCCAGCAGTGCCATCCGAATACTACTGTCGGTGTACGACGTGGACAGAATATTCAAAATTTTCTGTGATATAACATTATCTGGCCGCAACGGTGTTGACACTTCTTCCTCCATTATATTCCTTTTTTTTAAAATCGTACTGAAAAAAATATAAGGGAAGGAATTGGGAGCAGGATGAGAAAAAAAAAATTAATACGTGTATACATTACTCGTCTAGACACTTTTGAACCGCAAACAACTTTGGGTTTAGAGCAGCCCCATACTGCTCAATTTGGTTACAGTACTGATCCAACTGAGCAGAGATAATCAAATTCTCCGCTCGGGATGGCTCCTCAGGTAGCCGGAACAAACTCTTCCACTCTTCAGTAGACAACAGCTGATCACCCCGCTGTTGACGCGCGTGGTTCTCCGCCTTTCGCTTCTGCTGCCATTGCTGAATCTTGGCCTTTTCTCTCGACATACTTCGCTGGTAAAAGTTGTAATTACCCTGGTCATAGTGAAACTCATCCACCGACTCGAAAATATTCTCAATATTCTTTTCCAAAAACGAATCAATGGAAATGTTTAAATTGTCATAGCTCTTGTCCTGGTTCAGGGTATGCAAGTACAGGGTAATCAAGTGCGAGTTGGAGATTACCAATGGCAGTTCTTGGAAAATGTTGTGGTACGACAGCTCGTGCTTGGTTAGCTGTTCTGAAGTAAACTTGCCCTCGCCTCGAACCTTGAGGTACTCTGAAGTCAATCGGTATGCTTTTAGCGACAACCCAGTATAGTTGGACTTTGTCACGTCGTGAACCAGCAGAATCGCCTCTGGGTTCAGGTTTTGACACGCCAGCATGTTGTCAACGACCGCTTGGTTGTGGAATTTGCCCATCTTGGCGCTCATATAAAACCCCACCGAATTGGCGTCCACGTTTACATCCTTCAGATTCGCAATCATCTCTTTAGTATACTTGGTCACCATGTTGGACCGCATGCCTTGACCGTCGTTATCATTGGCCGATTGGGGGAATGGGAAAGCTTGGCTGATATCCAACACCTTGTCGTCTTCAAACCCCAAAAGTTGCCCGCTGGCAGTCGCTGGGAATTGTTCGTAGCCGTGTTTGGCGACTCGCAAAACAACCGACGAGTCGATCTTGACGCTGGTCGTTTCCGCAGGCACGCTAGGCACCTGATTTTGCCGTGTTGATTTGAGCATCTTTTTTCGTTATTTTGTTCGGGTTATTATTGCAAGTTTCAAGGTGCGAAAAATTTTGGAAAAAAAAATTGGGTGCTGGGAGGTTTCTTTAGGGGGGAGGGTTGCCGGACTGGGATTTACACGCAACCCCAGCGTATTTCTCAGCACACACGCTAAAAACCGCCATCACAATGTAAAGATAATAAATAAATCATGCTAGAGGGAAAAAACACTTTGGCAAGTGCGAGCAAGTTTTCACAGGGTTGCTGTCCAAGGTATGCTTTCGACCGTTACAGTCCTGCCGTTGTTTCCACACCAGGTCCGTGTCTAGAGCAATGTGACAGGAGTTGGCGCAGGTTGCAGATTCACATAAATGTTTGATTGTGGCTTGTTGCGAAACGTAGCGGTTGACATCGAGTTGCGATTTGTGTAGAAACACAACCACCACGTCAAACGGCAGCGAATGGTCCTTGTCGATTTTACCAGTGTTGCTTATTGGAAACAGTTCAATCACGCCGTTCACATTAGGCGGTTTGTGAATCTCGATGCATAGTGTATCAGTGCGAGATGCTGCTTGGTATTGGGTCCTCCGGCCTTGCTTCCACCCTGCAAAAAGCCGCTGCTCCGCGCTGGCCCACTCCTCCCGTGAGACCTGTTCAAATACTTTATACTGCTGTTGTGGCGTTTGGGCGGTCATGCGTCGTGAATCCCAATGTGAGAAAATCAGGTTTAGCGCGATGCGGCGGCGCCCACCACTCCTAGACAGCGCCTGTGCCTGCTTTCCTGGCCACCACAACCAACTACCCAGCCCCAACATAACCCTGGTCTTTATTAACCTTGTTTTTACAAGTTGAAAGCGTTGACTAGCCAGATTGATCAATAAACGCGGGTTTGTTTCTAGGTTTCAGGTTGCTATGGCAACGTGGATCGGAGGGTCGGAGGGGGGGGGGAA
The DNA here is from genome assembly GCA_946409495.1 of Blastobotrys aristatus. Lineage (NCBI taxonomy): Eukaryota > Fungi > Ascomycota > Dipodascomycetes > Dipodascales > Trichomonascaceae > Blastobotrys > Blastobotrys aristatus. The sequence continues at coordinate 1,315,976 of OX291663.1, read as the reverse complement.
GGTCTAAAGAGTCACTAATTAAGAAAGGGAAAAAAATTTTCAAACTCCTTCAATCCTAATCATCAAAATTTATCAAAGAAACAGAGAATGGGTGACGCTGATCAACTAGCTGAACAAGCTCAAAAGCTATACCTCGACGAAACCACCGGGGAGCAAGTCTCCAAGAGCGAATTGAAGAAGCGGCAAAAGGCTCGACAGGTTGCGGAGAAGAAGGCGGCCAAGGCTGCGGCTGCTCCACCAAAGTCCAAGCGTGAGGACAACCTGGACCCAAACCAATTCTTTGAAATCCGGTCAAACCAAATCAAGGAGCTGCTGCAAACCAAGCAGCCAAACCCATACCCACACAAGTTTGACGTGTCTATCCGATTGGACCAATTTGTGGAAAAGTACTCTCACTTGCAAAAGGGCGAGTCTCTAGAGAGTGAAAAGGTTAGTGTGGCCGGCCGAGTCCACGCTATTCGAGCTGCCGGTGGCCAGCTAAAGTTTTATGTGTTGCACGGTGATGGTATGCAGTTGCAATTGGTTGCTCAAAGTTTTGGCGAGGAAAAGCTCGACGCGGTGCACGATTTGCTGCGACGGGGTGATATTGTTGGTGCCAATGGGTACCCATACCGAACTACTCCAAAGCGAGGTGGTGAAGGTGAACTATCTCTATTCATCGAGTCTGTTACTTTGCTAACCCCAGCTTTGCACATGTTGCCAGATGATCACTATGGGTTCAAGGATGTTGAAACTCGATATCGGCAACGATACTTGGACTTGATGATGAACAACAAGACTCGAGAAAAGTTCATCACCCGGTCCAAAATCATCTCCTATATGCGACGGTTCCTGGACGGCCGGGACTTTATCGAAGTGGAGACTCCAATCTTGAACATGATTGCCGGTGGGGCCACTGCCAAGCCGTTTGCAACCCACCACAATGACCTGGATATGGGCATGTTTATGCGAATCGCTCCCGAATTATACCTCAAGGAACTGGTTGTGGGTGGTATGGACCGAGTGTATGAAATTGGCCGGCAATTCCGAAACGAGGGTATCGACATGACCCACAACCCGGAATTCACCACCTGTGAGTTTTACCAGGCCTATGCCGACGTGTACGACTTGATGGACATGACCGAGGTGCTATTCTCAGAAATGGTCAAGGAACTCACTGGTGATTACAAGATTACCTACCACCCAGAGGGTCCAGAGGGCAAGCCAGTGGAGATTGATTTCAGCCGGCCATGGAAGCGAATGAACATGATTGAGACTTTGGAAGAAAAGCTGAACGTCAAGTTCCCACCAGGTGATCAACTACACACTGCCGAGACTGGCGAGTTTTTGCAAAAAGTGTTGAAGCAGTGCAATCTGGACTGTTCTCCACCATTGACCAACGCGCGAATGTTGGACAAGCTGGTTGGTGAGTATTTGGAGGATGTTTGCATCAACCCAACCTTTATTTTTGGCCACCCAGAGATGATGTCTCCATTGGCCAAGTATGATCGTAGCGCCCCAGGGTTGTGCGAACGGTTCGAGGTGTTTGTGGCGACCAAGGAGATTGCCAATGCTTACACTGAGTTGAACGATCCATTCGACCAACGGGCTCGATTCGAGGAGCAAGCTCGACAAAAGGAGCAAGGTGATGACGAGGCGCAAATGATTGACGAGACGTTTTGCAATGCTTTGGAATACGGGCTTCCACCAACCGCTGGGTGGGGGTGTGGTATCGATCGGTTGGCCATGTTCCTGACTGATTCCAACACCATCAAGGAGGTTTTGCTTTTCCCAACCATGAAGCCAGAAGTCAACAATTAAATATTAGGTATATACGATTTAAAAAAAAAAAAAAAAAATTGTCGTCATCTACGAATCAACCCCTTGCGGCGCATTTCCACTGCTGTTTTGTATGGAGGAGCCACTGGTGCTTGCACGGGGCCTAACGATTTGCGCTCGGCGAGCCGTTCCAGAGTATACGTGGCGTCCGAATCGTACTCGCTCAAATCACCACATGCGATGAACGGAGCCACTGCGCGTTGTTCAGCGTCTGTATCATTGGTAAGCTCCTCGCCAATTTGTAAGTTTGCTCCTAATGTCGGGTGCCAGCCCTGTCGCGGGGTGTACCCTTGGCACACAATAAACGCTTCAAGCGACGAGCCACGGGACGATCGAGGCTTTGCACACGTTACTTTTTCAAACAACATGCCTAGTTGTGAGTACATTAGGTCAATGTCTCTACCCCGAAAAATCTTGGCCACAAACGCACCACCAGGGCGCAATAACGCGGTGGCCAGTTGTAGTGCGCTTAGAATCAACTGCGCTTGAATATATTCGTCCAGATCATGCAGGCCCGTAACGTCTGGGGCGCCATCCGAGCATACAAAGTCGGCTGGTTCCCCGCCAAATATATCCAATATCCGTTGTAGAGTCTTTGGGTGGGTGATATCTGCTTGTAACGAGGTGACGCCGTCGATCGGTGACATTGGTTGTAGATCCACCGCCACCACTTTGGCGTTTTCATTGTCGCTGAGTTTTCGTGACAAGACTTGTGACCATGAGCCTGGAGCTGCGCACAAATCAACCACCCGGTTCAACCCAGAAAGCAGGTGGAATTGCGAGTCGAGCTGGAGCAGTTTAAAGGCTGACCGTGCTCGCCACCCTTCCTCCTTGGCTTTTCGATAGTACAAATCCCGCTTGTCCTTACTACTTCGACCCATTTGTCTTGTACTTTTTTATTTGATAGAGTGGGGGTTTGGAAAATTTATCGTTGAAAGAAAAAAAAAAAAAAATAAGGTCACGTGCCTTACTATTCCCTAATAATAACGAAGGGAGAAAAATTTGGGCAAATTTTTTTTTCACCAAAGGACAATGATTCGGCACAGCTTGCAAAGATCCAGCAGGATTTTCACACGAACGGTGGTTTCGTCATCATCAGTTTCGCCGCTAAACACCGGGGCGAGCAGCAATGTCAACGACTCACGGGATTACCCACGCGAACACTTGTACCCAAAAGAGGGCAGCTATATGCAGTCCAACACAGAACCCAACCCAGCCACTGGCCGGCCAGTGCCATTAAACGTGATGCTGACCAAGTTTGCGCCAATGAAGCATCCAATCACGCACGGCGACCATGTGTGCGACCTGCAGATCCGATCCTTTGAGACGTTTGATTTGGAGTTTTACTGCAATTTTGTCCTTCGAGTAGCATTTTTTTTAAACATCCCAGTCAAGGGCGTGACCCCGCTGCCTCGAAAGACTGAACGATGGACGGTGATCAAGTCGCCGTTTGTGCATGCCAAATCCAAGGAGAATTTCGAGCGACGGACACACAAGCGGTTGGTCCAGTTGTATGATGCCAACCCGGAGACTGTGCAGTTGTTTTTGGCCACGGTGCGGAAATACTGCATGCCGGGTGTCGGTATGAAGGCGACCGTTTTCCAAAACGAGGATACTCAAGTGCTGGAACGAATGGACGCCACACAGGCCCCAGAGTCTCTACTTGGAGAGGATGCATTGCAGGGTGTGGACACCCAAGTGGCCGATGCGGTCAAGGCGATTCTGGAAAGCCCAGAGTTCAAGCCTCTGATGGAGGAGCACAAGAACGATTCCTAGTCTTTTACACTTGTACATGTATATACTAAAAAAGAAAAAAATGCAAAAAAACATCCGCTATTAATATACAAAAATAATAATACTATACAGAGTCGTCCTGGTGCAGCTCCTTTTCCTTCTTCTTTTGCTCCAAAAGGTTGGCGTTTAGCTCGGCCACGTACTCCTGGTCAATCATGTTCCAAGCCTCCTCCTCTCGGTCGTACTTCCAAAAGATGGACAGAAAAATGCACCCCGCCACAAATGTGGCCACGGCGAGGTAGGTGTACATATCTCGGAGGTACGGCTGCTTGGATACTGGGGATAGCGCCATGCCAATCGCGTCACCAAACGCGTTGGTGAGCAAAAACATGGCCATGATAAAGCTCTTCATGTTTGCGGGGGCTTTAGTATAAGCATACTCCATACCAGTGACGGAAGCAAACATTTCGCTCAATGCAATCAGAATATAGGCCGGGATTTGGATCACCACGTGGACGTGGCCTTCACCCTTGGTGTCAATCAGCCATTGTACAATAGCAGCGTAGGCCATGGCGATGGCGGCAAACACAAATCCGAGAAAGATGCGCTTCATTGGTCGTAGCGGGATGCCAATTCTTCGCAGCCCTGGGTATAGATACCGGTCAATCAAGGGCACAAATAGGATAATGGCGATCGAGTCAAAGCAGCTTAGCAGATCGTTTGGAACCCCGTGCAACTGCATTGTTGCCGCTTGCGACACAAAGTTGGAGGTCATTTGCCCGTATACAACCCAGTAGATTGGCAAAAAGCAAAACACGGAAATGGCCTTCCAGCTTCGTTGCACCTCATCAACAAACAAATCGCTCCATTGCACGTCCGACATGCCGTGATCTTGTCGATAAGCTGGCTTGCATTTTTCATACGAGAACTTGTTGGCGATATAGTACCCAGTGACTCGAAACGCATCCACAATGATTGATCCTTGTGGGGGTCGGTTCACGTAATACTTTCGGCCCATAAACAGCGCAGCAATCCCGACAAAGAAGAACGCAAATGGTAAGAGGTATGCGGCCCAAAAGTCGACATTCTTTTCCAACTCGGTGGTGGCAATCGAGGATAGCGAGCCAAAGTTGATGCAAAAGTAAAAGATCATGAATACCGACTGGATGGTGATTGTTGGGTCGACAATAACCTTGGTGCCGTTCTTTTTAGTCTTGACGTATTGTTTAGTGTTGGTGTACTGCTCCGCAATCAACGGGCTAATGTTTGGCTTCAATCCGCCAGTACCAGTACCAATAATCACCATGGCAGCGATCAAACCACCCATCCCGGCTCCATGGTCGATAGAAGTAGGCAACGACGTGCAAAACAGGATTAAATTGCCAATAACATAAATGATGGCAAAGAATGCAATCGTCTTGTATTTGCCCCAGTACTGATCCGCCACAATTGCCCCGCCGATTGGAGTCACGTAGCAGAAAAATTGGAAAAAGTAGTTTAGTGCGGTAGATGTGCTTTGTCCCAGACCCAACCCACCAGTCATATGTCCGTTATTCCGGGACTGTTCCATGTAGTTTTGGAACGGACCGGTGATGCCATAGTAGCAGAACCGCTCGCACAGCTCCACCAGCGCTACCAACCATGCCGACACGGGTAGCGTGTCGGCAACCTTTTCCAACGTTGCAATTTCTTCCTCAGTTGGCTCGGGGCCTAGTTGTGTAATATCATGCGATTGATGCGATGAGGCGCCGTCAACCTCGTAGTCCACCTTTTCCTCCTGGTTGTCATTATCCGACTGGTGAATGTCTTCACCACTGGTTAAACTTTGGCTCATCTTTTTATCAATTTTATGCAACTGGAACTCTTTCAAGTTTTTAAAAAAACACAAACGAAACTGGTCTCTTTAATATGACCGATTTTTTCAACATTTTTTTTTTTTTCTTGCATTTTTTTCTTTTGTAATCTGAGACAACGCTTCTGTTTTAGTTCTTTTTTCCCGAGATTTCATGGGCACAACGGCCTAGTCACAGAGTAGAGGAGAAAAAAAAAAGATGGGATTATCCGAAACAAATCCGGAGTTTGTTGTACATGTTTGATAACACAGTACTTGCAAAGAGTCATTGGCTGATCGTCAGTGACAAGATGGTTGGTGATTTGTTAACAAATTAAACGTGCATAACGTTGTCAAAATAAATTTCTTGGCGCTTCATCGCAATCTCATCATGAGGCTGGCCAATTTCATACCTATGTAGTATCTATAGTACTGTATACGAGTACTAAACACCTAGCTAAGCTGCTGTTAAAGATAAATGACCCTATTGTTCGTTCTTAAATTTGGGCTGGTCGGTCAAGCCCGCCAACTGCCGAGTACGTAAGCAACGTCGGTCGGATCGCACTCCGACACAGAACAAACTTTTTTTTTCTTCTTTCCATTAAATCCGAGACATGGAAGAGAAAAAAAAAAAAAGAAAAAAGGTGGTTGAACAACGTTATGCGTGAATAGTCTATTGTACACTAAACTAACAAAATTCCGTAGTCCGAAAATCGAACGTTCAAAAAAAGTGGTCCTGCCACTCTAATGTGCGTGTGGATCAACACGCACACTTGCAAATGCAACTTTTAGCAAAGTTTTAGGGTGTGATATGATCCGCTAAAACTCAAACGATGTTCGCGACCTTGCTGATAGCGATGACAGGCTACGGTACTGGGCCAGCACTGCTCGCGAACCCCCATTCACTTTTCGATGCATCTTGCTCCCCAGCTGGGATACGGACGTTTTGATTACTTTTTTGGCGTGGCAGAGTCTAAACCTTAGGGTAGGTATGTTGTCAAATAGCTCGCTCGTTGCAGAATCTGATGAGTTTGTCCGGTTATGAAGCGCCATTTTTAATATATATATATTCTTTTATTAGAGATTAGATGAGATCAGATGCATCTTGAGGAGAGGCAATACTTTTATACAAGAAAAAAAAAACTGCATCAACGGTAACCTTTTCCTATAACAAGCTCTGAATCGTTAGGCAAAGTCTAGGATCCATGAAAGTAGCGGCGGGGCCCTGAGTTGCCAGATTCGGACAGGCCCCACCCAAAGGTTCAGACAGGGAGGGAACGGAATATGGACCTCCCGATCCCAGCGGTTCTTTGGGTGGTGAAAAAAATCGCGTCATGGCTGGGTGAAATGAGGTAACACTTTTGTACACCCTCTAAACTTTATATCCCAACACACACTACACCCTTCAACACTAACACTCTACTCAAGTTTGGCAACATATAATGTGCAGATTTCTAATCTTCAAAGGGTCAGACCCGATACTCCTCTCGCACTTGTTGACCCGCCCGGCACATTCCATCATCAACCAGTCGTTCGACAGCCGGCTTCGGCTGGACATGCGCCGCCCCATGAACGGAGACGGGTTCGGGGTTGGGTATTACCCAGTTGACCACGATCCAGAGGTTGAAGACGGCCCATGTGTGTATTCTGCCATCACTCCGGCGTGGAACAACCTAAACTTGGCAAGACTGGCAGAAAAGACAAAGAGCGATTTGGTGTTTGCGCACGTCCGGGCCTCGACCGCTGGGGTGCTATCAGAAACCAACTGCCACCCATTTGTATTCCATGCGCTCATGTTTATGCATAACGGGCATATCAGCGGGTTTTCCCAAATCAAGCGCAAACTGTCAATTTACATTAAAGAAGAGTATTTTTTGTTCGTACAGGGGGGTACTGATAGCGAATGGGCGTTTGCGCTGTTCCTGGACAGTTTGGATAAATTGGGGTACGATCCGGCGCAAATGAAACAATTCCCCAGCGCGATACTGCGTAAAGCGCTAAACAATACAATCGAGCTGATTAAGGATTGGACTACTGCAGTGAGCAATGAGCCGTCTCTGCTCAATTTTGCGGTTACTGATGGTGAGTCGGTAGTGGTGTCGCGGTACGTCACGTCATCTACCGAAGAAGCAGCGTCTCTGCATTTTTCCAGCGGTACTCGGTTTTTTGAGTACGAACCGGGTCAGTACAAGATGGAACGACGGGATCGAGGCCAGGATATTGTCATGATTGCTTCGGAACCACTCACTTTTGAACGCAGCGATTGGATCACCATTCCTACCAATTCTACAGTGACAATTAAGGGTCAGACGGTGCTTCTTCACCCGATTATTGACGAGTTTTACCAAAAAGACCCGGCAGAGGCTCGAAGCAGCGAGTTTGCCGAGTCCAAGGGTCTCGTTAGCCCCGTAGTGGTGGTCAACAATGCAGTCAAGGACCCACTGGTGCCGCCACTGGAACGAGAACGGCGGCGACCAACCGATACCGAACTGAACCATTTTATTTATTCCCAATCATGCATGTAACTTGAAAAAAAAAAATCAAAACAATATTATTGTCCTTTTTCTTTATTATGATTATAACTACAGTTTTTTTTCTTTTCAAGAGTACTAATGCTTCACCTTTTCTGTAACTGGCGGCGGCAGGGTCCCCTCTTGATCGTACGGGTTAAATGAGGGTGAAGATGCAATAGTGGGTGAAGAGGATGCGGAGGATGATGCAGATGCACAATTTGAAGGGGTGGTTTGTGAAAGGGCAATTCGTTTGGTGCCCCGCCTGATGAATTTCCGAATTGGCCACAGTGTGGTGGCAATCACGCATGCAAACGCCAGCAGCGTCACCCACACCCAAATTGTGCCGGTCGATGATGATGACCGCGAACCTATAAACTGCGGTATCAGTTTGGACGATTGCGGAGAGCTAGTATCCACGTGTAGTGGCTGTCGACTAGTATAAAGCTCATAATCATCGCCAATTCCTGATCCACCGTATAGAATTTTCAAATCCTTTTGTCGGAAAATGGCTCGAGATTGAGGGTCCATTCTGTGTTTGAAAGTTTTGTTGTTTTTTTTTTTCCTCTGACAGAAAGTATAAATTGCTGGATATCGCCCCGGTTTATAAACAAGTTCCTGAGATCTGAGATTACCAAAAAACTTTTGCCTCCGACTGTGGTTTGCTGGAATATATCGGGATCGAGATCGAGATCGATGAAGTCAATGTGCTTAGTATGAAGGTTAAAGGGAGAGAGAAAAAAGAGAGGGGAGAGAGAAAAAGAAAGAAAGAAAGAAAGAAAAGAGGAAAAGGGCCAAGATTGTGTTTATATACACTTGAGGAAGGAAAGGAAAAAAAAAAAAGATGCAAGACGCTGCTGCTCAGGAGACTACTAGGGGCGAGGAAAATAAATAAAAAAAAAAGTTACAAGGCCAGAATAGAACAAGCCAAAAGGAGAGCCTGGTAATATTAATTGGCCAGTGTCAGAGCGCAGACTGACTCTATTTTAGGAGGAAGGGATCACCCTCTCCCAAATGGCTGGGCTTTTTTCTTCTACTTGTACTGCAAATCTTGTGTGTCCTGTTTTGTGTAAAGTCTAAGCCATTATTTCCTGCATCGCAAGTCAATAAGAAAAAAGATTGTCATGCAGGTTGAGAAACAACCCTCCCCACGGTGCGTACAGTACAGTACAGTACTGCATTGAACCGACAGGTGGTGGGAGTGCATTTGGTGCCTGCCAGGAACCCAATCAATTGGCCGCGACAGGTCAGGTCTAATCTTGTTTTTTTTTTTTTGCCTTTCTCACATTCTCGAAACTTTCCAATGATGCACGAGGGTAAATATCAGTCTCGGTTGGTATTTATAGATCGATGTTGTTATTTTGGTGTTATTTTTTTTTTATTGTAGTGCGCCCACCCTCGCCCCCCTCTCGAGATTCTCAGACTACACAGTGAAGGCCAAATCCCGCATCCTTTTTCCGTCTCTCCCAATTGATTAATTGACCTGGGCCTGGCGTATTAATACAATGAAAAATAAATACACAAACACGGCCCGGGTCCGTTTTACTTAGCTTGAAATGAGGCTTGGCACTTCAACGTGGATTACTGTGTGTACTGTAGTGCAAGGGACCGGAAACCCCCAACCGTCTGGAACCTATCCATAACATGTCGTCATACGCAAAAGTTATGGAGGCGATGCGTACCGTGTACCGGGGTAAGGGTCCACCCAGACCCAGTTGTGGCGCCTCTTGGGTTTGTTGTTGTTTTTCAAACTCTCCTAACAGCCCTGTTGCACAGTTTATTATTTTTTTTTTTTTTTCGCAATATTTTAGAAACAAAGTTTCAATTTAAGGCGGTCTTAGCGCCGTACAAATTTGGATCTTGAACTTTGAAGTCCCGTGACGTGTGAACGGTGGTATTGTACGGATGTCATATGAAACACAAGACTCTGCGATATAGATTCTGTCTAGATTCTGTTTAAATATTATTGGCAATAAAAGAATAAAATAAAGAAAAAAAAAGACCCGCCGCAGTCGTTCTAGCTAGTATATTCACCCAAGTAATACAGCCTCCACTTTTAAATTCCCCACGGTGAAAGATGCAAGTAGCTTTATAAATATATACAACCCCCATCCGTTTCCTTAGGGACTAACCCGCGTTTTTGTATATTATACGAACACAACAGGGCTGTAATAATGCGGCTTTTGAGTGTTGTAGTTGCGGTGATTGCGGCGGCGATGGGCGCGCGTGCGGCGCCCAGTCCAGGCCCGCTACCGCCCAGTCAAGACGCATTTTATACACCACCCAAGGGTTACCAGCACGCGAAACCCGGTACAGTATTGAGGTCGAGGCGAACCCCAAACCCACCCGCATTGCTGTTTTTGAATTTCAACCTGGCCGCTTCGTACCAATTGCTGTACCGGACCAGTAATAGCAGCGGATATCCCATGGCCACTGTGACCACTGTGTTTATCCCACACGGGGCCAACTTTTCCCAGCTGCTAAGCTACCAAACTTTTGAAGACTCTGCATGCCCTGATTGCGCGCCATCCTACACTCTTCAAAGCCACTCCCAAGGGTTCAAGCAGCTGGAGAATGTGATTATGCAGATTCCGTTAAACAAGGGCTGGGTGGTAGCGACTCCGGATTACGAGGGTCCAAATGCGGCGTTTACAGCGGGGTTTGTATCTGGGTATGGCACACTGGATGGGATTCGCGCGGTGCTAAACTCACAACACATTACTGGGGTCGAGCGCAACGCGACGGTTTGCATGATGGGGTATAGCGGGGGCAGTCTGGCCAGTGGGTGGGCTAGTCAGGTTCAGCCCGATTACGCGCCAGAACTGAAGATTGCCGGGGCGGCAATTGGCGGACTAACTCCCAATATCACCTCGGTGGCGCTTAGTGTTAATAAAGGCCAGCATGTTGATCTTGTAGCGGCTGGATTGATGGGTCTAGCCTCGGAGTACCCAAGCTTTAATTTGTCGTTGCAGTACGAATTGAAACCCGAAAGCGCGAATGATTTTTTGGATACAAAACGACAGTGCACGGCAAATGATGATCTCAAGGGAGCGGATATTTTTTCTTATTTTACACGCGGTAAGGACGTGCTAAACGTGCCTCCTATTCGCGACACGCTGGACCAAAACACGCAGGGGAAACTGACCCCGCAGATGCCCATGTTTTGGTATCACAGCAAGCATGACGAGGTGGCGCCGGTCGAGGAGGTGGACAAGCTCTATGACACGTTTTGCTCAACCGGCGCGATTATTGAGTATACCCGGGATTTGACGGGTAACCACGAGTCAATGGCGATTGGCGGGCTGCCAGCTGCGATCAATTGGCTGGACGATCGGTTTTCAGGTAAACCACCGCCGAGCAGGTGCGTAAAGTCTACAGTGTTGTCTAGTCTGTTCAACTTTCGGTCTATATTCACGTTTGGCGAGGAAATCACCGACATTTTGTTGGGGTTTATTGGCAGACCAATTGGCGTCTGATACATGCATGCACTGCAACAGCTGCTTTATACTGCAAGCTTATGCATCATGCCGCAAGCTAGTTTGATGCTCAATACTACAGTACCGTACAGCACAGTACCATTTAGCGGCCAAGTTGTTTTAATATATTATTTGTTCTGCGCACGGCCGGGAAAATTCGGCTCAGATCTCCCCGCCCCCAAGTCTCACCTGACTGGCCAGCCAGCCACCCCCTTCTTTCCCAATTATAGCATTGCAGTGCTGCTCCCCGGGGGCGTGCCGTACCGTATCGAAATTGAAGGATAACGGGAAGCACGTGGGGGCAAGCCGCCTCGATTGAATTTGATTTTAATGCGGCTCACTACAAATCCTACTCTATACTATAACAAGGGGAGGTAAGGTAGCGTCTAAGAGAGAGAGGGAGAAAGAGGGAGAGAGAGAGAGAACAAAAAAAACCCACGTATATATCCTTATCATAAACATTTCATACAATCATCATAAATAATAAAAAAAAAATTGGTCATCGCACGTAGATAAAAAAACAGACTCTCAAGTCAGCAGCCCGTTGATATCCATGATTGACCGCTGAGGTTGCTCAATCTTGGCTGTCGAAGCGTCATTAGAAGTCGGCACAAATCGTGGCGTGGTGCTGGTATTGTCAATAGGCTGTTTGTAGCCCACCACGTTGAGCTCGGTTTTGCCGTCCCATTGCCAAAACTTGCCTCCGCATTCAAATCCGCCACCATACGACTGATCAAACGACCACCTTCGGCCCATTTTCCCGGCGCTAAACTGTTGAAGGGACCGGGTGGCTTGCAGCACCTCGAGTAATTCCTGGGGCGACTCGGACAGCCGTCGATTCACCTGAACCTTATCGGGGAGCGGCGGGGCCGTGGTGCTGGTGCTGGTGCTAGTGGAGGGGAGTGTGGCTGCGCGCGGCCGCCGCTTCGAGTACCGAGGAGCGTACTCCTCTCCTTCTTCCGACGACGAATTCGACTCAATCACACAGTCTTCATCGGCCAGCTTGGAGGAAGAACGCCGCTCATGATTCGGAGCACGAGCAGCCGGAGAAGAAAAAGAAGAAGAAGAAGAAGAAGAAATAGGATGGGGTTTAAAATCAGCAGAGACAGAAAACGTTGTCGGCGTAGAATCTGACCGCTGCCGCTTTTGCAACCGCTTCTTGTCGATCGGCGACGGCTCGCTCATACTTGCAGCCCGCTTTTTACGTCGCTTGTTGTTGTCAGTGAGCTTGAGCTGCAGCTGGCCAAATCCTGGCTGGCCCGGTTTCAAACAGCTTTCTGGGAAATCCTTGCCGAATATCGGAATCAATGCAAATCGTATGTGATAACAGGTTCGAGACGCCAGCGCTTGGGCTACTGGGAATGGGAGCCATGTACCTTGGATCTTGAGGAACCCGCCTCGAACCCGACGGATTACCGGCTCCAAGTCCGGTGAGTTGTCCACCAGCTTTACAATATCGGCTTTGTTGTTGCCAATCGCCTTCCACAGCCCTGTTAGGTGCACATAGCCTGTGTAATAGTCCCAGATAACCCACTGGTTGTTGACCGAGTACTCAAACACGGTCAAAAAGTTGCGCTCGTCTACTGATGTGGCGTACTTTTTCATTGTAATATCATCCTTCTTGGGGATTAGTTGCTTTTGTTCTTGTGGTATTTCAAGAGCAGGGTCGACTTGTTGAATGGCAAAGTTGATTGCGTACCCGGCCGTTTCTGCTCGGGCATTTCGGAATCGCGAGTGCTTTTGTTGTGGTTGATGATGTGGTTTTTGCGGTGTCACTGGCGGCACATGCCGCTGTGGATGGTGTAGCGTGTGTTGATGTGGTTGTGTTGCATGACGTGGTTGTTGAGGCGATGCCGGGGCTGCTGCTGCTGCTGCTGCTGGAGGTAATGGCGCTTGATACTGAGGGTGATGGTGCATCGAGAGTGACATGGTTTTGCGGGTATACAAAATAACTCTAACAAAAGGTCCAGCTTATAATGAACACTAGAGTAGGTTGAATTGGGGTCCAAGTTTTTTATCCAAAGGGGGTCGTGCCGAGATAAAAAAAGAAAGAAGAAGAAGAAAAGAGCAAAGGAATATATATATATATAAATCCAAAAAAGAGAGCCGGTCGTTGTGGATACAAATCTGTATTTATATACTTTAAACAGTGACGATTATGCACCAGGCCCTCCCGAGGGGCGCGCCAACCGAACCTCGCTAAAGCTACCCCCAAAAACGACAAAAAGTAACTAACATGAAAATAAAAAAAAATAAAAAATAAATATATATATAATGTGCTGTAAAACTTCTAGTAGAGAATGGACGGTTTCGAGACAGGAAAGGACAGGGCAACCATGAAAAATGGAATTTCTTTTTTTCTATACAAGTATCGGACACTTGGACTGGATTTGGAGAGTGGAAAAGAAATTACAGTGGACAAAAAATAATCGTCAGTGCCACCTTTTTTTTTTTTTTTTTTTTTTTTTTGGCGACAAAGTCGAAACTGGAGAGGCCGCAAAATAATATCGCCTGTGGTTTCTTTTGTGGACGGGCCCCGGGGCGCTGAGCAGCAAGCTAAGGCCAAGCCACGCAGTCTGATGCGCGACCCGAAAGGCGAAACTTTCTAAATTATACCCAAGCTACCAAGGTAAACAGTTTACAGTACAGTATTCTTGATACCCAAAATAATAATTTTTTTATATGTTGGATATATAACTTAACTTATGCAAGAGTGCGATTGACTGATGTGATATTATTTGTTCTGCACGGTTCGTGAGCGCTATCATACAGTAGGGGTGGGCCTTGCTTTTTTGTTCTCGTCCAGGCCAGGTCCCCAGGCTGCCTACTGTACTGTACAGTAATCTGGGCACATGTGTGCATACCGCACGTACCAGGACCTCCCAAGGCAGGGAAAGTAAAGCACAAGTTTCAGCGCAATGGCATGCTATATTGAATGGCAGCCGTTGCAAAGTTACAGTAAGATAAGATAAAAAAAAAAAGAATAAAAAGAGAATACCCGCCAGAAAGAAAGAAAAAAAATGACAAGCGTGATGTGTCAATGTTTGACGGCCACCCAAATATGATTCACCCGACGCAAGAATCACGGACCCGACGATCATCCCCGGGGATCGTCACCCTTCCCAATAATCTCAGGACCCAACCTCTCTCTCCTCACCCTCCCTACCCTAATATATATTTTTTTCGAGAAATATTGAGCAAGTTTTGTTACAGTACTGTAAGTTCTGTTCGAGGAAGAGGTACCGGCCGAAGAAGTTGCAGATGCAGATAGGCGCCGCTACTGTACTGTGCTGTATATTGGGGCTCGTATAGCTGTGTACTCTAGAAAGGTTAGATCGAGCCCGCGCGTGCTGTACAGTAGATGGATGCACGCATTGCATTACATAAATAGGTTACATGTGTTGAGCTACGTAACTTGACTTGGTCTGCCGTACTGTAGTATACAGTACAGTACTACACAGTAGTAGACCAATCCTTTGGCCGTTACTTTTTTTTTTGCCCTCCGTTTCTCGGGAGATTGCGTAATCAAGCCCCTGGTTGTTCGAGAAACGACCGTTTGACTCTTGACCGCTTCACTTTAAACGCACTCCACACTTCTGGGTCCCCAAAGGTACCGCCACAAATCCTTATTGATATCATCTTCGGAGGATTAATAAAGATCCTATAAAAGATCATGACAGGCTATAGAGAACAGATGGTGGATAACAAAAAAAAAAAAAATAGATTATAACTGTTGATAGGACTTCGAGGTTGGGCCTCCGAAAAAAAAGCGGAGCACCCTCGCCTCGCTTCGAGGCAGGCAAACATGGCATCCTTTCGCAATGGATTATTATTTGTGGCGATTATCTGAACTTTCTTTTTGCGCGAATTCCCACTAGTATGGTAATTAAATCGCGTGATTATATTACTCGTCATACTGAGCGCTTTCGCCAAACTCTTCACTTAGTACAGTACAGTAGTCCAACCCTCCATCTTTACTTTTCTGCAGCCAGTGTCTAGCTATAAACCTTTAGCGTTGTGAAAAAGTAACGATGCCGCCATACAAAGAAAACTTGGAGGGGGGGACAGGTAGAAAGTCTAGAGTGAGTACAGCAGGTTCTGCTCAAAGGGAGATGCAACCGATCGCGTTTCCATCCCGGTTAATTAATAAGTAACAAAGAGTGCCTAATCATAATCAACCCTAACTCAGGTTAGACAGCGCCCTATACGCAACCAACCGTGGATTGACAGGTTGCAATGGAACGGGATGACTTTTTTTGACTATGAGTGGGAGTGCGCTAGTGCAGTGCACCAATCGTTCCTCGCACATTGGGGGGTTTCCAATTATCGCACACGAGACGAGATACTGCAACGCAGGCCCTCGCCGTCTTGTCTTGTGCACTGTACAGTACTGTACAGTACGGTAACTCTATAGCTTTTTTTTTTTTTTTTTTTTTTTTTTTTCGTATCAACTAAAGTCGGTAGTTTGGACCGAGTTGAGGATACGGTGTATGAGGAATCAGCACACCCGTACCGTACTATAACGTACTGTACAAATGTCTGATAATCAATCGATATGTTTCTACTGTACATTACAGGCGAGGCGAGGCGAGCGAGGGAGGTGAGTGAAATTGATCAATTGATCAATTGTTTGATCGTCGGCGCTTCCGCACTTTTCCCACCACCTGCCTTTTGACTTTTTTATTATTATAATAAATTTTGATAATTACTTTTTTCAAGCTCAACGCGCGAGCCCAGGCAAGTTTCGGCGTGTCAGGCCCCCGATCCCGGTCCCGGTCCCGGCCCCGGCCCTGGAGAGATTTTGCCGTTCTTTGAGTCTCTCCACTTGAAGAGATTGAGATTGGAAGCTTAAAACTTTGGGGAAGCCGCACTATTTTTCTCTTACTCAGTAGCCCAACCGTTGCATTGCGCCCAGAAACAACACTCTGGAAAATTACAGTACAGTACACTTAACAAGTAACACCTGACAGGGGAGACATTGTCGTATTCGATTACGAATATTATTCCATAAACACTTCCACCTCGCCCCCTTCCAAAAGAGACATATTATATTCAAGTTTTCATAATATATTACGCTGAAAAGTGTGGGCTTTTTTTTTTTTGTTTTTTTTTGTTTTTGGCCCCAAATTTAGAAAATTGACCCGCATAAAAATTCGAGAAATATAATAACCCAGGGTGGCTGGGTGTTCCGCGATGGATTATTATTTCCACTGCGTATACACCAGCGGGCCGACTGCTTTCTATAGAACCACAGTACAGTACAATACAGTAACTCAACTATGACTGATTTTGGAACGGCAGCGTTAAAACGAATATCTGAGATCATGGCCAACTGACTTGACATGTCATGTAATTAGTGTACGCACCGGTCCAGATTGGGACAGCGGCGTTTGGATTATTGTACGTGCCGACCCGTTTGTCAAGTACAGTAGCTCAGCAACGGCGCACGTTTTTTTTTTTCCCCTTTTCTCCAAGGTAGGGTTTATGCGCTGCGAGGGATTGACCGATGGCGCTAGTGCAGCCTGTACAGTACAATAACATAATCTCGGCTTTCTCCTTACGTAATAAGTTTGTGGTTGTGGCGAGCTTTTAATTGGGATCAATAATCACCGCCAACAAGTGAGGAAGAGAAAAAAAAAATTAGACGCGTCTCGATTTCTCCCTTCTTTCTTCACATCACATCTGCATTAATCAAAACAAATGAGCACTGCATCCAACAAACGGCCAGACCAGGCCAACACTGGCAACGCTGCTAAACGGACCAAAAGCACAGGCCCCTCGGATTTTGAAAAAGAGCTGTTGGATTTGAAAGACTCGGGTATGTCCAGAAAGAGATATATAAAAAAATAGACGCGCGCTAACTCTCCTCTTTTTTTTTTAATAGCAGAGAATGTTGACCAACAATGGGCTCGACCGTCGGTGGAAGGATGGGACCCAGCATCTAAGGATATCATCTTCCAGCAGATTGACGCGGAAGAGGCATATGAGAATGGGAGCTGTGTGGTGCGGATGTTTGGCGTGTCCGAGGAGGGACACTCGGTGTGTTGTAACGTGACGGATTTTTTGCATTACTTTTATATTCCCGCGCCAGTGGGGTTCCGCAAGGAAAATATCCCCGACTTGGAACGTGCTATTCGACAATCCCATGGCAATGCTTTGGCTCACTTGGAGATTGAAATGAAGGAGAGTTTATGGGGATATAGTGGGTCTGGACCGTCCCCGTTTGTCAAGGTTGTCGCCAGCGACCCGCGATCTATCGCCAAACTACGCGGGTCGTTTGAAAACGGAGGTATTTCCTTCCCTGGGCTGCCACAACAAGCCATGACCACTTTTGACAACGTGCAGTACGTGCTGCGAATGATGATTGACAATAACATCCAAGGCATGTCGTGGATCAAGGCGCCAAAAAACAGCTACAAGATGATCACCCGCGACAAGAAATCACACTGCCAGTTGGAAGTCACCATCCGGTATAACGACCTGGTTGCCATGCCATCAGAGGGTGAATACTTGAAGGTTGGCCCGCTGCGAGTGTTGAGCTTTGATATTGAGTGTGCGGGGCGCAAGGGGATTTTCCCCGAGGCCAAGATTGACCCGGTTATTCAAATCGCCAATGTGATTCAGCGGCAGGGCGAGTCCAAACCGTTTATCCGCAATGTATTTACTGTTGGGTCGTGTGAACCAATCATTGGGTCGCAAATCTTTTCATTCCAGGATGAGAAGGAAATGCTGCGGAAATGGCGCGATTTTATCGTTGAAGCAGACCCGGACGTGATTATCGGGTATAATACCGCGAATTTTGACATTCCCTATCTTTTGGACCGAGCCCGAGCGTTAGGCGTGAATGATTTCCCATTCTTTGGCCGGTTGAGTCGAGAAAAACAGGTGATTAAAGACTCGACGTTTAGTTCCAAGGCGTATGGTACGCGAGAGTCCAAGGTGGTTAATATTGACGGGCGGATCCAAGTGGACATGCTGCAGTTTATCCAGCGAGAGTACAAGCTGCGAAGTTACACGCTAAACGCAGTGTCGGCCAACTTTTTGAACGAGCAAAAAGAAGACGTGCATCACTCAATCATCACCGAGCTTCAAAACGGTAACGCAGAGAGTCGGCGGCGGTTAGCAGTGTACTGTCTAAAAGACGCGTACTTACCGCTGCGGCTAATGGACAAGCTAATGACACTGATTAATTACACGGAAATGGCGCGTGTTACTGGTGTGCCATTCTCATACCTGCTATCCCGGGGCCAACAAATCAAGGTAATTTCGCAACTATTCCGAAAATCCCTGGAGGTTGGGTACGTGATTCCCAACATGAAATCAGAGGGGTCGTCTGACGAGCAGTATGAAGGTGCCACGGTTATCGAACCAGTCCGGGGTTACTACGACACGCCAATTGCCACGCTTGACTTCTCGTCGCTATACCCGAGTATCATGATGGCGCATAATCTGTGCTACACCACGCTAATTGACAAGAGCACGGTTGACCGGCTAAAACTGGTGCGGGACGAGGACTACATCTTGACCCCAAACGGGGACTTGTTTGTGAAGCAAAACAAACGAAAGGGGTTGTTGCCGGTGATTCTGGACGAACTGCTTAGTGCGCGGAAACGGGCCAAGGCTGATTTGAAAAAAGAGACTGACCCGTTCAAAAGGGCGGTACTAGACGGTCGTCAATTGGCCTTGAAAATCAGTGCCAACTCGGTGTACGGGTTCACGGGTGCCACGATTGGCAAGCTACCGTGTTTGGCAATTTCATCCAGTGTCACCTCGTTTGGGCGGACAATGATTGAAGCGACCAAGCAAAAAGTGGAAGAGGATTACACGGTGGCTAACGGGTACAGTCATGACTCTAAAGTAGTGTATGGCGATACGGACTCGGTTATGGTAAAGTTTGGGCCAGGCGATTTGGCAGAGTGCATGAGACTCGGGGAGGAAGCTGCTGGACGAGTGTCTGAAATTTTCCAAAACCCAATCAAGCTCGAGTTTGAAAAAGTTTATTTCCCGTACTTGCTGATCAACAAGAAGCGGTACGCGGGTCTGTACTGGACCAATCCGAATAATTATGACAAGATGGACACAAAGGGGATTGAGACAGTCCGGCGGGATAATTGCCGGTTGGTGCAGAACGTTATTGAGACAGTACTGTGCAAGATTTTGATGGACCAGGATATTGCCGGTGCGCAAGAATACGTCAAGGACATGATTCGAGATTTGCTTCAAAACCGAGTGGACATGTCGCAATTAGTGATCACCAAGCAATTGTCAAAGGACTATGTGGGCAAACAGGCCCACGTTGAGCTAGCTGAGCGGATGCGGAAGCGGGATGCAGGTTCGGCGCCAACTTTGGGTGACCGAGTGGCCTACGTTATCATCAAGGCGTCTAGTGGGGCCAAAAATTATGAAAAATCCGAAGACCCATTTTATGTGTTGGAGAATAATATTCCCATTGACACAAAGTATTACTTGGAAAATCAACTGTCTAAGCCATTACAGCGAATCTTTGATCCGATCTTGGGGGAGAAGCAGGCCAAACAGCTGCTTACCGGTGACCACACGCGGTCAATTAGCGTGGCGGCGCCGACTACAGGTGGGTTAATGAAGTTTACTGTAAAAAAAGAACAATGCAAAAACTGCAAGCGGGTGCTCAAGGGTAAATACGCCAAGGCTGCAGTATGTGAAAACTGCAGCGACAAGGCCGAGGAGCTCTATTTTGGGACCCTTTCCAAGGTGAACCAGCTCGAGCAAAAGTTTGCCCGGCTCTGGACTCAATGCCAGCGGTGCCAAGGCTCGCTGCACCAGGACGTGATTTGCACCTCCAAGGACTGTCCAATTTTTTATATGCGGAAAAAGGCACAAAAGGATTTGCAGAGTAGTGTTGTGGAGTTGGAAAAGTTTGACCATACAGTCTGGTAAACCTTTTCAATTATTATTATATTATTATTATTATTATTATTTGTTTGTTAATAATAATACCTTAGGTTTTTAGTAACTGGGGGGCTGTGGGTAATCCTGTACATCTAAATAAAAATCAATAAAAGTTAATAAAAATCAATAAAAAATCTTGTTCGCTTCTTTAGATATACCCGGTTTTTTATAAAGTTTGATAATGTACAACACACAGGGAGAGTGAATAAATAAACTTTGCGCGGAAAAGATAAACTAGGCAAGATGCGCAACTCAGTCCCAGAATGAGAGACCCTCCTGCAGGTGCTGTGCGAGGTGAATCTAGAAACTAGCCATCTGGTATACTATACACCACTTAAAAAAAACTTTACCAGTTGCCAGTCTTGGGTTTACCGATGAAATCGGAGGTTGGGCTGAGTTTGATTAAAAATAGTCGCGGGTGGCGCGATGAGAAAAAAAAAAAAAACCTGATGATGACGATGGACCAGTTGATGATCCGGTCTTTCTTTTCTCTGGGTGGAATAACCCTCCATATATAAAAAGGTTCATCCCCTCCCTTTTCCCTTTCACTAAATAGATTTATTTATTTATTTGCCAAATGAAGTTTCAGCTTATTTTGGCCCTAACGGTGCCGATCTTGCGATCGGCGATGGCATCCGGCGCCGGAAATGTTGTACCGGTTGTGGTTGAGGTGGACTCGAACAATAAACCAGTCGCGAGCCACACTCTAAGAAGGTCAGGAGCATCACCGGCAGTACACAAGAATGATGTGGAGCCGGTGAACTGGGATATCCAGAGTATTGTGCAGCAGCAACCAGCTGAGATTGTCCAGACTGTGGCGGCGCCAGATCCTGCAGCATTGCAACCACTGAACGCACCCCCAGGGATTCAGGTGTTTACTTCGTTGCTCCAGGAACCCACCACCAGCACGAGGGTTGTGAAAAACGCGAGAATGGCGACCATTGGGTTATCAGCAGCAATGTCATTTGCTCCTCCCGCGACTATTGCCAGTACAAGCACTAGCACCATTAGCACATCAGGCGCCGCGCCGTCTGCCAAACAAACTGGCGGTGGTGATGATGATGGTAATGACGGGGATATTTGTTCGTCACTAGGCAAGTGGGCGGATACAGGCATGCAGGTGCTGATTGATACTTGGTACAACCACGATGACGGGCTTTTCCACAATGGGAACGCATTGTGGTGGAATAGTGCGAACATGATCACGACCCTGGCGCACTATATTGCTGTCCGGCCCGAACAAGCTGCCCAGTATTCTGGGATTTTTGGCGAAACGTTTGAAAAGGCCCAGGCGTGGCATTTGAATGGAGGGAATACCGGCAGGGCAAACTATCAGACCGCGCAGGCGAATGGGTTTACAAACGGGTATTATGACGACTCTGGGTGGTGGGGGTTGGCGTGGGTGGATGCGTTTGACGCTACCGGCGACCATCGCTTTTTGGAGGCTGCGCAATACATTTTCAAGAACATGACTGGGTCGTGGAGCGACACCAAGTGCGGCGGCGGTGCAGCAGGGTGGGGCATTAAGGAAAAGAATTACAAGAATGCCGTTACCAATGAACTGTTTATGACGCTGGGCACGTCGCTGGCCAGCCGAGGTTCAGGCGGTGATGAGAACTATGCAGACTGGGCGTCAAAGGCGGCCAACTGGCTCGTGGACGGGTCGAATTTAATCAACTCTGACGGGTTGGTTTATGACGGGGTGAATGGCGATACCTGCGACCTGCACAAGAATGTGTATACTTATAACCAAGGGATTCTTTTGACTGGGCTGACTGGGGTGGGCGGGTTTGATGATGTGGCGGCAAAAGCTGCAACTGCGGCGGTTACTCGGCTGGTTGACGGGGATGGGATTTTGCACGAGAGTTGCGAGAGGCAGGGGTGCCATGGCGATGGGGCTCAATTCAAGGGTGTGTTTGCCCGTCACTTGGCGCAGTTTCAAACCGGCAATGACCAGTACAAGCAGTTTTTGATCAAGAATGCAAAGTCTGTGTGGCACAATGCCAGAAACTCGAATAACCAGTTTGGTGCAGTGTGGTCTGGTCCGGCTTCTGATAACACTGGCCCAGTGCCGCACTCTAGCGCGTTGGATGTTATCATTGGAGCATATAGAGCAGCATGTCAATAATAAAAACTAAAAAAAAAAAAACATCATATATAGTGAATTAACGAATTAAATACTCGCGGAAATCGCTTTTATAAATATCTTGCAAACTCTGCACGTCTTTTAGCACCAAGCGACAACACACGTGGGAAATGAACTTGCGGTACCGTTTCAGCCACTCACCGCCACAATTAGTCTCGTTGTATTGCTGCTGCACTGCTTCTAGTGCATTAGCCAGCGACGCCAGCGCGCTCAAATAATGGTCCAGAGTGATCATGCTCATTGCCGAAAACAACTCCTGCGGTTGGTCGGCAGCCGGCATTGGGCTGCTAATCTCCGACGCCACAGTGGACTTTTTGCGCAACCGTTTGAACATTGACGACGTTGGCACGTGCTGCGTCGAGCCGTGCCGTGATGATGGCTGGCTCGACTGTGGCGAAGAAAACATTGGGCTGATTGGGGTGGTCATTCCAGATGACGACGATTGGCTGTTGGTGGATGTGCGCCGCGGCGGCGACAATGACCCCCGATTGCCATTACCACCAATATTTTCATTCAGCGGCGAAATGAACGCAGAGTGGAACGCCTGTTCCAGCTGTTCCAGCTGCTTGTCCAACTGCGCCAGATTAGTTTGATGCGCGTGTTCAGCGCCAACCTTTGTCAGGTCGTTGAGACATTTCAGCCGCGAGTGGAGCAGCTTTGGAGAAATAGTGTCCACCTGCCACAACTCGCTCGGGATATACAACCGGTCAGTCAAATACGCACCGCCTGGGTTTGACTTTGACGCCAGCAGTTGGCGCAAAAACCATTGACCTATTTTGGTAGGGTCGGTTGGCCAGTGCGCCGGCACCGCCTGGCTAGACTTTGAGTTTAAAAACCCATCAAACGTGGCTGCCAGCAGCTGCGTGGTGGATGGAGTGGGCGGCATGCTGAACCCTTCCTTTGTCGGCGATGTGTTGCTTGCGGCTGCTGTAGAATGAAGGCTTAAAGTGGACAGCCGCAGCGTAGCAGCGCTTTTCCGCCGTAGTGACAACCCCTTACCACTCGACACACTCCGTTGCTTGGCAGAGTGGCTCTTTGCACCTTCCAAGTCGCTATGCATTCGGTTCAGTTTTTTGGGTGGTGAAATAGGCGAAACAGGCGAAATGGGTCCGCTCGCTAACGAAATGGTGGAATCGTTCGTAGGCATTTTACTAAGCACCGGAGCTCCAATCTGCGCCTTGTTGATGTTGGACATGGACCGCTTTTGTTGATGCACGTCATGCCATCTCTGCTCAGCAAACAATGGCTGTTTCAGTGCCGGTCGCGCCGCCACTGATTTTGATGCCGACTCGAGTAAAGGCTCCGGTACTTTACTCTTTGGGTCCTCAGGGTCCAGTTCGGTAGTATGCGCGTCGCCATACGAGCTAACCGTGGACCGAGAAGTCCGCCGGTGACTGTTACTGGACCCTAGTGATGGCCCTAGTGACGGCGGGTTCGAATGGTGGTCGTAGACCAACTCCTCGTCCATCATTTGCTCAAATCCAGCGCTGCTACTAGTCTTGGTGAGCCGTTTCGTTTCCTCCTTTTGCCGCTCCATCGCTAGCAAATCTCGGATATCGTTTTCAAACGCGTCGAGCACGGACTGCCGGCTCATCATGTCTTTTTCGTAAATGCTATTCACCTGGTTGCGCATTCGTGGGGTCGCCGCAGCGGTAACCACATGTCCACCACCCAGCTTTAGCGGTTCATGATCGCGATTCAGCGTCGACTGGTCAAGTGGGAACTGAGCCAGTGATGTTGACGACGACGATGCTGCGTTAGTGGTCGTCATATTCCGCGGTGGTACAATAGTCGGGGTTCGTTCTTCGTCTTCTTCTTCTTCCTCGTCTTCTTCAACTATCGAAGTATCAACAGTGTCTACCGATTCCAAATCTTCCTCCTTGTCGTTGCCAAACGCACTCTCGTTTTGACTGGGCAGCTCGGGGGTTGGTATCGATGGCAGTGGTTTCGGGGTCGAGTAATAATCTGGGTTCAGGTCGAAACTGCTCAGGCTCGAGTCACTGTCAAAGCTTTTCAAATCACTCTTCACGCTAGACAATGAAGAGGAAGTGGATAGAGTTTTGTTATTGAGACCCTTGTTGTTGTTGTTGTTGTTGTTATTATTATTAGCGTGGCTTCTGGAATTTGACAGATTCGAAATAGGAGGCGCCAAATGACCAGCAGGGGCTAGTGATATTATTGTAGTCTCCCTGTTGTTGCTACTGTTGCTGCCGCCGCCTGGACTAGTCGTGGTGGTAATGGAAGCAGGCGAATTCCTTCCATATTCGATACCAAGACCGAACCCCTTAACGTCATTGTCCTTATTAATGTTTGTAATTTTGCCATCGCCGTCCTTCGTGCTGCTAGTGTTTTTGACGGGTTTAAGGTTTGTATTCGCGTGATGTGCCGATCCGTCCTCGATTTCGCCGGATAGCCGCCGCCGCCGCCCCACACCACTATCGCCAGATTCCGGTTGCTCGCCTTCCCCTGACTTGTCGTCTGAAGTCAAATTGGCCATTTCCCGGCTGATGGCAGGAATCGACTTGATTGGTGTCGAAGAAACTCGTTTTATAGATCGCGGTGTGCCGTTGGTGCTTCCACCACCATCCACTGCATTCTCGCCAAAATTCAGACTCCGTTGTCTTAGTTTTCCAACAGGAGGTCGCTAAAAAAGTAAATGATTAGAGTTTTTGCTCACCAAGTAGGAAAAAAAAAAAAAAAAAAAAGAAAGGGTTTAACATACCTTGTAAGTGTTTAGCAAGGGTGAAGAGTTGGGGCTGCCGGTGCCAGTTGAGGTATTTGATGGAGTGGGCGACGAAGCCTCGTCGGTCATTTGAAAAAATGGCGATTTCATCACCAGCCCGCGTCGGCTCAGCTCATTAAGTGTCCGGAGTTCCGCATTATACCGCGAATTGCTGCTGCTATTGCCGCTGCTCGACCCGCTGCCACTGCTATTGCCATCAAACTCAAATGTCGAGCATGATGAGCGCGACGAAACTGATCGCGGTGAGGACGTTGTCATTTTGCTGTTTTATCCTCTCCCCCCCTCAAGGCGTGTACAGTAAAAAATATTATTTGCCCGTGTTTTTCTTTCCTTCAAATTCCGGATCCAGGACTGTACATAAGCAGAATGCGGTCGTGTTGGTCCGCGGTTGACACCCTTTGGAATGTTAAACCTCGACGGAAAGTTAGATTAGGGTTCGTGTTAGAAAAAAAAAGCAGTTTGGAGTAGTAAGAAAGAGAAAAAGGAGAGTCCTAGACGAGGGTGACAATCTGTGGATAGAAAAAAAAATTTTATGGGGCTAAAATTAACGTCAGCGCAGTAAGCTTTCATAAGGAGCGCTAGCAATTGTATTAGATACTTGGTGCATTGCATGGTTTTGCATTTTGTTTTTTTGCATTTCTTGGGGGGCGAGCGAGCGTGCCAGTTCATTTTTTGTGCATAGTTTACGCATGTTTTAAATCCGATAGGCCTAGACACGTAAAAAAGAAACGAAAGGGCTACATTTACAGTACAGTACTGGCAACACAGTTACTGGAGAGAGGGAGGTAAAGACTGAATTCGTGTGACAAAACCCTGGATATAATCTGATTAGCGGTGGAGGGACAGGGGTGTATTATCAAAAAACCCTTGACATACGATCCCTACCTAACCCCCCAAAATTATTATTTTGTAGGTAACAAAAAAAATCAACAGGGGTTTGGAACATTTTACCTCCGATCTGGTGCGATCTAGTGCGATCTGGTGCGATCTGGTGCGATCTGGTGCGAGGCTCGCCGGATCGGGGGCGAGATCCCACTCACTAAAAAAAAAATAAAAAAAAAAAAATTCGCCCGGCCCCGATCTGAGCGCGCCTAGCCAATGACAACGTGACATGTTTTTTTTTTCTTCCTTTATTTTCTCAACGACCTTGAGTTCCAAATGACAAGGCGCAACTAATTATACATGAAACAGACATATCTTTCGCAGGGTGCAGACAGTCGAGAAACTTAGCGATCGTCAGCTTCGTCAAGAGAATCCTCGATAAACTCTGTCGAGTCATCCCAATGCGCAACTACCAGTTGATAGACACCGTTGGTAGCAATGCTTTCTGCACTTGCATCGCCTCGCAGCACGTGACCGAACCGTTTGCGCGGCTTCTTGTTATTGCTCGATTCGTAGACTGGATGATTATCCGCCAAGAAAACTACCGAAGTTTTGTAAAACCAATCGATAGTATAGTCGTCAACCACTGGTTGGATAGGTTTCAACGGGTGTGACCCAACAAATGATAAGATTGCCTTGGTGCGGCTTTTGATCGCCCGTGGCTGTTGTCCAGCCAAATGCACAATCCCTTGATACGCCTTGCCCAACCCTACAAACACAATTCGGTTCGAGTCGAAATATTCCGCGTACTGATCCCAAATATACATGCACAAGTCATCAGACGAGGACTCTGGTGGCACGCAAACGTCAATCACCCCAAATTTTTTGCCTAGCCCAAACTCTACAAACCGCTCAGCGGGATCGACAAGCTTGGACTTTGTAGCGTTAATCGAGCCCAGAACCGGGTCGGTCGATCCCCACACTTCCGGAGTATCGTGTACAATAAACAGAATGGTCTCGGCAGAGTGGATATCCGGAGTGGCCATGACCTGGTTCTCGATCGTAGAGTGCTTTAGCATGGGCAGTTCCACTAAACCCAGAGTGTTTAGACGGTGAGATTGATACTGACGCACCACATTTGCCAGTTCCGCACAATCCTTTTCTACAAGCTTTGGCGCAATAGCATTGTATGCAGGCCGCAGCGCTTTCCAGTAGTTTGAGTGTACACGCAACACGGCCTCCACATCCCGAATCGCCGCTTCACTAGGCAGTCGCTGTTTCACCATCCCCGGCGGATCGCCAAGCAAAGTCTTTGTAACTGCTAGAGCGCTAATTGAGATGGAGTTTAGGTTGTAACCGCCTTCCAGCGCCACTGCTACTTTCCCATTAGCCAGTTGCATCAACATGGATGTCATTTGCGCGTACCCATCGGGTGACACAAAATAACCTCCAATATGATCTTCAGCAGCAGCATCAAACCCCGATGAGATGATTACCAAATCTGGGTCAAATTCGTACGCGACTGGCATGACGCATTTTTGAAAAGCGTATAGATAGTCGCCGTCACCCATGCCAGCACTGGACCAGGCAATGTTTACAGAGTACCCAGCCCCCGGGCCATCCCCTACTACAGAATGCGAGCCAAACGGACCCCCTGGGTAAAACTGCCCGTTTTCATAGCGATGGAGGGAAATGTACAAAACGCGTGGGTCGTCAAGAAACGCCCGCTGGGTACCGTTACCGTGATGCACATCCCAGTCTAGAATTAAAATCCGTCGTACCTGTTCCGGGTACGTTTTTAGCATAACCTTGGACGCCACAGCGACATTGGAAAACAGACAAAACCCGCCGGGGGCGTGGGGCTCGGCGTGGTGGCCGGGCGGGCGAACCACCGCGATACCATTCTTGATCCGGTTTTCAACAACCGCTTTACACACTTCAATAGTACCTCCACATGATAATCGCGCCGCCATTAGCGAATCGTTACTTAGATAAATAGAATCGCCCTTGTCGGTCTCCTGTATCAGTTCCTCACGCGTCATGCTGGCGGTGGACGAGATGAACTCTAAATGCTTTTCAGTGTGGACCAGCAGCACCTCCTCGTCCGTGCACTCCCGAACCGGGACCTTTTCCATCAGCGGGCCTAGTTCATCACAGCCTTGTAGAGTGGGGTCCTGGATCAGCCCTGCCTCGGCAATAGCCTTGTATATCCGGTATATTCGGCGGGGATCTTCAGGATGCGGATCGACATAGTCGTGCGACGAGGTGACAATTTTACAATGGTATCGCATCCGCACGTCGTAGCAAATACCCGATTTTAGTTTGTAGAAGGATAGCTGGGGGTTGATATTCGCCGATAATACGTCTTCTTGGTTAATGGCGCTTAGCATGTCGTCCTCATCGCGCTTACGTTTTAGCGCGTTTGTATCGTCTAGCTGCGGAATGCTACTACCACCATCACCATCACCATTGCTGCTACCATCACCGTCCAGCTCCATCCGCTCGATAAGAGAGGTAGGGTTGACCAACGGTTTAGTCTCAAAGTCGGCCATGGTGGTCATTGTGTGAGAAGTATGTGGAGGGGAGGGAGGAGGGAGGAGAAGAAGAAAAAAGTGAGAGTGGTAAAACAAAGCGCGGTCCCAATTAAAAAAATAAAAAAAATAAAAAAAACAACGAAAAAAAAAAAAAAAAAAGATCCTCCAAACTCGTTGCCTGTCATTCTGTCAATTTTGAGTGAGGTGAGCGCTACTCTAATAAAAAAAAATGTCCAAACCAAAGTTTCATATAGAGCTCAAGATACGCGAGCTGACCAATATCCCACAAAACACTGGCAATTGCTATATAAAGTGGTACCTGAAAGACTCTGCCAAACCCGACGCTCGCGGTAGAACGGGACTGGAACCGATCAAGGATCACCGAGCAAGCTGGCAGTATGAGGGTGAAACGACTACAAGGATTGGTATAGACCGCGAACGCTATCTCCGCCATAGCTGGATTGTATTTGATGTGGTATGGGAGCATGGGAATGGCAAAATGTCGCTGGGCAAAGTGGAGCTCAACCTTGCGGAGTATGTGAACCGAGATAATGACATGAACCGTTACTTGTTAAAAGACTCCAAGATTAATAGTATTTTGAGCGTGGTGATCAAGCTGAGGCAGGCCAAGGGATCGACTGATTATACCGTGCCTCAGTTTACCAGCCCGCAGCTGTTTGGCGATATTACTGGAGTGATGGATGAGCACGAAGTCCGAGCGTCGCGGCGTCAAGAAGGATCCATCTTGTCCAACCGCAAAAAGTTTCTGATCCATTGGGACCCCAAACCAGGTGATCTAACCCCCGAGGCGTGTATTGAGGATATTTTCAACGGCGGCGATGGATTTGGCGAGCATCGTGGCGTGTTGCCTGGGTTGCAAACCTTGGGGATTGACGACGATGATGAGTATTTTTTGGATCTTGACGAGTCGGATGACGATGATACGAATAGCGGCGTTGTCGGATCTTCGGCTCCCAACGCCAGCAATACGCCCACCAAGCAGCCGAGTAACACCCACAATAAATCAAAACCAAAATCCCAGCAGCCAGCGCCCACTACTTCTACTTCTAGCACTACACAACAACAGCAGCAGCAGCAGCAGCCGTCCACCGCCGCCGCCACGTCTAAACAAAAAACGCCGTCTACTTCGTCCTCACAACAAAACATCCAGCCGTCAAACAGCGATTTTTTGAACAATAAACCTGGGGTCAAGCTGCTGCTTGAGGAGGAAGAATTCGAGAGTTTTACGTCGTGGACAATCGACACCAACAAGTTGGACTAAAGAAGGAGAAAAAATTTTTTTTTTTTTTTTTTTTTTTTGTAAAACACAATGAGCGCCAACTTTTGGGATTCGAGCCAGCGGATGCATTGGCAGTTTAGCAAAAAGCGGTTCGAGCAGGCTAGGGAACGGGTTGCTCAGAATGAACGGGCTATGGGGGTGACTGGGGATAACAAGTTGAGTGCGTTTGACCCTCACGTTAAACTGTTTATCCACGGGCTGATTCAGTTTTTGGGCCGACAATTGAACACCAGACAACGGGTGATGGCCACTGCTGAGCTGTATGCATCGCGGTTTTTTACCAAAGTGTCGATTCATGAGGTTAATTTGTACGTTTTGGTGGCCACTTGTGTCTACGTGGCTTGCAAGTCTGAGGAGTGTCCGGTACATATTCGCACCATCACCACTGAAGCCCGGACGCTCTGGCCCGAGTACATGACTCACGACGCGACCAAAATCGCCGAATGCGAGTTTTATTTGATTGAAGAGCTGGAGACTTTTTTGATTGTGCATCATCCGTATAAATCACTGCATGAGCT
The DNA here is from genome assembly GCA_946409495.1 of Blastobotrys aristatus. NCBI lineage: Eukaryota > Fungi > Ascomycota > Dipodascomycetes > Dipodascales > Trichomonascaceae > Blastobotrys > Blastobotrys aristatus. The sequence continues at coordinate 1,285,616 of OX291663.1, read as the reverse complement.
GTCACAAAGCATGACCGAGTCAAACGCCCAACTTACGCTAAACCCTGAGGAATTGCAGACGTCGTGGTCAATGATCAATGATTCGTACGCTACAAACGTGCTATTGTTGTACCCACCGCATGTGGTGGCAACTGCTTGTGTCTATGTGACGGTTGTGCTGAAATCCCCTCAGGTTCGGCCGCCAAGACCACCCGACAAAATCAAGGCCCGGATTGAGCTATTGTCAAAGTTTCTTGCCGACTCGGGCATCAACCTTGTGCAAGTTACGGATTGTATTCAGGAAATGATTTCTCTATATGCAAGGTGGGAGACGTATGACGAGCAAACCCAACGGGCTAGGTTTGCCGAGCAGATTCTCAACAGCGGGACAGCCACTAATACTACTACTAACGGTACAAAAAAGACGTAAAATACATGGTCCTAGTCATACCCGAGCTGTTTTTCGATTTGGGCACACACTGCGTGGATTGTGCTAGGTTTCACCGCGCACAACCTGGCCGCGGTTTGGTATAGAGTAGTGATCAACTCGGTGGTTTTATCCTCGCCGGGATTTGCCATCCAATACTCTTGGCCGGGTTTGGCAAGATCTCGATGGTCTGGTAAAACTTCAGTGGTTGAGCGATGAACATACTGGTAAATCTCGCCAACCGTGCTAGGAATGGGTTTTGCCACGGGGGTTGGCGACCCAACCACATTATCATCCATCGAGGCGCCGCCAGCGGTTTGCCCTTGTACAGCAGCAACAACACTCCCATCATTAGAATAATGCCCCATGGGGAATAGATCATATAACCGCTTGGTGGCCATTGATGCGTCACTATCCCGTTTGTGAATAAAATTCTGTTCAAACCAGCCTAGATATCGCTCCACTTTGTCTTTATCCCAAAACAGCACATCGCGTTCGTCAGCCTCGCTCAACGACTCGTCTTGCACCCACACTTTCTGCAGCATGTTGTTCCATACCTGCCAGTCAACCGGAAACATAGCCGCTGAATCATCCTCGGCTACTCGTTCCCGGTTATCCAGCCCAAAGCAGATCCGAACTGCAACCACTGTTGCGCATACCAGCTTCACCTCTGGCGTTACATACTTTAGCTTGATCTTGGTGTAGAAAGGCGTCGACGATGACGATTGGACTGGAAGCATCATGTCGATATTCAGCTTGGTGGTTAGTAGCTGGGTTGCATAGTAAACTTCTGGGGGTAGGAACAAGTCGTGGATTATTTTAAACAACAGCGGTGGTTGGGGCTGTGGGGGGAAAGTTAGCCCGTTTGCCGAGTTGAACTCGTACAAAAGCGCCATTAGCTCCGAGTGTAGCTGACCCTCTAGCGGCGGGTTTTTGGGGGTAAATGCGTGGATATAGTAGATTGGTAGCCGTTTGCGCATCTCCTCGGGTAGATACTGCATGGCGTTCATGTACGGCATTTCGTACCGGTAGATCCACCGGTTGAAATCATACAGGTAGATTGGCAACCGTAGCAACACACAGGCGAGATACACCAGCAGGATTGTGTGTGGAAGTTTCACCCTATCCTGATTAATCCGCTGTGCTTCCGACTCTGCCTCTCCCACTCCCTCATTTTTATCGCCTTCGTCATTGTCGTCGTCGCTTTCATCATCGCGACGTTTCACCTTTGGGCCCATAAAATCCCGGTTATACTCAACATGTGAGTAGGCAACTTTAGAAAACCGGGTGTGGTTCACATACATTCCAAACAGCTCCTTGACCACGCGTTCAAACTTGTCGCCATCCGCTACAACCCGACTAGACTGGACGATCCACTCGACTTGTGTCCGTAGCAACACCTGCAAACACTGCATGAACAGGGCCATCCCTACTTTACCGTAAAATTGCATATCCGAATCTGCTGTGAGCGTGGATTGCAACTCCGTCTGTGCGGCTCGTAGCATCCGACGCCCGGTTGGTCCAGCATAATCGTCTTCATCCTCGCCAACTTCATAATCGCCTACTAGTACATGGCCATTTCTGCACACGCGTTGCCCGTCCACTAGTTGATAATACCGTGATTTGCAGTTGTCTACGCCACACCTCGGGCCTCGTTTGTACACTGCAGACATGCTTTCTATCTCTCGCTGAACATTCCTATACTGAATCTAACTATCGAGAGCGCGGCAGGTGGGTTCTGAAATTTTTTTTGTGTGTCTGTCTATAGCTTTTTGCGCGAGCGCGCGCGCCCACCCTCCACCCGGCCCACTTTAACAACAAATGAGCCATGTTTGCTCTCCGAAATTTTTTTTTTTTTTTTTTTAATACGGCATATCACACTAGTTTGCTGCTCTGCGCTTCGCATTAATGATTGATGTAACAAGATGTACTGTACTGTAGTACTGTAGACCCGTTGGTTTTGAATTTTTCTACAGTACCCCGCCGACCGCCCTCCCCCGCTAGCTGCAGCAGGAAAAATATCGGACTGGCCGGGTTCAAAAGAAAGAGTCCAGGCCCTTTGTACATGCCCTGTTGGAAGCTTAGGAAGGGAAACAGGAAGAAAAAATGGCCAAGTCACAAGGGGCCCATCTGCCAAAAAGAAAGTCAAATCGTCAAGGTCAGTGAGTTAAGAGTGGAGGCACTTTAGAGAGATAAGAAAGAGGGGACAAAAGAAAATCTCACGATTTCGTTTTCAGAGCGCAAAAAGGTGGAGGGCGCAAAGGTGGAGGGTAGAGAGTGGCGTTTGTCTCTCTTTTTGAATACGGCGCAAAAATATAAGTATGTACTGTAACAAGTCAATTATGGGGGAGGGGCCCGCAAACTTTCTAGTTTTTACCATGCTATACCTGGAGGTTATATAAAGAGCATGAAGTGCCCTCTCCCTTTCTTTCTCTTTCTTGCAGCTCTATAAAGTTACTCCAAAAAACGCACGATCATAATCACAAGCAAAAGCACAAGCATGAACAAGACATACCGACTAATATTCAAGCATAAAGTTAGCCCGCTCACCTACCACCAGGTATCGTTCGAGGCCAAAAAAATGGGCGTGTGCCTGTGCTACGACGGGTGCACGGACATTATGTTCGCCGCTGATCCCAAAATCGCTGCGTATTTCCGCAACATTGAGGGTGTGGAGAGCGTCGACCTGATGACCGTCTGATAATAATTATCCCTCGTGAAACAAAAAAAAGAAGGATCGGTTGTGCTTATCTTCGAGACCTCCTCTTTTTTAAACAGGTTTTCGATTTCAAGCTTACCATGATGGCCTAATTTTTTTCTGTCCATGTTTCGTCTCGGGAAGCTGTTTGACTGACCTGCGCGCGCGCGCGCACCCAGAACCCTTAACCCACTGATCACTTATCACTTATCATCGCTGGTATCGGAAAATGGCCATTTGCATATTTTCTACCCGCCTATTCTTGTGCTGGGAGTTACGTTACGCCTGGAATTGCGGGGCCTCCTTTAATACCCTCATACCCCCAGTTTAGTTGGCTCCTGGAAAACTAGCCAGGTTCCAGCGCGCCAACAACGTCATAATTCATACTAATTCAAATAATAAAAATAAAATAATCACCAGCCGTCCCCCACAGCATCGCAACCGCGCTCGTTTTCCCTGGACGATCGTTTGTTTCATCGATCCCCCAAGTGGTCAAGCGAGTAGCCGACCAGCAGCAAGGGTCAGGGTTTCCGTATACGTCACCAGTTGCAATATTTAAACCAACTAGTGCGTGTGAGTGTCTGCCATCATACGTATATAAAGGGTCTGATTTCCAAAGTTTCTTGACTTTTAAAAAATTAGAACCAATATTCAAAACTATACACCAATTGTTTAATGTTTAATAACGACGTTATGCTGCTACTACGTCGGACACCAAGCATGCCGCGGCGCCTGATGAAGCGGCGCAAGAGCAATTTGCAGCGCTACCAGATTGTGTTTCGCCAGTTTGCCGACGATATTACGTATCGATCCGTCAAGGCGCTGATATCCGAGCACAAAGCGTCGTTACTGCTGGACGGGCGACGCGATATGATTTTGCTGGGTGACGAGCAAGCAGCGGCAGCGATTAGTGGGGTTGGCGGCGTGTCCATGGTCCACCCGATCCCATAGGCCCCCCTGTGTATATCCAACTCGCCCCGTATTGATATTTATTACTGTACTACTAGCCGAATAATAATGTTTATTTCCTATTTATCATCCAGTTGGTTCTTTTAAATTTGTTGTAACGCGTACCAGATTTCTAATGTCACGTAAAGCAACCCCTTTTAAGAATGAATTCTCGTATCATGTCACATGTGCATGTGACAACCACAAGGGTGGGTTTATTTCAAATTCCGGTCAGACCAACCGCCAAAATCGCAGCGCTGCAAACTATCGAAAAATGACTACTAAAGATGGAGTTGAGAGCCCTAGTTGTAAACATTCCCAGTTAGTTCAAATCCAGTTGTGTGTAATTTTAAAGCGCGCGGGCGCATTAGGCGCCCACAGGAAAGTGCTTTTTCTTTCTTTCTTCAGTAGTGTAGTTGTGCTATACTGTAAGGGCCAGGAGGCCTGGCGTGCGCGCGCCGCTCTTTGAAATTTCTCGAGTTTTCTTTACCCTTTTTTTGTGAAAAAGATCAGCTTTCCAACCCAGACCACACTTTACGCGCAATCGGAGGTTACCGGCGCTTGTCCATTTTTCATTTTTTTTTTGCATCCCACACTGGCACCTGCATTGATTTGATTGCACAGTCAAAGCTTGTTTAATGTCTTCTTCTATTTTACTGTATATAAATTACTGTAAACTCAATACAAACCGTAAATTTAGGATTTAAATCACTCCCAATAACAGTTTGAACCGAAATTTAACGCGTTAAAATTTGGCGCCAGATCGGTTCAAAACCGGGATTTTTCCATTCCCCACGGAACCCCGTAGCGGCCGAAGAAAAAGAAAAAACAACCATAGACCCGGCCTCTGAGTTTCGCAAACAGCCATGAGTTGCGTGCAGATGATCTATCTGTATCTGCAAGACACAGAAAGCTGGTTGAGCGCGACTCACTTAGTATCTTTACCCCCAACAACTTTTTTACTTGTACAGTGTACAGTAAAGCGCTGGGATATACCCAAGAAATGAATGAAATGAGGAAAAAAAAAAAAAAAAAAAAAAAAAAAAGCAAGCAGGCAATAGAGAAACAGAAAAATGTTCCACAAGCAGCGCTTGGTACTGCCGGCCAGTACAGTACAGTACAGGATTTGCCGAGCGCTATTGACTTGAAATCGGAATTGCCTCCTATTACCACGAGCGTTTAACTACTGTACAGAAATTCACACGTTCGCCGTCTCGGATCACCTGGTTTCTGGTTTAGCAAGTTTGGAGATGACGACAATTTAAGCGCGCTTCAAGCACTACCCAAAGTGGGACAAATACGGACCCCATGCCCCTTTTGGAACACTGGTGTACAGGGTGGGTTTAGCCGATCGCCGGTGGTAGCCGGGTTCTGTTTAATCAGCCGGACTTCCGATTAGATACAGTACACTTTAGTATGCATTATTGTGTGTGAGAGAGAAGGAGGGGCAAGGGAAGCGCGCGCGCGCAATATTTTGTATACAAAATAATGCGAGCCAACCTGATGAATTTAATTTGTACACCAAACGGTTTCCCGCATGTTTTTTCTACTTTTTACTGTAGTATTATACAGTACAGTACGCAGCATTTGCATTCAGCCAGTCAACTGCACAGTGCAGTAGGTAGTAGAAGATGTTACAAGCTATAGTACAGTACAGTAATAGAGCAAGCGGCGTCTCGGTGTTCTATCCCCCGCAACAAACCTTTGGGTATATGCAGTAGTATAGTGGCATGATATTTTTTTTCTTCTTCTTCTTTCATACTGCGCGGGCGTCTCAAACCTGTCCATATGTATTATGCAGCCTCAAATTGCAAGCCTGCATTTCGGCTTTTGATAAATATATATGCCCCATCGAGTTTCTGATGACTGGTTCGTGATCCCGTGGCTTACCGATACCTCAAAAAAAAAAAAAAAAAAAAAAAAAAAAAAACTTTCCAATCGCTTTTGTATTCGACACTAGATTGTGATGGCGCACGGCGCTAGACACTGAAACACCTTTAAATAAACTCAAACCTCAACTGTGCTAGAGATATATAAAAAACGCCGTGTCACGTTCCAACCCTAGTCTATGCACGGTTGTCCCCGACCTCTTTCGCCGTAAAGGGACCAGAACCGTTTTTTCCCGCCCTTCGGATCTGGGTTTTGTCCCACTCGTTATCCCGGGAATTGATTTAGGAAATAGATACCTGTCCTTGCTCTATTTTGCGTATCAGTACAGTTTACAGTATAACCACCCAGCCATCATCCATCATTACGAAATGGTTGCTGCTCCTGCTTCAAGCCCCAAAATTTTCCATCTACTTTTATAAGCGGCTAACGGAACGCCTGAAGAAATGGAGTACCGTACTGTACTGTAAGTTCGCATTAAAGTCAAGTTACAGTACAGTACTTGGTTAAAAAAAAAAAAATTTTTTTTCAACCCATTTAATGCACAGCATGCGTATATGTTTAACATTGCATGGTGGTGTACAGTACAGTACTATGTACACTGTACAAACAGATTGCTTATAGACTCACAGTACAATCCAATTTGTACAATAACTTTGACTGCCCCAATATTTTAACAATTCTACTTGTTAATTGACAAGATCCTCCAAAACCCCCCAACTCTCAACAGTTTGGTGTTTTATTGATTAGCACAATCCAATAGTTCAGCCTTACCTTGCCTTTTTCCACACATTCATTTTCACTTTTCTTTTTAACAATCGTTTCTTTTTCTTTTGGGGAAGCAAAAAAAAAAAATTTTGGTCTTCGTTCCCAACCCCCATTGAACACATATGTTTTCTTTTTTTTCCCATTTTTTTTTTAGTCAATGCTCAAAAGTGCGCACATAACTATAAATAAGCCGCAATATCTTCAAATCTCTCTCCCTCGAGAGAAATATTCCTGCCCTAGTCTAGTTTTTGAACGCCAAAAGGAGTGATCTTTTTTTTTTTTAATTTTTTTAATTTTTTTATGGCAGCGATACCGCAAGAAAACAAAAAAAGAAAGAAAAAAGGAAGAACATGGGCGGGGATGAAAACCACACTGCAGCAGAAAAGGAAGCGTTAGAAGCAGAGGCTGAAGAATACTCGACATTTATTCTCAACTTTGACCCCCAATGTTCATATGACGATATTACCGCGGTGAACCGATACATTTTATCGAATAACGGACGAATTGAGCATACTGGCCGGCAATTGGAGCTCCATGCGATTTGTAGCGACGCCGTGGCACGGGAGATTTCCAATGCAAGGGGCGTGATCCGCATCACCCGCCATCAGCCCAACGGCGAGCCCATCCCTGTGAGCACCAACGACAGTTCGACCACCACGGGAGGTAGCAGCGAGGAGGACGTTTACTTTGACGACGATGATTAGGAAACACACGAGAGTATGTGTATGAAAAAAAAAAAAAGAGAGAGAGAGAGAGATAGGAATTATTTATTTTTGCTTTGTGGCGTTTGCTCACCCATCAGCTTTGGCTGGTGACGCTGTCTGCTTCTTTCCAGCATGAGCTTGGATTTGTTGATTAGCCGGGTTTCGATTTGCGCTGCCCACAGTGCAGCACCGACGGTGTTTGTAAACGTAAACACAAACCCCACAATTGGCACCGACTCGAGTGCGCCTGCCACCATTCCAAACCCCCAGTACTGGCCTCGCCGCGACTTTACATAGTAGTCAATCTCCTTGCCATCAAACCGTTTCAGCTCGAAATACCGTCCATGCGCGCGCCGTCCGTGGCGGGCCCCATCCATCACTACAAGAACCAGGGGGCCTAATACCGGCACAAAGTTCAGCGAGATGCGTAATAAACACCGAAACAACCAGCTTGGAAGAACAGTCCCTTTGGCAACTGATTTGACCCAGGTTTTGGACTGGCCAACTGGACCTTGTGCCACTGGTCGTTTAAGTTTGCTTCGTAACACTAGCTCGTCATGTCCCTCGCGGCTCATTACCGCGTCAAATAGCAGTTTCAGCGGGGTTGGTAGCAAAAACATGTCGCTAACCACTTGGGTTGCAATATTGGCCTGGTTAAGAATGGCAATCGCGGCCGTGATCAGCCCCGCGGGTCCGTTGAAAAACACCGCCAACGCGACCTGTGGCGGGTACATTAAAACGTAAAACGCGGAATAAATAATGCAAACAAGGATTAGCTCAGGGATCAGGATTGACGCCAAGTGGGCCCATAGAATCGGGCTTGAGATAAAGTAGGTGATGCCGGTTAGCGGGTAAAAGTACGTGCCTGATACCGCCATGGCAGCTGGTACCGCAACCGGCATGGTGATTGCGGTCACTGTTCGCCGGGCAAGCGAGCTAACTGTGTTTCTACTACTCATTCGTGACCATACCGGATTATTAAAAAAAAAAAAAAAAAAGACAAGATTTGGGGGCGCTTATTTTCTTTGAGGCCGCTTCTTTGAGGCAGGGAGAGCAAAAGCCGCGCGCCAAGGTCACGTGGTCGGGGACTATATTTGGCAAAATTTCACCCAACTCAACACCGACGACACTAAATAAATGAGCTTGAAGGGGAAAAACGCGATTGTGACTGGGGCGTCACGAGGGATTGGTTTGGCAATTGCGCGCAAGTTTGCATCTCACGGGGCCAATATCTGCCTTGTGGCTAGAAACCAAGCATTGCTGGAGACGGTAGTTGGGGATTTGCCAACCCCACACGACAATACCCATTGTGTAGTACAGCATGATGTGGGAAAAGGAGGGGTCATGATAGCAAACTTCCCCAGCTGCAACATACTGGTCAACTGCGCGGGTATCACCCAGACTTCGCTGCTTCATGCCACCTTGCATGATAGCGTTGCGGAGGTGATCAACACAAACCTAATCGGCACGATATCAATGACACAAGCAGTATCGAGGCAAATGTTGCGTCGGGGCGGGTGCGTGGTGAATATTTCGTCAATCCTCGCCACTCACCCTCTCAAGGGTACCAGTGTTTACTCTGCATCGAAAGCGGGTGTTGAGGCGTTTACAAAGGCCATGGCGGGCGAATACGCCGGGACTCGGAAACCGGTCCGGTTCAACTGTCTGAGATTGGGTTTGGTGGACACGGAAATGGCAACCAACGTGCCAGACAATCTACGCACCTTGATGGGAAATAAACTGCTAACTCCGGAACAAGCGGCGCAAGGCGTGCTGGACCTAGTGCTTTCTGATAAAAACGGAGAAATTGTTCAATTAGTCTAAGAAAAGGGAGGGAGGGAGGGGGTATTCTACACGACGATCAGGCTAATATCGTCATATACTTCATGAAGCACGGGCTTTTTAATCCCACTGCTGCGTCGTCGTTGGCGCTTGTTTGGAAGTTTAATCAGCGAAAACTCGTCATCCTCAACTGGTTTGGGATCGCAAGATTGACGCCGGCGTTTACGACTCGGGGCTGGTGGAGCCTCATCCTCACTCGCGTTTGATGAGCAAGATCCGGACGAGAACCAAACCCCCATGGTTTGGTCGTAAAAATCATCAGCACCGGCGCTTTCCTGTAACTCCCGAGATGCAAGTTTATCCTGCCACATTACCATCTTCATATCGGCCAGGTGGGGGTATCTAGTGATGAAGCGTGATGACGCCTCAACCGCCATAGGAGGGTGAGCCGGGTATAGGTACTCGACCAACGTTTTGAACAGAGTCACGTCGTGGCGGTACAGCGACACGAATTTAGCAGACAGTTCATTAGCATCATCCTCTGGTGTCAAATTAAGCCATTTTGACCCCAGCTTGTAGTTTGTATATAGCTGAATCACTTTCCGCAGCGACGCAAAGGGCTTTATAGGCGGGAGTTTGCGCAACAGCTTGGTCATGCACCGAGCTGACGGGCGCTGGATCCGGGCGAACACCAGCTCCATCAGCTGCATCGCATACCCCGAGCATTTCTTTGCATTACCGAGTAGCTGAATCGCCAAAATCTCCAAATCACTACCGCTAATATACTCCAGTTTGTAAAGCAACCCCATGGTGGACGGGAAATTGTCCAGGCAAATGTCCATCGCTAGCAGCTTGGCAACCACCTTGTTTGTCATGTTAAGCTTGCTAGCCATGCGCACGATCCAATCACGACACGAGTAAAACTCGTCCTGGCTGATCGTTTCGAGGTACGCAGCGAATAGTTTCTGAGAAACCATGGGTTGGTCGTGGTCCAGACTGACCAGGATCAACGCTGGCATGATGGGTTTTAGTACTGTTGATTTGGCGATTATACAGGCAACCGCGTTGCCCATGCACACATACTGGCGGAATCGGTCGCCGCACCCGCCAAGCGAGTCCACCGCAGCATGCCAGTCGTTACTGTCGTGATTGTTCTGAGTCAATACAATGCATTCCCCAACGTGGAATGCAGAGCGAGTGGCTAGCGTCCACCTCACTTGTGTGCATTGCACCAAGAACTGTCCATACGAGCCAACCACCGCCATGCCTCTTTCGTAGCATTCAATTGGTAAGCTGGCCCTGCAAGTGTCCAAGCAGTCTGTAACCGTTTCCAATCTGGGCGTTATACACTCTTCACTGTCTATTGTGGTCAAGTTGGCTTCTGTTTGGTATCGCGAGAGCTGAGTTGTTAGCGGTCGAAGCACGCGGTGGCATTTTGAAATTGTCCAAGCCATTTTTTTGTCTATTATTTGAAGCGAATGTTGAAGCGTTTGTAAAAGGTTAGAGGGAGCTGTGTAAAAATGTCAACAGCTAAATTGTTATTTTAGTCCTCATACTGGCGAGCCGCCCCGGCGGGATTATTATTATTTTTTTTTCAAACTGTAAACAAAACAAAAAAAAAACATTACTGTAGATTTGTTGCCGTGGATACCGCACGTGATTTTTGGGTCACGACGTTTCCGGGCCGGGAAAACATTTCAAAAAAAAAAATAATTTGGAGTTAAAGTTTTGAGTTTTGAGGAGGGCGGAGGGCTAATTAAAAAGAGAGTCGCGCTCCCAGGGGCATGGCAGATAAAGAAAATGACCATGTTGGGAGGAAGAGTGAGCGCGCGCGCACGCATAGCGTGAAAAATTGTACAACCTCCCAAAGCACTTTCTTTGGCGCTGGGAGTTTTGGGACCTTGAAGGAAATGCCAAAAAAATACTCGCTTCATATTGCGATGTCAAACGCCATGCTCCCAATAAAATTTACTTGGTCCACTTTTTTCCAGAATTGCAAACAACTCCCAAGAGCCCATTGCTCCCAGCAAGTTATTCTTCAGAAAATGTTACTTGGGAGGCAAATTTTTTTTTCGGAATATAAATAGTAACCCTCTCGCTCTTTTGTAATTTATTTTCTTCATTCTCACTTTTTTTTCTTCCCCTCTACTACTACACACAGGAAAAAAAAATGGCACGAACAAAATCTACTATTGCCCGAAAGTCCACTGGTGGTAAGGCGCCACGAAAGCAAATCGCCTCCAAGGCTGCACGAAAGTCTGCGCCATCTACTGCCCAGCCAGGTGGTGTCAAGAAGCCTCACCGATATAAGCCAGGTACTGTTGCTTTGCGAGAAATTCGACGATATCAAAAGTCTACCGAGTTGTTGATTCGAAAGCTGCCTTTCCAACGGTTGGTGCGAGAAATTGCTCAAGATTTCAAGACTGACTTGCGTTTCCAGTCATCTGCTATTGGTGCGCTGCAGGAATCCGTCGAGGCTTACCTTGTGTCGTTGTTTGAAGATACCAATTTGTGCGCTATTCACGCCAAGCGTGTGACCATTCAAAAGAAGGACATTCAATTGGCTCGACGTCTACGTGGCGAACGAACCTAAGTTTTTCCCACTCTGCTTTTTTCTCTAACGTGTTTATGTATTTAATTTTTTTATTATTGTTGTTATGGCTCGGTTATAGCTAAGAATATGAATACCTTTTTATTTATTACTTGAAATTTTTTTGTCGTCTCTAAAACGAGATTAATAAAAATAATAATAAAAAAAAGTGCGAAAGCGGTTTGTCCCCCCTAAAATCGCTAATAACCCTCACTGAATTGGGACTAGGGAAAAAAAAATTCTCCGTTGTTTGCGTATTTAGGCACGTGCGGGAACTATTCCTATAACAATAACAAAAAAAAAAAAAAAGCCCACTCTTGTCAGCCCAGAATTCCAGCCAGATTAGCGCCCCCCAACTTTGTTGGTCATTGCCGGTCATTTTGCAATGTCGAGCAGTTGGCGGACGCGTGCGCGCGCGCGCCTCAGCTGTGTGTATTATCGGCAATTCCTCCCAAAACCGTCCGATAACGTGCGGCTTTTTCCACTTCATTTTTACAATTTTTTAATACTAAAATAATACTAAAAGGTAAACAACCCACTCCGCTTCCTGGATGCAACAAAAATATATACTAATAAAGTGGCAGCAAACAACCCAACGGTGATACCCACGCAGACCTGGATCATTGTCAAACCCAGTGACAACACATTGGTGTCGTTATTTGCGTGAGAAGCCGCGGAAGAGGTTGCCGCGGCTGTTTTGGCGACAGTGACAATTGTAGAGGTGTAGAGTTTGCCGCCCACGGTGGCAGTTTCGTACAACGTAGTGTGGTTCTTTTTGGACACCAAATTGTTTGCGTTTTGCAACCCAGCAATTAGCGACCCCTGGGCTGCTACTGACCCCGGTAGTTGTGAGAAAATCCCTGGCAACATTGCCGCAAACGCCAACCCGTGCCCAACCCGGCTATACAGATTGCCCAAAATACCAATCACAAACGCACCAATCGCACTAGTGAATTCACTAGAATTCTTCACCCGAACGTTGATGAAATACGTCACGGCGTAACCAGCACTGGCGATGAAAACCATAACCGGCAGCTGGCTGTAATGAGCTTGGTTGACAAGCGCGATGAAAAAGTTGTAACCAGGAACAAACAAAAATTTGAACCATGGGCTAATGTTGCGCTCACACTTCAAATCATTGACCGCGTTGGAGTCGATCCATCCGTAGATTGCCGCGCCCAGAGTGATGCCAAACCCCAAAAAGATGGAGTAAATGACTGCATAAAACATTCGCACAGACCCCGATACAATATTCTTACTCTGAAGCTCCAACGAGCCAGTTAGAATCATAAACCCGGGCAGAATCATTGCCAATGACCCCTGGCACACTGCAGCAAAGCAAAACACCTTGGTCTCGCCGCCAATAGTTCCAAACGCGCGGCTCAAAAACGCCACGATAATTGAGGATGACACCTCAAACACATTGTTGTATAGTTCAGAACGCGGTGCTACCACAACCTGTAGGATCCCCACTGCACCGCCTAATACAAACGACAATGGCAAGTCGGGCCACCACCCGCCAAATGCAAACGGAGTGACCATGGCAGAGGCAAACCCAAACAGCAGCACGCATAGCCACTCTGGGTACTGGTTCTTGCCTTCGAGCAGCGCGTCAATACGCTCGCTGGCCTCCTCGACATTAACAACGTCATGCAAAACTTCTTTATAAATAGTGTGAGCCTTGTGGAGTTTCCACAAATTCAACCCTTGCACACACCGCACCAGCTGCATTTCAGAGGTGTGTGTGGACGGATCCCCAAACGACACAATCATACAACCGGGGATGTACAAAAACTGTCCATTGATCTCTAATACCCGCGCCGACATTTTCATATACTCTTCCAGCCGGTGAGTGGGCGCCCCATACAGCATCAACGCGCGGCACATTCGCAGCAAAAACCGCTGGCGTTGCAGCACATCAGCGATATGAACAGTAATGTACTTGCGCTGCTCCTCTTTTTGCTTCTTTTTCTTTTGCGCGATATTCCCCGAGTTGCGCTTGTGGAACTTGGGCCGCACTGGTTTATACGGTGATGAGTGTTGGGTTTCGGGCCCCGCGCCGGGAGCCGCTAGAGTCTGCGCGGTGGACACCACAAACCCACCCAGCGAGTTCATTGACCTTGAATGCTTGTGCGAGTACCACTTGTCCCGCTTAGCCTTTGGCGTGCTCTCACTGCTCTTGGTATGCATCAGCGGGGGTCTAGCCGGCGCCGAACTCGTGGTTGAAAATGAGGACTTGCGGGGGGAAAGCTTGTCCAAACTGTACCGAGGCGAATCCGGCTCACTACCACCGCCCCCAGCCACCGTGGACTGGCTCCTTTGCGACTCGGAATCCGCGTATAGTTTTAACAAACTACCCAGCACACCTTGTTTTACATGTGTAGGCGGTGCTACCCAATCCTCGTGATGCTCATTGTAGTGGAAAAAGTTTCCCAATCGGTGATGCGAAGATTCATCTTGAGTTTCCTCCTCCTCGGTTTGGGGTTGATGATGGCTGTTATTATTATCATACCCAGCGTACATGCTCTCTTCGTAGTAATCCCCCGCAGCGACAAGATAGCCCTTTGACGCGTCAAACTCCTGGCCATTCTCCCCATTACTGCCATTACTAAGTCCCTTATTGTGTAGAGTGTGCGATCGGACCAGATTCTCCGCCACGCCTTGGTGCTCTGCCTCCTCATCGTCTTGATCCTTAACCTGACTCAGTTTCCGGTCCAGATCCAGCAATGGGATATCACCTTCCTTGGCTTCGTTATACTCGTCAAACCCGTCGCTTCTTGGCGAGCTGGCGGCGCTACCCGGAGCGCTGATCGATCCCAACGACCGCAGCAATGCTTCTCTCCGTTCCCGCAAATCATTACCCACTTCCTCGCCATCGTCACGGTTAAAGTTACTAGCACCCGGTGCCATACCCCCAGAATACAACCCCATTTGCATCAAATTATTCATCAAATTGTTTTGCGTATTCACATCGGTTGGATCGTTAGTTCGGGTATGAGCTGGTTGGGGAGCCGAGGGGACCAACGACTCGTGCTCGTCATTAACTTGAAACTCGCTCTCATTGTCACTGTCCTCTCGCAAATCAACCTGAGAAGCGTCGGGACGGGTCAGGTACAACCCAGGGCTCACAGTCGGGCTGTCCGAGTTTCGTCTCGGCTGGCTAAAATAGTCCTCCTCATTGCTCGTGCTATTGCTCAAAGTAGGCCGTCGTCGTTGCGCCATGATTGGTGGTGAGCTCAACGGTGAAGACTTTCTCGGCTGTGACACTGAAGATGAAGAAGACGATAAGATTGATCGGCCTGTTGTACTTGTTGTATGATGAGTGCTCGATTCCAAGTCGAGATGAGGCGGAGGTGGACGTCGTTCGCTTGAAAACCGTACTTCTTTATTACCTTGAACCCTGCGAATAGAACGGGGCGGTGGTGGTGTTGGTGCACTGCTACTACTACCAGCCGGGTGTTGTTGCTCTAGTGGCGAAGCAGTTTGTTCCGTCTGTAGATCTTGTCTTGATTCGGGCTGATGCGTACCATCAAAATCCCCCACCACCGACGACGACGTCTCATCTACCGGCGTGGTACTCGACGAACTAGCTTTGGACGAGTCATACTCAGGGTAGGTGTTGCCCGACCGACTCATCTCAATTGATTTATGCTAGAATAATAAAATGCGGCCCCGGTGCGTTGTCCTTGGGGGGAAGAAAATTGGGTACAGACAGATGGTGAAAGGTGAGAGGAAAAAAAAAAAAAAGAGTTTCACCTCCAAATTTTCGGGGCGGCCGGGATGAAAAAGAATAAAGAAACAAGGTTCCCAGACGGGAAGGGTTTGAATTAATGTTGAGCGATTTTTATTTTTCGGCGTATGCTAAAATAAGCATACTGTTATGTATAGAGAGAGTCGGGCAAATGGTACGGTACCTGGATTAATATTTTATCGGGGAACGATCCGATTCGAATTTTAACGTGAGCTGCAGAAAAAAAAAAAAAAAAAAAAAAAACCCTGGCCAAGCCGATGGATATTTTTTTTTTTCCCTCTTCGTTTTGCTACAGTATACGTTTCAAGCTGGGTGGCGGAGCCGCCTCCTTTGTGGTTGTGGCGGCTGGGCGCGCGACCTTCAAAGTTGGACGTATCGGAACTCCGGTATGGTACGGTACAGTACGGTACACATCTGACGCACAATTTATGCACGTTTTTGAGCTGCTTTAAAAGTTGGGACATAATTTAGAGTGGGGAAAACACGCCTATTCTTCTTCTTTTTTTTTTTTTTGTTTATTATTTACTTAGACAACCACTAGGGAAAAAATGCACGCAGACCCGTTTACCTATCGACTCTACTCGCACAATATTCGTTACGATAACCATAACACGGTCGAAGGTGAGAAGCTTTGGAATGAGCGGAAAATCACGAGCTGTGCTAGCATGGATTTTCATTCGCAACACAACAATGCAATTATCTGTCTACAGGAAGTGCTGCACAATCAGCTGGAGGACGTTGTCTCAACTTTAAGCGAAGGGGGCGATAAGTGGGACTACTACGGGATTGGCCGGGATGATGGCAAGACCAAAGGCGAGTACGCGCCAATTTTGTGGAAAACTAGCGAGTGGAAGCTTGTAAAGGGCAACACTTGGTGGTTGAGCGAGACTCCAGATAAGCCCAGCACCGGCTGGGATGCGGCCTTGCCACGGATCATGACGTTTGTGCGACTGGAGCACCTGGCCACGGGGCGACAGGTGGGTGCTGTCAACACGCACTATGATCATCGTGGCGAGACTGCTCGTAAGGAATCGTCCAAACTAATCATGTCCAAGATGGAAACGGAAATGAACGACGACTATCCAATCACGCTAGCGGGCGATTTCAACTCTGAGCGAAAAGACGGGGCTTACCAAACCCTAAAGGAAAAGCTTGATGACGTGGGGCTGGCCCTGCCAGAGCAGAAACGGTATGGCCACACCTTGACTTTTTCCGGGTTTAGTGACAAGGAGCATGCCCACTATATCGATTTTATTTGGATCAAGCAGGACCAAACTGCAATCAAGCCAACCTCGTTTGCAATTCTGGAAAATGAGTTTCATCACTATCGGTTTAGTGACCATCGTCCATTGGTCGCTGATTTTGTCTGTCCATAAATTATAATCTTATTATTATTATTCTTATTGTTATTAAATGATTAATTTGAATGGCTCTTGGAGCTACCCAGCGACTGAACTGCTTGGCTGCTGACTCGGCTCATGTTTCCCTCACCCTCGTCATCGTGGGGCGCCTCCTGAACCACATTGTTCTTTTTGGGCACTCTGGCTAGCCAGTATAGGAAAAGCGCCGCAGCCACGTTGAAGAAAATATAGGCAAAAAAGATGCCATAGTTTCGCCACGCCACCTTAATATTCGGAGAAATCTCAATAAGGCCCAAAAAGTCGTTGGTGCTGGTGATTGGGCAATACTCGCACAAGGTTGTTGACTCTGGGTCCTTTAGATACCCGCCCACCTTATCCATCCAGGGTTTCATATACGCCTGGCATTGGACCCCACCAAATGGCTGGAACCGCAGAGTTTCCTTGTCAGAGCACTGGACAGGGGCGTCAGCAACCCCGGCAATCAACAACGCGTCAATCATATAGGTAAAAGGCGACAGGTAGTACATGAATGACCAAAACCCGGGCATGGCGTCCTTGGTAGCCAGCACACCACACATTAGCAAACACAGCGAAAAGGTTAGATTGGCCACGTTGGAAGCGGTTTCGGCGGTTTCAATACCAGCAATCAACGCGTGGGCATAGGTCGAAGTAAACACATAAAACTGCCAATTGATCAAAAAAAACAGCGCGCCACGTTCATACACCTTGCCGGTGGGCACCGCGTTTCGATAAAACCCAATTGGATAGTAATAGACAAAAAAATGGAGCACCGACGCTGCGGTTTGCCACGGAATCTCCACCAAAATATTAGAAATCATAAACGCCTGCCAAGAGTATGTTTTGGATGGACACTCTCGCACCTCATATAGAGACCGTTGCTTGACAAAATGAGGCATCAATTGCTGGCAAATCGAGCCAAACGACACCACAGACATGAAAATGGCAAACATTTGATTCTGCAGCCCTTGCTGGTTATTGGTGGCCTTGAAAAACGAAAACCCAATAAACAATGGTGAAATTGTGCAAAGCGCCAATTTGGCCCAAATATAAGAAGGGGTTCGCCAGTACTGTTGCCAGACTCGTTTAGTGACCAACACCATTTGAGACATTTCACCAGCGGCATAAGACTGCATCATCTCGTGCTCGCCTTTTTCGTCTTCTGGCTGCGCAGCTAGTTCTGCAGCACGTTCCCGCAGCTGCTTTCGTAGCTCTGCTCGTTCTGGAGAGTTGCACCACACATCAAACCAATCGCGCTTGGCCACAGTGCCTGGCGCGGCACCAACCACTTCCAGCATCCACTCGGCAGGGTTTGCGCCTTCTGCAATCGGGTCAGCGCCATTGCTCTCAAAATAATTAATCATGGTTCGAGATTCTGGGCCAATATCCCCAAAGTAGACGGTCTCGCCCCCGCTTCGCAAAAACAACAGCCGGTCAAATTGCTGAAACAGCATGGCAGACGGCTGGTGAATAGTGCACATGATGGCTTGACCAGCGTCTGCCAATTTCCGCATCAGCGAGCAAATAGACCACGCGGTTTGCGAGTCCAACCCCGAGGTTGGCTCGTCAAGGAACAATAGTAGCGCCGGTTTCGCAGCCAACTCGACACCAATTGTTAGTCGCTTTCGCTGTTCAACGTTCAACCCTTCACCAGGCACACCAACCACCGCTTCAGCATAATCCTCCATTTCCAGAATCTTGATCACCTCGTCAACGTAATCCAACTTTTCTTGCTTTGGAGTAGACTTTGGCTGTCGCAACAGGGCGGAAAACTCCAGTGCTTCACGCACAGTAGAAGTTTCCAGATGCAAATCCTGTTGCTGCACATAACCAGTCTTTCGTTGAAAAGACTTGTTTCGTTGCCTGCCATCCACCAGCATGTCGCCAGTGACCACACCCATAGTCACACGAGACGCCAACGCGTTCAATAGGGTAGTCTTACCCGCACCAGAAGCACCCATCAGCACTGTCACGCAGTTTTTTTCCACCCACCCATCAACCTGGTTCAACAAGCGACGCGTTTTTTCCGAACCCTTGACGGGAATGTCATAGCACACATTCATCCATTGGAAAATACCTTCTTGCTTGGCCAAATTCGCGACCCGTTCCTGCGCCGCGTTGCTCTTTTGCGCCGTGATTTTCAGAGTCTCTTCATCGTGATGTTGGTTTGGAACTTTACCTCGCTTGAATACCAAAATTTCGCCCTTTGACTTTTGCGCCTCCACCATCTCTGTTGCCAGCAAGTATGTGCCGCCAAAGAACAAAAAAAACCCGCACAAAATACCCCAGTTTCGCCACAAGTGTGCAATTTCATACTTGAACGCTTTGGACAAGTAGTCAGTGCCATCAATATAGAGCTGACCAGCAGGAGCAGAGTACCCAGTTATTGAACACGCCTTGTTTTCCATGGGCACGTTGTCATAAGCACCGGTAGACGGGACCAGCGACACGCACTCAAACTTGCGGTTTCTAAACTCATTGGTCATGACCGCTTCAAACCCATACGCAACAGGGTCAAGATAGTTGATCCATCGGCTCCAGCCGTGCATGTAATCAATTGGAATCGTAAATCCGGTAAAGATAACCAACGCAAGGATAAACAGCGATGCAGGAGTCATGGCCTCGGAGATGGTCCGCGAGCACGCGCCAATAGTTCGAAACACATTTGACATGACCAGAGTCAGGGTGAAGGATACCAAAAAAAACGTAAAAAACGCCCCTGCTTCGCGCTTCAGGTTGGACATGAAGTAGAGCACCAGGTTAAACGACACTGCAGTGAGCAGCTTGGTTGGCATTCCGCAAATAATCGAAGCCACCGCTTCCGCCGACGGGTGGTACAGGGCATACCGCGTGTGTTTTTCAACAATTGGCCGTTGCGCATATAGCGCCAAAATCTCCAACGCTGATGCAAACGCGTTCATCAAAATGGCAAAAAACAGCAACGCGCCTCGAGAGTAAAACGAGCTAGTATCTGGCTTGAGGTTGAAAAACATGGACGAAATGATCAGCGCCATGGCCAAATGACCAAACACAGTGGTGCTGGCCATGGACAAGTCACCCATTAGCCGCTGAAACCCACGCGTAATGCACAGCTGTACCTGCATTCGAAAGTTGATGGTATACGCCGACGCCTTTGGCACCCCACGCGATTTCTTGCTATTGTGCGCAGCGTGGAACCGTTGCAGCCCCTCGCCGCCCACCGGGTATTCCTGGTTAAACTGGTCAATTTCGGCAATCAACTCCTTGTAAGTGTCAGACTCGTGCCACCGCTGCTCAAACTCTTCGGGTGTTTTTGGCACCCGGTCCTCCCAGCCCTTCTTGGGCACCCGTTCAATTGGGTTGGTTAGCGAGGTCAAAAAATCACCAGTGGTTTGCCGGTCTGGGCAATGCCAGCCTTGGTCCAAAAAGAACTGCTTTGCCTTGCCCACGGGACCAAAATAGATTTGATGACCGTCGTACAGCACCGTAACCTTGTCAAAAAAGTCATAGGCGGATTGCGAAGCCTGGTACAATGACACCAATGGGGTGATTTTGCTCATTTGCGACGACATTTTCAAATTTTTGATAAATTCCGTGGCATTGGCAGCGTCCAGCCCTCGAGTACTGTTATCCCAGCACTGCAGCGCCGACGAATTTAGCATGGCCTCGGCCAGCGACACACGCTTCCGTTCGCCACCCGAGACACCCCGGATATAGTCGTCGCCAACCTTGGTGTTGATGGTGTGGGTCAACCCCAGCGAGGCCATAATCACGTCACGCATATGGGTGGCGTACTGCTCTCGGGTCACGCCAAACACCCGTTCCCGCGGGGTCCGGGCCAATGAAGCAAACTTTAAAGTCTGGCCAACCGTCAAATGGGGGAAATGCACGTCAGTCTCGGCATTGTAGATAAAGTCGCCTCGAAAGTGCTTTGGAACGTCCTTTGGCGGCACACCTATTACTCGTTAGTCTTTAATCTTTTTTATAAGGGGGACATACCCTGAAAGTTTAGAATCGTCTTGTCTTCGAGCCAAAACCCGTGCGTGTTGCAGGCGATGGACTTTAGAAACGTGGAGCAGCCGGACCCTGGACGGCCTAGTACGATCAGCATCTCGCCACAATGCAACAACCCGTCAAAATCGTGCAAAATCTGGATTCGGTTCTTCTTTTCCAGCCCAACAATCTTTTTCACAAAATCAAACGCGTTGAGAATAACATTGCCCACTGTTTTTTGATAGTCAGCGCCAGACCCAAACCCGTACGCTCCGAGACTCCTGAATGCCACTCCCGCAGTCAAGGGCGGTGGGCGGTTCTCATCCCGCTTGGCAATGTTCAAAATATGGCTCAACCATGCTTTGGTGCTAAACGAGTCCGAGTTTGGATCCAACAATGGGTCTTGTGTGTCGACAAACGGGTTAATTGTTTCTCCTTCCTTGGTTTCCACCGAGGCATTGGTAATTGTCCGGGCAAGGGTCAGCACCTCGCGGTTGATATTCTCATCATCAACAGTCAGCCGAGTTTCTGGATCGACATATACGGTCAAATCCCCCTCGTGGTCCTGATCCTGGTCCCGTTCGTTGGTTGATGGAAGTGTTTCGAGCTGTTCTTTTTCGTCCATCACAAATCACTCTCACGGAAAAAAAAGATATAGACAGGTGGGCGGCAACAAAAGGAATTGCAAAAAGTGGGGCCCTCGTATTTATATATATATATATATATATATTAAACAGCCCCTCCTCTATAGATTGTGTAAAAGCTTTAAAGTTAAACCGACCAATTTCAGATATGGTAAAAAAAAGAACAAAGACCGCTTCTCGGAACCAGGTAGCAGTGCCCGAGCCGTTGCGGCGCAGTATAAATATAAACCAGAAGGATATTCAATTAACCTCGGCCATGGGATGAGACTGGCAAAGGGTTATGCCGCACCAGGCGTTGTTTTGCTGGACTCTATTTTTTACAGTACAATTCGAGGAATGTTTCGGATAGGAAATGGGCGCGCCACGATGAGATGGGTCAGGAGGGAGGAGAGGGGGAGAGAAAGAGAGAGGAAGCGGCCGGGCTCGGGTGCGGCTGACTCAACAGCCCTTCAAAAAAAAAAAAAAAAAAAGGTGATTTCTTCTTGCCCTTGATCAACTTGGCCGCCAACGCCGGCATCAAGTATTAGCCGTTTTGGGGCCGTGGGAAAGCCAAGCAGGTTTGACAAAACAAAAATATTAAAATCTTCAAAAAAGTACTATGCACAAACAAAAATATATCTAAAAAAAACAACATTAACAATTTTCCCCCCTACTCCTTTTCGTTTGAAGAGCTGCCAGCGGACTTCTGGTCGTCAGAATCCTTCTTATTCTTCTTGTCCTTGACAATCTTGCCCTTCTTTGGCACACGCGCCAACCAGTACAATGCAAATGCGGCGGCAACGTTGAAGGCAATATAAGCCCACACAATGCCAAAATCTCTCCACTTGGTGGTATGGTCAATGGAGATTTGCTGCAAAAATCCATTGGTGTTGTTGATTGGGCAGAGATGGCAAGTGCCGGTGGCGCTGGTGTCCTTAAGGTAGCCACCAGTGGCGTTGGCAAACTGCCCCACATACTCACCACAAGTCTGACCATTTGGCGCCTTGAACTGCAACATTTCCTTATCGGAGCACTCGATAGGCGCGTCGGCAACCCCAGCACTCAAAAACGTGCTAACCATATAAGTAAATGGAGACACTCGGTACATGAAGATCCAAAACCCAGGCATATTATCTGGAGTTGCCAAGACACCACACATTAGCAGACACAAACTAAACATTAGATTGGCAATGTTGGATGCAGTCTCGGCCAAGTCAACCCCAGCAATAATGGCATGAGCAAACGTGCTGGTAAACCACATGAACTGCACAGTGGCCAGGAAAAACAAGCCACCTCGTTCGGCAACAGAGTCAGTGTAGGTGGCGTTTTGGTAAAAGCCAACTGGGTAGTAAAACGTGAAGAATTGCAAAAGTGCGGCTAGCGTTTGCCATGGAATCTCAGCGATAAGGTTGGAGAACATGAATGCTTGCCACGCATACGTCTTGGAAGGCCGCTCCCGAACCTCGTACAGAGATCGCTGGGTGACAAAGTGTGGCATCAATTGCTGGCAAATGGTGTTGAAAGAAACCAGGGTCATAAACACAGAGAACATTTGGTTTTGCATGCCTTGTTGGTCGTTTGGAGCCTTGAACATGGCAAACCCGATAAACAGTGGCGACAGAGTGGTCAATGCAAGCTTGGACCAAATATAGGTTGGGGTCCGCCAGTATTGTTGGTAAACACGCTTAGTCACCAGCCAGAATTGCGCACCAAGTGGCGCCGCAAACGATTCCAGCATCTCCTTCTCGTTGGTGTTGTCCTCAGGTTGAGCACTGAGCTCCTTGGCCATATCGTGCAGTTCGCTTCGTAGTTGCGACCGCTCAGCAGAATTGATCCATACTTCATACCAGTCATGCTTGGCAACAGTACCCGGAGCAGCGCCCACAACCTCCAACATCCACTCGGCAGGGTTCGCGTCTGGTTCAATTGGATCGGCACCGTTTCGTTCAAAGTAGCTGATTAGAGTCTTGGCCTCTGGACCAATATCCCCAAAGTAGACGGTTTGACCACCTCGTTGCAAAAACAATAGCCGGTCAAATTGCTGGAACAAAATGGCAGAAGGTTGATGGATAGTGCACATGATGGCTTGGCCGCTATCAGCCAATTTTCGCATCAACGAACAAATGGACCACGCGGTTTGCGAGTCCAACCCAGAGGTTGGCTCATCGAGGAACAATAGTAGCGCTGGTTTCGCAGCCAACTCGACACCAATTGTTAGTCGCTTTCGCTGTTCAACGTTCAACCCTTCACCAGGCACACCAACCACCGCTTCGGCATAATCCTCCATTTCCAGAATCTTGATCACCTCGTCAACGTAATCCAACTTTTCTTGCTTTGGAGTAGACTTTGGTTGTCGCAACAGGGCGGAAAACTCCAATGCTTCACGTACAGTAGAAGTTTCCAAATGCAAATCTTGCTGCTGCACATAACCAGTCTTTCGTTGAAAAGACTTGTTTCGTTGCTTGCCATTAACCAGCATGTCACCAGTGACCACACCCATAGTGACACGAGACGCCAACACGTTCAACAGGGTAGTCTTACCCGCACCAGAAGCACCCATCAGAGCCGTCAGAGTACCAGGCTTGACCCAGCCGTCAACGTGGCTCAACAACATGCGCGTCTTTTCCTCAGTCTTGACTGGAATCTCGTAGCAAACATCCATCCATTGGAAAATCCCGTCTTGCTTGGCCAAATTACCAGCACGGTCTTGAGCCTCGTCAGTAGCAGCACCATTGTGAGCAGTGGCGGCGCCGGATTCCTCATCGGTAGTCTTGCGTGGAATGTTGCCACGCTTAAACACCAAAATCTCACCCTTGCTTCGTGCGGCTTGGACAGTCTCGCAGGCCAACAAGTAGGTAAACAAGAAAAACACGGTAAACGCAATCAGAATGCCAAAGTTCCGCCACAAGTGAGATGGCTCGTATTGGAAAGCGCTGATAATGTAATCGGAACCGCTTAGTTGGGATTCACCGATTGGTGGAGTGAACCCCGTAACCACACACGCCTTGTTTTCCATTGGCAAGCTGTCGTATTCACCACCCGATGGCAACATTTGATCGCACTCAAAGTACCGGCCTTGAAACTCATTGATCATCACCGCCTCAAATGTATAGGCCAGAGGGTCGAGCCAGTTGATCCATCGGCTCCAACCGTGCATGTAGTCAATCGGCAACACAAACCCAGTGAAAATAACCAAGGCGAGAATCAGCACCGAGGTTGGAGTCATGGCTTGCGAAATGGTTCGCGTGCACGACCCAATGGTTCGGAACATCATGGACATGGCCAGAGTAGCAGTGAAGGTAAAGAGGAAAAACACAAAAAACGAGCCAGCTTCCCGTCGCAGGTTGGACATGAAGTATAAAATCAGGTTAAAGACAACAGAGGTGATGATCTTGGTGGGCATGCCAACCAGCATGGAGGCAAACGCCTCGGCAGATGGGTGCACCAAAGCATACCGGGTGTGTTTTTCCACAATTGGTCGTTGGTCATAAAGTTCCAGAATTTCCAATGCCGACGAAAACGCATTCATCAACACTGCAAAAAACAACAGGGCACCACGTGAAAAGAAGGACGTGGTATAGGGCTGCATGTTAAAAAACATGGACGAAATGATAAATGACAGGGCAGAGTTACCAAACACGGTAACAAACGCCATGGACAAGTCACCCATTAGCCGCTGGAACCCACGCGTCATGCAGATTTTCACCTGCATACCAAAGGTCAGGGTGTATGGAGAAGCCTTTCGCGTGCCCTTGGCCTTTCGATCTAGTCGTGCTTGCTCAAATTGAGCCAACCCCTGGCCACCCACTGGATACTGCTGGTTAAACTCGTCAATCTCGGCAATCAATCGCTGATAATGCTCGGATTGTTGCCATCGTTGTTGAAACTCGTCTGGAGTTCGTGGCACAGAGTGCTCAAACCCTTCCTTGACGATTCGTTCGATAGGATTGGTCAACGAGGTCAAAAAGTCACCAGTGGTTTGTCGATCGGCGCACACATACCCCATGTCTTCAAAAAACTTGCGTGCCTCGTTGGCCTTGCCAAAGAAGATTTGTCGGCCCTCGTACAGCACCAACACCTTGTCAAACAAGTCATAGGCGGCCTGGGAGGCTTGGTATAGAGACACAAAACTGCACAGCCCGGCCATGTCGGCAGACACTCGTAGGTTCTTGATAAACTCCAACGCGGTGGCAGAATCCAACCCACGCGTCGAGTTGTCCCACGCTTGCAACGCGCTACCGGCTAGAGTTGCCTCGGCCAATGATACACGCTTTCGCTCACCACCAGATACACCCCGGATGAAATCGTCACCAACCTTGGTATCCATGGTATGCATCAGACCAAACGAAGCCATGACCACGTCTCGCATGTGCGTGGCGTACTGCTCCCGAGTCACGTCGTTGATCCGGTTGGTTGGGGTTCGAGCCAGCGCCGCAAACTTTAGCGTCTGGCCAACTGTCATGTGTGGGAAATGAGTATCAGTCTCGGCATTGTAGATAAACTCGCCTCGGTAGTGCTTCGCAATATCCTTTCGAGGAATACCCTGGTAGTTAGTCACCGACTCATCAGTCAGTTTAAACCCATGAGTGTTGCAGGTGATGGACTTTAAAAAGGTTGTACAACCACTAGAGTTTAAATTGTTAGCATTCTTCGGTTGAATAGATGGGAAATAAAGGGAAAAAAAAAAACATACCTGCCAGGTCGACCTAGCACAACACACATCTCACCACACTTTACAAGACCATCAAAGTCGTGCAAAATGTCGATTCGAGTCTTCTTTTCCATACCAGCTGCCTTCTTGGCGTAGGTAGCTGCCTCCAATAGCACGTTACCAACCGTTTTTTGGTAATCGGCACCGGTACCGTAGCCATAAGCAGCCAAATTTCGAAACGCAACACCAGCAGTTAGCGGGGTTGGTCGGTTTGGATCTCGCATCTGCAAGCTCATGACATGTTTTTGCCACGTTCTCGAGTTGAACTTTTCAGAGTATGGGTTCAATGTTTGATCCTCAGAGTCGATAAATGGGTTGATTGCCTCGCCATTGTTGGTTCGTAGAGACCGGCTGGTAATTTGTCGAGCCAGTTCCAAAATTTGCTCGGAATTTTCGTCGTATACCGGAGCGTCAAATTCTCCGGCTGGTGGTGTGTACGCGACTGGCGTAGCACCATCATCCGAAAAACTCCTCTTTTCGTTCATGGTTTATTATTAAATAATTAAAATTAGAGATTCAAGGGAAGAAAGGAAACGAAGGGACAAAAAAAAAAAAGGAAGAAAAAAAGACGACTAAGGAAACGTGGACGTTTATTTATTTATATACATTTTATCGATACTGTTATTGTCCAAGCGTAAGTGTGAACGACCCGTTGTTCTAGAAAGTGTGTGATTGATTATTCGGGTATAAATTGCTGGTGGAAGTTTAGTTCCGAATGCGTACCCGTTTCCGAGAGTAAAAAATACAGCCTGGGATTGCATTAAAAATGATTCGCACTGGGAAATAAAAAACATTGGTAGCCGCGCGCGCTTACACTTTACTAATAAAAGGCTGAGTCTGAGTCGGCTCGGAACGGAAGTTTTTTTTTTCACATCCGAGTTCCGGTAAAATTTCCCTGTGCAGAACAAGGGAGTGTGAGCCGGACAAATGTTCATGTGTGTGGGGTGCGGTGATACTGCAGGCGGAACAAAAAAGCGGAGATAAAAAGTTCAGCCGCCTTTTTAACCTTTTGCCTTTTGCAGTACCCAATTCAGGTTTCAACCTATGATTCAGTGGTGGATCGAAGGAGTCACGCTCTAAATTGAGTAGTTTGCAGACTTTTTCTTTCTTTCTTTTTTTTCTCTCCCTTGGTTACAGTACAATTCTGTAAATACGCAATGTGGCGAAATATCCAAACCACTGATTGAACTGGCTGATTAAGCGACAATTTAATAAAAACCTTGTGTACCCGTACAGTACTGGTAGGGTTGTTGACGCGCGGCTTTAATCTGCCGGTCCTCCGGAGGTAGAGCTTGCAGACGGCTAGCTTGGCGTGCAAGCAAACCCGACCCGATCCTTTTTTGCTCGACGGCTAACGGGTAAGCAATTTTCAACCGCGATCAACGTCCGGGCCGATAATGCCAATTCAACAAACTAAGGGGGTTCTTTTTTTTTTTTTTGCTTGCTCAAGTTTCAAAGAGAATGATTAGATGTTTAGAAAAAATTAATAATAATAAATGCACAAAAAGTTGGTAAGGGAGGAACAAAATTTAAACCTTCTTTTCTGCGCTTTGTAACGAGTTCTCCTCACTGGTGCTCTCAGTATTAAGTTCCTTCTTGTCCTTGACAATCTTGCTCTTCTTTGGCACACGGCCCAGCCAGTAAAAGAACAATGCGGCGAAAATGTTAAACACAATATACGCCCAGACAATGCCAAAGTTTCGCCAACCGGTTGTTGAATCGATTGACACTTGCGACAAGAATGTGTTTGTAGAGTCGATTGGACATACCTTGCACAAATCCGTCGCGTTCTTGTCTTGCAAGTAGCCACCTGCTTGGTCAAGATATGGACCGATATACTCGTTGCAAGACATGCCGCTTGGTGGGTGGAATCGCAGCAGCTCCTTGCTGGAGCAAGTGACTGGAGCGTTGCCAACCCCGGCAATCAGATATGACCCAATCAGGTAGGTGAATGGAGACACTCGGTACATGAAGATCCAGAACCCAGGCATGGCGTCTGGAGTTCGCAAAACACCACACATCAACAAGGTTAGGGAAAAGATGAGCTGGGCAATGTTGGAAGCAGTCTCGGCCAAATCAATGGCAGCAATTGCCATGTGGGCAAACGTGCAGGTGAAGAGCTGGAATTGCATCACGGTGAGGAAAAACAAGGCGCCCATCTCGTGCACAGAGTCAGTGTACTCGGCGTTCTTGTAGAACCCAACCGGGTAGTAAAACACCACAAACTGCAAGACCGCGCATAGCAATTGCCAGGGGATTTCCGTGATAATGTTGGAAATCATAAACGCTTGCCACGCATAGGTCTTGGATGGTCGCTCTCGCACTTCGTACAAGTCTCGTTGGGTGACAAAGTGTGGCATCAACTGTTCGCAAATGGTACCAAACGTGATCAAGGTCATAAACACGGCAAACATTTGGTTCTGCAACCCTTGTTGGTCAGTTGGCGCCTTGTACAACGAAAATCCCACAAACATTGGGGCTAGAGTGCACAACGCCAATTTGGCCCAAATGTACGACGGGGTTCGCCAGTATTGTTGGAAAACTCGTTTGGTCACCAGCACAAATTGGGTGGTCATTGGCGCGGCAAACGACTCCATCATTTCCTTTTCATTGACCTGCTCGGGTTGAGCAGCCAGTTCAGTGGCCATACCTTCCAGCTCTTGTCGCAAACGGGATCGTTCTGGCGACTTGCACCATAATTGGAACCAGTCGTGTTTGGCAACTGTACCTGGGGCAGCACCCACAACCTCCAGCATCCACTCGGCAGGGTTCGCACCATCCTCGATCGGATCGGCCCCGTTTTTTTCAAAGTAGTTGATTAGAGTTTCTGCGTTTGGACCAATATCCCCAAAGTAGACAGTTTCACCACCTCTTTGCAAAAACAATAGCCGGTCAAATTGCTGGAACAAAATGGCAGAAGGTTGATGGATAGTGCACATGATGGCTTGGCCGCTATCAGCCAATTTTCGCATCAACGAACAAATGGACCACGCGGTTTGCGAGTCCAACCCAGAGGTTGGCTCGTCAAGGAACAATAGTAGCGCTGGTTTCGCAGCCAACTCGACACCAATTGTTAGTCGCTTTCGCTGCTCAACGTTCAACCCTTCACCAGGCACACCAACCACCGCTTCGGCATAATCCTCCATTTCCAGAATCTTGATCACCTCGTCAACGTAATCCAACTTTTCTTGCTTTGGAGTAGACTTTGGTTGTCGCAACAGGGCGGAAAACTCCAGTGCTTCACGCACAGTAGAAGTTTCCAGATGCAAATCCTGTTGCTGGACATAACCAGTTTTTCGTTGAAAAGACTTGTTTCGTTGCTTGCCATCCACCAACATGTCACCAGTGACCACACCCATGGTGACACGAGATGCCAACACGTTCAGCAAGGTGGTTTTACCAGCACCAGATGCACCCATAAGCGAGGTCAAGGTACCTGGTTTGACCCAACCATCCACTTGGTTCAACAACCGCCGAGTCTTCTCTGGACCCTTGACCGGCACCTCGTAGCAAACATCCATCCACTGGAAAATCCCGTCTTGTTTGGCTAGATTACCAGCACGGTTCTGAGCCTCGTCGGTGGCGGCAGCAGTATGAGTCTCAACTCGACCCATTTCCTCATCGTCCTGGATCTTTGGAATGTTGCCGCGTTTAAATACCAAGATCTCACCCTTGCTTCGCGCGGCAGAAATAGTCTCGGTAGCATACAAATAAGTAAACAGGAAGAAAAACATAAATGCCAACAAGATGCCAAAGTTTCGCCACAAGTGTGATGGAATGTACTGATAGGCGCTGATAATGTACTCGGACCCGCTCAGCCGCGTCTCACCGATTGGTGGAGTGTACCCAGTGACAATACAAGCCTTGTTTTCCATTGGGAGGCTGTCGTAGTCGCCACCCGATGGCAAAAACTGGTTACATTCAAACCGCCGGCCTTGAAACTCGTTGATCATAACTGCCTCAAACGCGTACGCCAATGGGTCGATATAGTTGATCCATCGGCTCCAACCATGCATGTAATCGATCGGGATCGTAAAACCGGTAAAGATCACCAGCGCCAGCATGAAGATGGACGTTGGGGTCATGGCCTGCGAGATTGTACGCGAGCACGCACCAATGGTTCGGAACATCATGGACATGACAAGCGTGGCGGTAAACGAGAACAAAAAGAACACAAAGAACGAGCCTGCTTCACGTCGCAGGTTGGTCATAAAGTACAAAATCACGTTAAACACGAGCGCAGTGATGATCTTGGTTGGCATATCGACCAACATGGACGCCACTGCCTCGGCAGATGGGTGGTAGAATGCATATCGCGTGTGCTTTTCGACAATTGGCCGTTGCGCGTATAAAATCAGAATTTCCAGCGCCGAGGAAAACGCGTTCATCAAAATAGCAAAAAACAGCAAGGCACTTCGCGAGAAAAACGACTCGGTGGTTTCGTCAAGGTTGTAAAACATGGACGATATGACAAACGACATTGCCGAGTTGCCAAACACTGTAACAATCGCCATGGACAAATCACCCTTTAGACGCTGAAACCCACGCGTCATACACAACCCAATCTGCATGCTAAAGTTGACGGTGTATGGAGACGCGTCCCGCACCCCCTTGGACTTTCGCTGTTGTCGAGCAGTATCAAAAGTGGCCAGACCGTCGCCGCCAATTGGGTACTGAGCGTTAAACTCGTCAATCTCGGCAATCAACCGGTGGTAATGCTCGGATTGTTGCCATCGTTGTTGAAACTCGTCTGGAGTTCGAGGCACCAAATGCTCAAACCCCTCCTTGACGATCCGCTCGATTGGGTTGGTCAGAGACGTCAAAAAGTCACCAGTGGTTTGTCGATCGGCGCACACATACCCCATATCCTCAAAGTACTTTTGAGCCTCATTCGCCTTGCCAAAGAAGATTTGACGGCCCTCGTACAACACAGTCACCTTGTCAAAGTAGTCATAGGCGCTTTGAGATGCTTGGTATAGAGAAACAAAGCAACACAGCCCGCCCATATCAGAAGACAGACGCAGATTCTTGATGAATTCCAGCGCGGTGGCAGAGTCCAACCCACGGGTCGAGTTGTCCCACGCTTGCAACGCGCTACCGGCTAGAGTTGCCTCGGCCAATGATACACGTTTTCGCTCACCACCAGACACACCCCGCACAAAATCGTCACCAACCTTGGTGTCCATAGTATGCATCAGACCAAACGAGGCCATGACCACATCCCGCATGTGGTTCGCGTACTCTTCACGGCTGACCCCAAAAATCCGGTTATTAGGGGTTCGAGCCAACGCGGCAAACTTCAACGTCTCGCCTACCGTCATGTGCGGGAAATGAGTATCAGTTTCGGCGTTGTAGATAAAATCACCACGGTACCGTTTTGGAATATCCTCTCGAGGGATACCTTGGTAATTGGTCACCGTCTGATCGGTCAAATTGAACCCATGCGTGTTGCACGCGATGGACTTTAAAAACGTCGTACACCCACTATATTACATTTGTCAGTATCTTTAGTTTTTTCAGGGGGGGGACTTACCTGCCTGGTCGGCCCAAAACAACACAGGTCTCGCCACACTTGACCAAACCGTCAAAATCATGCAAGATATCGATACGGGTCTTTTTTTCCATCCCCAACGCCTTTTTGGTATACGTGATGCCTTCTAGAAGCACGTTGCCGACCGTTTTTTGATAATCGGCGCCGGTACCATACCCATACGCACCAAGGTGGCGGAATGCGACGCCGGCTGTCAGTGGAGCTGGCCGGTTTGGATCACGCTTGTCGACATTAAACATGTGTTTTTGCCAGGATCTGGCATTGAACTTTTCCGAATATGGGTTCAGCACTGGATCTTCAGAGTCAATAAACGGGTTGATCACATTGCCGTTGTTGGTGTGAAGCGAGGCTGTGGTGATTTGCCGAGCTAATTCGTGGACCTCGTTCAACGCCTCCATATCCTCCTGATCTGAAGCAGAGGGTGGAGTATAGGCGATGGGAGTGTCCACATCGTCTGAAAAGCTCCTCTTTTTGTCCATTACTGTACTTTTGGTTCCGTTGAAGGATTAAGTCAAAAAGTTGACAGAGAGGGGGAGACCCTTGTTTATATATATATATATATCTCTTTTTAGTAGAACGGCTCGACTCTATGCGAAGAAACGAGTAGAGAGGGGGGGGGGGGGGGGGGGGGGGGCAAATTTTTTCCTCTCTCTCTACGGGACTGATTCATATTACTTTTTTGGTATTTTTATGGACAGAAACGTGGGGCTTGAATCACCTCCAGTTCTTGACAAAAATAAAATTTTAGGGGCAAAATAGAAATTTTTTCAGGTGGGTTTACCTGGGACGTGCTCGTTTATTACCATGCATGTGCCTCTATTTGGGATGTTCATGCAGCCGAGATTGACTTAAACGGCAACATACGAGGACTTTTTATGCAACGAGGTTTTGTGGAAGATAAACACCTCATTAAAAAAAAATCTTTGTTGGCAGACTGAAATATATAACCAAGAAACGAGCTATACTACATGATTTAGCCGCTTACCCATCATGATCTTTGATTCATGTTCACCCTTGCAAGCCTCAAGTGCCAGGGCTCTGTTAAAAAGAAAAAGAAAAAACCGTTTTTTTCAACCGTGATCGGGTTTAAGCACATGGCATAAGTTACTGGGCGGGGGGGGATCGGTATGCCGACAATTTTTGGCGGCCTAGACCAGGGCAACAAAGAACATATCGGTTAATGGGTACGGCTTTTCGGAATCTCCCAGGACATACCGCTGCCCGAATAACAGAGACATCGATTAAACATGCCCCGCCCCACCTTGCCACCTTGCCACCCTTGTTGTAGCTAGGGTCATAAGCCCCCTTTTGGTTCCTGGGTACTGACTCATGCTGGCGTTTTGACTGGGATCAGCAGTCGCCGGTCGGAAGCGAAATATGTGAAATTTATATCCGAGCCGACGTTAATTTTGTAACGAATATGGCACGATTGTTGCATACTGAAAATATCCTGGGCACACCCACGCCGCAGCAGCTCGCTCTCCTCGTTTCGGGTTTAACACTTGGGCTTGGCTATAGCTTATTTCTGGGTTGCACTTTATATGGTACGATTGTTGCATGAAAAAACCCTGGCCCTGTCGGCTGATACATACATGTATATACTATTACTGTATAAAGACGTGTATGACGTGTAGATTACAGAGATCACTCCAAATCTCAAGGCCAGGCATGCCTTGGTTTGATTTTATCTGATTTGATTGGAATTGAAATCACGAAATTAAAACTCTCACCAATGAGGGTGTATTGTATAAGGCGCTCACAACTTGTTAGTCGCAGCTAAGCGTGGAGATTTTTGAAAATTTCTCCCAATAAATTTCCAACCACCTCCCAAACATTATACAAGTACCAGACAAGCAAAAAATAGGAAAAAACAGACTGGAAATCGAGAAAAATGGCTCCGGGGGTTAAAGACGCAGCGGCCTGGATCAATTTGAAAAAAAAATCCAAAGTCAAGGACGCCAAGTCACAACGTGAATTGCTGGATCAGATACCCAAGCATTTGAAGCCATGGAAGCAGTGTTATGAGGAAACTCGAAAGCCTAATCTGGAGCAGCTATTTGAATGGGCGGTCAAAGTTCACGAGCCAGAAACCTCGGGAGAAACGCTGCAGTTTTTTTACTATCAACGGTGTTTGGACCTGCTAAAGACTGAGATGCTGGTCCGATTTGATGAGCCGTCTAGACTGTTTTTGTGCAAGTATCAATTTTATTCCACCGAGGCCGTGAAGGCTGGATATATCACCCAGTTTATCCAAATCACCAACCTACAAAACTACTTTACCCAGCAATTCAACATTGTCCTCGATTCGACAAAAGACTATGAGCAGCAAAAGGCGATTCTAAAGGGGTTCAATATTGAAGGCAAGGCCGATTTGAATCCATTGTGGAACTACATGATTTCCAACCTACAAACTCGGTTCAAGACGGTAGTGCGGCCTGGCGAGCAAGCGAGAGAGCATTGGGTGCTTCCGCCATCAACATCAGCAGCGAGTGAGTCCAGACTTGCAGATGGCGATCAGAGCGACAAGGAGGAAGGGCAGGATGCCATGCCGACAGAGAGTGAGGATTATTGCATATTTTGTGGGCACTGGGAGCATTTAGCGGATGATTGCGAGGTGCTGGACAAAGTGGTAGAGTCTGGAGCGCTCAAAAAGACTAATGATGGGTGGGTGGATGTCCTTGGTAATCACTTGGAGCATTATTTCCCGGATTTTATTATGGACAGTGCTGATTTCCACCGATATTTGATGTCATTTGTTGACGGCAAGGCCAGCAGCGGGCTTCAAAAAGCAGTGTCGCCTCGTTCCTTGCAATGGTTGGGGATGGAAAACACTGATTTGCTAGACTACCGATACAATATCAGCCCGATTGATTTCCTGGCTCTGTCCCCCGAGCTGTGTGATTTGGTGATTGATCGATGTGACGACTTGACTGGCAATATTCAATACCCATTCCATATTCGGGACACGCTCAACACGCTTATTGATGCACAAATCGAAAAAAAGGTTCGAGATCGGGTAAAAACGAAAAGCAAAGAATTGTCTGATACTAACGGTACTGCAGATCCACCAAAAGTTGAACCAACAGCAACAAGTCAAACGGTAAAAGACAAGCAAGTCAAACCTGATACAACAATACCCGACGAACAACCCAAGGCTGAGCCTGTTAATAAACCGATAGGTCCTGATTTTGACGTGTTTAGCGGTGACTACAAATTCAAAAGCTTCAAGCTCAACTTCAACTCGCGCGGAAATGTGATCCCCAGCGCGGTTGCCAAACAACTCGACTTGGAAGTGATTCCAAACAATCGCCAGCCCCAAGCGTCACCGTCGCCGCCCGTAGCAGTATCACCAGGAGCAGCAGAAACAGGCGATAAGAAAACGCCGCCGCCGCAGGGGACAGCAATGCTGCCTATACGAATTGGCAATTTGCGGTACACCATCACCGCGGTGGTTGTTGAAAAGGCCAGTGCAGAGTTGATTCTTGGCCTGCCATTCAAACGTCAATCAAGATGGTCAACAGTTGAAGGCAAGGCGTGTATTGTTGATCCAGTGACGAGTTCTCGATCCCTCACGTTTGCCGCCCCCACAGCATCCTAGTCCTCATACTGGCTCAATTGCAAGCAAGTATCGTGATGCGACGCCTGAGCCAGTTTGAGCATTTGTCGAATCAAATCTGGGTCGAACCTCCCCTTGCATTGCCGCTCCTTGTACAGATTCTGCACAAACTTTTTGCAATTGACCACCAGCTGGCGGTCGCTTGTTAACGACGCGTTTGGCTCGTGACGCTCCGGTCTTAGCCATGTGCCTTCAATCTGTACCAACCCCTTGCGCGAGTCGCATTTACTAATATACAAAAACCCCCAGTATTCAAAGTCGGTGAGGATAAAGTGTGTAAGGCTTCGCGGGCCCAAAAAATGCACTGCTTGCAGCAAGTAGCCGGTAAAGTTTTGCTCGCCTGGCGTGCTGAATTTGCCATTCACATAATCATTATACGAGTCGCGTAAGCTTACATTTGCATTTCCCAGCGGCGTCAATGGGATTCGGCTGAGAAAGTTTTCGGGGTTGGGTAGCAGGAACGACTGGCCTTGGTACAATGTATAATACTCTTGCAGCTCGTTCATGTCGATTCGAAATAAAATATAAATAAGGACAGAAGGATGGAGTGGGGGGGAGGAGGAGGACAGATGTGCGTGTGTATACGGTAAGAGAAAATTTTTAAAACAATGGGGAGAAATCGGCAAGTTTTTATGACATGATGGGCTGGTTCATGTACTAGTCTGTTTTCGGATGGTGGAAAAATGCGCAAACACAATAGAGGGTTGTTTTTTTTTTTTTTTTTTTTTTTTCATTTTGCAAAACATTTATTCATATGGTAAGGAGGCCGCCAAAACTAGTTGCATTGTAACCCTACGCTAAACTATTTGCGGGAATAAAATCTCTAAGTACTAGGAGTACTAAGGGGTTTATCCAGGAATTTTTTTTTACCCAAACATCTATCAGTTCTCCATTGTTTAGTGTATGTACCCTATTGTTCGCTAGATCCCTGTCGATTTTTATCCGCGTCGCCTTTTTTTTTTCCATAGGGGAGGGGATCAATAGGAGGAGGGAATTTTTCCCAAGTGTGCTGTATTGTAGTGTGCAACAATCCAGGAACGGTTATGCAATATATGTTTGTGTGGAACAATAGACGAAATTACCGATCGATTCCGTACCCAATATTTCTATTCAGAGTGCCGCGCAACCCGGTGGCTGGGTGGGTTGAATCCACTTCTGGGTTGTAAGATTTTTGTGATCTCAGCATGCCACAGCACACTAAATAACTCTGTGGAGCTCCTTGGGGTTCTCCAAATTGATGGTATACTCACGCCCACCTCTTGGCTTTTTTCGGAACAAAACTGCCGTGAGAGAAAGGGTATCTAACAAAAAAGGGGGAGAGGGGGCGACCCACATCTTTCTTTCTTTCTTTCTTTCTTTCTTTCTTTCTTTCTTTCTTTCTTTTCAATACCTCTTCTCTTTAGTATGGCGCGTAGTGCACTTGAAATTCGGCACGGCCTTGGACGACACGCTTCATTCTGCGTAGATAAGCGGAAAAGCGTTCTGACGAGCGAGCGCTCTGCAGCAATCGCATATTGGCCTC
This sequence comes from Blastobotrys aristatus, assembly GCA_946409495.1. Lineage (NCBI taxonomy): Eukaryota > Fungi > Ascomycota > Dipodascomycetes > Dipodascales > Trichomonascaceae > Blastobotrys > Blastobotrys aristatus. Next base: position 1,248,708 of record OX291663.1, on the reverse strand, counting down.
GACAATAACATCCTGTAATCTGTAAAATTGTGAGCGGTTGCGTAGCGAGATTAGTGATGTTATCGACACGGTGACATGAAGTTGTGGCACAGATCGAGATTGGACCATGCTTTGTGGGATCACTCGATGCCCGGATTTTGTATGGGATGATGATGGCGAGTTCAAAGACGTGTGTGAGACATTTACAAACGTCAACATGCAGGCATGAGCATGATCCATCAGTAACACATTAGCTTGTTTAGTCTCAATTACGTGGCACATCAAAACTCTGATGGCTTCTTCAAAATACCGGTGAAACGGGTCTCTAACATCACCCGCGTTTAGCGCGTGGTAACATTCAAATAGAGTTGCTCTTCTATGGAGCATGATTGGGTCGGTGAGTTGGAATGGATTGGGGTAGTAGGTTATCATTTTTTTTTTCTCTTTTATCTTATTTTGTAATTATAAAGATGCTTTTTCTTAAATGTATGAGGAATCGCCTCTCTATTTATGCTTGGGCCTGGATGTCCATTCGAGTACTCGAACGATGACTGAATGTCGTCATCCAAGCTTTTTTTTTTTTTTCAGCACTTGAATGACCCCTGCTGACTCAAGGTGAATAATAATATTCGAGTAGATATATCGGCCTCGGAGTCTTGGTCTCCCCGGCAGGGTGCAGCTGTTGTATGCATCCTCGACAGGGCAAAATCATGACAAAGTGGCAGAAACTGACGGGTATAAGGCTGGGGTTTCTATACATGTATGCGCGTTTTGTGACTCAGTAAGTGTATTTATGCAGGTGAGCAGGCTGTCGCGTGGTCCCGTCCCCTCAGTGGCGTCGGAGGCTAAGAAAAGAGAAAAAAAAGGATCACGGGACCGCCAATCACGTCTTGCCAATTAAATGCTGTGTCAGCCGCGTCGGCGATTAATAAGCGTTTTGGCCCGGAGCGAATATTCGCCGGGTCCGATACGTAATCGAGCGTCTAATGCGACCAATAAATTGATACCCGTTGTATTAAAATACAGTGACAGTTACAAAAAGGGGGTGAGTACCCCGTACTTGTGGCAACTACATCATGTGTAGTTGGTGTCGGCCAAGTCCTTTATATATGAGGGGAAGGGGGTATCGTATTGTTCAATAAAGTTTGAAGGGGAAGACATGCGATCCAAAAATTGATTGCTGTACTTTAATTGCAAGCCTGATGTAAAACTTTGAAATAAAAAAAAATCTCAGATGTGAGACTATATGTTTGAGATCTCACAAAAAGGAGGATATTGTTGAAATGGCAAAACAAGGAGCAAAAAAAAAAGATTTGGATACCCAATTAAGCAGTGATATGCGCCAGCCCGGAGTCGAACCGGGGGCTCGTCGATGGCAACGACGAATTTTACCGCTAAACCACTGGCGCGCGGATAACAAATTTTTTCGATGCTCCATCCAGAGCGTTCGCAATCTCCGCCGCACCAGATGCGGCGCAACATGTCTCAAAAATTTTGGAGTGCCAACGCCAGCTATCCAGTGGGTTTACTGGTTCATGTTTGATCGGAGGACTAGCATGGTGGTGGACGGAGTGAAGTATGATGAGGAAGATGTAGAAACTGGCATCCCGCAAGGGTCGCCAATCTCGCCACTGCTATTTCTGCTGTACACTGCGCCATTGTATGACGTGATTACACGGCTAGGTGGCAACGTGGTGGGATTTATTGACGATGTGACAATCTACGTGCACGGAACGGTATTGGATAACACGGTGCAGCTGAGCGGGATCGTTCGGGCGTGCGACGCGTGGTGCACGGGGCACTATACACAGATATCCCAGCCGTTACGAGCTAGCTTAGGCGCGGCAGAGCCAAAATCGAGACGATTAAATGATGGCAGTGGTTAACCGTTCACCAGACAAAAACACCATCCAAAAAAGAGAACACTTTAACCAATGGGTCGCTGCGCACCGATTTAAAAAAAAAAAATCCATATATAATACTCTATTATGTACGAAAAAAATAAAACATTTCAATTCAATGCAACTCCAAAACTGACTGAAAACAGCATCTGAAATGGTTGAAGAGGTACTACGATGAATAAAATTTGCGCGAAATTGAACACCTGCACTCGCTGAGCGGTTAAAATCTGGATCACACCTGCTATTATATTCATGAGAAATAATTGCTTCTCGAGACGCACGCGCATATAACCATGAGTCAGCGTATTCACAGCAAAGTGTAAAAACCCAGCTCCATACTAATAATATAATGGCCTCATTTCAACTCCTCTTGTCAATCAACCTTGTGGGTTTGCAAACAAAGTTCAAAGTCTATTCTGGAACCTTCAACAATGGGCGCGGTGTCAAAATTATTCTCTAAATATAGATGGGAAGGGGAGCAACTGCCCCAAGTGGTACTATCAAATTTCGATTTATGTCCGTCGCTTATGTAATAAGCCCCGTTAAACAAGGATCGAGCAATTCTACTATTATATCGGACGCTTATGTAATCAGTGCCCTTTAAAAAGGGTCGAGATGCCCCCCCCAGCTTTTGATCACCTCACAACAAAAAAAAAAACAAAAAAAAAAACAAAAACAAAAACAAACAAACAAAACGACATGAGCTTTTACAAAGTAGCAAACATCAATGTTGGCCCAACTGGCTACGGGCTCATGGGCTTTACCTGGGATGCAAACAACAAGATGCCTCGAGACGAAGCAATTGCCGTCATGAAGGCTGCGGTGGAGAGCAATTCGTTGTTTTGGAACGGCGGCGAGTTTTATGGCAACCCACGTCCAGAAGAGAACTTGGAGCTGATCCACGACTACTTTGCCAAGCACCCAGAAGACGCAGAAAAGGTGTGTTTGTCGATCAAGGGTGGCGTCAATGTGGCCAATTGGAGCCCGGCTGGGTCGGAAGAGGAGATTACGCAGTCCATCGAGACCACCCTGAAGCACTTGAATGGCACAAAAAAATGTGACTTGTTTTGTATCGCTCGAGTTGATACCAAGCATGGTATCGAAACTGCCGTGCGAGTGGTAAAAAAATACATTGACTCGGGTGACATTGGCGGGTTGTGTTTGAGCGAGTGTAGCGTGGAGACGATCAAAAAGGCAATGGCGATCTGCCCTCTATCGGCGGTGGAGTTGGAATACTCGCTTTGGAGTCGAGAAGCGGAGGAGAATGGGGTGTTGAACCTGTGTGCCCATGAGAACATTCCGGTTATCGCCTACTCGCCGCTGGGTAAGGGGTATTTGACTGGTGCGATCAAATCAACAAACGATTTGCCAGGTGATGCTCGGTCCCACTTTGACCGGTTCACAGAGGACAGCATGCAAAACAATTGGAAGTTGGTGGAAAAGGTACAACATGTGGCGGACAAGCATGGCGCAAAGCCATCGCAAGTGGCCCTAGAATGGATCCGACAAAAATCCAATAGCTCTGATTACTACCCAGTCATCATCCCAATCCCAGGGAGTCGAAATGCCAATCGGGTGAAGGAAAACTGCAAGCAACTGAACCTGTCTGCTGCTGAAATGTTGGAGATTGACAACTTTTTGAAAACCTTCCAGGTGAGCGGGGCTCGATATACCAAGGAAGCGGAAGCGACCTTGTACCAATAGGCAAGATCATCATCATTTATCTTGTTTTTTTTTTTATTTGTTACTCTGGGGTACGCTGTATATATCATATAACGGCATGCGCATTTATAATGTATTCGTTTTTTTGTTGTAACAATTGGTAGTTGAGAGTATTTTATCGTCATTCGTATCTATCACCCCCGCAGTTGTTACCATACCTTTGGCCCACCACCCACCCTGCAGGCCTATACTGAGCCGCACGGAGTACCTGAAAGCAACGACCCACAAAAACCAGTCCATATATAAAACATTGATCATTTTTCCGCAAAAAGATGGTATAATAACCTATTAACCATAAATATGAAGCTGACAGCATTGGTTGTTGCTTTGTCGGCAGCCGGCGTTAGCGCTACTGCTGTAGCGACAGCCACTGTTACTGTCAACTGTCAAACCACAACAGAAACCAGCAAGCACAAGGACCCGACCGATTTGTCTGCAGTCCAAGGCCTGGTCGAGCGTCAACTCCCAGAGGACTTGCACGGCAAGTTTGAGTTTGAGATTGACGAAACGCTCACCGCGTCCGGGTCGTTTGACAATTGGAAGGTGAGCCAAAAGAGCCAAGGCGGGAACATTACCATCTCTGGTTCCACCAAAACCGCTTTGACCAACGGGTTGTACACCTATCTCAATCAAAAATGCAACACCACCATGCAATGGACTTCCAGCAACTTTATGGCGTTGGACGGGGTTGTTGATTTGTGTGATGGCAAAGATTGCAAGGACATGACCGGCAGCGCGTCGGTCAAATACCGGTACATGTTTGACCAGCAGCTGTATTCCACCGAAATGGCGTTTTACTCCAGCTTCCAATGGGAGTATTTGATTGATTGGTGCGCCATGCACGGTATCAACATGCCGCTAATGCCACTGGGCTATGAGTATATTCTGGCGGCAACTTTGCGTGAGTTTGAGTTTTCCAACGAGTCCATCACCGGGTTCCTGAGTGGTCCAGCATTCCAAGCCTGGAACCGAATGGGCAAGATTCAAGGGTCTTGGTCCGGTGATGTCAGTCTTGAGTTTATCCAGCAACAGTTTTACATGGCTCGAAAGGTTTACAACCGGATGGTCGAGTTTGGAATGACCCCAGTGATGCCAGCATTTGCCGGGTACGTCCCAAAGGAAGCCCACGAAATATTTTCTGGTCATGAAGGGTGCCAGCTTGGCTCCACTGGTGAGTGGACTGGGTTTGGCGAGTACGGCAATGTCACGTTCATCCACCCGGGGGTGGCAAAGTGGATCGATCTCCAGACCACTTTTATCAGCAAGATGCAGGAATTGTACGGCGACGCGTCAATGTATCACTTTACATTTGATCTGCCACCAGGCGCGTCCACCTGGGGCACCGACCTCGAAACCGTCTCCAAAGCCGTTTACCAGTCTTTTCAAAAATCGTCCCAGGAAGCGGTTTGGGTGGTCACCTCTGACTCCTTCACCGAGACTGAGTACTGGACCAGCACCAAGATTGAGCAGATCTTTTCGGATGCATCAAAGGATTCGGTGATTGTGATTGACAAGGAGGCCAGTTCTCGTGACCCGCACAACAACCCGTTCTCAGACTATCAGTACATCTTTGTGGTTGATGAGACCACCACTACGAGCAGCGTCACCGCCCATATAACCACCGAAATTGGCAAGTGGAGCGGGTTTGGTATCGCGCCAACCAAGGACCTGAAGAATAACGAGTTTTTCTTCCAGTTTGTTCTCGACCATGCCTACTACAAAGAGGTTGATTTGACCAAGTCCATTGAGCTGTGGGTTGCGTCGCGGTATGGCCCAGCTGAGGTACCCGCCGAATTTGCGGTTCTATACGCCAAGTATATTGGCATGATGTATGTGGGCGGAGCTAGTACCCACATGGACATTCCATTCCAGCAGATTCCTGGAAAGGGTGGCATCAAGAACGCCACTGACTTTGGCTATGATTGGGAGTATCTGGAGGAGATTTGGTTCCAGATGGTTGAGTTTGGCAAAAAGAACCCCGAGTGGCAAAACAACCCAAACTTCAAGTTTGATCTGGTGGATATTGGCCGGCAAGTTTTGACGAACCGGTTCAGCATTGAGCTGTATCTGTTTGAAAGCTACGTGTCTGAGGGCGGTCGCTCCTCATCCAGCGTTCAGAAGCAAGGCGAGGATATGCTTGATGTGCTGCTTGTTTTGGACTCGTTGTTGCTCTCCAACGACTTTTTCTTGTTTGCTGACCATATTGAGGGCGCCTTGTACTGGAGCTACGGGGTTCATGACGTGTCCAACTGGTCTGCCATTTTGGAAGCTGACATTCGAAATCAATGGACGCTGTGGGGTCCAGACGGGCAACTATACGGTGAAAACTCCCAGATGATGGCCGGTATGATCAGCGGTTACTATGTTGAAGTGTGGAAAATGTACATTGACTGGGTTGCATATGGCAAGCACGGCAAGTTTGAGGAGTACGTTATTGACTACGCCAAGTATTGGGAAACTCAGCAGCTGGACCCTGAGCACATGGAGCATGGTTCCACTGGCACTCAGAATCTGTGGGATATCCTGACCGTGATTGAGATTGCCTATGGACCAGGTGGTACCGGTAGCTTGATCATCCCATGCCAATCGCCATACCACGAAGGGGGCAACACCATTACCAAGACTGTCTATATTGATAATGGCAAGACTACTACAAAGACTGACAGTGAGCAACCGTTCTCCTCTCCGCAGCCAGTCTCGAGCTCACAATCGAATGTTGAGACGTCCAGTCCGTCTGCAAGCCAGAGCGGGAATGGCGGCGGTGTGGTTCCAGTTCCAAACGGCGGTGAAACATCCACCAAGCCGCAACCGTCCTCGGTCGAGACGTCTCGTGGTGGGCCACGCTCCACCGACGCGATTCCAATCCCAGCCACCAGCTCCAGCGCGGTTAGCAAGCCAACCTCAACTGGCAAGGGTAAGGGAAACGGCGGCAAAGGTGGTGGGAAAAAGGGTTCTGGTAGCAGCTCCAGTGGCAGCAGTTCCAGTGGGAGCAGCGACTCGAGTTTCAGCAGCTCATCCGACTCGTCTGATGACGGCAAGGGCGTGAAGAAGAAGCACAAGAAGAAGGATAAGAAGGATAAGAAGGACAAGAAAAAGAAGCAAAAGTCGGACAGCTCAGACTCGTCCGACTCGTCCGATTCTGACTCTGACGATGACAAGAAGAATAAGAAAAAGAAGGATAAGAAAAAGAAGGATAAGAAAAAGAAGGACAAGAAGCACTCTGGTTCTTCCGACTCTGACTCGTCCGACGACGAAAAGGCCAAAAAGTTCAAAAAGCAAAAGGGAGAGTCAGATTCCGACTCGTCAGACGATGAAAAGTCCAAGAAGGGAAAGAAGGACAAGAAGAATGACTAGCCGCTGCCAGTTTGATGATTATTCGATTCTACCACACCCGTATTTTCTTTTAACCTATATATTCCACACTTCCTTTCTAGATTAGCCAATTTATCCATTCACTACCATATACACCAATCTTGCTCTAAAACCTTCAGTTGAACAGCGCAACCTTGCACTATACAACTGAGGGTATTAAAAGAGCTGGTATTTTGCTGTTGTAGTCAAAAAAATAATTAAAGGAAGGTTGCAAAACGTATCGCGTCGGGTCGATAATTGTAGAAGCTTCAACACGCTCTCTAAATGATTAGTACAAAAAGCGCTCACATATTTTTGTTCTTGTTCTTATTCTTGTCCGTTTAGCCTTTTCCGTTTGGTATGAAAACCTTGTCCGTCAATTGTCTTTTGATCTTGGAACAAATAGAGCCCGCGTCCGGCTCTTGGAATACAGTATTTCGAAACCGCAAAAGTTTACCAAATCTGGTGGGGTAAAAAAAAAAAAAACCTATCAGCGATAAGCAAAAAACTTCGTCTTTGATTTGGGCACATAGAAAAACTAGAGGTGCGACATGTATTATTGATGTGCAAATATGACGCCTTGCCTCGCCGTTGTGAGTGCTAAAACTGGTCAAAAATTGGTGTGGTTCGGTCTTTTTTGTGAGTTTGTTAAAAAAAAAAATGGGTCTGTATACAACGCCTTGCCAAGTAACCTAGTAGCTCAAGGCAAGGCGTGTTTCAACTGTAGGTTGGTTGGTTGGTTGGATGGTAGTTTGTTTTGTAAGTTTTGGTTTCAGGCGGTTCGGATCTTGCAAGCGGGTGCCACATTATTGGGTTGTGGCTCCAATCGGTAAAAACCAGAGCCCAGCCCTTGGACTATGCTTCAACCTGAGAACAAGTCAAAACTCATCCATTATAAGAGCATCCCGAATCATGATTATGGTCCTAATGTTTTGAGTCTTTTCGAGTTTTAATCTACTTCAACACGGGTACATTTTAAAACCCCCTCTTTTTCAAGTTAAATCCTGTCGGAAAAAACCATCATTTGTAAGGTAAAAATCCCAATAAAGGATATGAACCCTCTGGTGGAGCAGGAAATGCCCAACTCATAAGGAACTCTGCCACTTTTTTCGCTCACCCACTGTGTCACGCCAAGAGGTCTGTCTTTTTGTACGTGATAGTACACACTAGACTACAGGCTTACCACTTAGGTTGTGCTGGATTTTAAACCATGCAGAGCGAGAACTTATGGTTTTTCAACCAAAATGTCCTAAAGAAAAAAAGAGAGAAAAAATGGGGAAATTGATGGGCTTTTATATCTTTCAAGAAACAAAGGAGGCGGGAAGGGGGGCTGCTAGGGAGCGCGCGCAAAACCGCCAAACTTTTATTTTAACTCAGAAGAAATAACGATCAAGTGGCGTGGCTGGTTTGTTTAACGATATAATTTAGAGTTGAACTGTAATATGGTTCTCGGATACCTGGGAACCCGGTAGGTCAGCTAATATTATTGTTGCACTGTACATCTTTTTTTTTTTTAAAAAAAAATCAGCCTTGTTTTATCTTGCAGGAAAGCACAGGGTTTTTGGGTTTATCGCCTGCGTGCGCTTTGAGGCTCGAGAATCTCAGATCGGCGGGACCGGGATAAAATTTTTTCTCAATCGTGCTTACACTAAACTAAATCAGTCGACATTTTTTTATTTTCCCGCATATTGTGTTCACTTCGCTTGCCTGAAACAAATGACAGTTCAGTACGACCAGCGAGTTTTTGACGGGACTCATGTGTGCCATTATATACAACAGTTTGTATACGAAACCGAGTCGTGGACTGACAGGGAGAAATGCATTGAATTTTATAAACGGTGCGACGCCGATCAAAAACTGGTCTTGTCAAGTAGTGGCGGATTTGTGCATAAGAATTGGGAGGGGCTGGTATGCGACCTGTTGAACCTGTACGACTATGAAAACTCGACTTTTATGAAAGCAGGGGAATGCTGGCTGGAAACGTCGTTATCGCTGTTTTTACGAACCGCACAAAACTTTCGAGCTGGCACCCCACACATCTCCCTAATGGCCTACACCGAGTTGATGGTCACATATGGCCAGCAACTTTGCATCACGAAACGAATAAACGCCTGGCAGTCGCTGCTGGTGTTTTTATACGGCATTAACGAGGACTTTTACCGGTTTTGCTTCACCCGAAAACTAGATCTGCATTCAATAAACCAGTTTAACCGGGACAACTACGACGGCCAGTTCTGGACGACCATGGTTTCAACATCCGAATCAATCTGCCGTGGCATTGCATCACAACGAATTCTTCGGCGATCAGTTGATATTGCATTAGAAGACCCGCATTTGGGCCCCATTACTCAAGGGTTAATTGTCACCAAAAAAAACCCGCATCATAAACCACTAAACCTTGTGAGCTCGGCAAAACATGCCGTCATGGGGTCAAACATTGGCAGCGAGAATTGGCGGCGGTTTGTTCTGTATTTTGCCCCAGACTACATTGTCCAAGACTATTTCCTCCAGTGTGGCAAGACGGTAATGGAGGCGACCGATGCGGATCTAGACAAGATTTTCACAATACTCAAACACTGGTCGCAGCCGGGGGTAGGTGGGAAGGAGTGTGCGGAACTATGCTTGGAACTGATGGTGGGGAAGGGTAAATCCACTGCGTTGGTCAGCCTAATTGAGCAGTATCAAGCAAAGCCTCACGACCGATTTGCCTTTAAACGGTTGGTCTACGGGTTCTGCTCATATTGCGCCTATAAATCTGATCCGAATCCTACCGAAATGTGGTCCGCTGCACTAGCAGTGCTCAGCCCACAGCCCAACTTTGTCATCAAAGCCGCAGTGCTGACCCTGAAACAGCTGCTCAAAAATCACCAGATTTCCAAAAAGGATACTCTTCACGATCCATATCCCATGCTGAGCGAGGTGTGGAATTTGGTTGAACGATATGTCTGGCCCACTGAAATCGAGCACAATTTCATCCAGTTGGATCGCATGAAGGGATTGTACCAGGATCTGGACCTGCAGCAGTGCCGATTCTGCAACTCATTTGAGCACACACTGGCTGATTGCCAGGTGCTGCGCAAATACCATTCCGTGCCGATTTTGGACTACCAAAAGAAGGCCAGCAAATCCACCGATGTTAATCTGTACAGCGAAAAGTTTAAAAAGTTTCTGGGTGACTTTTTTGACGTGCGCACTGGTTTCCAACAAGGCGAGGTTAACTTGGAGTTGTAGTTTGTATATATATATATTTTTGTATTTGGGGAGAAGGGAAAAAAAAAAAAAAACTTTGCATCATCACATCACATCACATCACCACAGACACTAAACAAAAATCAGGTAGTCATGATCCGATCAGTACAAACTCTAGCACGGCGCCAGGCTCGACAATTGCCAAAGTTATTTATTGCTAGACCAGCCCCACGCACCATCCAACCGGTCCGGCTGTTTTCTCACACATGTATCCGGCCAAAGGAGGATGAAAAAGGGTGGCAAAAGGTTGGCCAGTTCAAGGTGGATGAAAAACCACGCTACTCGCTTACTTTTACCTGCAAAAAGTGCACTACACGGTCCAGCCATGAAGTGTCTAAACAGTCTTATCACAACGGCACGGTGCTGATCCAGTGCCCGGGCTGTAAAAACAGACACTTGATTGCCGACCATTTGAAAATCTTCTCTGACCAGCGAATCACGCTCGAGGATATTCTAAAGACTAAAGGTCAGGAGCTCAGTCGGGGTAACATCAACGCCCAGGATTTGGAGGACACACAGGATCTGGAATGGGACGAGATCCCAAAGGCTATTGCTGATAAAATGAGCAGTTAATTTCAGATCACTATTTATTACTACAAACAGCTAGATATTTGTTAGTTTTTTTTTTGTCCACTTAGAATTTGCAAAAAAGTTTCTCATCTCAGTGTTTTTCTCCAATTTATGATCACTTTGAAAAATCACCCGGCACTTCCTATATATAAAATCAATGGATTACTTCATCATGTCAAAGAAAGCTTTTTTGCAGCTGTAGGTTTGTTCAAACTTACCAATTTGAAAAAAAAAGTGTTATTGAAGAGGAAGAAAATTTTTTAGTGGTGAAAAAATAATTTGGCCTTATTTATAGTCAGCCTCACACCTACTTTTTTTTCTTTTCTTTTCTTCTCTCAGAAGCATGGCCAGTCTGATTGGAGGCATTGACAACGCCCATGCTGGAGCGATACACGCATTGGAATTCAACTCTCGTGAAGAGTATGTTTTATCTGGCGGGCAGGATCGAGCAGTGAGGTTGTGGAATTGCTCCACCGGACGCGCCGTTTCCGAGTACAAACAGCATGCCTATGAGGTGCTTGATATCGCGGTGGGTAACAATGACTACACGTTTGCTAGCGTGGGCGGCGACAAGACGGTGTTTTTATGGGATGTGAACGATAAATCGCCTGTACGCAGGTATCATGGCCACTCATCTCGTATCAACAGCGTTGCGTTTAACGATGATGGGTCGTTACTGGCCACCGGATCGTTTGATACTACAGTCAAGCTATGGGATTGTCGCAGCTCGCAAAAAACACCTTTGCAATCTCTGGACGACGCGAAGGATAGTATCAGCAGCATTGATGTGAAGGACACGACAATCACGACCGGATCGGTGGATGGGAAGCTGCGAAGATATGATATCCGCAACTTTAAGCTTTATACGGATAATATCGGCCCGTCAATCACTTGCGTCGAGTCAAATTCTTCGACTACGCTTGTCGCGTCGCTTAATAACACTGTCAATGAGGTTGGGCTCGACGGGTCCACGGTTCGACAGTTTCGCGGCCATGTCAATACCCAGTTGAGAATTGGGTTTGCAACCTGCCGTAACCACGTTATTATGGGGTCTGAGGACGACAGGCTGTTTATCTGGGAGAAACCCACCGCCGAGCTCGTCCAGACCCTACATTCGGGCCGGTCCAACCATGCAATTGCCGGTGGGTTGACCTCATTTGCGTGCTCGGCAAACAGCTCGATCCAACTGTACACGTTTCCCGACGCGTAATTTTTGTTCCCAACGTAATAAAAAGCAAGGGAGAAAAAAAAAGAACGGAACGATCGAACGACGCGAAAGAAAAATTCTTTTCCACACCACACACAGTCACACGAACGTAGCAAGAAAAAAATAATGAGTTATGACAACAGCGGAGGATTCAACGCGTCTCAGGCAATGGGGTCGCAGCAACAGCAACGCCCAGACACCAAAGTCCGGCCAGTAACAATCAAGCAGGTTTTGGAGGCAAATGAGCCATCGCCTGACGAGGAGACCCATATTGACAACCAGCCCATCAGCAAGATTGAGCTGGTGGGTTGCATTCGAAATATCAGCGAGGGTGCTGCTCGAGCATTGATGTTGAAGATTGAGGATGGCACGGGTAATTTGGAGGTTAAAAAGTGGGGTGACGATTCACCGGCCGGTAATGACGAGGATGAGGATATGGATGAGGATTCTGGCCCAAAGACCGAGTACGCGATTGGTCAATACGTCAAGATCCTAGGGTCGACGCGGTTGTTTAACGGCAAACGTAACATTACAGTCATCAACATGCGTCCAATCACGGACTACAATGAAGTTATTTATCATCACACAAAAGCATTGGCGGTTCACTTGGAGCTGACTCGAGGTCCAGTTGCGAATGGTGCTGATGGCAAGGAAAACAAGGACGACAGTTTGTTTGTTGGCGGGAATCCAGTCAATGGCAAGCTACAGAGCCGAATTCTGGAGGAGCTCAAGAATGGCAACCCTGACACGGGTGTGCATATCGAGCAGTTGGCGCGAAACATGAACGAGTCGACAAACACCATCATGAAGGAGATTGACGATATGGAAACCAGCGGGGTTGTATACCAAGGCGAGGAGAACCACTACCTACCGATCTAGTAATGCCAGGTCTATTATTATTATTATTATTATTATTATTATTAAAGTTAATATGTTAAAATAATACATTCCACAAGTCGTCTTCGGACACTACCTCTCCCCCTGTGGATTTGTTGCTGACCATTGACCCAATCACTTTTTGTAGCTCGTGCTCGTTACTCTTGTCAAGCTCGTACTGGCTAGGGTGCGATGTGTGCATGTGCTCGACGCGTCGTTTGGTGGCCAAATCCAGCACCGACTCTTCCACAGTATCGTCAACCACAAACGACCACACTTTGGTCTCGTGTTGTTGACCAATCCGGTGGATCCGCGAGATGGCTTGAAGTTCGATTGCAGTGTTCACCAACGGCTCGACAAGGTACACGTGGCGCGCGTTTACCAGTGTCAACCCCGAGGATTGCGATCGCGCGTGTAGCAAAAAACACGCAATGGCCGGGTTGTGAACAAACTCGCTGGATTTGCTCTGGATCGACGCGTATTGCAGGCGGTGATCCTCCAACGCGCGGGCAATCAAGTTGAGCATCTCTTGCCATTGCGAAAAGATCACCACTTGCGCGGTTGGGTCTGCTTCCCGTAACCAGTACAAGTGCCGGATCATAAAATCAATCTTGGTTCCGTACCGAAACGACCCAAGAGTGGGAAGATGGTTGATCTCGTTGATTGTAGTCTGCGGCATTTGCTCGTACAACGCCTTGGTTTTGTGCACCGTGACTTGTTTTTGCTCCTCGTCTTTTTTCTCCTCTTTGAAATCCTTGACACCGACATAGAAATACAAGTCGCTGTCTTTTAAATCACGTTTGCAAACTGGACACACTGTCTTGTGCTTTAGCCACTCGTCGATACAAGGACGGCAAAACTCGTGGCCGCAGCTTGTCCACACCCCTTGCTTGAAATCGCACTGACAAATAATACACAACCGGTCCGCTTTTTGCTCAGAGTTGAGCGTGGCCAGGTAACGCAACCGCCCAATTTGTTGGTTAATCTCTCCGACTAGCTGGGCTTCCAGTAGCTGCCGGCTGGTTAAAGTCCCGCCGTATGTTTCCAGTGCCACCACATTGTCACTAAGCTCCTGAAGCTGGCGATAGTACTCAACGCGCAGGTTGTATAAATTTCGAAACACCAAAATTTCTTTACCCAAATCTTTGAGCTCGTCGCGTTGTTGGTTGTAAACCTTGATCATCTTGGGTAGAACATCCTGAGCAAACTCGTGCTCAATCTTTTGCCGCGGCTTGCTGCCATCACCCTTTTTACCCCCTGAGGATGCCAACTGCCTGGTTTCTTGAACCACTTTATCCATGGCCATTTCCGGCTCATCAACCGGCTGAGTCTTTTTACGAATCAGCTCCAGTTCGACCATTTTTTCCGTCTTGTCTTCTTTAGCGATCGACGACTTGATGTAGTTTGGGTCGGCGATCCCATGCACCGCCAGAGACCGGTCGGATAACACCTGTTGCAACACTTCAAGGTACATAAACGCAAGCTCCTGAGCATCTAGACTCTCGTTATACTCCTCACCGTCCGGGTCCGTATTTTGATCAACTAATTTGGTGCAAAGATACTTGATTAGCAGCTCGCGCCACTCGTCGATAATCTCCGCCTGGGGGTTAAGCGCCTCGGCAACCATATTGAATTTCTCCACCAACCCACGCGTTTCAATCCCCGGTGCGTCCTCATCAATCATTGCGTCGTTAATTTCCACAAAATCCTGGTTCTCAGCTTGTCGTTGCAACTTGCTAGTGGCGGTTTGGACCCGCTTCATTGGCTCCTGCAGAATCCTCCGTCGCAACAACTCGGCTTTTTCGTAATACTCTTGTTCTTGTGTTTGGTGCTGGTTTTCCTCGTCCGTCAACCCCTCCCCCTCCGTCAGCTCCTCCTCCTTTCTATACAGCTGGAAGTGAGCCGAGCCAATGAAAAAGTAGCATCGGTGGACCAGCTCCAACCACGACCGCAGCCGAATCCGGTCATTATTCCGCTCATCCTCATCCCGTTCATTCTTGTCATTTATTGGCGTCTCGGTTTCCAGCTTCTGGACGACTTTAAGAATCTCGTCAAGCACCACCTGCCAAATTTTAAGCGCCTCAAGCGGCTCTTTCATTTGCTCTTTGATCTGTCCTCGCTCAATCTGCGACACACACAGCCGTCTCTGGCTACCCAGCAACGCCGATCTCGCTTGATCCTTCATGGCGCCCAGCACATCTTCCATAGTACTCATTGGTTTGGCGTTGTTCGCGCCGAGTGATTTTTTGTTGACCCCCACCAGCGCGTGGCAACACGCTTGCCGAAGTCTGACCAACCACGACGACAACGTGGCATTATCCGGCTGGAAACTCTCCGTCGCGTTTCCTTGCTCGTCCATCCCACACTCGCTCAGAAACCGCTGGTACAAATGCTGGTAGTTGTTGGCCTCAATCTTGTTAAACTGCAAAGTGACCAGCATTCTGGTCTGCTTGGGGATTGAAATGTCGTCTTCAACCATCGCGGTAGTGTGGCGAATCCCTATCCGATTAAAGAATTGTTGAAAATCGGCAGGGTTGGTGGTGAGTTTATCCCACGCGCGTTGCGAGGTCGCGTAGGGTTCAAACCGTAAGAAATTGAGGATACCCTGTAAATCAGCCATTTTATGCGAAACAGGCGTGCCAGTCACACCCCATGCATGAACTCTAGGGATAACCCTGGCCACTTTAGCCGCGGCGCTAACCCCCGAGCTAACCATCTGCACCTCGTCCAGAATCACCCGCCAAAACTGCATTTGAACTAGCGGAGACTGGATCGACTCTACATCCCGTTGCTGGACCACATGCGATCTTACTCGTTGAGATGGGTTATAAAACGCGTAGTGAACCTCTCTCGCAATCACATGGTAGTTGGTAATCACCACATCGTACCCTTGCAGCATTTCCGCCAACACATCCCCTCGTTCCCCAGGGTCCCTGCCTTTATACAACATCACACTCAACCCTGGTGCGTGGCGTTTGACCTCATCTTTCCATTGAGCAGCGATTGACGCCGGGCTGATAATTAGCGTACCCCTTGACGCCGGGATTTTGCGGTTTAAAAATCCATCATATACACTGGTTTGATCATCAGGCCGGCGGTTTTCGAGTATAACCGCCAGAGTTTCGACGGTTTTGCCCAGTCCCATCTCCTCGGCAAGCAGAATCTGTGCGCCCGGGTCCTGTGCGGCTACTAGCGCCGAGTGGGTTGAAATGCACCCGGAATACGGGTTGATCCACAACCCGTCTTTCCACTCGCGCCACTCGGGTATACTAATCTCCTGCTCCCTTTTTAACAGCCATTTTACCGTCTTGTTTTGATACCGTAGTAACTGACATTGCAGCTCGGGGATGTCTATAGCCTCGTCACTAATCCCGTGATCCGCGGTCATTGCATTGTACAGATCCTTCGGTTCTACAGTGTGTTTAGCCGGAGGAGGCAAAAGGTAGTCTATAAGCCTGCGGATCCCAGGGATTTCAAGCATGAACGTGGGAGGCCAGGGTGCAAGTTTATACCAAACTTCATACGTGATCCGCCCGCTAAACACATACTTTTCATCCGTTGTTTCCTCCAGGTCAAGTGTCAAAGTTGGCGGTTCCAACCAGAACCAACCGCTTGCCATTTTATTCTTTTTGTTTGGCTGACGAAGCTCCTCTAATATAGCAATCTCATTTTTCACGTTCTGATTCATCACCCGAAGAGACATTACCATCGCGTCGTTCTTGCTGCGTTTCCGTTTAGTACCGTTCGTGCCGTACACTGCAGTCGTCATGTCCGACTCCGGCTGCAGGTTCACTGGAAACTTGGAATGCATAGGTGGCGCTGGCATGGGTGGGAACCCCGAGTCTTGTCTGGGATATGCAACCCCCAGATCCAACCTTCCCTCGATCACCTTCAAAAACCCATCTTCTCTGCGGTGAGCGGGTTTGTTATTTTTGGCGCTTTCAAACAGCACGACAAACTGGGTTGCGTCCAGAACCACCACATGTGGACGTTGCTGGCGGAACTCTGGATCAGTGTCCATTATCTATTACTAAGAAAAGTACTGTAGGGGAAAAAAAAATTGATAGTGAATAGACACATTTGGGAAGGAGCGCCGATCCAACCCCTCGGAGATTAGATCAGCAATTGGATAGCGTCCATTTTTCTATCGTACTATTGTACTATTGTATTATTATGCGTAGTTAACCCGGAAAATTCATACTTCCCGTATACTTGTATAACAAAGAAGCAAAGCAGCAAAAAAAAAAAAAAAAAGGTTGCAGGAGAATGCTCCTGCAAGATTCTCGTAAAAATACGACCGGTGGCATTAAACTTTCCAGGCCGGTTTCTCGGAACAAGTTGGGACTCCCGAGCGCCCCCGGACCGTCGCCTATATATATATATATTGATTAATTTCCTAGCCTGATTTTCGGTGCGAAGAAATTTTCTCCCTTTTTTTTTTTTTTTTTTAACCCACCCTCTATAGACAACAAACCAAATGTCGTCTTCAGCCGAGAAGGAAAAGGCAGCGGCCAAGGCCAAAGCCAAGTATGACCCAACCAAGCAAACTGGTCCAGTCGAGTATGAATTTGGCGGCCCATTGGGCAACTTTGCCATGATGACTGGCTTCCCACTGTTAATGTGGTACATGTGCGCGTGCTATTACTACAATGATTCCCAATTCATCACTCCAGACAATGGCGAAACTATCAAAGAGTTTGTGCTTCGAGTGTATGGGTATGTTTACGAATGTGCCTACCCAACTTGGTTTGCCTGGAAGATTGAATGGGGGTTTTTGCTATTCCAAGCCGCCAACTATTGTATCTGGCCAGGGGTTTCCACCCACGGTCTGCACGTGCCACACTTGGGCAAGGCCCTGCCATACTACTGCAACGCTGTATGGTCTCTATATGTGACCACCGCCGTCGCATTGGCCCTGGATCTTTCTGGGGTGTTTAAAATGTCCAACATTATCACCCACTTTGGTGAGATCATGTCGGTTGCCATCATCAGCGGGTTTGGGTTTTCCTTTTTCACCTATTTCCGAGCTTTTATCGATGGTAGTGCGGTTCGACTAAGCGGGAACCATATTTACGACTTTTTCATGGGTGCCCCATTGTACCCTCGAATCGGTATGATTGACTTGAAAATGTTCTTTGAAATCCGACTACCATGGTTCACTTTGTACTTTCTATCCATGAGTGCTGCCTTGAAGCAATACGAGGAATACGGCTACGTTTCCCAACAGGTTTTGTTTGGGTGGTACGCCACTTGGTTGTACTGCAACGCGTGCGCCAAGGGCGAAGAACTGGTTGTGTCCAGCTGGGATATGTTTTATGAAAAGTTTGGCTTTTTGCTGGTGTTTTGGAACATTGCCGGTGTGCCATTCACCTACTGCTACAACACTTTATGGTTGGCTTCTCACGATCCAGCCGATTACGCGTGGTCCAACCAATACATGATCTTCTTGTGGATCTTGATTACCGTTGCCTACTACTTTTTTGACACTGCTAATGGTCAAAAGAACTCGTTCCGACAGCAAATGCAAGGCAGCTTTATCAAACGAAAGACGTTCCCTCAATTGCCATTCCAGTCCATCAAGAACCCAAAGTACATTAAGTGTAAGAATGGGTCCACTTTGCTGACTGATGGATGGTTCAAGTACGCGCGAAAGACCGCTTACACTGCTGACTTTACCCAAAACTTGTGCTGGGCTCTGATTACCGGGTTCAACGCGCCATTGCCATACTTTTACCCAACCTTTTTCTTTGTCATGATCCTGCACCGAGCCTGGAGAGATAACGAAAAGTGCAAGCAAAAGTACGGTGATGACTGGGTTGAATACTGCCGACAGTGCCCTTACGTGTTTATTCCATATGTATTTTAAAATAATGATAATAATAATATAATAATAGACACTTAACCGTGACGCTGGCGTTTTTTGGTCCGTTCCCACACACTAGACGGTTTGTCCTTGCGTTTGGTCACTCTGGCTATAGCCGAATCACTAGTTGTAAACCCCCAATTCTCTCCGGCAAAATTTTTGCCAAACGCATCGCGCTGTCGTTGTCGTGCAGCTCGCTTCTCCTGCTTTTTGCTAGATTGGTTGATTCGGGTGAAATTGTCCTCTTCAAACTGAGTAATCTCCCGCTGCTTTTTCCGTTCTCGGTCGGTTCGCTCACCACCCCGGCCATGATCCATAATAGTGGACCCAATGGACGGCTCAGCAACCGGCGCGGTAGAGGTATGCCGCAGATACTCTTCCATAGTGGCATTTCGCTGCTGTCGGTTGGACTTTCTGCTGTCTTGCTTGTCGAATGGTGTAACCGCCGCAATCTTTGGTGCTTGATACTTGGCAGGCTTTCCTGATCGATCCTCTTCCTGTTGTTCCTCCTTTTTATTAACCAACGCAGACGGATTTGGCCGGTAATTCAGCTGATCATCATCACTATCACTATCATCATCCGAGTTTTGCTTCTTTGCAGTTTCATCCGCTTGGTTCGCTTTAAAGTTGGCCCGCAACACTTTCTCAATCTGATACGCCATTTTAGCCTCTAGACCCTTGACACCCTTTTCCAAACCAACCCGCTGAGTGACTGTCCCTTTGATAGCCTTGTCACGGACCTCGTCCACATTCTGGTTCGTCCGAGCCACTTGCGTTGCAGTGATAAACGCCAGGTTGTGAAGATACGACAACATGGCGTGGTTTTTGTATGCAAGAAGTGAGATACCATCCTTCGCCCCAGAAACAGACTCCTTAGGGATGGAAGTTCCGGACTCGATGTTTTTTGTCAGCTTGTCAGCCGTCTCTATTATGCTTTTTAACTGTTGATCCATTATGGTCAAGAAATGTCTAATGCTGAAATTTTTTTTTTTGATCCCGCTGAAAAAAAAAAAAAAATATTTCTGTGTGAAAATAAAAAATTGTCGGACCTCCGATCATCTCCACTCATTGTCAATACTTATAATCAGTTAGTGTGTGTTATTTACAAAACGTATAAGAGCGCATTTCACCAAATTCAGAGGCACTAGCTACTGATAAATTCCCCATTTGATCACACGTACTGTCAATCTCGCTGTTTTTGTTATCCAAACCAGAGTTTCCATCATTACCTCTATTCATATTGCTTATAATGGCCTGATTCTGGTCTTCGCCCTGGCCCGGGCCTTGATTGCCGCTTGCCTCGCGGGCCAACTGGTCCAAATCCGACTGCGTGCTGATAGTCACCCGTCGTGGCCGCCCTACACCTTCATTCTGAGTATTCATTGGAATGCTGATTTATTATTATTTCTGAAATGTCTGTCGAGTTTGCAAAATGCCCACACCTATAAACCCTAAGCATTTAATTCTCAGGAGTGGAGTGGCAAAAAGCGATCGAGTGGAATCCCTGGCCATTTAAGCTCGATCAGTTTAAACAGCTTGTGAGCTCCTATATCTTTTTTTTTGCTGTAGGAAATTACGTCTCTTTTCAGATCGGAGGGTCGGAGGTTTATGCCTCCCAAAAAGGATGAAAGAGCTGAGGCTGAGGAAAAAAAAAAAAAAAAAAAAAATTTTGCAGGGCGGGTTCCCGCCGCTTTGGGTTGGAAAGAAAAAAAAATTCTACTACTCTTAACACCCACTTTTCTTCAAAACACCCACCCACAATGCCTCAAAACGAGTATATTGAACAGCATATTAAACAGCATGGTCGACGACTCGATCATGAAGAGCGGAAACGGAAAAAGGAGGCTCGAGAGGGTCACCGGATCGCTAAAGATGCACAGAATCTAAGAGGTCACCGAGCCAAGATGTTTATGAAGAAGCGGTATGCCGAAAAGGTTGAGATGAAAAAGAAGATCAAGCAGCATGAAGAGTCAAAGGTCAAGGGACCAGCAAAGCCAAAGGAGAACCCAGACGAGGCTTTGCCAGCATATTTATTGGATCGTCAGCAGCCAAACTCTGCCAAGGCATTGTCAACATCTATCAAACAAAAGCGGTTGGAAAAGGCGGACAAATTTTCTGTGCCGCTACCAAAGGTGCGTGGTATGTCTGAGGAGGAAATGTTCAAGGTGGTCAAGACGGGTAAGAGCAAGAGCAAAGCATGGAAGCGAATGATCACAAAGCATACGTTTGTGGGTGAAGGGTTTACTCGACGGCCAGTCAAGATGGAGCGGATTATTCGACCGGCTGCATTGCGTGAAAAGAAGGCGAATGTCACTCATACCGAGCTAGGAGTTACTGTCAACTTGCCAATCTTGGCTGTCAAGAAGAATCCACAAAACCCAATGTACACTCAACTCGGGGTCCTTACAAAGGGTACAGTTATTGAAGTTAATGTTAGCGAGCTTGGGTTGGTCACTGCTGGTGGTAAAGTGGTTTGGGGTAAATATGCCCAAGTCACCAACAACCCAGAGCTTGACGGAACTGTCAACGCTGTGCTACTAACCTAAACTAACCTAACTTAATGCTACTACTGGATATGAAATAGATACTGTAATTATTTTTTTTCTCTATTCTTTTGCATCGCGGTATCGATGGCGCGCGCGCACATATATATATATTTTTCCCTTTTCCTACCTCGCTTATTCGGGGGGCGGGGCGCGCGCACACACACTGGGGGGAGGGAGTAAAGGGGCCAAACCTCCCAAAAATTTTCGTCACCACCTCATAACTTTCGAGATATTAAGGCCGAACCACTTGTTAAAAGAGATTGGGACGGGACCAACGCGACGAATACAACTCAAAAACACCACGATCTGTTAGACGTACTTGCAGGGAACAATTGCTGGGCGGTGCGAATTTTTTTTAACAATTCGATAACAGGTTGCCCCCTTGAGAGAAGACACCAACTCCTTGAATCAGTTTTTTTTTTTTCGTCTTTTATACAAGCGCTAATGACGTCGTATTTTACACGAATTGGCCAGCTAGCAGTAGCAGAAACGATCGATACAACAGAAGTACAGGCATTGCCACTACCGGAAAAGGCAGTGAATTTATTTACGCTCAAACCAATGACCAAGAAGGAGGATAAGGATCAGTTGCTAAATGCTGACCAAGTGGCGGCATTGGAGCAGGCCACAAAGGAAAACAATGGCAATCAAGAGAATAATCAAAACGAGGATTATTACGATGACCAACATGAGGATTTTGTTTATCCACCGGCGGCGCCAGAAGAGCTGAACGAGAGCTCGGAGTTTCACCACCTTTATTTATCGACATTAGACTCTACTAATGACAAATCCAAAACCACGACCAACCAGCCAGAGAACGCGGCGGCTGCGTATCAGCAATTGGTGTATGGAACGTTCAAGCAGCCGTTAGGTAACTCTGGTACGCCATTACCTGGTTATGATTTTTCTAGTAGCGCTGCTGCCACCACTGCCGCGGCCTCGACACACTCGGCGTCCAACTCACACGCGTCAGCTGCTGCAACTGCGCCAGCGGCCCCAGCGCCAATTTCACACCACACACCAGCGCCCCAGCCACATTTAACTCACCACCGCAGCAACAGCAACAGCAACAGCAACAATAATAACAACAACAACAACAACAACAACAACAACCACAGCAACAACACTCCAGTCAGTGCGTCAATGGCGAATTCACCAGCTACTGGTACGCTAAACACCAATTCGCCATTACCAGCCATGCCCAAACCATCGCCATCATCATCGATCCATACAAACACTGCGGGTACTGCGTCTCCTGCGGGTGGGAGGATCCAAAAGCCACCGCCAGCCACGCGTCAGTCGACTAATACAAGCGGCCAGTACAAATCCGAAGACTGCCCGATTTGCCACCGAAACTTTAAAGGTCCAAAGGCCTCCACGCATAAGCAGCAGCACATTCGGCGGCTGCACCCTGCAAATTATATTCCAAAACGGGGTGGCAAGAAGCGGGCGTCTGATCAAAACAGCGCGTCGCCAGGCGCTCCCGATTCCAGCGATATCAGCCATGCGTATTTGCAGTCACTAGCCCAGCACGCTACTACTCCTTACCAGGGCAATTCCAGCTGAATTGTGTAGCTGACGTGTGTTTTTTTTTTTTTGAGTAGTCTTAGTTAGTGTATCATCCTTTTTTTTTTGCTAACCTCTTGTGACTGTTTTATTGAAGTATATGATGCCCGTTTCGAAAGTTGGGACGGTATATACTCTACAAACACCCCAAACCGGAAACTTGATCAACAGGGGGGGGTATACGCTGGTTAAGATTTACGCGAGAGTTACTGTAGGCGCAGAAGCTTTGTCAGCGAACCTCGGCTCACTCCGGACGTTCCGAATAACGGATAACCGGGTATTTTGCAAAGCCAAAAAAAAAAAAATCTCCCTACAAAATCTCTCTTGACAGCAACAATAGAAGGATAAAAAAAAAAATACAATGGGCGTTGGTCGACTAGTACAGCTGATTTTGTATGGAGTCTCTGCGGGACTTTTTTTCCTCACTTTCTACACCCTCAAACAGGACAAGGTGAGCGCGATTGCGTTATCATACGGCACCCATTTCCAGTTCCTGACCATTCTGGGGTTGAGCGTGACGTTTCTAGCTCAGATTGTCGGGGTTGTGGGGGTTCTAGCCAACTGCAGCAAGATTCTCAACATCAAGGACAAGTTAAACATTCTTGCCACACCGCTAGCGCTGCTAATCTCGGTACTCTACTGGTCCATCAAGTTTGTGGACGCCAGTTTGTTGATTGACCCCAAGGTGAACGTTATTCCACCAGTGTGGCTCGATTTGTGCATGCATGCTATTCCATCAGTGGTCGAAATGATTGATGTGCTGTGGTTTGGCCAGATTTGGACTATGGGGGTGTTGCAAGCCTTGCCGTTGTACAGCGCGTGTGCCGTGGGGTATTGGTACTGGATGCACCACACGTTTAGCAAGAACGGGTTCTTTCCATACCCAATGATGGCGCTAATGACTCCAGCTCAACGGATGCAGCTGTTT
Organism: Blastobotrys aristatus; assembly: GCA_946409495.1. NCBI lineage: Eukaryota > Fungi > Ascomycota > Dipodascomycetes > Dipodascales > Trichomonascaceae > Blastobotrys > Blastobotrys aristatus. The sequence continues at coordinate 1,224,950 of OX291663.1, read as the reverse complement.
GCCGGCGCAGTGCTTATCATTTGCGTGTCGTTCAAAGTTGTCAAAACCCTCCAACGCGGAATTCGTGGCCAGGCTCCAAAGATCAAGATAAACTAGGTTTCTTTTTCTTTTTCTTCTCATATATATATATATATATATACTAGACTACAATAGAAGTTTGACTAAATGTAGAATATCATCATGAGAGCTACTAGCTGTCTGGGAAGTGGAGTGCTGCCAGTCCATCTCAAACTGCTCCATCTGTTGCTTAAACTCTAGATCCAGATCTTCAAGGCTTGACTCAGTGTTTAGGTTTGCGATCAAAAACTGGATAAACCGCTCCCATCGAGGTTGGTGGTAGGTTCCAACCAGCCCCGACCACGACCGCGCCGAGTAGTCATCGTTCTGGCGGTATGGACCCCACCAAGTCACCAAATTCCGCGCCTGGAACTCCATTTGGTCCTTTTTACCCGGAGTGCTGGCCATATCCCGCGCCGAGCTAACCCATTTCCCTAGGCTAAAATCATCATCAGTCTGCAAAACCTGGTCCAACGCTTCCAACGTGGTGATCATGTGGTTACCAATCTTCCGGATCGTGTGCTTGTCTGGGCTATCCCCGGTAAATTTGTCAACCAGTTCATTGTACTGCTTCAAAAACTGGTTGGCGAGGTGTTGACGCGTCAGATCGACCAAATCGTGGTGCAAATGATGCTGGTGGTGGGTCAACTCTGGATGGTTGACGCAAAATATGGCAAACTCCCGCCACAATGGCTCAAATTCTTCCGGATCGTAGTGAAGTTTATTAGGTTGTGTCCCATTTTTCTCTGCGATCCCTTGTAACGCCGGTCGCACCTCCAAAATCGACCGAGGCACCGAGTAAACCCCCGTGGATTGGTCGTTGAAATACACCAAGTTGGTGATTTGCTTCCATACCGAGACAAGCGTCTCCGGTACAGGGTTTGGACCGTATCTGGCCCGGATAAACCTCTCCACGTATTTTTCAGTGTCCAAAGCGTCCGCGGACCAGGCCTGGTCAAACAGCACATCATACATCATTTGGTTGCCCTCCAATCCCTCTGGGGTGATGCCAACCCCAACCATATTGGGGTATTTTTGCCGGTCAGTGGTGAAATTTGAGGTCAGGAATTGCATGCTACCTTCAAACCCCATCGCCGAACCAAAGTCATGCAGCGAATTGTAGATAAAGTTGTGCCCGTGATACCCATTGGTGGTTGGATAAAGCGGCATGTGGTCAGAGTACAAATCCAAAATCAGAATCTGCCCCTTTTCCGCGCCACTGAGGTAGTTTTTGATATTTTCCGCCGTCCAAAAATCATCGTAGAAAAAGTTCCAGGCTTGGGTGACCATCACCGCGTTTGGGTCGTGCTCCCTTAGCGACCTTACCGCATTCGCCATCACACCCTTTAGATACTCGGGGTCGGAGCTCGCCGGTGTCACCTCGTTAAACTGGTCCATAGTGTACAGACTGGACACACGCCCAAAGTGTTTCTCCTGGTTGGCTAGGAACCGTTTTTGAATCTCCTGGAACTTTTCATCCAGTGGGTCCAGGAACGTGGTGTTGGTAAACTGGTACGGAAAGCTGTTCCATTGCGTAGAGTTTGTGGTATTAAAGGTTGTCTCACGCGGCAGGAACCCAACAAACGCGGGCATGATAGGTTTGATCCCCAGCTCACCCATCCGCGCCAAAATCTGCTTTTGCAGTTTCAACTGCTGCTGAGGAATGTCAAAATCAAACGTTGCGTTCCAGTTCCCCTGGATGTTGCCAAACCGGCCCCACGGCAAGAACGGCTGGGACACCAAAAAATCACCAATATGGTGGTTGGCGAACCCAAACTCCCGCAGCGTCTCGATCATGACCTGTTCATACCCGGTCCACGCCAACGCCATCGTGGCCTTGGCATTCAGCGCCGAGTAGTCCAAAAAATGCTCCCAATCCTTGAACGTAAAGAACGGCATGGTATACCCAAACGTACAAGTATTCAGCTCGTAGGTCTCCTCCACAACCGCTTCGCCAGTGAACTGACACCCGCATTGCAGCTTGCACAAATCAGGCAGCTCCTTGATCTCCGGCAAGGTTGAGTGGGTGAACGAGATTGACCCATGGGCGTAGGTGCTGAGCAGTTCGTACAACCCGGCAATCACCGCAGTTTGCGAGTTGCCCTCGATTTTGGTATATTTACCACCACCATCCTGCTGGCTGACCGTGTACCAGTTGTGTCTGGAAGCTTCGTTTCCTGTCGCAATGCTAAACTCAAGCTGGTCCGCGAGTTGGGGCACCTGGCGGTTTACTAGATCGTGTACCCCGCTAAGATCGGTATCCGCAGCGTTCACGGCTAGCGAGCCAATCGACGCTAGCTTAAAAAACTTCATTAGTGAGTCAAAAATTCAGGACCCTCTTCTTTTTATATATAAAAAAAAAAATAGGAACCCTGATCCCCCGCTGCAACCGCTGTAACTCGCCGAAATATAACATAAATAAAAAATAAAAAATAAGTGCGGGGGCGGGGGCGTGGGCGTGGGCGTGGGATGCGGGGCGCGCGCGCGCAGATTTCCAAACAACCGGGAAATTTTATTTACCAAGTTTACAAACGTTTTAAAGAACCATCCCCACAGAAAGCATGAACATGACAAAAGAGAACGCACTGTTAGCATGAGGTTTGAATGCAGCGCCTTGTGCCACCACCGTGGTTTCGCTAGAAACGCCGTCCTGAGGCTGGTGGTTGGATTGAAGAAGAGCGGCTGTGGTTGGGGCTGGTGTTGGCGAGATGGTCAAGGACTCGTTTTGGGAGGCTGATGGAGATGGCGAGACTGAAGGAGATGAATCCGCCCCGGAGCTAGCGGAAGACACACCGCTCTGGGTAGATGCCGACGGGTTTGGAGAGTTGGTAGCAACGGGGTAGCCTGTGATAGTCTCATAGCGAGTAATAGTCTTTGTCGCCGTGTTGCGAAAGCTAGCGCTGGTAGATACCGGGGTAAACTTGGTTGATGTCAACGTAGTCAACTCACTCGGGGATGGAGATGCGGAAGGAGATGGGAAAGGGGTAGACGCCGAGGAAAACCTGGTTGATGTAGTAAGTGGAAGCGCGCTAGACGACGATTCCTGGGCTGAGCTGTTTGGATCACACTTGGGTTTGTCACCCACATTGGTATCCACCGAGTCCAACGCGTCACACGCGTCGGCACCCGCGTCAACAAGCCCCTGGTTACAGACCAAGCCCTGTTGGCACGTTGTCACAACCCACTTGCTATCTTGGCAGGTAAAGTAAGACTTGCCGCCACACTCTACCTTGCCCTCGTTTTCACACCGGTGGCCTTCCTTCGCACAGATCTCCAGCCTGAAAACGTCAGCGGACCCAGCGATAGAACTAGAGATAGCAAGCGCCAACAGGCCAGTTGATAGCTTCATGGTAAAAAAAAAAAACGGAGGTGGAGCAAGAAAAAGTTGTTGTCAAGAAGAAAAGAAGTTGGCGTCTAATTTGGGTGCGTTTTATAGGTATAGTTATAGGTGTGACCGGCACTTGGCAAGATTAAACAATTGGTCAAATGAGGTTATAAATTAGTGGCTACTAGAACTGTAGGTTACTGAGACTTTTGACAATTCTGGCAGGGAATGCTCAGCCCGGTGCAGGCTGCGGGCGCCAACCCCGTCGCCTTGTCCATATAAGCGCGCAAACACCCGGTTTGTTTCACTAATTGAGACACAATGGCAGTCTCGGCCGGGTTTTGCGTGAGCGAGGGGGTGCACAAGCGCTCATTAGACGTTGTACACACTTCGATTAGTAGTTGCTGATCGCGAGCCAGGGCCATCTCCTCCTCGCGTAGAATAGACACAGTGGACTGTATATTGTAAAAAACCGCAAGTGACTTGGTCATATTGGCCGAAACCATTTGATCGACTGGAACCACCACCACCCGCTCGCCACTATCATTCCTGTCAAGCGATTTAAACTGATCATAGCTAACGACCATGTTGTTATCACCCAACCGGAACGAAATCTCAGTTTTGACATTGGTTACCTGGTCCCATCTGCAATATACAACAACCCGATTACCATCTTTAGGCTTTGGGATTCGGAGCTTGGTAGAGAAGCAAAACTGCACCTTCTTGTTAACATACGACTCGCGACCGTAGTGACAAGGGGAAAACCCAAGCAGCTGGGCCATTTCCCAGTTCAAGTGAGGGGGCACCCGCCCGATTATTGACCGCTGTATCTTGCGGGTCTTTGCTGCTGTGAAAATATCCTGCACTTGGTTTCTGGACTGATCAGGGAGCAAGAATATTGTCAGCGGGTCAATCAAGATCAGGTTTGTGGTTTCCTTCAGACTGATAGTATGCAACGCGGCTTTAAGCTGGGCGGTCGACGAAACCGACGCGTAGAGCGCGCCAATTGGGCGGTTTTGGAGCACACTTGGCATGTCACCATCATATAACACCACGGTATGCGGCATCTTTTCGCAAAACCCAGCTGCCAGCACTTCCGACGCCAGCTTGTTTGTCGAAAGAACCAGATCATTAAGCCCTGACTGCATGATGCCCCCGCTAATTAGCATCTTGGGCGTCACCTTGCCGCGTCCCGCTATCCGCTTTGATAGGCGTTGTGATAGCGACTTGTCAACCTTGTTGTACATTTGCGACATGGCTAATAGAGAAAGGTTATATGGCGGGGGTAGTTCCTGGGTGTCTGCGTTGTATTTGGGTCGTGATCGCTGCAGTTCTCCGCGTGACAATATCGCCCGTTTTTCAAAATTCTTGCTGATGAGGTTTTCCTCCAACAGGCTAAACTCTGTAAACCCAATCTGGGCGTACTCCAACTCTCCACCAAGCAAGCCAAACAGCCGCTTTTGCAGCGCCTCCTCGACATCCGGCTTGTCGCTCGCTGTCTTGATAAACTCTTTGTATATATAGAGCTGGTATGGTCGAATAATTATAATCATGCGCATTACCAGCTCGCTCACGCCGATACCAAGAGTGTGATTCGGGCCGATTACCAGTCTTGAGTCTTTGATAAACAAATCGTCGGTTCCTTCCTCGTATCGAAGTGCCAGCACGTCCCTCTGGCAGCCGATCAGTATGCAGTTTGTCTTGACCAACTGGGCTATTTTTTTGGTCAATAGTTGGCATTTTTCATGAAGTTCATGGGCATCGGGCGGGACCAACGGGTTAAATGTAAACGACGGGTTCCCCAGCGTTTCCAACATGGCCTCTAATGACAGACCAAATGCAGAGTCCATATGCTTGTACAAGTCGCGTACCGACTTGATCTCCGGTTTCAGAATTCCATTCTCGTCTCGTACTTTGGGACAATATGCTAATGAGGTTAGTATGCGATACAAAACACGATGCGTAGATTAGAAAAAACTTACCCCAGCGTTCAACAAGATATCTATGCAAGCCTCCTGTCGTCTCGTCTAAAAGCTTTGCGCACTCCTGGAAGAGCTCTGCTGCCGAACATTTCGGCATTGGTATGGTAATTGTTCTATTTTTTTTTTTTTTTTTTCCAAATGTTTGTTGGTGGTGGTCCCTCCCAGCCTGTTTTATTAATATTTTTTTCCTCTCACAAAAGTTTGAAGTCGGCGGCGGACCAGCAGGACCGAATTTACGCGCGCGCCGTTTAAAGAGTAAACATTTTTTCAACTTCTCTATTGCTAATCACGAGCCGCATGTGGTGGGCCAAACGACTATGGCACCTGGCGGGAAATAAACAGCTGTGGAGAGCTCGAAACAAACATGCAAGCAAAATGTGTATATATTTTATAATGACTAGAGTGAGTTAGAATGAATCGTACACAGGCGTGACACTTTTGTTTGGCAGGCAAACAGATATAAAATACAAACTTCACGTGCCCAAACTACAAAGCCGCACAACTTGGCGCGAGCAATAAGCGCCCAAACTTTTCTATATAAACAGCCCAATTCCTCTTCTTTTTTAGTTTTCCTTTCTTTCTTCACTACCCACGACTAAGCGCCTGTTGTGATAGAACACTCGTTTGATACTTTAATTCCCTCGTTTCTCTTCTTTTCTTTCTCTCTCTTTTCTCTACTGAACATGAAGTTTAACCTGGTGATGTTGACGGCGCTCGCGTCGTCAGCACAATTAGCCGCTGGCGCCAGCGCCACGCCCGCTGCTCCTGACGATAAGTACGAAACTATCACGGCAACGCCGCCGCCTACCACCGTTTTTAGTTCGTCAACTAGTGATTGCGATATTACGCTGACGTCCACCGTCGTGGTCACTCTAACTCCCCCTCCGGTTACTTCCTCTGTTTATTCTTCTTCTTCTCCTTCTAGTGTTCCGGTTACAGAGTCAAGCAGCTCAGTTGTCGCTAGCACCCGCACCAATTCTACCGCACCAGTCCCAATTCCAAGCACTGTTTTCCCGGCTGTTGGCCAGAAATGCACCACTACTACCAATTTGTGCAGCGGTGTTGGGGTGTGGGTGTGTGTGGATGGACATTGGGCCTTTACCAATCGCGATGACGATCAGGTCTGCAACAACGTGTTGATCCAGCAGAACCTACCAGCCTCTAATACCACCGGCTCCAATGGCACCGCTGATGACGGTGGCACTTTTGCCGGCGTCTCCCAGCCAACTGTAAGCTCTGTTCCAACTGCAACCTCTACTCCAAGTGCAACCTCTGCTCCAATTGCAACCTCTGCTCCAACTGCATCTGCTCCGCCTGCACAACAAGGCGCTGCTTCTAGCTTAAAACACCAGGTTCCAATTATTCTGTATATTGTATTGCCATTGTTGATGATCTAAATCACTACTATAAACGGCTTTCTTTTTAATTCTTTATAATGCATTAATTTGTTTCTTTTCTTTCTCTTTTTCGTTTTTTTTTTTTTAAGGTTAGCCAGAACGGGATCTGGATCTGTTTTTCGCGCGCGGCTAGCCCACACCCACACATGCATGTTGCACCGCCCCCTATTTCCGATCGGTTTGCTCGGCTCCACTGAAAACTCAAAAATTGCGTGTAACAAAAAAAAAAAAAAAAAAAAAAAAAAAAAAAACAGACTGACAAAAGATCAAGGGGGAATATAAACCCGAATTATTTTGTAGCTACTAAATAGGCTAACTAACGAAAAAATACATGTTCAATAAGAAAAAAGTATGAGGATATAAAATGCAAAAAAAAGAGATGAAAGAAGAGAGAGGGTGGGCGGCTAGAAGTTTGCGGCGGTGTTAACACGGTTACCAGAGTGGTACTGGTCGATATTTTGCCGAAACACATTGGACCCATCGTCGAACGAAGTGTCCTTGGCTTCAGTGACATGACCGCCAATTTGGCTATGCTTCTTCTTGCCCCAAACTCGCCACGCCACAAACCCAAGCCCGGCCAGTAGCAATGCACCGCCAACACCCACTACCACGCCGATTACAATCTTCTTGTCCCCATCAGACAACCCACCACCGCCACCATTGTCATCATTATCGTCGGTGGATAGAGACCCCGTCGCGGAGGAGGTCTTGCTGCCGGTGCTGGCGCTGGCCGGTGCCCGGCTGCTAAACGTTGACGTTTTACCGTCTCGCGTAACGGTTCGGATCACCACCGAGCTCTGGCTCTCCTGATTCTTGCTCGTCTTTTCCCCTTTAGACTTTTCGCTGGTTTTGTCATTGTTGTCCGACTGGCTCGACTTACTGCTGGTTTCCGGACCCTGCGTTGTTGAGGGAGTTGAGGACGGTTTGTTTTGTTGGCTTGTTGATGTCGGTCGGTTGTTATCCTTAGTGGAAGAGGATTTCCCTTGTTGCGAAGAACTCTGTTCCTGCGAGGTCGAGCTTGGACCTTGTTGCGAGGTCTTGGACTGGCTTGATGATTGCGGAGGAGAAGACGTTGGTGGTTGAGATGAGATTGGTTCCGAAGTGCTGGTTGGACCACTATCTTCTGATGACGATGGAGTAGTACCGTTGTTACCATTACCATTGCCATTGCCGTTACCATTACCGCCACCACCTAGAATGTCCCCAAGCTGTCGTGCTTCGATAATCCGGTCAACCTCCTCGTTAATCGCCTCCTCTTCGCTCTGAGCAATCAACCCTGTCGCCTCTGCCGGCAAGTGGAAATCGATAGAGTTTTGCATCTGATCGTGCGCCGAGGCCTGGACCGTACCGCTTATCGACGCTGCAACTGCTAATACAACTAAAAGCTTCATGATTTTAGAAGAGTGCTTAACGAAAGACTAAGAAACGAAGAAAAAAAAATGTTGGGAGTGTCTTGTCAAAGAGAGAGAGAGAGTCAGGAAGAAAGGAAAATTTAAGGGGAGGAAAAATATAACCCTTGTATTGAGTGTGTGTGGGTGGGAAGAATGAGTGAGAGTGAGGATCGCGATATGCCTGCTAAAAATTCTCACAATCGGTCGGAAATGTTCGGGCCTTTTTCTTTTCTTTTCTATTTCTTTTTTTTTCTTTTTTTCTTTTTAGTTCAAAATCAGCGTAACCCAATTCTCCAAGTTACAGTACGGTAAAGTATACTACAGTTGCAATTTCAAGGGCGCAATAAGTTACAATATCGATACAGTAAAGCAGAGCCACTTTTAGTGGATTTGGGCGCCAGGTGACACAAAATTTTTTTTCCCTCCCACTTTTTGGCCCACCTATTTTTAGCCATGAGGTAATGCAGTAATACTAAATAGGCGAGAGAGACTTGCGGCCGTAACGATCTCGGCTATCGTAATGTAGCCGATCCCTAAACTACCATACAGTATTGTAGCTTACGTCTAGTGCAAGGCTAACGGGGGGTTTAAGAATGTACATTAAAAAGAAAAAGAAAAAAAGAAACATGCTACATTGTCTACTCATCGCCAACCAAGGACATGATCATGGCGTATAGGTAGTAGAAAAACAACAGCATGTGCAGACCTAGCTTCAAGAACGCCTCTTGTTTGTGCCGGGTCACAGTTCGGAAAATCTCAGTAGCGTCCAGCTTGTACTGCTGCTTGACGTACTTGTTGATGTTGTAGGCCAGCAACGGCAAGTTGAACGCAAACGTGAACCATTGGCCGCCAAGCAGCATTAGCAAGGTCACAAACGCATGCAGCGCCGCTTCTGGAAGGATCCACTGTTAAGGTTAGTCTCTTTCATTTTTTTTTTTTCTAGAGTCTCTAGGGTTTTAATAAACCTACCATGTTGAGCTTGTTGCACAGATCAACCGGGTTGATATAGTCAGCCTCCAGATCCGAGTACATGACGGCAAAAAACACCTGCATAAACAGGTTACCGGCGTTCAGGAACACTGCCGTTAGATAAAGCCAAATCAACATTCTTGGTTTTTATTTTGTAGAACGATTGAAGAAGGAAAGTAGGCGGGTTTGTTTGTCCAATGGATTGGGACCTTGAAATTAACAGCAAGAAGAAAAGAAAAAAAAAAAATTCACACGCCCAAAACTTTAAAGTGGGAGCATTCGGGGGTGCGGCTATTTTATCTTCCCTCCCCTTCGTACCTTCGTACCTTCGTATTAATACACGTCGCCAGAATCAGACGTAATATAGATAAATGGGTTTGGATCCCCAGATTGGCAAGGTAGCGCTAATAAGTGGGTGCTCGGTTGCCGCCGCGTTGGCGGTGATTGTTGTTGGCCTTTCGCTGCCAAAACGGGAACACCGGCAGAAAGAAAAGCGCCAGGGGAGCTCGCATCGAACCCGCAACCACTGGAAAACTCTCGACACAAAACTACAAGTGGGTGAGTCGGTCGACGTCGAGTCGGAGGAGTCTCGGCGGTTGTTTGAGGTGCTAGAGCAGGTTGGGGAAGAGCTTCAGCAACAAAAGGGCCGCGTTCATCCGGATATTCGGTGCAATGGATGCTGCGAACAAATTATCTATGGCACGCGATATCTATGTTCCGAGTGCAAGGATATAAACATTTGCCAGCGATGTGAAGATGGGGCTATACACCGGCAGTCTCACCCATTGTACAAAATCGACTACTACGTGCCCCGTCAGGCGGATGTTCGCCAACTACCTCGGGAACAAATCCCATGGCGGTCTCAGCACAATATCGACGCGTTGAGCCAGAACAATGTCCGCACCGATTTATCATTTGAAAGGGTTGAAGAGCTGAGGCAGCTGGCAGGGATGAACGCCTCACCTACCGAGATCCAGGCGCTGATGGATCAATATCTATGCATTGTCGACCTGACTATATACTCACCTCAGGACGGCACGAGCTTTGTGGTGTCCCGCGAGGGGTTTGCCGCAATCCTCCCCACTGCTCAATACGCTGTGGACAGCTATTTATCCAATTTCCTACTTGATTTGTACGATGTGGATAGTAAAGGGTGGGTAACGTTTGAAAATTACGTCCAAGGGGTGTATTTCATCCTTAGCAAGGATCAACACGCCAAGGTTACAACGATTATCAACAACTGCCCTCCAGGGGTTAGCATCACTGTGCATTTGAGAAGACTACTCCAGGCATATACTAGAGTTGGGGATTATGCGTTTCGCGATGTTTACAACCTTCAACATTTCAACTACGAGTTTGATAATAATAATAAGGAACAAACTGAGGATGATGATAAAAACAATGATCACTTGTTATGGGAGCCTCGACGGGAGATTAATTCACTAGCAAGTTTTCAGCCGTTTAGCAACGCTCCGGCGGTAGAGGCCGAGGTTGCAAAGAACCGTGATTTGCAGATTGAACAGCTACTAACTAGGATATGCAAGTCTGGGCAGTCCACCAGCGACACGTCACGGCAGGTTATTGGACGCATCATGGCCAATTCAGAGTACACCGCTGCTATTGTTGCATTTCTCGAGGCCGGAATCCCCTAATAACTCGTACACCTAAACCTTTTGGCTGCTACGCGCATCCATCCATTGTTTGGCCGCCGAAAACCCCTCCACTCGGCTAGACGCTAGCTTGAGCTTGTACCAAAACAGCATCTCCTTCATCACTTGGCGGCGTTTCAGTTCGGGTTGCAGGTAGTGACCCCATCCATACAGCCCAATCTCCATATCCCCCTGATCCTTGTTGTTATCCTTGCTATCCTCCGATTTTTTTGGCTCCTTTCGTGGTGGTGCTTCCGGTTCTTCCGCCTCGAATTTTTTGGCAATCACGTCCGGTAGCGCCTCGACTGTGCATTCCTGGAATAACTTGTTGAGGTCGATTCGCTCGTTATTAGGTAGTTTGATGCGGTGGTAGTCGTAGTAAAAATGCGCAAGTAGCTGGCGAAACTCACCCGGATCCAGATACTCCTTCATTGACTTGAATCCTTCTTCGTATTGTAGTTGGCTCATGGCTTGCCCAACCACATACCTTGTCACTATATTGTCAAAGTCGCTCATGTGGCTGGCCTTTAGCATTGACATTTCGTCCATCTTTGACGTTTCCTGCGACTCCAACCACTCTTCGTTCCCTACCACGTACTTGCTGTACAGATCCTCAATATCCAACATGTCGTTTTTGCTGGTTGTTGAAAAGGGAAGATCATCCCTGTTGGTATTAATCGTATTGGTATTGGGGGCGGGGGGTAGGTACTGCCCTCCAGCTGCCTGTTGGAAATTGGCAGATTCCACCACCTGGCGCAGCTTGCTTTCCACAGCCTCGATCGAAAAATCATTCTCCTTGAGAAACGATTCTAGACTGTGGTAGGACGACGCTGGTGGTTTATGCTTGTATTGAGTGTGGTGTTGATGTAGCTTGCTTTCTTTCCGGTCGTGGCGAATCTCGTCTCGCTCGTCGTCGTCCAGCTCCTCGCTCGTCCCATGCAAATCATCATCATGCAAATTTTTTAAACTAGGCTTGGATTTTTGTCGTGCCTTGGCCTTTGCCTTTTTCTTGGCCTGAGTGGTCTTACCCTTTGCCATTGGTAGTGTCGTATACCCAAATTTTTTTTTTTTTTCCTCCCAACTTTATATACATAGCTCATTCGACATTTTTTAAAAACTACAGTACTAGAAAAGAAAATGAGCCTGTCATCGGTGTACCCACCAGCACCGTCATACTACAAACATTTTACAAAGGAAAATTTAGAAAAGCTAAAGGAGCTGCAGGGGAAGGAAGGGTATAATGAGGAAGAATTGGAACCCCCATTGTCTTATCTAATCCCGCCAAAACCTATTGAAGGCAAACCGTATCGAAGTTTTGGCAGTTTGTGGGAACCAGAGGATAAGCTGCAGACGCTGGAATCAGCAGGGTTGAAAAAACTGAGTGGAGAGATCAACACGCCGCTGGATCGTGTAAAGGAGCTAAAAAAACTACTGAGGTCGTTGCTGGCCAATTACCTCGAGTTGGTGGGGATCATGTCGCTGCACCCGGAAAAGTTCCCACCAAAAGTTGAGGATATCCGGATTATACTAATGAACATACACTTTCTGCTGAATGAGTATCGGCCGCACCAGTCGAGGGAGAATCTAATAACGCTGATGGAGTCGCAAATCAAGCAGAAACGCGACGAGATTGCCACGATTCGGGAAAAGAACGAGACAATATCAGCACGGATCAAGCAAATGGCCGGTGAATTTGACCTGTCAACGTCAGTGCCGGCTGGATCACTTTCACTGACCAAAGACACAACCGAAAACAAGAATATGCAAAAGGAGCTGGATTTGAAAATGTGGAAGGAGCTTTGTCAAGAAGGACTAGATCACTAACCAAAAGTAATATGTACGTAAGAAAAAAAAGACTAGACGCTGATTTGCGCGTCTTGCTCAGTAACTGGGTACTTTTTCAACGCATCCCCGACAGTCTTGGCCACAAACTTTTCGGTTTGCTTACCAGCTCGGCCGGTAAAAGTGGATGGGTCGAGAAGCTTGTCCAGGTCCTCCCACACTGGTTTAAAGTACTCGGTGTTTCGTACCCGCTCAATCAAGTCGTTATCGCCACCTTGATTCTTGACCACATCCGCAGCCTGGTGGGACAAGACACGGATCTGCTCGTGGCATTCCTGACGATCACCACCCCGTTGCACCATGGCCATGATTATATTTTCGGTAGCCATGAATGGCAGCTCAGAGTTGATTCGTCGTTCAATAACCTTTGGATAAACCACCAACCCGTTACACACATTCAGCATCGTGGTTAGCACGATATCCGCGGTGAGAAACGCCTCTGGAATGTGGATTCGTCGGCACGCCGAGTCGTCCAAAGTTCGTTCAAACCATTGGATAGACGCGGTCGACCACGCGTCGTTCAAACACGATGACAAGTGACGGGACAAGGAGCAGATCCGCTCGCTTCGCATTGGGTTCCGCTTGTACGCCATGGCCGAGGACCCAATCTGGCTCTTTTCAAACGGTTCTTCAATCTCCTTCAGGTTGGCCAACAGACGGATATCAGTGCCAAATTTGTGCGCGCTAGTACCCAACGACGCCAATGGGGCCAAAACGTCAAAATCAATCTTTCGAGAGTAGGTTTGGCCGGTGCATGGATAAGCATAGTCAAATCCTAGCAACTCGCAAACCCGTTGGTCAAGCTCCTCCACCTTGTCGTCATTACCATCAAATAGAGATAAAAACGAGGCTTGGGTGCCGGTGGTGCCCTTGACCCCACGCAACCCCAAATCATCCCGAGCCCGTTGCATGTTTCGCAAATCCCACAGCAGTTCTTGGATCCACAAAGTGGCCCGTTTCCCGACCGTAGTTAGTTGCGCCGGTTGGAAATGGGTCCAACCCAGAACCGGCTCATCCTTCCACTTTTGCGCAAAGTCAGACAAACACCGAATCACGGATACAAGCTTTGGGATCAAAATATCCAGCCCGTCTCGCAAAAAGATCAAGTCCGCATTGTCAGTGACAAAGCAAGAGGTGGCACCGAGGTGGATGATACCAGCAGCAGCGGGGCAAGTTTGTCCGTAAACGTGCACGTGGGACATGACATCGTGACGAACAATCGCCTCCTGCTTTGTCGCGTCATCAATCTCCTGGTCAGTCACTTCTTGGTGCTTCTCCAATTGCGCCAACGCCTCGTCCGTAACCATACTAATCCCCAGCTCTTGTTCCGCCTTGGCCAGGTTATACCATAGTTTCCGCCAGGTGCTGTACCGGGTTCGTGGCGAGAACAATTGCGCCATCTCCTTTGACGCGTACCGCGAGGACAATGGCGTGGAGTAGTTGTCGTATTTGCTCATATTTTTTTCTTTCTTCTGTTGATACCTAAGCTATAGTGTGAAAAGAGGGACAAATTTTTTTTTTTTTTCTTTCCACCGCCCTTTGAATCGGTGGGACAATGAAAAATTAGTCACCCACCAAAATAATAATACCCCATGCGGCGCGGCGTGCGCCCTGGCCGGGTCCACCAATAAATATAACTAGTCGTACAATAAATAAATAAGGATCAATTCGCAACAACATGCAAAGAAAATAAAAAATCCAAAAAAAATCCAAAAAAAAAAAAGAAAAAAAGGGTCAAGCAAACTTAGGCTCATAACGCTCCCATGGTTTGTCCTCAACTTGTGCAAATGTTAGTACAGTGGCTGGTTTTTTGCGCGGTTTGCCATTGCTAAACGTATCCTGTTTGGTGAGCAGCGGCTGCCATTTTTTGCGGGGTGTGTGCGTGTCAACATGCCAGCACATTTCAGTAATGTCCAGATTCAACGCCTCTGCTAGTAAATCGTCCAGCTCGTGGTCATACGGGTTGTCCTCGGGAATGTCAAAATTCTGCCAAAACCCCACCTCGTCGACCGCCGCGTTGAGGGTGGTCAGGTAGTGAATCGCTCCCTGAATCGCAACCTTCATTGTTGACGACGAGATTTGCCGGCACGTCAGCGCATACTGCATCACCGGCGACAACTCTTCTCGAAACTGCTGCTCCACAGACCCGGGGCGTCCCGGTTGTAGATAAACCTTGAGCTGTTCCTCCTGTGTTTGGTCAACCTCAAACGACGGCTTCAAGCAGTATTTTAACGTGGCCAGGTCCAGGTCTACTTGGCTGTAATTGTCATCCACTGGTTTCTTAGCAAGCTTGTTTTTTAACGTGGGTGATGTCGGTAGTTTGTTAGTCGTGTCTCCACTAGAATTAGTAGCGAGCGGTGGTGGTGGTGGGGGTGGTGGTGGTGAGGGGTTATTATGCTCGGTGGGTGTGGGATGCTTGTGTTGAAAACTGTTCATTTGCTGCAAATAAGAGGTCGCCTCGGCCACTGAAATAAACCCATCGTTTCCTGTCTGGGGCTCACTCTCTGGCGACGGGGCTTGATCCTGATATGCCGGTGTACTAGGGGCTGACGACTCTTGTCGTTTCTCCTCTTCCCTCTCCCGTTCCCGTTCTCGCTCCCGCTCCCGCTCCTGAGATTTTGACGGCGGTTTGGCCTTTTGCACATTTTTTTGCTGCGTTTTATTCGCCTGCTGTTGTTGTTCCTGCTGGAGCTGCTGCTGTTGCGGCTGCTGTTTCTGCTGCTGGAGCTGCTGCTGCTGTTGCTTGACTACCTTGTTTGGCTTGTCTGGCGGCGGAGAAGGCACCCTTCTCTTTTCAATCTTCGCCTCTTCCTTCGGGAGAGGTGGCGGCGCTACTGGCGCCTCCGACGACGGCGGAGGCGTAGTTGAACTAGTCGCCGACGACGACGCGGCCGCAGGAACTGGGGTATCGCTAGGCCCCACGTTCGATCGCTTCTTGCCACCTCGCTTTGGCACATAAAACGCCGGATGGAGACGGCGCGTGTGCTGTTGTTTATGTGTCGATCGCTTAGCGCCTTTAAACACTCGATGGCACAATTCACAAATCTCCACCGGCTCGTCAGGAGGTATAATACGGGCAGACTCGGGTACAGCAGGTACTGACGATGATGACGAGTTTTTACGTTGCTGTTTAGACTTTGATCCGTTAGCGCCACTACTACTTTTGCTCCCGGCGTCTAATCGCGTATTATCATCATCATCGTCATCCAACTCATCCGCATCATGAATCATCTCCGCCATCACCTCATCACAGTCATCTTTATTATTACTAGCAGTGGAAGTTGCAGTGGCACTGGCACTGGCAGTGGCTAGGGTAGCCCCCGCCGCGTTGATAGCCCCGGAT
The DNA here is from genome assembly GCA_946409495.1 of Blastobotrys aristatus. Lineage (NCBI taxonomy): Eukaryota > Fungi > Ascomycota > Dipodascomycetes > Dipodascales > Trichomonascaceae > Blastobotrys > Blastobotrys aristatus. The sequence goes on along the minus strand of OX291663.1, from coordinate 1,208,995 downwards.
GGCCCTCCTGTATTCGACCCTGGCCCGGTTGTTATGGCCCATGCTTCGATACCAAGGTCGGCGGCGTCTGCCAACGTTTCAACAAACGGCGACTCATCAAAGTCCATGTCTAGTATTGGAACCAATATTTGATTAGCCGCGATGGAAAATATTGCGTGGTGTGGTTGTTGAGGAAAAAAAAAAAAAAAAGAAAAAGAGAAGGAGAAGAAGAAGAAAAGAAAAAAAAATTAAAATAGACGCGTGTGTAACAAAGTACCAATAAAAAGAGTGGTGAACAAAAAGAGGAAAAGAAGAAAAAATCGGGGGCAAAAAAACTTGACGAAGAAAAAATTTTGTGGTGGAACAATTAATGCGGTGTAATGTTTTGCGCCTAAGAATGTGGCCAGCGCAAACGCGACAACAATTATAATAATAAAGAAAAAAAAAAAAAAAAAAAACAGGGTGGCTGGATCCTGGGCACCCCCTCGGTCCGTGCATCATTCCTTTCTGCAATCATTCGTTAGTATTTTTCTGTCTACTTTTGTCTAGGGTCATCTATAGTCTAATTATTCGTCCAATTGTCGTGCACATTGCGCGAATTGAACCGGGTCAACCGAGTAGGCACTCCATTGTGTATGATCAACCCCCTTCAACAAGTCAATGTTGCAAATGCCGTCATCGAGATCGGTGCGGTCATGCAGGTTGGTACACCACAGGGATTCGTCGTGAGTATCCCTGTGGTCGATAATATACATTTTTACAGTCTTTGGCACTGCTTGTAATAGACGCTGGGTGGTACGCATAGTATTGTTTGCCAATGGGCTATAATCAACCACCAAAAACTCCAGACTGGGCAGGTAATTCCACTGATACACATTATACTCGCGCCCATTGCTCACGGTGTTTTGCAAAATCACCGACTTGAGCGATAACTGAAATTGGTTCACAATCTGCGACACATCGCTCATACTAAACCCGGATAGTTGCAGTTGCTCTAATACAGTGCTGGTCTCGCAAAAATGGTCCAACCCTGGTGGTAGTTTAAACGCGTCTTTAAACGTACCCTCCAAGTGTAGCTGGCGAAGGTTTGGAAACCGCATGTTATACAGCCGGTTCTCACCGTTCGATGGAACCCGCAACGACACTAACTTGTCTGACTGAATTGCCCCCAAACTTGGCTCCCATTCCTGGTCAAATGATGGCACGTGAAGTTGGAAATCAGTGATTGATTCGGGAAGGGTCCAGTCCAACGAACCGTCCTCAGACTCGACGCAGTGTGGAGTCACAGTTAATGACCGCAAATTATTACACCCTTCCAACGCGTTCATTAGTTGTTGCTTGGTGATTGGGTGGTTCTTGTCGGTCAGCAAATGCAACGAATCCACCTGGTTTAGCAGCTTGGAGTGGATAACCTCGCGCAGGTCAAACTTTTCCGTGCCTCGAATAGTACTCAAGACTAGTTTTTGCACGTTGGCTGGGATCATTGCCGGTTCCAGCGCGGTCTCCGAGTCAAGGTACAAGTTACCCACCACAAGCTCGAATTTTTGCAAAAAACTTAGCAGCAAGGTTGGTTGGTGTTGAGTAACTCGGCAGTACACGTCAATCCGTTTTAAACTTGGCAAGAGTTGTGGCGTGGCGGTTTGCAAAAACCGGGCCAAATCGCCAGTCAACGATTCCGAGCTGCATTGAATGCTTAGATACTGCAGCTCTTGCAGTGGATACGCATGCTCAGTTGGCTCATCCACCATGTTCATCAACCCTGCCATATTGTCAACATTGATTTGAAACGTCAGGTCGGTAGATGGCGGTTCTAAACAGTCCTGGTCAAACCCTCGTTCGTTATCGGAAATCACCACTCGAGAGTTTTGCCAAATTGACTTGAACAAAAGCTCCCGACACGCCGTGTTGGTCGACTGCAGACTGAGTGTTTCGTTCGCAGCCAGCTTATCACCAATAGCTAGGATAATCTCAGCCGGTAGTTGCATGTTGGTTTTTTTTTTTCTTTCCAATTTTGTTGTATAGTCAAGTCGATAAATCCTCGGATGGAAAAAAATTTTTATTTCCCTGAAAAATTTAAAAAAAAAAAAAAAAAAAAAAAAAAAAGTAACGATCGCCGCCTGAGTTGCGCCTCTGCTGTTACACTTAGGCACTTAGGGGTAGTTTATACTTTCCCTGAAAAAAAAAAAAAGAGGGCTGAAAAGTTTTCAAACTTTATTCGTACTGTACTGTTACAGGCCACACAGTGTGGAAATATTAGACACGAGGGAAAGAATAAAATAGCGACAGTGTAGTGTGTATTTAAACAAAAGTACGAAAAGTCTATTTTTTCTTGCTCAGTTTCTTGCCCAACAATGTGTTATCGCCCTAATCATGCGTCGGTGTTTCTTATCGGAGGGCCAAACTGGGCGAAAAAAAAAAAAAAAAAAAAAATTTGCCCCTCTGAAACATGTTCGTCAGCTTTTCTCAGCTTCCTCAATTTAGACAGGGAGAGAGCGCAAACTAGCGGCTCCCAACCTCCGACTACCCGATTATCGGTGGAGGAAGCTTTAATAGGAAGTTGATTCTGGTCCGAGCCAGAAAATGTTCCACCCGACAGTTTGCCCTTTTTTCATTGGTCAACCCGCCTAAATCCGACACTGTGCAGCCGCAGCCGTTGCTATCAACCCGACCCCGACCCTGAATTTTTTTTACAGTAGCCAGTGATAATTTAGTCTTTTTTTTTTTTTTTGAGTTTTGCCTAAACCCATATGGCTCTAGCCTAGACTAGGTCTCAGGGGAGCGTTTAAAAATAAAAAAATTAAAAAAAAATTGGTCGATCGATCGGATTTAATAACAATTTGTACTGTACTTTTGTCCAGGCCCAAAAAAAAAAATCCCCTTTGTTCTTGTTACAGTAGAGAGCTCGGCTGAGATGCGCGGTGCGCTAAGCGCTGTGTACATCACCTAGGCAACGGTAGGTATCAAAAATTTCAAGCGCGCGAGCTGCCGTGGTTAAGGCGTGATTATTGCAAATCTCTCACGTCTATCGCGACCCTACTCTATAGATACTACATATCCATAGTATCATTTTAACTCAACAGCCGCGTTGGATTGGTTGGTATTGATTTAGCAAGAAATTGTCGGAGGAATCCTGTTGTTTTTTCTTCTTCACGTGTGCTCTATTACTATCGTTGGTAGTGCTTTAACTCATCATTTGGCGGCGCGTATATTTCGGAAACATACTATAGGGAGGTCCCATCGCGAATCTGCAATTCGTTTACGTGCCCGGGAGGGTCACGCTTTTCGATGCCCCTCTTGCGTGCGTTAGAGTACTGTACAGCACCCACTTGCTGCGCATGCCACAGGGCCCCACCCACGTCCCTTCCTTCCCTTGTTATGTGACGTCTCCTCTTTCTTTCTTTTGTTTTTTTATATTTTGTTTTTGGTCCGCTCGCCAACTTGCCCTGCTTATAGCACCGTACAGTACAGCAGGCGGACGGAAAAACACCCTTTTTGTCCCCTCCTTCGCCTCTGTCTATTAATTGCATTTAATGCCATCGCCGAGAAACAAAAAGATCGCCAAGGAAAACCCCTTTTTTGGCAAGTTTCGCCTTGACATCTAGGCTCCACTATCCCATCACCGGCCAAAGCACTGCTCTCTCTCGAGTAGTCAAGCGAGAAAAAAAAACCGTCTTGTCGCCGGGTCGCGTACCGTTGTCCGGCCGGCCAAAAATCGATGCAGCATACTGCATTATTGCTTTTTGCCAGTTTGTTCTACTGTACAGTAAAACCGTTTCTAGTGTAATTTGTCGCCGTGTATTTTCAAATACCCAGCTGAAAGCACACCATCCCCGCATTTGTACTCTAGCCGTTCGCACACTGATGCGCGTGCGCGCCCTCCCCTCCTACAGAGATCCCTGAAGATAGAGCACTGTACAGTAAACAATATAAATACCACCACTCCTCGCCACTTTTTCTATCTCTCTCTCTCTCTCTCTCTATATATATATTAAACCTACGCTACCAAGGGAAGAAGAACAAGAAATGGCAAACCATTCGATGCTGGGCAATATTCGCCTGCTGTGGATGGTGTTTGTAGTGTCAAGCGCCGGGATGCAATTTGGCTACGATTCCGGTGTAGTCGGGGCCACTATTACGTTCCCCAGTTTTATGGACAGTTTTGGGCTGACCGAACCGCAAATGACCAAAGTGTCGTCAATCGCCGTGGGTATCCAACAAGCCGGCGCGCTAGTCGGCTGTTTTCTAATCTGGCCAGTAACGACCCGGCTTGGCCGGAAAATCGCCATCGAAATCAGTTCGCTAGTCTTTATCATTGGCGTGATCCTCGAAACCGTCCCATCGAGTTCGATTGACTGTTTTTACGTGGGGAGAGTAGTAGCCGGATTGGGGCTGGGCGGGGCAAGCACAATCGTCCCGGTATATCTATCAGAAATGGCTCCAAAGCAACATCGAGGCCGGATAGGAAGCTGCTACCAGCTCATGTTCACAGTGGGTATCCTCGTTTCCTACTGGCTTGCATATGGGGTCAAGTACATGGAACCCGGTCGGTCGCAATGGCAGATTCCAATCTCGGTGCAAATGCTACCGGCAGGGATCCTCGGGTTTGGCGTGTTTACCCTAAAGGAAAGCACGCGGTGGTTGGCTAGCAAAGGCCGGATGGAGGAAGCGTGGGCAAGTTTGATCTGGATCCGACGGGGCGATGACGCTGAAGTGGAGGCAGAATTTGATGATATTCAAGAATCCATCGCCTCGGATCAACGTGCCAAGGAAGGATTTGAGCTAAAAGAGCTGTTGGAACGACCAAACTTTAAACGAATCTTGATTGGGTTTACAATGTTTGTGTGCCAGCAAAGCACCGGCGCTACTGCGTTGGCGTACTTTGCCCCACAGTTCTTTGCCTTGCTAGTCGGCGAGGGCGATTCCAATCTGCTGCTAACCGGCATCTTTGGTGCCATCAAGTTTGTGGCCTGTCTCTTCTTTATCCTGTTCGTTTCCGAGCGGTTTGGCAGAAAGACGTTGCTGTTATCCGGGGCCGTGTTTATGAGCGCATGTATGATCACTACTGCGGCAGTGGTTGCCACGCATACCCCTCCCGGCGACGGCACCGTCACCTCAGCGGGCATTGCAACAATCGCGCTGATATACATGAACATTATGATGTACAATGCATCCTGGGGCCCGCTTCCTTGGCCATGCACTTCTGAGCTGTTCCCAACCCGAATCCGAGAACCGGGTGTGGCAATCGCCGTGGGTGCGCAATGGCTAATGAACTTTGTCTACACCATTGCCACCCCATACATGATGGACTCGTGGGATTGGGGTACTTTCTTATTCTACGGAATCCTCGATCTTGCGTGCGGTGCATTCGTGTTTTTCTTTTTCAAGGAAACCCGAAATAAAACTCTGGAGGAAATTGACGCCATGTATGATGCCGACAAGTACAATATCAAGCACGTTGATAATATCGAGCGGACTAGCACTCGCCGTTCTTAGTTGTTTAAATTGAATTATTATTTTGTCTTGCTTTTTTTCTCCGGCGCTAACGCCCGCGCGCGCGCCCATCTGACCGCACAACCAGAAAATGATCCTGGTTAAATCCCAGCCGCGTGCGTTTCTTTCCAGTAGGTGTGAAAATTATTATTTGTCAAGCAGGTTTTCAATGAATCCTCGCTAGTTGGGGGTTGAGAAAAAAGCTGTAGTACGCTATACACAATGGGTCTGTCTCAGAGAGAAGTACGGGCTCCCTGCTAGACATACCTGCGTATTCGCGTAATGATTATGTATGGATTATTCTCTGACAGTCGACAGACAGGTCTGGGGAAGAGTATGTGGTGAGCTAGTTCAAGGCGGTTACAAAAATCTGAAGCCGCTACGTATGCTACTTATTAACCCCCCTCCCCCAGAGCCAGTTTTCAAGTTTCTTTTTCAAAATTACTTTTCCGGGCATAGTAACGATCACTCTGGTTACCAATAGGGGGAAAGCTTCGGCAGCCAAGGGTGGTGCTGACGGGCTGCTTTATCGTTCAGAAAAAGGTGGAGAGCCCGACCCTTTGACAGCTTTCGTTATAAAAGGCAGTTCTTGTCCCCTTTATTTTTTTTACTCTCTCTCCTCTACTAAAAATCAATGGACCCTACTACTGCTACCGCTCGGTTTTTCAAAGACGGTGATTTGTTGACCCGTTTGGCCAAGCATCTCAGTGTTCGAGATTCCAGGGGCAAGGTGGTGAAACGCCAAAGCCCAGGGTTGCGCTCGCTGCTGACTGTCAACTTTGATGCCTTTTGGTGCGCCTCCCGGGTGATATGGAAGTACTGCGATGTTGATGAATTGGCTCGTTTGCCAACCGTCACCACCGATATTAAGCGCAAGATGGTGATTGTCATGTCGGTAAAGAGCATCTCCCTTGCCACTAAAACCGCGGCGGCGTTGGTCGACTGCATCAAGCCGGGTGAAAAGTCTGACGAGGTCCATTTCCTCTACCTCGCCAACGTGTTTATCCACATTGATGACAATCTGGTCCCGATTGTGGTGTGGAAGGCACTGAAAAAGCTGCTACGAAACCACGTTGGGTTGGTCAGTGTGCGTATCAAAATTGACGCTCCCCCGCCGATTGATTTCTTCCAACAATCGGTTAATAAACGCAGCCCGGCGTTTTGGTTGGTCGAGGTGAAATCAGGCATGCCACGGACCATGTTTGACGACATATCTACCGCGTTTTTGCACGCCAACTCGGATTTGTTGGTAATGTCGGTCGACTCGCTTACTGGGCCAGTTTGTTCCTCCGCCGCCTCCACTTTTTCGCAAATTTCCCTAAAGTCCATGCCGGGTATAGTGGCAGAACAGGAAATTAACATTTCCCATCTGGAACTGAACAGTGGCAACTCACGGGTGTATTCCAGGAAGCCCAAATTTGACAGGCACAAGGTTACACTGAAGCAAATGGAAAAGCTGGTTGTAATGTCTACTGTTGGGATCCCAGGGGTGGTGTTCAACTGGTTGGCAGGTACCATGCCAAATTTGAACCGGCTGTCGATCGTCAACATTGCCAACACCAAAGCGGACAAGAACCAACGGGTCGCCACGCAACTTGCCAAGTTTTTAAAGACAGTACCTGGGCTGAGCGAGCTGCGTTTGCATTTCAAGTGTACCAAAGTGCCAGACTCGTTCTTGCGAGTGCAAGACTTGGGGACTCTAATCCAGTACACTCCGCAACTCAAACTGTTGCAATTGTGGCATGAGAATGTGGTGGGGATTGACTGCACCCCAAAAGCGCTGATTTTGATTGGCAAAAATTGCAGAGAGTTGGTCATTTTGGAGCTAAAGACTGGCAGCAGACTAACTCTAACCTCGTTGGAGTATGATGTATCAATACTGAGCGAGGTGGACGAACCCGTGTTTCCAAACTTGGAGCGTGCGCCTCACCTGCGAACCAGAGGTGTGGATGCGGTAAACCTCTACTGCAAGCATTTCCCACGCCTACGCACCCAGAAGCATGCCAAGTTGTAGTATTTGCAGGTTAAAAATAATAATAATAAGCTAAGCCGCACGTATAACCCCGAATAACCTCCCAACCCTCAAGTAATAATTTTTTTCCCTCGTTAGAAAAAAAAAACCCTCACACAAATTAATACAAGACTAATGCCGGCGCTAGTTGTGGACAATGGCGCGTATAATATCAAATGCGGGTATGCAGAGCTAGGCCTGGACGGGATGGTCAAGGAGTACAATTCAATCACGCGAGCCCCGAACGACCGCAAAACGTATATCGGCAACCAGGTCCACAGCGCGCACGACTTTTCCGGGCTTCAGTTTAGACGCCCGATTGAAAAGGGCCAGCTGGTGAGTTGGGAGGGCCAAAAGGCGATTTGGGATTATATATTCTACAACAAGGGCATGTCGCTGAAACGGCCGGATAACAATCGCGTGGTGGACCCTTCTGATACCTCGTTGATTCTGACTGAGATGCCGCTGTCCCTACCCGCATTGTCATCGCATATGGACCAGATTGTATTTGAGGAGTATGGGTTTGAGTCGTATTATCGATGCACACCGGGGTCATTAGTCCCCTGGAATAATATCAGCGAGGAATTGTTTTCTACACCCAAACAGGGTAGTTCACCGGTGGCTGACTGCACTTTGGTTATTGATAGCGGGTTCTCGGCGACGCATATCATCCCGGTGATTACCGGAGAGGTGTATTGGCCAGCGGTGAAACGGCTAAGCGTGGGTGGGAAGATGCTGACCAACTTTTTGCGCGAAACCTGCTCGTTTCGGTACTACAATATGATGAACGACACGTATATTATGAATCTGGTGAAGGAGGCGACGTGCTATGTATCAGGTAACTTTGCTCGGGATATTGAGGACTGCCGGTTGTCGCGAAAACATTTGCTTCAAAATTACGTGCTGCCAAACTTTCAAAACAACCACGGGCATGTTCAGCAGCCCAACGAGCCGACGGACCCTAAAGACGCGATCCTGAATCTGCAAAACGAGCGGTTTACGGTCCCAGAATTGCTGTTCAACCCGTCGATTGTAGGGTTGGACCAAGCCGGGATCCCGGAAACCGCCATGAAGTGTGTTAATGACGTGCCAGAAGAGGCTCGGTCGTTGCTGCTGGCCAATGTAGTGCTAACTGGTGGGAATACCAAGCTGGAAGGGTATAAAGAGCGGATTGGCCGGGAAATGAGGTCGTTGACGCCGCAAGAGTGGACCCTAAGAGTTGGCGCGCCGCATCACGGCCAAGACGACCCAGAGACTTATGCATTTAAAGGCGGGTGCCAGCTCGGTACCAACCGCGAAATGCTGCAAAAGGCGCATGTCACCAGGCAGGAGTATCTCGAAAACGGGCCTAACCTTTGCATGTCAAAGTTTGGCATGAAGGTGCAGGAAACCGAGTCATTGTAACGTATTTATTTATTCAAACCCTTAATAATAAGAAAGCCGCACTAAGAAAGGGTCAGGTGACTTGTTGGGAGGGCCAAGTCCCAATCAAATCACCGCCTCGTTATTATTTGC